>CM052436.1:182977187-183010450 GCA_028533085.1 Varecia variegata
TCATCAACTGGAGCTATTTGGTTACCCTGAAATGATTTCTACTGGAAAGGTAGAATGAATAATATGTCTGCTTTTTAAATTCTCCTGAATATCACATTTACTCCTAGATTCTTAACAAAAGATCAAAAGAGCCTCAAGAAGTGAAATCATTAGATCTGTAAATTTATTATGTGAGTGAGCAAGATAAAACTGATGGTTAATCTTAGCAAACGCAGAAAGATAGCACATGCTGTCTTGTGACAGATGACCATTAAGTGAGCAAATGAGTCTCTTGCAGTAGTCAGCTACAATATGTTCCTCTCTATGGGAGCAATTCACTAAACTTCAGTTCGGTCAAAGATTAGTCAGTTATTTTGATACTAAATCCTTTATTAAGAGCTATATTTTAAGAAGACATTATCTCAATGAATACATTATCTGGAAGAAGTTTCTTTAAAAAAGTATTTTTTAGGGGGAGAGGCCAGCAATTTTTTATAGACTGATTTTCAGTTTCTTGTTGTTTTAAGCACATGTGTAGTGTCCATATCATTGTTAAACTGACAATTCCTGAATCTGGATTAGCTGACTTGATGTGGCTGCCATTAGAGGATTTTCCAGATCTGGATACACAGCCTTCATGGTATAACCAACAACATCTTAGGGAGACTATCAAAGCCCGGGTTTTTTAGTCTCCTTCTTTCCAGTTAAAGGTTTTTTTGGAAAATATTTCTTAGATTTTAAATTCTTTTCTTGGAGTTGTTCCAACTTTGGAACAGCTGCTAAATAGCTATAGTTTTTTAGGCAGTTTGAGCAAGTAGACTTTTCCTGCTGAGCAGCAGTTTTAAGCCCTTTATTAGCTTTGTTTATTTACCTCTACAGTTCATTAAAATCTGTAAAATGCTGGTGGCAATTAAATAAGGATGGTGGTATTTATAAGGGATTTTCTGAATGCTGTTGTTTCTTAACCACCCAAATCACAGTTTCTTTCTCTTTCTTTCTTTTTTTTTTTTTTTTGAGACAAAGAGTCTCACTCTGTTGCCTGGGCTAGAGTGCCATGGCGTCAGCCTAGTTCACAGCAACCTCAAACTCATGGGCTCAAGCGATCTTCCTGCCTCAGACTCCCAAGTAGCTGGGACTACAGGCGGATGCCACCACGCCCGGCTAACTGAATTTCTTAATTAAAATAGTTTATCTTCTCTGTAATTTCTTAAGTTTTATAGTACTTCCTTATTACTTGGCAAATAAATTACAGTTTTCACAGAGTTATGGATTACACATTGTTGAATGGATAATTATGCATGGTAATACTCTTTTCATCTTCTCTTTTCAAAGGTTTTCTCATTGTCCACTTGGCATATGCTTCTGGAATAATATTCAACATGGTTTTGGATGACCTTCCAAACTTAGAAGACATCTATACTTCCTTGTGTTCATCAACAATGGAAGACTCAGAGATGGATTTTGACTCTGGACTAGAAGATGATGACACAAAAAATGATAGTTCTTTGGAAGATTCCACAATTTTTGTGGCCTTCAAAGGAAATATAGATGATAAAGACTTCAAGTGGAAATTGGATGCAATATTGAAAAATGTGCCCAATTTGCTACACATGGGTAATTTGTTTTATTTTTTTTTTTCTTCTTGTTACTGGTTTTGTAGTGTTTGCCCTTCCATGGTTATCTTGACTTTTACAAAGCAGACGTTTGCTAAACTGGGTCAAAAGGCTGATTTTAAGGGCAAAGGTGGAATTTTAGGATTTTTGAAAAGTAGAAATACTGTTGTGTTTCTTTTAAGTACATAGAGAAACTGAATATAATAAAGTTACTTAACATAGAAATTCTTAATCTAGTGGATAGCAGTAATTCTCAAGTCCCAAATTTATTGTTTTTAACTCTCTAGTCTTCAATTTCCTTACCTGTAAATTGACTAGCTTAAACTGGATCTTAAAGGCCCTTTAAAGCTTAGAAAACTATTATTCCATTAGTCTGCTTATAATGTACTTTAAATTTGCTCATTTAAATTTTATATCAGAGGTCATTAACAGCCTGCTGGACCCAGCCTGCAGCCATGTGTTGTTTGGTCCATTTTTAGTGTTTGGGGATTTTTTATTTTTTATTATTTTATTTATTTATTTATTTTATTTTTGAGACAGAGTCTTGCTCTGTTGCACGGGCTAGAGTGCCGTGGCATCAGCCTAACTCACAACAACCTCAGACTCCTGGGCTCAAGCGATCCTCCTGCCTCAGCCTCCCTAGTAACTGGGACTACAGGCATGCACCACCATGCCTGGCTAATTTTTTCTATATATATTTTTAGTTGTCCAGCTAATTTCTTTCTATTTTTTTTTTTTAGTAGAGATGGGGTCTCACTCTTGCTCAGGCTGGTCTCGAGCTCAAACAATCCACCCACCTTGGCCTCCCAGAGTGCTAGGATTACAGGTGTGAGCCACTGCGCCCGGCCTGTTTTTTGTTTTTTAATGTTTAAGTTTCATTGCCAGTGCTTTAAAAATTGTAATATTTTACATTAAAATCCAAATTTTTGGATTTATGTTTAAAAATAGGAAGATCTAATAACATCAAGCTCTATTTTCCCGGATGTTACTGAGTCATGGCTGCTACTGAGGGTATCCCCGCTTCACCATAGTTCCCATCTGGATTCTTCACACATTTATATTATAGATTACCTGTCTGAGTCTTGTGGGCATTTGTGTTTTTGAACCTTGATTTAAATGTTCTCCATCTTTTCTGGTTAGCACAATTATCTAATCCCTTCAGACACGTGAAAAGCCTGGATTTTATCCTTTTATCACAAATCCTAATTTGACCAAGTGCTAATTAGCTTTTTTTAGGTTTTTTTTTTTTTTCTTTTCCTTTGAAATTTGATGTCTAGAGGGAAGCTGTTTTTTTCCAAGGGTTTTTTTACTGTGTTATACAAGATTCTTTATAGTTATGGATTATTTAGCATACATAGTATTCAATAATTTTTCATGTTGAAGTTGTAGTTATAACCATTATTGTAACCATAACCATAGTTGTAATATATGATATTATAAGGGCCAATCTGGGCTTGAAATTGTTCATTGCTCTTAATTAATTACTCACATTTTTTTTTATATATTGCTAAAGCAATTTATTTATAGCTTTTAAATAAATTACCAAATCTCATTTTATGGTACTATCAGATTATATTCTTGGTCCAAAAAATATTGTAAGTCAGATCTTCTCAAACATGATGGAAGTTACAAAAGCTTCTGATAAAATATAACTATTTTATGAATAAGGATTTTTCTGCAACCATATCACAAGTGATAATACCTTAAGCAAATCTGATGTTTGTATAAAACATATGCAAGATTGTACTACTCTTCAGATTGGGAGGAAACCCTGCAGTGTCTACTCTCAGTGGAACCAGGATCCCAACTACCTGCCATTTGTTGTTTGGAGGCATAAGTGTCATGAGTAGGAAATTGCCCGGAGAATCAAAGGTGTATTTTCATGCCATCTCTGGTGCTAGGTAGCCACAGGATTCTGGGCAAATCACTTAGCCATTCTGGGTCTCAATTTCATTGTCTATACAATAGGCTTAGGCTAAATATTGTCTAATCCTTTCTAAATTCCTATGATTACCCAGCTGAGGTGGCTGTCACCTGTAATCCCAGCTACTCAGGAGGCTGAGGCAGGAGGATTGCTTGAGCCAAAGATTTGGAGGCAGCAGTGAGCTGTAATCACAACACTGTACTCCAGCCTGGGTGACAGAGCAAGACCCTATCTCTTAAAAAAATTTAAATAATAAATAAATAAATTCCTATGGTTGTGTTATCTCATTGCTCTTAACAAGTAGTCTCTTTTTTTCAGATTAGAACAAGTGAATTCCATGTCTGGATAAGTTAACATTCAATGCATAGTTTCTGTTGGGTTTTTTAGAGATAGTGTCTCGGTCTGTTGCCCAGGCTGGAGTGCAGTGGCACAATCATAGCCCACTGCAACCTTGAACTCCTGGACTCAAGTGATCCTCCTGCCTCAGTCTCCTAAGTAGCTGGGACTACAGGCCCATGCCACCACGCCTTGCTTATTTTTTCTATTTTTAGTAGAGATGGGGTCTCACTCTTGCTCAGTCTGGTCTGGGACTCCTGGCCTCAAGCAAATCCTCCCACCTCGGCCTCCCAGAGTGCTAGAATTACAGGCATGAGCCACCATGCCAGGCTTCCATGTTTTAGCTATTGTGAATAATGGTGCTATAAACATGGGTGTACAAATATCTCTTCAAGACCCTGCTTTCAATTCATTTGGGTATATACTCAGAAGTGGAATTCCTGCATCATGTGGCAATTCTATTTTTAATTTTTTGAGGAACTGCTATACTGTTTTCTACAGCAGCTTGTTACCATTTTACATTCCCACCAATAGTGCACAAGGGTTCCAATTTTTCCATATCCTCACCAACATTTGTTTTGGGTTTTTTTTTTTTTATAGTAGCTGTTATAATGGTGTGAGGTTGGTATCTTATAGTTTTGATTTGCATTTCTCTGAGGATTAATGATGTTGAGCATGTTTTCATGTGCTTATTGGCCATTTGAATATCTTCTTTTGAGAAATGTCTATTCAAGTTCTTTGTCCATTTGAGTTTTTGTTTTTGAGTTTTAGGAGTTCTATAAATATTCTGGATATTAATCCTTTATTAGATATTACAGTTTGCAAATATTTTCTCCCTTCTGAGGATTGCTTTTTTAATCTGTTGGTAGTCTTTTTTTTTTTTTTTTTTTTGAGACTGGGTCTTGCTCTGAGTGCAGTGGTGTCATCATAGCTCACTGTAACCTCAAACTCCTGGGCTCAAGGGATCCTCTTGCCTCAGCTTCCTGAGTAGCTAGGACTACAGGCGTGTGCCACCATGCCCAGCTAATTTTTCTCTTTTTGGTAGAGACGGGGTCTCACTCTTGCTGAGCCTAGTCTCGAACTCTTGGCCTCAAGCAATCCTCCTGCCTTGACCTTCCAGAGTGCTAGGATTACAGTGTAAGCCACCAAGCCTGGCCTTGTTGATAGTGTC
Source organism: Varecia variegata (assembly GCA_028533085.1). Taxonomy (NCBI): domain Eukaryota; kingdom Metazoa; phylum Chordata; class Mammalia; order Primates; family Lemuridae; genus Varecia; species Varecia variegata. Next base: position 182,982,211 of record CM052436.1, read on the forward strand.
TTTTGATGCACAAAATTTGTAAATTTTCATGAAATCTAATTTTTCTGTTTTTTTCTGTTGTTACCTGTGTCATATCCAAGAAATCACTGACTGCCAAGTCAAGTGTCACAAAGCTTTTGCCCTATGTTTTCTTCTAAGAGTTTTATAGTTTTAGGTTAACTTTTGTATCTTTTTTTAAAAATGTCATAAAGTTTGCATCGACTTTTCAGGCTTGCTGTAATGCTAAAATACAGTGTTTTCATATCCTAACTGTAACTTAGTTGTCAGATTTATATTGGTTTTTCCCTTAGTTTGATGTACATCAGTGGAAATTCTATTCTTGTTTAAAGTAGAAAACATTTTGGCGAGGCACAGTGGTTCAAGCCTGTAATCCCAGCACTTTGGGAGGCCAAGGTGAGAGGATTGCTTGAGGCCAGGAGTTCAAGACCAGCCTGGGCAACATGGCAACACCCCCCATCTCTGCAAAAAATTTAAAAATTAGCCAGGCATGGTGGCTAACACCTATAGTCCTAGCTACTTGGGAAGCTAGGCAGGATTGCTTGAACCTAGGAGTTCTAGGCTACAGTGAACTATGATCACACCACTACACTCCATCCTGGATGACAGAGACCGTGTCTCTAAAAAATAAAGTAGGAAAAATTTTAAAAGTAAAAGACACAAAGAATCAAGACTTAGGCTGGGCGCGGTGGCTCACGCCTGTAATCCTAGCACTCTGGGAGGCCGAGGTGGGAGGATTGCTTGAGGTCAGGAGTTTGAGACCAGCCTGAGCAAGAGCAAGACCCCTGTCTCTACTAAAAATAGAAAGTAATTATCTGGACAGCTAAAAATATATGTAGAAAAAAATTAGCCGGGCATGGTGGTGCATGCCTGTAGTCCCAGCTACTTGGGAGGCTGAGGCAGAAGGATTGCTTAAGCCCAGGAGTTTGAGGTTGCTGTGAGCTAGGCTGACGTCATGGCACTCTAGCCCGGGTAACAGAGTCAGACTCTGTCTCAAAAAAAAAAAAAAAAAAATCAAGACTTAATGAAGCCCTCCTTAAATTAAAGCATTTGCAGAACATTGGAAGAAATGTTTACTCCCTGTCTCTATGAATATCTTGCCTAGATATGCCCAATGGATATTTAAATATGAATATTAAAATTCAAATATTTACTTTGGAGAGATAAAATTGCTTAACATTTTATAAAATGTTAAGAGTAAGTCTACTCTTTTGCTTTTTAGTGCCCTTTCTTTAAATCAGTTAGATTGTAGCTGTGGATTCCCTAATATCCTATAGTTCACATATCTGCATCCAGAATTTTTATGGAATGTTATGTGAAATTTGAGGTGTTCTCAGCTTCTCTATTCACATACATTGAACTAAATCCAGAAGTAAACATTAATTTAAATTTGCTTTTCTCTCTTTTTTTTTTTTTTTTTTTTTTGAGACAGTCTCACTCTGTTACCCCAGGTAGAGTGCAGTGGCATCATCATAGCTCACTGCAACCTCAAAAGTCCTGGGCTCAAACTATCCTCCTGCCTCAGCCTCCCGAGTAGCTGGGACTACAGGCACATGCCACCATGACTGGATAACCTTTTCTCTTTTTGGTAGAGATGGGGTGTTGCTCTTGCTCAGGCTAGTTTTGAACTCCTGAGCTCAAGTAATTCTCCTGCCTTGGCCTCCCAGAGTGCTAGGATTACAAGCATGAGCCGCCACTCAGGCCCTCTCTCTTCTCTTTTGTGTTTCTTTCTCCATCTTAATTGCTTTCTGTTTATTCAGTGCCTATAGTGTGTGTCAGGTACCGTGCTAGGTTTTCTGCATGTTTTATCTCATTTAGTACTCAAACAATCTCATGAAGTAGTTTTTTCATAGTTTTAAAGAAGAGAAAGGTAAGTTAGGTTTAACTTTCGGAAAGGTTAAATAACTTGTTCGTCATCACCCAGGTGCAAAGTGACAAAGCTGGGTTTGGATTTGAAGTCTGTCTAACTCCAAAGCCTAAGCTATCTCAGCTATTCCAAGCTGGTGCTCTGCCTTCTTCTTTTACTTTTTTTTGTTCTGTTTTGTTTTTTTTTTGTCTTTTAGTTCCACATCTTCTGGTGGCCAAAAGATTACTAATAGTGTTCTCTTTCTTTCATGACCAAGAATCCAGCAAGCTAAAAGTACAGAAGGTAGAGCCCTGGAACAGTGTGCGTGTGACATTCAACATCCCCCGGGAAGCAGCGGAGCGGCTACGGATCCTGGCTCAGAGCAACAACCAGCAGCTTCGGGACCTAGGGATTCTCTCCGTTCAGATTGAAGGTCTTTCACTTTGCCATGTGCCCATCTGGACCAAAATCATTACAACAGTAGAATATAGCATGATTTTCTATGCTGGTTTGTTTGTTCCTCTGCTCTTACGTTTCAGAATGTCAAGTAACTTATGTAACCTGTATTTCACATTGCAGCACCTTAGAGTTTGAGGTTATTGCTGTGTCCTAGTGGTCTTCAGTATCCATAGCGTTGGACTGCAGTCTTTCAGACTTTAGATTTTGTTTACATCCTGACCAGGAATTGATATGAATGTGTGTGTTCGTTTTCATAGCTTAGTGGTTTTTTTTTTTCCCCCCAGTTTAGCTTAGTTGTTTTGTTTTGTTTTTTTAAGAGACAGCGTCCCGCTATGTTGCCCCGGCTAAGACTTGAACTCCTGGGCTCAAGTGATCCTCCCACCTCAGCCTCCTGAGTAGCTCAGACTACAGGTGCATGCCACCTTGCCCAGCTTAAAGAATATCTAATTTCAAGGCCAGGCTGGGTGGCTCATGCCTGTAATCCTAGTACTTTGGGAGGTCAAGACGGAAGGATTGTTTGAGGCCAGGAGTTTGAGACCAACCTGAGCAAGAGCAAGACCCTGTCTTTATAAAGAATAAAGAAAGTAGGTGGACACTTTGGTCCACGCCTGTAGTCCCATCTACTCAGGAAGCTGAGGCAGGAGGATTGCTTGAGCCTAGGAGTTTGAGGTTGCAGTGAGCTATGATGAGGCCACTATACTCTAGCCTAGGCACCAGAGTGAGACAGTGTCTCAAAAAAAAAAAAAAAAAAATCTAATTTCAATTGCTTCCTTCTACCAAATAAACTTTAGTGTTTTCTTTATTCATCTAACAGATTTGGAGGTCCTGAACAGTCCTTGGGTAGCAATGTTCATTTTTCAAATATTTTTTTCTTTTTACTTATTATGGGTACATAATAGTTGTATATATTTATAGAATACATGTGATGTTTGGATACAGGCATACAATGTGAATTAAATCGGGGCAATAGAGGTATCCTTCATGTCAGGCATTTATCATTTCTTTGTGCTAGGAACATTCCAGTTCCACTTTTTTAGTTATTTAAAGTATATGCTAGCTTATTTTGATTATAGTCATTTTGTTGTGCTATCAAATATTGTTTATTCTATCTAACTATATTTTTGCACCCATTAACCATCCCCACTTTATCCTCCCTCCTTGCTACTCTTCCCAGCCCCTGGTAACCATGATTCTACTCTCTGTCTCCAGGAGATCAATTGTTTTTAATATTTAGCTCCCACATATGAGCGACAGCATGTGAGATTGGTCTTTTGTGCTTGGCTTATCTCAACATAATGTTCTCGAGTTCCATCCATGTTGTGCAAATGGCAGGATTTCATTCTTTTTTATGGGTATATAATCCATTGTGTATATGCAACACAATTTCTTTATCCATTCATCCATTGATGGACATTTAGTAAAATATTTTCACCAGAGTAATCCTTTTCAAAATGAAAATAGGATCCACATACAGCTTAAAGCCCTGCTATCCCTTGCTGTTGTTCAAAGAGTGAACACCAAACTCCTTACCATGATCTCAGGCCTTGCATCGTCTGGCTTCTACCTTCCTCACCCAGCCTTATTTTGTATACCTCTCCTCCTTTGCTTTCTGTGTTCCAGCCTCTCCAGCTTTCTTTTGTTTCCTTGAACACACAATTCTTCCTCCTGGCACAGGTCCTTTGCATTGATGTCTTTTCTGTATGAAATCCTGTCCCCTACAGTTCCCCTTTCCCCTAGTTAATGCCTACTGAGCCTTCAAGTATCAGCTTAAATCTTGATGATATATTTTCTGAACTCCTTGGCTAAGTTACAGTTCTTTGTTACATGTTCTCACAACAGTCTGTTTCCTTCCCTCAGATCATTTATCTCACGCTTTCTTAGAGCGATTATTTGATTATTGTTTTATTACCCCATAGACTGTAAGCTTTAGCACTTGGAATATAATGATAAATAAAATATGGTACTTACCGTTATGAACTCAGAAGAGCTCATGACCTTAGTAAGGAAGACAAACCTGTGAGAGATGTAAGTACCAAGTGTGGGGAGTGTTTGGCGGGCCCAGTGGAACTAGAACCCTCTTTTCCCCTTCTGTGTGGATACAACAAGGTGGCAACCAGTGATGCCAGCCTTCCCTTTCACTATTGGACCAAGCCTTCCTGACCCTATGCTTACTTAGAATCTAAATGCTCCATAAAACCTCAACAGCCGAGGTCATCATTTTGTATATAAGAGTGAGACACATTTTGTGCAGTCTAGCATTGTAAGTTGCTATACCCCAGAAGGGGCAATACCAACAAATGAAGATTATTTAGAGAGAGTTATATATAGATGGAGAAAAGGGATAAATACCCTCATTTAATAAATAAGGGAATAGTGACTTATAGAATAACCAGTTTATTATGAAAAATGTTGGATTATCTAAAAGGATCCACAAAAGTAAAGTTAAATCACAGCAGTCTATAGGATGACTTGGGAAGAGTAGAAGTCAAAAAACTATTGGATAAAATAACAATATATAGGCTGTTTATATTTTATGGAACACTTACGTGGTTTCTTAAAAACCCCAAATGTTTTATAGTCTCTGTTACCTATTTGGCTGAGTTAAAGACTTTGGAACCTTAATTGGTAGTGTATTTCACTGGGGAAGGAAGTACCAGTTTCATCTCTGAATCAGACCTATTTCCTACAGGTTCTTAAAGGGATAAAATGCTGTCTCCCCTTTAATATTACGGCCATAAATTCAAACATAAGTATGACTAAGAAAGAAAATAGATAACATATTTTAAGAAATTATGAAATTCACATATGACAGTGATTATCACAATACAGAAAGGGTTCTTTAGCTTTTAGGCTACATATGTGTCCCAGGTGATCTCCTTTTCTCTCTTTCCATTCTCTTGGGAATTCAGGCAGGAGTGAAAAGGTGGCAGCAGCTTTTGCTTTTGTGAAACTGGTGATGACTTTGTAAGTTGTGAAGAGGAAGTGTTGCCATTGTTGTGGTGTCTGCTGCAAGAATTGAGGGACAGGTTGTTCCCCCAGTAGTCCATTCTCTGTTGAAGAATACTCTCTGTACACTTCCTTTTTTGAGTTTTGGCCAGGGAGCTTGGGAGGCATCTTTCTAAAAGATATTTTGTGATCCCTGTGTAAATTCATGGTGATCTAAAGCAGAAGTCTGCAAAATTTTTCAGTAAAGGGCCAGGAATAAATATTTTTGGCTTTGCGGTACATAAAATCTCTGTCACAAGTACTGCCTTTGTAGGGCAAAACCAGCCATACGTAATATGTAAATGAGTGAATGTGGCTGGGTTCAAATAACACTTTATTGAAATAAACAGGCAGTGGGCTGAATTTGGCCCAAAGGACTTAGTTTGTGAACTTGCAGTTGGCAAGTTTGGGAGCCAATAGTGTTCTCTAGATGTGTTTCTTTGACACCAATTAGCATATATGTAATTGACAAATAGAGGACTGATAACAGTATAATGTGGAAATTGTGTTTATTCATGTGTGATTTTTTTCCTAGGCAAGAATAGCTGGAATAGTGGAAAGAGAATTATAATTATCAACAAGAAAAAAAGCCTTTAGCTCAGCTGTTGCATAGGTGGGAGTCCTTTGAGCTCTATTTTAAAAAAAATTAAGAATGAGAACTTACATTCAGGTGCCTTCCCCAAACATGCACCCCTCAGCCTTGCATGACTCTCAGCTCATGACAGGTTGCACTTCCTTCGGTGCTCACCTAAATGGCAGCCCCATTAAGTGGCTCAGAGCTCCACTGCATCTGCATTACCTCAGCGCCTTGAACCAGGCATTTCCACTCCATTGTTTCTGGATATTGTCTCCTTCAATTATTGTTTTTATTAGAGCTCTGGTTACAAAGCCTTGCACATTTTGAGTTTGCCCCAAGACTCTTATTGTCAATGTGAGATTTGATAGAATATAAGGTTTTCCAGGAATGCATTTATCATATAGATATAAATAATCATAATGCCTATAATTGTTTGTAAGGTTATGATAAGATGACTATCACATATTCCGTAAATAACTAATGAGCACTTACCACGTAACAGGCACTGTTTTACGTATAAAGGATATAGTTAGGGTGACTGTATAATTTATCATCTAAATCAGGACACTTTTGAGAGTGAAATGGGATACTATTAATAATTATGCTGGGGCAAAGAGATGTAAAGGAACTAGGGCAGACTTATGATTACCCTTGTATAGAGATGGGGGAGTCAGACAAGAAAACAAGTGAATGAATAATTACATGGGCTGTGCTCTGAAGAAATAACACGATATTCTGATAAGGGTTACCTAACCTCGGGTAAGATGGTTGGTGAAGGCCTTTTTGGGCATGGGACATTTAAGATTATATGAAAAATTGAGAAGCTGGCTATGTGAAGAGTGCAGAGAACTGTTCTAGACAGAAGGAACAACATGTGCAAAGGCCTTGAGGTGAAAAGCAGCCTTGTGTGCCTAAGAAACTAGAAAATGACACTGGGTCTGAATCCTTGTTATTGAAGGAGAAAAATATCATGAGATGAAGTTAGAGAGGTGGGCCAGGGCTAGATCTTTGAGCTGTCCGGTATGGTAGCCACAAGCTGTATGTGGCTGTTGAGTACTGAAAATGTGGCTAGTCCAAACTGACATATGCTGTAAGTATATAATACATATTGAATTTTGAAGAGTTAGCACCCCACAAAGAGAATGTGAAATATCTCATTAATAATTTTTATATTATTATACATGTTGAAATAATAATAATACATTGGATGTATTGGGTTAAATAAAGTATATATAATTAATTTCATCTGTTTCTTTTTATGTTTTTACTCTTCTAGAAAATTTTAAATTACATGTGTGGCTCATTTTGTATTTTTGTTGAACAGCACTGTGACAAATAGATAATTTGAGGTCTTATATAGCCTGTTAAGAAGTTTGGCTTTTATTTCTAAAATAGTGGGAAGCAGTGGAGCAGTTTTAAGCAGAGGAGTGACATGATCTGATGTCTGTTTCAAGAACAACGCTCTGGGCTTAGAATGTCTTAGCAAGTCTGGTATATTAATAGTTCCTTCCCTTTGGTGGAAAACCCCAAGACCTGTATTCTCTTTCATGCCTGGCTCCTGTTGGCAAGCTAGAACATCTTACAGCCCCCAGTGATTTGTCCCTTATTGGTAGGATGTTTGTTCCCTATAACCAGCCAAGCTCTCTGGTTAGAATACATTCAGAAAGCTGACCTAAGGCCGGGCGCGGTGGCTCACGCCTGTAATCCTAGCACTTGGGAGGCCGAGGCGGGCGGATTGTTTGAGCTCAGGAGTTCGAGACCAGCCTGAGCAAGAGCGAGACCCCGTCTCTACCAAAAATAGAAAGAAATTGTATGGACAGCTAAAAATGTATATATAGAAAAATTAGCCGGGCATGGTGGCGCATGCCTGTAGTCCCAGCTACTCAGGAGGCTGAGGCAGTAGGATCGCTTAAGCCCAGGAGTTTGAGGTTGCTGTGAGCTAGGCTGACGCCATGGCACTCACTCTAGCCCGGGCAACACAGCGAGACTCTGTCTCAAAAAAAAAAAAAAAAAAGAAAGCTGACCTAGATCAGTGACAGGACAGAGAAACTGTTGTGCCTCATTAAGTTTCTGCTTTACCACCTGACTATAAACCAGAACCCTACATTATGGAAGGACTTGGATGAGTGCAGCCTTTCAACTCATCAGCCACAGGCTAGCTATATTTTAACTGTCCACAACATGATGCTGTCTTCCATAGTAACAGTAGTCAAGATTTTGGATTAAGTGCGTGAAGCATTCTGAATCTCATTTCAGAGACCCTTTTGTCATTGAACTAAATAAGATTTAAGTTGCCTCTGAGTTTAGGGTCTATTTATTAATAGTTGGAATACTTCTAGTGACATTACCTACCAGGCTATTGTGGAACTCAAATGAGATAAAATTTTGTAAGCATTATAAACCCTATACAAATGTTGGTCTTATCATTAGGTGTCTCAGAGGTGAATTAGTAACAACCTATCTCCTCTTCATTGCATGATTTTTTTTTTCTGCTGGAAATATGTTTGTAGTGCAGTTACTGAAAGGAAATTGGCCTTTTGTTCACAAGTATTAACAGTGTCCGCACACCATCATATGTTCTTTCTCCATTAAACCTATTCATGTCTCTGCCTTCTGGTCATAAATTCCTAAAGGAAAGTCTAGGATTTTGAGTTTCTGAGAACATTTTCTTCCTTCATACATACACACACGCACACACACAATTAGTGAGCTAGTTGAAAAATATTCAGAGTTCCGGGGTCTCTATTGACACTAAGCATCATTAATAATTGCCTTTCTGCCATATTACAAGTAAGAATTAGTTATAATCTCCTTGTGCTCCATTTAAGTAAACCTGCTCAGATGGGTTAAAGAAAAACCCATGTAATATTAAACTCACCATTTTTGTGGTGGTATATTAACCATAATTTTTCAAAAACACAGAAAAGTAAAGCACTTTGTACCTGTTGTTTACAAAATTTGCATCTTATTCTGATGATTTCCTTTTAATAACTTGACTATCATTTTCAGGGGAAGGTGCTATCAACCTGGCTTTGGCTCAGAACCGAAGCCAAGATGTGAGAATGAATGGACCTATGGGAGCCGGAAGTTCAGTTAGGATGGAGGCGGGATTTCCTATGGCAGGTGGTCCAGGTGAGACCTTTCACTCATTGTATGACATTTTACTAGTTTCCTTTTTTAGCTTTGTTTGCTAATTTGTGGTCCGTTGAGTCCTGCAAGTTAGGTGGGGGCTCATACCATACCCACATCTCTGGTTGCAAGTGGCTCACGCCTATAATCCTGGCACTTTGAGAGGCAGAGGCAGGAGGATCGCTTGAGACCAGGAGTTCAAGACCAACCAGAGCAACATAGCGATACCTGATCTCTACAAAACCTTTTTTTAAAATTAGCCAGGTGTGGTGGTGCATGCCTATAGTCCCAGCTACTTGAGAGATTGAGGCAGGAGGGTTCACTTAAGCCTAGGAATTCAAGATTAGAGTGAGCTACAATTGGATCATTGCACTCCAGCCTGGGCAACAGAGCCAGACCCTGTCTCTAAAAAAATAAAATAAAATAAAAAAGAAAGTGAGACATGAGTCACTCCCAGGACGCTAGGGTCATAGCATGAAGCATCTTTGCAATCTTCTGTTCTCATATTTAAAGGCTGGTGAACACAGAGCCATGCAGCAAACATTTATTGAGTTCATGTTATATGACAGAACAACAGGAGAGTGTTAGAAATAGAAATGAATAAAACATTTTTCATCCTCAGTATGTTTATAGTATCGTAGAGAATGTAGCTTTCCAACTCCCACTTTCTCTGAAGCTGAGAATCTATGAGAGTTATTGTGTGCACATGTGGAATCTGTAGATGTATGTGGAGAATACTTGTTTTTATGTATTTAGAATTTGAGAGAGTTATAAATTGGTTGCTTCCTTTTCTAGTAATCCTAAAATTTCTTCATCGGATTGAACTCAATATTCTGTGTAACTCGGAATATTAGAATTGAGTTGGCTCTCATTTAAAGCTGAAGAAGCTGTGGAACTCACAGAAAGGGAGTGAATTACCCAGAGTCAGGGAGCGGCAGGCCAGTGTCACAGATCTTCTAACTCCCAATTCAGTGCTCTTCTCACTATATTAGTGGCTTTTTTTGGGGGGGAGGGGTGTTAGTTTTTGTTTTTTATTTCCATTCTCCAGAAATTAACAATATATTAGTGGCTTTTTAAATTTTTTTAGCTGTAGGGCCCTTTATTCAAATAAAGCCTGAGACGGTACCCAGTCATTCCCCTCCCTACTTACCACAGTAGCCCTTAAAGAAATGCAGCAAGATAGAGGAGCTCAGTTTATAAACTCCTGTTCTGAACTGTAGCTGATGACTTGGTCATAGAATTGGAACTAGGTTTTTATTTCAGCATTGCCATTTACTAGTTAACTCAAACTAGTTACTGTATCTCCCTGAGCAACAATATCTTCACCTATAAAATGAGATACTAGGCTGGGGGTAGAGGCTCATGCCTGTGATCCTAGCACTTTGGGAGGCCAAGGGGGGAGGATCGCTTGAGGCCAGGTGTTTGAGACCAGCATGAGCAAGATAGGCCAGGTGTGGTGGTGTGAGCTGGTGGTCCCAGTTACTTGGGAGGCTGAAGCAGGAGGATTGTTCAAGCCCAGGAGTTTGAGGTTGCAGTGAGCTGTGATGATGCCACTGCATTCCAGCTTGGGAAACAGAGCAAGACCTTGTCTCACAAAAAAAAAAAAAAAGATAATAATGCCCTATAGTCTTTTGAGCTCATGCTTAAAGGTGAATGAGCCCTGAGCAGTGTAGCAAACATTTTCTGAGTTCCTGTTAAATATACACCAGGACCTCTGCTATTGGACTGTTGTGGAATACCATATAGTAGATTAAAATACTTAACCTGGTACCTTTAGTTACCCATAGAAGTCTAAGCATTTGTTGTTAAGGCAGCTTGATGAGAGATTATAGGTGACACTGTTGCCACTACTGGAAGGACCAGGGCTAGGGGCCAGAAGCAGAGTGAGGAGAGCCTAGCCAAGTTACATATAGTTAATGAAAGAATGAATGGACCTGAGATGAGCATCAGGAAATCTGGGTTCTAGTCTCAACTCCTGGCCAAAGGACTTATTTACTGGCCTTAGTTGTTGGGAAACATCTTTAATTATGTCCTGGAAACAATGCTATAGATCCCTTCCAGGTTTAAAATTTTAAGATTCCATTTAACTGATATCAACACCCTAATCACCACTCTCTTAGGTTAGTGTCTGGCAAATAGCAAGGATATTTACTAAGCATCTCTAGGAAGTGAGTATAAATTATAGTTCTGTAGTTAATTATTAACATAGGAAACTTAGAAGCTTTAGGTTGAAATCAAGTTAGGTTGGTATTTAATGAAGGACACTGTGATAACATATACAGTATAAAGTTTCAGGAATAATCAGTTAGTAATGATCTATAGTCACAGTACCATTTTAACCCCCAGGTATCTTTCTTTACTGCCAAGCATATTTTAGGATTGCTTTTCTCTGTTGTCTATTGGGACTTAAAGGATGCAAACAAAATTTAATATTAGGTTAAACTAAACAGATAAATATTTTTAGGTTAAGATACGTTAAGTCCCTTCTAAAACAATAATAAATGACTTTGGAATTGTGTATCTAGATATCTTGGTTTATCAATTATTCTTAGCACTACTTTCTTAGCATTGGCAACAGAAAGTTAGCTAATCAAAAAGTCTTTTGCAAGTAAAACTACATCTATAGCCTGTTTTTTTCATAGCTTTATAGAATCCCAAGATTTGTGGGGATACCGTAGTAGTAATTTAATTAGGGTTTCTCAGCCTCAACACTGTTGATGTTTTGGACTGATAATTCTTTGCTGCTGTCCTGTGCATTGTGGGATGTTTAGTAGCATCCTTGTCCTCTACCCACCAGATGCCAGTAGCACTCTTACCCCTTCCCTGCAGTTGTACCAACTGAAAATGTCTCCAGACATTAGCAGATGTCACCTAGGGGGCAAAATTGACCCTAGGTAAGAACCAGAGATCTAGTCCAGATCCCCACCTAGTACTGGAATGCATGCTATAGTGTCACTACTGAGCATGTAGTCAGCATATACTTGAAAATTTCTGGGAATAGGAAGCTCGCTGTGGACCAAGAAAACCTGCTTCTTATCTCATGAGAACTTCCTTACTGTCTAACTACCATCTTTGAAAAATTGAGTGAGATTCCTCAAAAACAAATCCAATTTCAACAGACAAACATTTATCTAACTACAAAACACCTAAAAATGCTAGATAAAGGCCAGGCGCGGTGGCTCACGCCTGTAATCCTAGCACTTGGGAGGCCGAGGCGGGCGGATTGTTTGAGCTCAGGAGTTCGAGACTAGCCTGAGCAAGAGCGAGACCCTGTCTGTACTAAAAATAGAAAGAAATTATCTGGCCAACTAAAAATATATATAGAAAAAATTAGCCAGGCATGGTGGCGCATGCCTGTAGTCCCAGCTACTCGGGAGGCTGAGGCAGAAGGATCGCCTGAGCCCAGGAGTTTGAGGTTGCTGTGAGCTAGGCTGACGCCACGGCACTCACTCTAGCCCGGGCAACAGAGTGAGACTCTGTCTCAAAAAAAATTAAAAAATGCTAGATAAAACATAATAACATTTAGAGCCAGGCTCAATGACACACACCTATAGTCTTGACCACTTGGGAGGCTTGGGAGGCTGAGGTGGGAGGTGGGGCTAGTGAGACCCCATCTCTAAAAATAAATAAATAACTTATAATATGTAGCTGAGCTCATAAGAAAGCAGAGAAATAGGGGGATGAGAAAGAAAGCAAGAGAACTCCTCAGGGTAAGAAAGAAGTCAAGGATGAAAATTTAAAAAGCAGTAAATAATTGAGATTCCACAGGGGCCAAGGGATTTGGGTTTTCATAGCCAGGAAGGGGTAGAAGATGAAGCCTTATCTTGGGTCCACATGAAGAAGGAAGTTAGAGTTCAGAATTCCTCATGAAGCCAGAATTCAGTGAAAGGTAAATTAGGAAAATGTCACTCTCTAGCATAGGGAAACTAATGGGAAACTTAACTATCTTGGTGTGCGCTCTAATTGCAGGGTGGAAGAATGGTGGTTGTGGAATTGTCTTCTCTACTTTCTTGCCTGTTGGACATTTAATATGTTAGTAAAGTGACCCAGGAACAGCCAGGCTAAACCATTAACATTAATGGTTCTAGATTGGTGATTACTGTTGAAGCTATGGAGGGACACATTCTCAACCCAAGCCATTGCAGACTTCTCATAGTTAAAACCTACTATCAGTGGGTTTATATTCTAAATTTATAAAATTTAGGATTAAACTCCCTCCCTCCTGAATTTTAGGTAATAGGAATATCAGGGTATTAAAAATTATGAAAATCAGCTGGTCGTGGTGCAGTGGTATTTAGCCTAAAAAAAAAAAATTATGAAAATCAGAGCTGGGCGCAGTGGCTTACGACTATAATCCTGGCATTTTGAGAGGCTGAGGCAAGAGGATTGGTTGAGGCCAGAAAGTTCAAGACCAGCCTGAGCAAGACCCCTGTCTCTATAAAAAATAGAAAAATTAGCCGGGCATGGTGGCATGGACCTGTAGTCCTAGCTACTTGCAAGGCAAAGAGGCAGGAGGATCACTTGAGTCCAGGAGTCTGAGGTTGCAGTGAGCTAGGATGAGGCCACTGCACTCTAGCCCAAGTGACAGAGACAGAAATTTAAAAATCTTCAAAGGAATAACTTATTCAGAAAATTAGAAATAGCTGGATTAAAAGGTGAATTTGAAGAAAATAACCCAGAATGCAGCAAAGAGAAATAAATAAAGACAGAAACATGAAAGGAGTCAAGAGACATGAAGGATAAAATGAGAAGGTTTAATGTATGTTTGAAAAGAGTTCCAGAAGAAAATAAAGAAATTGGGGAGGGATGGAGAGAGAATGACTGAAATTTTTCCAGAACTGATAAAAGACATAAGTCCTCAGATTCAGAAGCATAGCAATCCTGAGCACTACAAATAAAAAAATAAACCCACATCTAGACACGATATTGTAAAGCTACAGAACATTGAAAACAAAGAGAATGTTAAAAGCAACCCAAAAGAAAAGACCAGTTATTTACAAGGGAAAGCTACCACACCTACAGCGGATTTCGTAATAATGGCATTGGAATCTAGTTTTCAAAGTCCTGAGAAAATAATTGACAGCCTAGAATTTTAAATGTAGCTATACTATCAGGAGTATATGAGAACGATAGGTGTTGTGGCTCACGCCTATAATCCCAACACTTCAGGAGGCTGAGGGGGGAGGATTGCTTGAGGCCAGGAGTTCGAGACCAGCCTGGGCACCACAGTGAGACCCCGTCTCAAAAAAAAGAGTATATGAGGCCAGGTGTGGTGGCTCACGCCTGTAATCCCAGCTCTCTGGGAGGCCGAGGTGGGAGGATAGCTTGAGCTCATGAGTTCGAGACCAGCCTGAGCAAGAGCGAGACCCCCCCCCCCACTAAAAATAGAAAAATTAGCCGGGCAAAACGGTGTGTGCCTGTATAGTCCCAGGTTCTCAGGAGGCTGAGGCAGGAGGATTGCTTGAGCCCAGAAGTTTGAGGTTGCAGTGAGCTATAATCACACCACTGCAATATGGCCCGAGAGACTGTCTCCAAAAAAAAAAAAAAGTAGTATGAAATAAAGACCTTTTCAAAGAGACTAAGAGAATTTACCATTAACAGACCCTTGCTAATTGAACTGCTCAAGGATGTACTTCAGGAAGAAGAAAATTGATCCTAAGATGGAAGAAATAAGATCTAAGAAGGAATGGTGAGCTAAATAATTGGTAAACATGGGGTAAATCTAAATAAGCATTGACTTATTTAGCAATGATGATCATATATTGTCTTTAGACTTTAAGTCATGTATGTCTGTTGACATTTTAAAGATATCAAAATAATAGAATGTATAACTTCTAAACTAGCAACGAAGGAGTAGAGAGGAAGGGTATGATGAAATTAATCCAGTAAAATTCAGGAAAAATAAGAAAACAGCATAGAAAAAGGAGGGTGAATAGAAAGCATAAAATGACAGAATAAATCAAAATATACCGTTAGTTAACAATAAAGGTAAATGGATTATGAACACCGATTAAAAAGGAAATAATTAGGCCAGGCATGGTGGCTCATGGCTATAATCTCAGCACTGTGGGAGGCCAAGGTGGAAGGATAGCTTGAGGCAAGGGCACAAGACCAGCCTGGGCAACATAGTGAGACCCTGTCTCTACAAAAAAATTTAAAAAATTAGCTGGGCATGGTGGTGCTCGCCTGTAGTCAGAAGGATTGCTTGAGCCCAGGAATTCAAGGTTACAGTGAGCTATGATTGTGCCACTGTACTCCAGCTTGAGTGACAGAGCAAGACCCTGTTTCTAAGAAAAAAGAAAAGGAAATGATTAATCAGTCTTAGGTTTAGCTATATACTCTTATGGGAAACACATAAAGACTCAGACAGCTCAAAGTTAGTATAGAAAAAAAGATAAACAAAGTGAATATTAACCAAGAAAAAGAGGTATATTTTTATCAGATAAAACAAACATTAAGATAAAAAGCATTACTGAGGATAAATAGGGTCACTGTATGATGTAAAAGGAACAGTTTGCCAGGAAGGTAGCTAAACTTACATACTTAATAACCTACCCTCAAAATATGTAAGAATTGCATGGAGATAGCAAATCTTAAGGGTGATTTTAACATACTTCTGTTAGTAACTAATGGATCAAGCTTATAAAAAATTAGTAAGGATAAGGAAAACTTGAATAATAAAATAGTTTTATATGATGGACATATATAGAAACCATGCAGTAATAATTGAAGAATTCTTAATCTTTCCAAGCAAAAATGGAAAATTTATACAAATTGACCATGGATTCCAGCCAAGAGCAAGTTTCAGTAAATACCAAATATTGGTATCACACACATCCTGTTCTCTGATCACAGTGCAATTAAATCAAGTCAGTAGCAAAAAAACAAACAACAAAAAAAACCTCGTTTTTGGAAATTTAGAAATATATTCTAAAACCTAAAGATTATTTAAAAAGCAATCATGATGGAAATTAGACAATATTTAGAATGGAGTAATGAGAATAGTACATACCAAAATTTGTGAGATGTAGTTAATACAGTGCTTAGAAGAAATTTTAACCCTTAGAAATTTATATTAATGAAGAATATCAACTGAAAATTAACAAGCTAAATGTCTGACTTAAGAATGGAGAAAAAAAACAGCAAAGTAATAAGCTAAGAAGGAAATAATGAAGATAAGAGCAGAGATAAGTATGAATCAGAAAAACAGTAAAGCAGGCTGGGCGCGGTGGCTCACTCCTGTAATCCTAGCACTCTGGGAGGCCAAGGCGGGAGGATCGCTCGAGGTCAGGAGTTCGAGACCAGCCTGAACAAGAGCGAGACCCTGTCTCTTAAAAAAAAAAAAAAGCCTAGCAGTTCTAAGTATATAGTCTAAAATAGTCTAAAGACACTCTCATATGTCCACAAGAATTCATGACAAATGTATGGCCTTGCAAAATTGTAAGAATAAAAAGGAAAAGTAAAACCTTAGTAGTCATCAGCAGAAAGATGGATGTATGTTTCTATATCATTGAGCACTTACAGCAGTCAAAAGGGTTGAATCTCAATAATATTAAATGAAAAAGGAAACTGAAAAAAAAATGCATATAGTATGGTACCACTTATGCAGAGATTTAAAAGCATACAAGACCAGGCACGGTGGCTCACTCCTGTAATTCTAGCACTCTGGGAGGCCAAGATGGGAGGATCACTTGGTATCAGAGGTTCAAGACCAGCCTAAGTAAAAGCAAGACCCCGACTCTACAATAAATAGAAAAATTAGCCAGGAATGGTGGTGTGCACCTGTAATCCCAGCTACTCAGGAGGCTGAGGCAGGATGATCACTTGAACCCAGGAGTTTGAGGTTGCAGTGAGCTATGATGATACCACTGTACTCTAGCCAGAGTGACAGAACAGGACCCTGTCTCAAAAAAAAATGCTGTGCAGCTTACCTACATATACAGAAAAGGTAAATGAACATGCATAGAACTGTTAGTCCCAATTATAATAAAAGGAAGGAAATGGAATCAGATTGGGAAGGAGTAGGAGGCTTCTGCTATATCTACATGTATATCTGAGGTAGATAGGACAAATTTTTGAGATTTAAAAAAGGTAAATGATGAGTACAGAAATTTTCATACCTTTTCATATTCTTGAAATATTTCATTAAAAACAAAAATTGTGCCAATTCCAGTATTCTATTGTAGGGATTTTTTCTTCTAGGATTAATAAGGATGAACAGCCCCGCCACTGTTATGATACCCCAGGGTGGAAATGTGTCATCTTCCATGATGACACCAGGCCCCAATCCAGAGCTCCAGCCCAGGACTCCTCGCCCAGCTTCTCAGTCAGGTAATGACCTCCAATCTTTGAAGATTGAAGAGGCCGAAACTTCTGCACAGATCAGCTATCTCTGATGCCGAATTTCTAATTGCGTAACTCAAAATGCCACCTTCTTTACAAAATCTGCCCTGATTTCTTTAAGCTAAATGTCATCGTTTTCTTACAATTTCTCATGATTCTCTTACACTTATACCCCAACATTCCTCAAAATTCATGTCTTGGCCTACTTAGTCCTGCAAGATACTCCATGACAGAGTACTCTGTAGTCAAGCAAACTTGGTTAAATGCATCATTCTTTGTCCCTCTCCTCGAGATTCAAAATTAACATATTAGAGCCACCGAAAGCCCTACAGTGAAGAAACCTAAGGTAGTGAGCTTCAGTGTTTCCCAAACCTAATCGACTGTTTTGTTTTCTTTTTTTATAACACTAATTTTCATAGTTCCCCAGAATATGATTTGGAAAATACTGCTCTCTACATTTCACGTTTGGTTCTTATGTCCACTATTGAACCATAAGCTCTTTTTAAGGCAGGATTCATATTTCTGTATTTTGGTATCCTGCTTTGCACATACATAGTATTCACAAATACTTATTTTGTTGAATAGTGCCAGCATATTTTACTCGATATTTGCAGAATTGCCAAGGCCATTGCTCTAGGTTGCAGTAGGTTAATTATTGCTTTGTTGACTATCTTTAAACAGATGCAATGGACCCACTCCTCTCTGGGCTTCATATACAGCAGCAAAGTCATCCCTCAGGATCTTTAGCTCCCCCACACCACCCGATGCAGCCTGTCCCTGTGAACAGACAAATGAACCCAGCTAATTTTCCCCAGCTGCAGCAGCAGCAGCAGCAGCAACAACAGCAACAACAACAGCAACAGCAGCAACAGTTGCAGGCAAGACCCCCACAGCAACATCAGCAGCAACAGCCACAGGGAATTCGACCCCAGTTTACTGCCCCAACTCAGGTGCCTGTTCCTCCAGGCTGGAACCAGCTGCCTTCCGGAGCCCTTCAACCTCCTCCAGCCCAGGGTTCTCTGGGCACAATGACTGCAAACCAAGGGTGGAAGAAGGCTCCTTTGCCTGGCCCAATGCAACAGCAACTCCAGGCAAGACCATCCTTAGCCACGGTACAGACACCTTCCCACCCTCCCCCTCCATATCCCTTTGGCAGCCAGCAAGCCTCACAAGCCCATACAAACTTTCCTCAGATGAGCAACCCAGGCCAGTTCACAGCTCCTCAGATGAAGAGCTTGCAGGGAGGGCCCTCCAGGGTCCCAACCCCCCTGCAGCAGCCCCACCTCACCAACAAGTCTCCTGCCTCCTCACCCTCCTCCTTCCAGCAGGCATCCCCTGCATCCTCCCCAACGGTTAACCAAACTCAGCAGCAGATGGGACCAAGGCCACCTCAAAATAACCCACTTCCCCAGGGATTTCAGCAGCCTGTCAGCTCTCCAGGTCGGAATCCTATGGTTCAACAGGGAAATGTGCCACCTAACTTCATGGTGATGCAGCAGCAACCACCAAACCAGGGGCCACAGAGTTTACATCCTGGCCTAGGAGGTGAGGAACACTGAAGCTATTTGTGATAGTAAATTTGCTGGAGATAGATCTTAGTAGAACTTCAGTTTTTAGAGTTAATGGAGGGAGTGAAAGAAGGATGTAATTACTTGGTTTTGTTGATATGATGGTGACGCTTGTATAACTTAGTTAACTTGATACATTATGAAGCATCTTACTGGTTAATTTTAAGCTAGCTCTCTGGATTAAAATGCAGGTAAAATTCAATATAGAGATGTTCATTTTGTTTTTCAAATATTTTTGCTTGATCTTGTACTAGTAAATTAAAATGTCCAGAAGAAACATGCATTTTATTAACAATTTAAACTTCTCAGCTGTTGAAAAAATTTATGCAGTAGAGCAAAAATGAAAAGATAAGGACAAGGGTCTTATTGGGGAAAAGGCCCTTATAATTATCAATTTTGATAATCCTATTAATAGTAAAATAGTAAGCATGGTATTTGTTAAGTTTGATTAAAGTCTTAAAGGGGAGTAAGTTTGGAAATCATTGACTTTTATAGATTTATAATGCCAATGCCTGCTCCTTAGAGAGGGAATTCCACCAGTTATACCTAAAGGAGATTTATTTATTTATTTTGTAAGGTGCCTCTTGTATGAAGAAAAAGCAATGGAGCTTAATGTGTGAGAGGTAAAACGATTACAGTAAAACTTATCCATCTCCATGTTTATTATTTATTCTTATTAATCATTGATCTAGTGCACATGAATGTGCTTGGAGCTTTTCAGTAAGGTATAGAGAGTATCAGTAATACTATCATCTGATAAGCATATCCCCCACCAAAAGACACCCATTGCCAACCCAAAAAAAACCCTTGCATCTTTAGTGCGACATAGCAAAGGCATGTTCCCATGGTTTCTGGTGAAATTAAGTTGCTCATCAGTCTTTTCACTCTCCTGTAATTAATTTTGCTGACATGCAGGCTCTAATATTTGAATCCTAAGAAGTTCTTAGAAAATGCAAAAATGTTTCAGTTCCAAACTTCACTGTTCTGGGCATCTGGCCCTGGATCAGTGGAAGCTGGGTAGTCCCTCCTGCAAAAGTGATTACTGATTTAATTACAATGGATGCATGCAAATGGGACTTGTCACTGCTAAAAAAAGGACAAATGCATATTTGTCTACAAAGAGTCTTTCAGGGCATTGAAAATTTGGCCCTTAAAAACATAAATGGACTAATACAAGAAATTTTTAAGTGAGCTGTAGGGTCTTGATGCTTTCATAGAGCAGATGATATGCTCACCTAGGTGATCTGGCCACATCAAGGCCTGCATTATAAATGATGAGTGGGTTCTGAGATTCTTCTTACTATAAATTTGTTTTCTGAAATTAGGCCTTCCTAAAAGGAACTAATACTTGAGTAAGATTTCGTTAGAGCATGGTTTTCAGTACCACAGCTGTCAGAATCAACAGCAAACTTTATGAGGGGAAGGCATGATGATAAATTTAATATAGCCTCACTTTGAAGCTCCTATGAACTGTTTCTGATCCCTTGTCTCTTCCGAAGAGACAAGCACAATATTGGGGGGAAATTTTCTGCAAAGGAGATTGTCATCCATTTCCCTCAAAGGAAAAAAAAATCACCTATCTTTAATATCGGGACCCAGCTCTTTGTTTTATAGTATTTCATATCAATTTGTTAAATATGAGAGAATTTAGCCTATTTCTTTGGTGACTGTGTTAAAGTATGTAAAGTGTTGGGGTCCGTTGTATAAAAAAAAAAGTGAGCCCTCAAACCTTGCTGTGGCGTGGCCTCAGATCACATTTAGGGAGCAGATTGCCATCTTTTCCTTGGCATGTTCTAAGTGTAAATTTTTTAGTATTTCTTTTTCATTTTGACAATGCTCATATAAGAAATTGTGTTGATTTTTTTAACCATCTTTCCCAACCTTGTTATTAAAGATCCTACCAGTGTGACAGAGAGAGCTAAGCCAGTGGAGACTTCATGCAGCTCATCCTTCCTTATTCATTCCATATCTAAGCAAGAGTATAAATTTGCTAGGTAACTGCCTTACTCATTGTTTTCTATTAAGGAATGCCTAAACGCCTCCCACCTGGCTTCTCAGCAGGACAGGCCAATCCGAACTTTATGCAAGGTCAGGTGCCTTCGACCACAGCAACCACCCCTGGGAATTCAGGAGCCCCTCAGCTGCAAGCAAATCAAAATGTCCAGCATACAGGTTTGTTTTCTGTGATTTATTCATCTGGCATTTATTGAGTATTTTGTGGTAGACTTGATAGGCAACAAGGGTATACAGACAAATAAGTCCTGGTCTCTCTGCTTACTTTCACACCCACAAATAATTATTCTTTCAGAGCAATAACTAATTTGTAGAAAATAGGTAAAATGTCTCAGGAAACACCTAAGAAAAGGAGATGAAACAAGTCAGAGCAGGGGTCAGCAATTTTTTTTCTATAAAGGGCCAGATAGTAATTATTCTAGGTTTTACAGGTTATATGGTCTCTGTTACAACTACTCAACTCTACTATTGTAGCACAAAAAGTAGCCATAGACAATATGTAAACAAATGAGCAAGGCAGTGTTCTAAACACTTGTTTATTTACAAATCAGCAGTGGGCCTGCTGACTCCTCCTGAGTTAGAGCTTGCTCCGATAGTAAAAGGACAAAAGGCATTTCTGGCAAATGAAACTGTAGCTACAAAGCCATCTAGGCATACAGCATGTTTAGACAACTGCAACTTTTTAAGTCTCTGTATAGTACTCACTAGCTTTGTTTATGCTGGGTATCTGAATTCTGGTTTACAATGTGGTATTTTTCAAACTTAATTGGTTCAAATTTAATACCAACAGTGTATTGTATATAAGAAGAAATTTTGGAAGGGAAATAAGATACAACAGAATGGCTCATAAGTGTTTGTAGAGCAGTATTTTATAAGCTCAAACTTCATGTTGCTGGTTGCTTAGGGGCCACATGACTAATCCTCTTACCCTTTCTCATTCAAGCAGTTTGGACTGAGATAGTTCAAATATTTTCTGAACTCCCATTCCCACTTGGAGCTAATTTAGTTATGTGGTTCCCAACTATAATTGTAAATCACTAAGGAATGAGAAAAATCCTGACTTAATAAAAAAAACAAAGTTCAAACTGTCTCTTGAAGGGTGAGAAGCGTGGAGCAAACTACTTCACTTTCCCTATCTCCTAACGCAAACTTCATTCATGAGTTATGTGAATTTCTGTTTTTTATAGGAAGTTTTAAAACAATGATAAAATCACTTACAATTCCTCCACCCTAGGACAGCCATTTTCTATTTTTATATGGCACCTTCCATATTCACATATTGTTTTGATTTTCCCATTTATCCTATCTAAAGGAGCTCTACTCTTGTCTGTCATTTTCTGTTCTCTTACCCTACTTTATTTCTCTTGTTAGCTTTTACTGCTTTCTGAAAAAATACTCATCTGTTTTTTTATTGTGTCTTTTACCAACTAGACTGTAGGCTCAATGAGGGCAGGGATTTGGTCTATCTTGTTTATTGCTGTTACCTCAGCACCAAAAGTGCCTTGTACATATTAGGTGCTCAATAAATGTTTGTTGGTAGAATGAATATGCACTGGTATATTCAGTGTATATAAGCATATACAGTGGTCATGGAGTTCAAGTTTGGGTTCATAAGGCTGATTTAGAAAAATCTTCCTTGGCATTCAGGAAAAGTCTGGATAGCGTAAACAAGAGACAGTTTGTCTCCTCCCTTCCTGGCTGGATCATGGACTGGCTTCATAATTTCATTATGGCTGCCATTTTCTAATCCCCATTTAAAAGTGAAAAATGAAAGGGATAAAATAAGGTAGAAGGTTATTCATTTAAAAGAGAGAACATAAGTAGCTATAAGAAAATCCCGAAGATCCAACAATAAGTAAACCCAGCAAGCCAGGCAGCACCTTTTGTCTAAATTAGAAATAGCTGAGAATAGAACATGTTTCATGTAGTCCACCAGGGACTGCCACAGGGGAGGGTCACTAAAGTTTTAGCATCCATTTGCCTGCAGCTTCCAGATGGGTCATCTAGTCACCAGAGGCTCAGCTTCTAGATTAAGATTAAATAATTTTTACCACATAGTGTAGAGGAGACCTATCCTTAAGAAGTATTAGATGTTCCTTTCTTTAAAGTACAGCATCCAAATATCACACGCATAGCGTTTGAGTGTCATTATTAGTTTTCCAAGAAGCATTTTTAAATGTCTTTTCAGCATTATTGAAGTTTTCCTAAGAGGATACTTCACATTCTTTGTTTCCCTGGCTCATTTATAGCAGAGGTTATTTCACTAGCTTACAGTGCTTTTTGTTAATTTTCTTCACCTTAAGGTAGCTAAAAGTCACTTTAAAACAATGAGATGCTTTAGTCTGAAAGAAAGTAAACTTTATTAATCTTCAAAATGTTATCTGTAAGTTACCACATAGGAGTAAAGAAACTGCTTCTTCTTCTCTATTGTATGGTCACTGAGAATGTAAACAGTTATACCACAGTCACATCTGGATAGTTTAGAAAACTCATAGACAGTATGTCAACCGCAGCACATTTATGTTGGTCAGTGAATATATGGGTGATGGATGTCTTTCTAAGTAAGGTAATTTGAGTATCTTAATGACAATAAGACAATATTTGTTTCTGAAACTGTGCCTTTTTTTTTTTTTTAAAGGTGGTCAAGGAGCTGGTCCTCCTCAAAACCAGATGCAGGTGTCCCACGGGCCACCAAATATGATGCAGCCCAGCCTCATGGGAATTCATGGCAACATGAACAATCAGCAGGCTGGTAGTTCTGGGGTTCCTCAGGTGAACCTGGGCAACTTGCCAGGCCAGCCCCAGCAGGGCCCACCATCTCAGCTGATGGGCATGCACCAGCAGATCGTGCCCTCCCAGAGCCAGATGGTCCAGCAACAAGGAAGCTTGAACCCTCAGAACCCCATGATCCTTTCAAGGGCCCAGCTTATGCCACAGGGCCAAATGATGGTGAACCCTCAAAGCCAAAATCTTGGGCCCTCGCCCCAAAGGATGACCCCACCCAAGCAGATGCTTTCCCAGCAGGGCCCACAAATGATGGCACCACATAACCAGATGATGGGGCCTCAGGGGCAAGTTTTGCTCCAACAGAACCCAATGATAGAGCAGATCATGACCAATCAGATGCAGGGGAATAAACAGCAGTTTAACACTCAGAACCAATCCAATGTCATGCCGGGACCAGCACAGATCATGAGGGGACCAACTCCGAATATGCAAGGAAACATGGTGCAGTTTACTGGACAGATGTCAGGACAGATGCTGCCCCAGCAAGGGCCGGTGAACAACAGTCCATCTCAGGTTATGGGGATTCAGGGGCAGGTCCTACGGCCACCAGGGCCCAGCCCACACATGGCCCAGCAGCATGGTGATCCTGCTACTACAGCAAATAATGATGTCAACTTGTCTCAGATGATGCCTGATGTTAGCATGCAACAGACCAACATGGTTCCCCCCCATGTGCAGGCCATGCAGGGAAACAGTGCCTCGGGAAACCACTTCTCAGGCCATGGGATGCCTTTCAATGCACCTTTCAGTGGAGCACCCAATGGAAATCAGATGTCCTGTGGTCAGAATCCAGGCTTCCCGGTCAATAAGGATGTCACGCTAACAAGCCCATTGTTGGTCAACTTATTGCAGAGTGACATCTCTGCAGGCCATTTTGGGGTAAACAATAAGCAAAATAATACCAACGCAAATAAACCGAAGAAGAAGAAACCCCCTCGGAAGAAGAAAAATAGTCAGCAAGATCTAAAGTAGGTTGTGATAATTTTGCCTCAATTTTTATTCATTTGTTTCTATATGGACGGCTTTTTTTGATGGAAAATTTTAGACATATAAAACTAGAATAGTATAATGAAATCTCCCTGCTTCAACAATTATCATCTTGCCTATCAACCTGCCTTGCCTTCATCTGTACTCTCTGTCATTGCCCTTTTGATTATTTTAAAACAAATTCACTTGGTGAATATTTCAGTGTGTAACTCTAAAAGATAAGAATAGCGCACGCACTGCGCTCCCTGCGCTGCTGTGTGCCTTGCGCTCAGAAGAATAAAATATTTCAAGAAATAAAAAAATTAAAAATTAAAAAATAAAATAAAAGATAAGAATAGTTTTTTATATGACCACACAATGTCATTAGCACACCTAGAAAACTATTAATAATACTTCCTTAATATTCTCACATGTCCAAACAGTGTTCACATTTCCCTGATTATCTCCAGTTTTTTTTCCTTACAGTTTGTTTGTTCGAATAAGGATCCAAACAAGGTTTATACGTTGCACTTGGCTAATACATGTCTTAATTCTGCAGTCTCAGGGGGGTTGTGGCACTCAGAGCCTGAAAAATAACAAGTGCTACCACATTACAACTCCACAAAGCACATTACAATTCCCCACTATAATGGCTGTTGGGGAACCAGAAAAGCCAAATGTGTTTTGGAAATGAAAACTGCTGCTGTCTCTCAGCAATGATTTTTTGCACAGGTGCCTTTCCTTTAAAGGCTCTTTATCATCCCTAGAAGCTTAAAACCCTCACACTAAGATGAATGGACTTTTTAACTCAGTTACCCTTTCAGTAAAGATTCTCCAGGTGAGTTCTTTTGCAAGATCACAGCAGGAAGGGCGATTAATAATTTATATTTCATTTCCTGAAGCTAAGTATTTATTTAAGTCATGTTTCTGGCTTTGATAAAATGTTTCCAGAAGGAACATTGATTGAGCTGGATTTTCTGCCTTTAATCATAAAGCTAAAATTTAGAGACATTTAACAGGGAATAGTGACTAATGAATGTATAACGGTTTAATCCAAATAAATTGCTAGCACTATAGAAAAGAATAGGGGAGCTTTATTTAAACAAGCTTAAATGTTCAAAATAAAATCAACTACTTTTATCCCAGCCTTCCCACAACATTCTTTGTATTACATCATATTCACTTGCTACTTCTTGAATCTTACACGTTAAAAGCCAATCGTTGGCCGGGCGTGGTGGCTCATGCCTGTAATCCTAGCACTCTGGGAGGCTGAGGCGGGAGGATCGCTCGAGGTCAGGAGTTCGAGACCAGCCTGAGCAAGAGCAAGACCCCGTCTCTACTAAAAATAGAAAGAAATTATCTGGACAGCTAAAATTATATATATAGAAAAAAATTAGCCGGGCATGGTGGCGCATGCCTGTAGTCCCAGCTACTCGGGAGGCTGAGGCAGAAGGATTGCTTGAGCCCAGGAGTTTGAGGTTGCTGTGAGCTTGACGCCACGGCACTCTAGCCCTGGCAACAGAGCGAGACTCTGTCTCCAAAAAAAAAAAAAAAGCCAATCATTGCATATTAACAATATATATTTTCCTGAATTCAGACTTTGTAAGTACTTTATCCAATTTTTCTGTTAGTTCTTTCTCAGTTCTTTACTACTCTCAGCCTGTGGGAATAACATTTTTGTGGGGATAGTTATTTTATTCCTCCCAGTTGTTTGGGAATAAAATTGCAAGGTCATTCTGTTGCCATTAGTATGTATTTTTGCTGTTTTCACCAGCCCTGAGGGAAACTGCTTACTTTTTGGGTCTATAAATTACGAAAAGGACCTTATAAGCATCAAGGCTGCTAGGAAAGGGAAACAGTAGGTTTAATAGGAAGAACACCTACTTCCAGCTCTATCACTAGCTCACTGTGGAAACTTGGGCCTATCTCTTATACCTCTTTGGGCCTTTGTTTGCTCATCTATAAGATGAGGGGGTTGAACCAGATATCTGAGCTTTTTTAGCTATAGAATTCTCAAAAAGGTTGCCACAGAATCCTTTGACTAGAACTTGAAGTGAGAGAGAAGTCATAAGGAGCAAATTGGTATAGGCATCTGAATGGGCTAAGGACCTGCTTCAAGTTCTAAATTCCCATGTGCTGGGACTTTTTTTTCCCCAAAATATTATGGGGGTACAGATGTTTTTGGTTACATGGATCACTTTTCTAATGCCTGAATCAGGGCTATAAGTGTGCCCATTACCCAGATAGTGTTCATTGTACCCACTAGGTAAATTTTCCCCCATCCTCTCCTCCCCCCGCTCCCCATGCTGGGGCTTCTAAAATGGATTTTGGTGGCTTATGAAACTAGACTCATTGTATTATTAGACAAAGCAGTACATTAAAGTAGATGAACAGGCCGGGCGCGGTGACTCACGCCTGTAATCCTAGCACTCTGGGAGGCCGAGGCGGGCGGATCGTTTGAGCTCAGGAGTTCGAGATCAGCCTGAGCAAGAGCGAGACCCCGTCTCTACTAAAAATAGAAAGAAATTATATGGACAGCTAAAAATATATACATAGAAAAAATTAGCTGGGCATGGTGGCACATGCCTGTAGTCCCAGCTACTCAGGAGACTGAGGCAGTAGGATCGCTTCAGCCCAGGAGTTGAAGGTTGCTGTGAGCTAGGCTGATGCCATGGCACTCACTCTAGCCCGGGCAACAGAGCAAGACTCTGTCTCCAAAAAAAAATAAAAATTAAAAAATAAAAAATAAATAAAGTGGATGAACAAAATCAGGGCAAAAGGAAACTAAAGGTAGGAAAGAAAGATGCATTAGGACTGAGATTACAAACAAAATGAGGGATGTGAGCACTTTGCTTCTTTGGGAATGTGTGTGTTAGTAGATATATTTTCTTTATTTTTTTCTTCCCCCCTAAAAATTCTAAGCTACACCCAGGGAAAAATGAAGGCGTCCCAAAGCCAATGGGATGTCTGCAAATATTATTCTGCAGTTCTGCAGCAGAATTAACTTTGCTGTAGTGTTCTCTTTGTTCTCTAATACCATTTCCATCAACCAACCAACAGCCTTTTGCAAGGTGTTGAAAATTACTGGAGCCACCACTGTCAAATCCACAAAAAAGAAACAGTCAGACTCCCTGGTTGAATTTGATAGCTACACTGAAGGTAGTGTGGTTTCACAGGAAGAGTACTATATAAAATTGATAGCCCTATGATCAAGTCTTTTTTTTTTTTTTTTTGAAACAGAGTCTCACTCTGTTGCCCAGGCTAGAGTGCCATGGCGTCAGCCTAGCTCACAGCAACCTCAAACTCCTGGGCTCAAGCAATCCCCCTGCCTCAGCCTCCCGAGTAGCTGGGACTACAGGCATGCGCCACCATGCCCGGCTAATTTTTCTATATATATTTTTAGCTGTCCATATAATTTCTTTCTATTTTTAGTAGAGACGGGGTCTCTCTCTTGCTGAGGCTGGTCTCGAACTCCTGAGCTCAAACAATCTGCCTGCCTTGGCCTCCCAGAGTGCTAGGATTATAGGCGTGAGCCACCGTGCCCAGCCCTGATCAAGTCTTAAAACAGCT
>CM052436.1:183010550-183061925 GCA_028533085.1 Varecia variegata
AAGATGATAATGAAACAGATTTTCGTTTTTTAGAAATAAGGGATGGATTGAGCTAGTTTTGTGTATTTTCTATATAACTTACTCTCAAATCTGTTACTTATTTTTTAGCACCCCAGATACTCGCCCCGCTGGTCTGGAGGAGGCTGATCAGCCGCCATTGCCTGGAGATCAAGGAATTAACCTGGACAACTCAGGCCCTAAACTACCAGAATTTTCAAACCGGCCACCAGGTGATAAAATGTTAGCCAAAATTATATACTTGTCATCATATGTGCAGCATTACAAGGCTTCCTTCTCTTCAAGGAAACAATAGTATTTTATTTTGTCTTCTAACTAGTCTACTTTAGCGATTTAATGTATTTAGTATTTGGAAACTTTGCTTTGATATTAAGTAAAAATTTCAAATGTAACTTCTGAAGGCTTATCTTACACACATACGCACATGTACACATTCTGCTCAAATTTATCTTCATTATTTTTAAGTCCTCATAAAATTGGACTGAAATGTGAAGTGCCTCTTTATTCTTATCAATGTCAAGGTTCTAGTTGGCATCAGAATGGAATTAACATTAAATGGAGAGATGTTTTCACTCTAATCCTGCTTGCCTGCCTTTCCTGCAGCCTTTTCTCCTGGGGCTTTCTCAAAGTAGAGAACTAACAGGGTTTAAAACAAGATGATCTTTTTTATAGATGTTTTATTATAAATCTTTAAAACATAGAGAAGATGTAAATAATAACAAAAGAGACACCCATGTGCCTACCACCCAACTTAAATTTAGAATAAGCAGTACCAATATTGTTGAAACCCCCTGTGTTATACCCCTGTCTGATTATAAAATAATATTATCCTTTAAATGTTGAAAAGGGAAGAGCTCCGAAAATTCATTCATTCCAATCCAGGTATTATAGAACCAAGGCCATCTGCCACAGTATCTCTATACCTGGTTACTCTTGGCCTGAGCAGTGACTTGTAACTTTATTCCCCTGTGACACAGTTAAAGATGCACAACCTTTACACTTAGGCCACTCTCCCCTTTGTGTACAAAGGGTTATGTTTTGTTTCTTCCTCACTAGTTAGTCTACCTCCTTTTTGGCATATAAATGAGAGTGACATTATTTTAGGAATAAGCTTTAATCTACTCTTAATTTATATATTTGTAAAGCGAATCCAAAAAACAGACAGACAAAAAAAGGTAAATCCATCATCAACACTTTGTGTTATTTATTATGAATTGTTTGGGCACACCGCACTTCCCACCAGTGAGTCGCAGCAGCACAGTTGAGGCTGCGAGGTCATCAGTCTTTGGGGAGTATGTCCAGAAGGCATTATGAGCAGGAAGGCACCTTCTTCCTTCAGACACATCTGAACTCTTCTTATTTGAATCCCAGGGTCCTCACACACATTTATTGCCTTCTTTCTGCAAACTGGGGGCCTGAATGCTGAATTTGGCATATAATGGGTTGAATTGCCATGTAGTGTCTTAAACAAAAACCTGAATTGAAATGCCTCTAGAAAGTCCTCTCTGCAGTTGGGCACTGTTCACAGGACTCCTACTGTCTTATACCAGCCCGCTTCTCTTCTTTACTACCTGCCTGGCCCCTAAAGGCATATGAGTTTGCATCCCTTAACTGATAAATTGGTTTTTGACTGTGTTATGGGCACTATTTGTGTCCTCTGCTTTCCCTCTCTGCCATTCTGTCACGTCCACTCTAATCTGTCTTACCACAAGTGTCCTTTGGACTGCTGCCTCCAGCTTCTGGACTCTATAGCAGCCATGCCCTTGACTATTACTTTTGAGAGGCCACTGTATTGTCTATGCTACCCTCTTTGGTATTTACTGTGCTGTCTGGTGGGTTGAAAGATAAAAGGCATCCATGTCATAGTCCTGACATCAATGGGCTTTTGCAGAAATTACAATTTTCTTAAAGTGGGAACCCCAGACTAGATGTGAACAATTAAAACCCACTGTGTTAGACTATGTAGCTAAAAGGACAGTTAAACTGTAGAATTGCCATATGTTACTAGCTTTATAAAAAAAAATATGTCAAGAAGTCACTTGTGCCTAAAACAAAAAAAGAATTAAAAAAAAAATCTTCAAAACTGGATTCTGCACCTTGTACTCACTGGTACCATGGAAATCATTGGCCAGAAGACATTAACTAGCTATTGAGCACAGAGTCTGACCCACAGCATTTAGTAGCTTTGTGAAAATCGTGAGTCATCATTTCTTCCAACTGCCAGGGCCAACAGTTCTTACTTTCTGTCACCTCCTTAAAACCTTCCTAATGTACTTTTGTGCAACAATTGAATAAATCTAGTTTGTGGAATTGTATACCAGCTGTATCCCCACTTTTTCCCACTAAACCACCTTTCTTCTTGGTTTGAGTATATGCTTATCCTTTGTGATTGGGTAAGGTTTTGGTTCTAAAATGCCAAGTAAAATCTTCACAAAAGAGAGAATCATTTGAGATGTTGTTTTCTGCAAATCTGGAAGACATTTTCCCTCAGAATTCTTTTTTCCCAAAATTATTTTTAATTCCTGAGGGCTGTGTTTCTGGCTTACTTATTCCCTAATTGTGGACTAATAGAAAATATTTCTTGGCCGGGTGCAGTGGCTCACGCCTGTAATCCTAGCACTCTGGGAGGCCGAGGCAGGTGGATTGCTCGAGGTCAGGAGTTCGAGACCAGCCTGAGCAAGAGTGAGACCCCCCATCTCTACTAAAAATAGAAAGAAATTATCTGGCCAACTAAAAATTTATATAGAAAAAATTAGCCGGGTGTGGTGGCGCATGCCTGTAGTCCTAGCTACTTGGGAGGCTGAGGCAGTAGGATCCCTTAAGCCCAGGATTTTGAGGTTGCTGTGAGCTAGGCCGATGCCACGGCACTCACTCTAGCCCGGGCAACAAGTAAGACTCTGTCTCAAAAAAAAAAAAAAAAAAAAATTTCTCCAAATAGAGGTTTGCATGTAAGAGAGTAAATGCAAATTAATATCCATAAAAACCTTAGTGCCCTCGTTTTATTTTGAATGTGTATATCAGCTTCTGTTAGCTCCTACTGTTTGTTACACTGACTTACGTCTGAGGGGCAGTTTAATTCAGTTGGTTTCCCCCAAAGGATTAAGCCTAAAGGATGCAGCATAGTGTATGGAGCCAATGGATTGGAGTAATTTTACATCCCTCTTAAGGAACCGAATCCTATAATTTTATATTTTATTTCAGTTGAAATAATAAAAAGGCTATCGTCAATGCTGGCATTTTCAACAAAACAACATCTTTAAAAAGTTATTCCTGTGCTAACAGAAAAAGTGAATCCTAAATGCTTTACTTCACTTGCAAATACAGTGAAATATTATGTCTACAAGAAACCTGAATGCTGGGTGGCCAGCTACTTGCTGTTGATGGAGTTTTTCTTGTTTCATCTAAATGTTTGGCTGGCATAGACTCCGCCATTTTCAATGCATAGCACAGAGTATCTATCGGACTCTTAGTATAATAATGCCTCATTCAGACCCTACACGTTGAGGAGCTCCAGGTTCTTGATGCTTTGCTTTTTGCTTCCTTAAGCTCCTTTGCTTATATCAAATAATAAGGGGCTGCCTCCTGCCCCAGGAATGGGCATGCCTGAGCTGTTTGTGCATAGTCTGCCACCTAGATGAATATTGCTTGGCTGTACTCTAAAGGAAGCAAAGTTTTCTTGCTGAAAAATCTAACTTCCCTGATTTGGGGGGCTTGTTTTAGGTTATCCTTCTCAACCAGTTGAACAGAGGCCACTTCAGCAGATGCCTCCTCAACTCATGCAGCATGTGGCACCCCCACCACAGCCACCACAGCCTCCACAGCAGCAGCCACAGCCACAACTGCCTCAGCAGCAGCAGCAGCCACCTCCCAGTCAGCCACAGTCGCAGCAGCAACAGCAGCAGCAGCAGCAGCAGCAGCAGCAGCAAATGATGATGATGCTCATGATGCAGCAGGATCCCAAATCAGTCAGGCTTCCAGTCTCCCAAAATGTCCACCCTCCAAGGGGCCCCCTGAACCCAGACTCCCAGAGAACGCCCCTGCAACAGAGTGGCAGTGTGCCTGTCATGGTCAGTTTACAAGGACCTGCCTCCGTGCCACCATCACCTGATAAACAAAGAATGCCAATGCCTGTGAATACTCCTTTGGGAAGCACTTCAAGGAAAATGGTATACCAGGAGAACCCACAGAACCCTTCTAGCTCGCCACTGGGAGAGGCATCCTCACTCCCTGAAGCGAGCAGCAGTGAAGTACCATCCGTCTCAGGAGGCCCAAATAACATGCCTTCACATTTGGTAGTCTCCCAGAATCAGTTAATGATGACAGGGCCAAAACCTGGACCATCGCCCCTTTCAGCAACTCAAGGTGCAACTCCCCAGCAACCCCCTGTAAATTCCCTGCCCAGCTCTCATGGCCACCACTTCCCGAATGTGGCTGCTCCAACCCAAACATCTAGGCCTAAGACACCAAACAGAGCCAGCCCCAGACCCTATTACCCTCAGACACCCAACAACCGACCTCCCAGCACAGAACCTTCAGAAATCAGTCTGTCACCAGAAAGACTCAATGCCTCCATAGCAGGACTCTTCCCTCCACAGATTAATATTCCTTTACCTCCTCGGCCAAGTTTAAACAGGGGCTTTGATCAACAGGGCCTAAATCCAACAACTTTGAAGGCCATTGGGCAAGCACCTTCAAATCTTACCATGAATCCTTCTAATTTTGCTGCCCCACAAACTCACAAATTAGATTCTGTGGTGGTGAATTCTGGAAAGCAGTCTAATGCTGGAGCAACAAAACGAGCAAGTCCAAGCAACAGTCGCAGGTCTAGTCCTGGGTCCAGTAGGAAAACCACTCCAAGTCCTGGGAGGCAAAATTCAAAAGCCCCTAAACTTACTCTGGCCTCTCAAACAAATGCAGCCCTGTTGCAGAACGTGGAGTTGCCAAGAAATGTGTTGGTCAGTCCCACTCCTTTGACCAATCCCCCTGTACCTGGGAGCTTTCCTAACAACAGTGGGCTGAATCCTCAGAATCCCACGGTCTCTGTGGCTGCAGTGGGGGGTGTTCTCGAGGATAACAAGGAGAGCTTGAATGTGCCTCAGGACAGTGACTGCCAGAATTCCCAGGGTAGGAAGGAGCAGGTAAACATTGAGCTAAAAGCAGTGCCTGCCCAAGAAGTTAAAATGGTTGTCCCTGAAGATCAGTCCAAAAAGGATGGGCAACCTTCGGATCCTAATAAACTTCCCAGTGTTGAAGAGAACAAAAATTTGGTGTCTCCTGCTATGAGGGAAGCACCAACATCGTTAAGTCAACTTCTTGACAACTCTGGAGCTCCTAATGTGACCATTAAACCCCCTGGGCTTACAGATCTGGAAGTCACACCTCCAGTAGTTTCTGGGGAGGATCTCAAAAAAGCATCTGTCATTCCCACACTGCAGGATCCGTCTTCTTCTAAAGAACCCTCTAATTCCCTAAACTTACCTCACAGTAACGAGCCGTGTTCAACCCTTGTGCATCCAGAATTGAGTGAGGTCAGTTCTAATGTTGCACCAAGCATCCCTCCAGTAATGTCAAGACCTGTCAGCTCTTCTTCCATTTCCACTCCCTTGCCTCCAAATCAAATAACTGTATTTGTCACTTCCAATCCCATCACAACTTCAGCTAACACATCAGCAGCTCTGCCAACTCACTTGCAGTCTGCACTGATGTCAACAGTCGTCACAATGCCCAACGTGGGTAGCAAGGTTATGGTTTCTGAGGGACAGTCAGCTGCTCAGTCTAATGCCCGGCCTCAGTTCATTACTCCTGTCTTTATCAATTCATCCTCAATAATTCAGGTCATGAAAGGATCACAGCCAAGCACAATTCCTGCAGCCCCACTGACAACCAACTCTGGCCTGATGCCTCCCTCCGTCGCAGTCGTTGGCCCTTTACACATACCTCAGAACATAAAATTTTCTTCTGCACCTGTACCACCTAATGCCCCCTCCAGTAGTCCCGCTCCAAACATACAGACAGGTCGACCTTTGGTCCTTAACTCAAGAGCCACCCCTGTTCAGCTTCCTTCCCCGCCTTGTACGTCTTCTCCAGTCGTCCCTCCTCATCCCCCTGTCCAGCAAGTGAAAGAACTGAATCCAGATGAGGCTAGTCCTCAAGTGAGCACCTCAGCAGATCAGAGCACTCTGCCCTCTTCACAGTCAACCACAATGGTTTCTCCCCTTTTGACCAATAATAGTCCAGGTTCCTCTGTCAACCGGCGAAGCCCAGTCTCATCTAGTAAGGGCAAAGGAAAAGTGGACAAAATTGGCCAGATTTTGCTGACCAAGGCATGTAAGAAAGTTACAGGCACTCTTGAGAAAGGGGACGAGCAATATGGTGCAGATGGAGAGACTGAAGGCCAAGGGCTAGAGACCACAACTCCGGGGCTCATGGGAGCAGAGCAGTTACCCACAGAGATGGACAGTAAAACCCCAACGCCCCCAACACCTGCTCTGCTAAAAATGACCTCTAGCCCAGGCTCCGCCTCAGCAGGACCCACCTTACCTGGCGGTGCTCTCCCCACCAATGTACGCTCAATAGTAACCACTCTGGTACCCTCTGAGCTCATCTCCACGGCGCCGACCACAAAAAGCAATCATGGTGGCATAGCATCTGAGCCACTTGCAGGTGGCCTAGTGGAGGAGAAGGTGGGATCCCATCCAGAGCTTCTACCCAGCATAGGTATGTACTTGGGGCCTCAACATCTCCTTGCTGTGTCAGTTTTTTGATGACCTGTCCCACAAGAGAAAGCATGACTCCTTTCTACTTGGAGGAAGAAGAATGGGCTAAATGGCAATAGTGGTAGTTCTATTTATTCAAAGTACATTGGAAAATATGCTTTTAAATCTATGTTAAGTTTACATTCATTATCATGGTTCTCTCACCGCTCCTTTCATTTATATAAAAGTTTTTCAGTTTACGAGGAGGCATTTTTACATACATTATCTCACATCTTTATACCAGCCATGTCAGGTATTCTTAACTCTATCTTATGGGTGAGAAGATTGAAGCTCAGAGAAGTTCAGTATTTGCTCACAGTCTATACTGTGGACCTCCATTTTGACACTGTGCCTTAAGTGTGAACAGCAGCTTCTGCAGATTCTCCTTGCCATGATGAAGACTTGCTTTTCACTGTTTCGAGCAGGGTTCTCCTAGCCCCATCTCATTGTACTCTGTCTCAGGGACCATTCCCTTTTTGTCTGGGCTACTCCAGAGGAGAGCTTTCCAGAAAACTAGGTTTCCTGATAAAAGACATAGGAGGAATAAAGTGGTAAAGAGTCAGATAGGCTTGGGTCAGTATCACAGCACCAACATGTACCAGCTGTTTGAGCTTTGTCAAGTTACTTGACCACTCCAAACTTCAGTTTCCTCCTTTATAATATGGGAACAATAGTAGTTGTAAGAATTCAACAAGATAATGCATATAACATGATTAGCACAGGGCCTGGAATATAGTAATTGTTCAATAAATCATAAAATTATTATTACCAGTTCCTTTTTGATGCAATCTCTTTGTGAATTGGTCTATTCCATTCATGTATATCTAGTTCAGGCTATTTCCTATGTACTGTTAAGGTGGGTTAATGATGGAAGTACAGGTGTCCTTATACCTCCTCTCCTTCCCTTCCCCTCTCCCACATGTTCCTCCTACAGTGAGGCATAAGTGGTGCAGAAGCTCTATTTCCCCAGAGTGAAATCAGTCACACACTGCTAGAGCTGGGAAGGACCTTTGTAATATCCTAGGCCAGCTAATATGTGCCTATCTTACTTATGCAGCTAAAATGCTTCGAGTGCCTGCCACTGAGTGGTAAGCACCCAGGAGGTGGGGCAGAAAGAACACAAACTTCAGGGTAAGATCAGAGTTCCACTGGTTACCAGTTGCAGTTGGATAACTTCCTTAACCTTCTGCTAAGCCATGTACTTCATCTGTAAAATGGAGATTGTAATTCCTACCTCCCAGAATTTGTACAAGGACCAAGACGATGCCTCACAGAGAGGAAGACTTCCCCTTCTCCTCTCTGACTCTTCACCTCTCTTAGAGATGGAGGGAGGGATAAAGGCCTTCCAGGAGTTTGCTGCCCCTACAGGAGACAAAGATTTCACAAAGCGAGTAGTTCTGTGTTTCTGGTTCTAGTTCTGTTAATGTTGTAGGTGAGCCCTAAGAATTAAAAAGAAACCTTGTGTGAATTAAATATATTGTTCACTATTAAATATTTCCATTTCTACTTCCTTTCAGCAAACTTTTCCTTCTGGTACCAAGAGAAAAATGAAGTGATTAGAAATTATTTTTATCTGGATTATATACTAGAGAAATATGTGAGCCTTGGGAGATGAACCAGCAGCTGGGAAAAGTTCCCAATTTTAGTTAAGGACACCCATTTTGCTTGTAGTGATTGTTTCTATTCTTTTTTAAGGGGCTTCTGTGCTTTTACCTTGAAAATGTGAGAAACAAATTCTGAAGTTAGAAGTAGAAGATACAGGGATACAGAAGAATAAAAAATTAAAAAAAAAAAAAGAAGTAGAAGATACAGTTTTATCACATAAACATCCAAAATAAACTCCTAAACACAAATGCATTATTGACTGTTTTACTAAACAGGAAGAGAAATCTATAAAATTCATAGTTTCTACAAAAAGGTAAAACTTGTTGCAGAGTTTATCTAGAATTTTAGGCTGAAGTGTCAAGATGGGAGGACGTACCCTTAAGTGGCTGTGGCATATCTGTGCCTTTAATCTTAACTATATCATCCAGGAAGGTTCTGTTCTAGAGTACATTGTGTATTCTGTTCCATTCCTCAAGGGCCTAAATTCTCTGTGTCCTTTGATGTTTCTCCTTTTAATGTGCCTTCAGATTTCTCAACCTAGAGTTGATCTCTCTTGCTTTGGACTTTTGTAGCACTTTCTACTGTGTGTCTCCTTCATGTGGCATCGCAGTGCACTCCAGTGTACCACATGCGAATATCTTTAATACTAAAATGAGTGCCTGATGTGCAAGAAGGATATAATTTGGCCTCTAAGGGTACCTGGCATAGTGTCTTGCCCCTAGTAAGTCTTTGTAACTATTTTTTAGATAAATATCAAATTGATTTATTAAATATGAATTGAATACTTGCTTTATGCCCATCATTCTTGCTAGGTGGTGTAGAAAAGTACAAAATTTGGGAGGCTGAGGCAGGGGGATCATTGAGGCCAGGAGTTCAACACCAGCCTGGGCAACATAGTGAGACCTTGTCTCTACAAAAAATAAAACAAGTAGCTGGGTGTGGTGGTGAGTGCCTGTAGTCCTAACTACTCGGGAGGCTGAAGTGAATCGCTTGAGCCCAGGAATTCAAGGCTCTAGTGAGCTATGATCATGCCACTGCACTCTAGCCCGGGTGACAGCACGTGACCCTGTCTCTCAAAAAATTTTTCTTAAAAGTATAAAATTATATGATTATTTCAGCTCTCAAGGAGTGTAGTCTTTAGAGGGTGAGACAGGATTTTTAAAATGCTAAAGTGAGTAGTATAATTGTCCCTCTAAAAGTGGTTTAGGTTGCCTACTAAGATATACTTTTGGGTTTTTTAGAGTGATGTTAGAACCTGACCCGAAGAAGCAAAAAATATGGGTGCTACTGTTCTCGTGGCCATCTCCTTCCCTGATCTTTATACACACGAAAAGGAAAAACACATACTCCTAAGTAGTAGTCTTTGTTACTGAGTGTTATGGCAGTTAATTTTTTAAGTAAGTTTTAAAATGTCCTTCTAATTTCAAGGCCAACTTTAAGTACTGCCCTCTAGGAATGTGTTGTTTCAGCAGTTACTTAGCCCTTGATTCAGTTAATGCTTTGTGTTTTGTTTAGAAAACAAAGTGAAAGGCCTGTAATTTTTTTTCTTGCCTTAGCCCCTTCACAGAATTTAGTCCCCAAGGAAACTTCAGCCACAGCACTGCAGGGGTCTGGTGCCAGCCCAGGTAAGGCGTGCTCTGGAATAGTATCTTGGAGTGGGTTGGGTTACACGTGAGGGAACTACCGCTGTCCTGAACATCACGTTCTCCTGCCAGGACGTCGCTGGAACTATCTTATCTATCTGTTTCAGAGCAGACTTCGGTTGAATGGCGAAGCTTCTGCAGCACTACTTGAAGTTATTTTCCCCTGACCAGCTTGCTCTCTTTCTTACGCAAGAAAGATCGTGTCAGCCAGGGAACTCAAGAAGGGCATCTTGGGGCCCACTCAGCCATGGGTTTCCATTGCAGAGTTTGCCCTGTTCCATGACCCTGGCACCCATGGTTGGCAGCTGACTAGCTGGCATATGGTGACTTACTGGGGTGGCAAGCATTAATGCACTAAGTTACTAATAGTGTTATCATGACAGGAGTGGAGTCTTGTTCAGAGAACCTCTGCCGCAGTGAGGTAGCCATTCCTCCAGGGAAGCAGAGTCATTTCGGTCATCTCTGGATGGCATTAAGTTTCGCTCCATGACCAGCATTGTAAATAGCACTAGGCATGGTGTTTCTAGAAGTTGGAGTCTGTGGTAATCTGACAAATAACTGCTGTAGGTTGCAGGGTCAGCTCTGAATGCATGGGGATATTGATGGCAGTAACAACACTTTTTCTGCCTTCATAGATTAGACTGCCGAGGCACATAAATATCATAGATCTGTTACAATTTAGTCTTGTCTGGCTCTTTGTCACTGTAGGTCATTGAGGGGTACAAAAAAAAGAAGTATGACTGGTTCCCACAAGGAGGTGAGAATCTCATTGAAAGTACAATTCACATGCTTGACAAAATTATTAAGGAAAAAAAGCAACAGTACAACTATGTTTAATTTTGTGAGTCTAAGCCAATAAAAGTAAGGTATAACTTGTGATGATTTTACAACCTGCTTTCAGGGTGCTGTATCCTATATGATGGATAGGACTTTATACTGTACACTCTTTGGGTAAAATCAGGCCTCTGAAAGAAAGTATGAGCAAAAACCACTTCAGCCACCCAGATTCCTTCCTTGCTACAAACTGCCCACTTGGGCCGGGCACAGTGGCTCACGCCTGTAATCCTAACTAACACTCTGGGAGGCCGAGGCGGGAGGATCGCTCGAGGTCAGGAGTTTGAGACCAGCCTGAGCAAGAGCGAGACCCCGTCTCTACTAAAAATAGAAAGAAATGATCTGGAGAGCTAAAAATATATATAGAAAAAAATTAGCCAGGCATGGTGGCACATGCCTATAGTCCCAGCTACTCGGGAGGCTGAGGCAGAAGGATTGCTTGAACCCAGGAGTTTGAGGTTGCTGTGAGCTAGGCTGATGCCACGGCACTCTAGCCCAGGCAACAGAGCGAGACTCTGTCTGAAAAAAAAAAAACAAAACCAAAACTGCCCACTTGATACTGGACATTGTGCTGGACATTTGGGAAGGTTTGGAATGGAGAAAATTAGAGAAGGGGTCAGACAGTAAAACTCATTTTTGATGAGTAAAGGAGCAACTAGAAAGTGAAAGGGAATTCCATTTCCTGCCCTACCTCTTTACTCTAGAAAATGGGCTTTACCATATCATTTTTTTCCCCCTTCTCAGACTAATTGGCTAGAGAATGCTGTTCCTTTTAAAAGTTTGGCTTTAAAAAACAAAAAAAGTTTGGCTTAAATGAGTCTCCTTACAAATATTCTCAGAGCCACTGATCACCTTCATCAGACCCTTTTGATCTCCACTTGTATGAATTAGCAGTGATAGTGTTAAAATTCTCAAAATCGTCAAATTTTGTCTTTTTTCAAAAGAGCAAACTAATCAAGGTTAGCACCTCTTTTTATTTGAGCCATTTTCAAGCACATACTACCTGAATTTGTATGCTCCAGCCATGCCAGCAAGGTAGCAGAGACTCGGTGATTTGGTATCCATTTCTTGTGGAGGGATTTCCAGGTTTTGTGGGTTAGATACAGGGAGCTAACCAGTAAATGAGAAGCAAGGATTCCCTTCTGCCATCATCTTGCATTGAAGGTAGAGTAGTCAGCCTCTTCACATGGAAGGCTGCATCAACATGATCATTATAGCAATAATAATAATAGCTAATATTGAGTTATTACTAAGTACCAGGTACTACAGTAA
Source organism: Varecia variegata (assembly GCA_028533085.1). Lineage (NCBI taxonomy): Eukaryota > Metazoa > Chordata > Mammalia > Primates > Lemuridae > Varecia > Varecia variegata. The sequence continues at coordinate 183,022,678 of CM052436.1, forward strand.
AAATTTTATATGCATTATTTCATTTAATCTTCTTAACTTTGAAGTGGGTAAAGTGGTTATTCCCATTTTTTTCAGATGAGGCATTGAGCACAGAATGGTCAAGTAATTTTCCCAAGGTCACATGGCTAATGAGCAATGAGGTCAAAATTTGGACGTAGGCACTCTGACTTCATTACCTTCGAGGTTACCATGTAATCAGTAGAGTGGGTTAGACATGTATACTGAGTATGAGAAGCTGAATTCCCTAAATAGGGGAACAGGTGCAGGGCTGTGGAAGGCCAGAGGCAGGAGAGATCCCTGTTATCTGGTTTATCAGGGAAGGGCTTTTGGAAAAGATGGACCCACCTAAAGGCATATAATTGAGGAAATAGATATTTTGCTGCTGGTACTGAAAAAGAAGTGCCTGTTAAACCCAGCGGATACTCATTGATGCAAAACCCTAGCAGGGAAATTACAGAGAATTTCCTTTCTTGGAGGGCATTGCTGGGAGATTGAGAAAGAAACACAATGGGGTCTAAAGGCAATATCTGAAAGCAGAGCGTTATGCCCTCAAAAACTCAGGGAGTCCTTTGTGGCAGAATGCACCCTTAATAGATGTTCAAGACATGTTTGTCTTTTGTTGTTGTTTTTTTTCCCATCCTCAGTTGTCCTAAGGACAAGTAAAGACATATTTGAAGATTGCTCTTTTTTTAAAAAGTGCCAAGAGGGTGGAGATATTTTAAGAATGAAAACAATCTCTTCCATGTGAGAAGAGGCTTATTTTACTAACCTAGTTGTAGCTGGGTGAAATATAAACCAGGCAGTGTGAATTTAGTTCTATTGATCCAAACAGGATTATTTGCCAGTGTGGAGTAGAATAAAAATAGACCAAGTAAGTGTCTTATGTCCCAGACAAATCAAGTTGTGTCTGTGCCAACTTTGTCTCCATACCATGTAGGGTGAGAATCCTGCTGGGCAAAGAGACTCGTTAGCCTAAATAGGGCATTCAGAATTCTTACGGACGCCTAGCTTCTCCCTGTGGCAGTTTCCACATCTCATTTCTGTCCTTTGTATTTTTTATAGAACTCGAGGCAAATGCTGCCATAGTCTCTGGACAAAGGTAAGATGATCATTTCTGCAGACTTAGCATGAACACAGCATAAGCCTCTTTGAAAAGTATCAGCTTTCTCAGTCCTGTCCTTTTTCTCCAATCTTGCACCATTCTGTTTTTATTGCTAACATGGAGAGCTGTCATGAGTCCTAATCCTTCAGAGGTAACATTTCTCTTAATAAAACTTGGTGGCCAAGTTTCTACCTTTTATAGTTGTTTTGAAAACTGAATGAGATAACATGCTCAGAACTCAGCATCATAAGGAAATAGTAAATATTCAATATATGGGAGCTGTTGTTATCATTGACATTAATAATAGTCCATGCAACTTCCTTCTAAACTATAGCTGTTTGATCCTCAAGATGAAAGAGAGAGAAAGCCATACTTTTTTCTGTTATACTGTGCTGCCCCACATAACCTAACAAAATTAAATACTTCTGTGGCTTCATCATCATTAGCCCCATGAAGAGGAATATTAGCATTTTCCAAAAGTCATCCCTTTTTTATTGTAGGAATGTACTATATAACATTTTAAAGAATTTCTCACATTTGTATAGCAACTTACTTTGTAAAACGCCTTCACCATATTTTTCTCATTTAATCTTCATATATATAAATCCTGTGAGGAGGTAATAATAGCCAACATTTATTTGAATGCTATTCCATGCCATGCATTGGGCTACAAGCTCCCTAGATGTATTATCTCAATTTTCACAGTATCTGAGCTGGGCCCATTGGTGCACGCCTGTAGTCCCAGCTATGTGGGAGGCTGAGGTGAGAGGATTGCTTGATCCCAGGAGTTCAAGGCTATAATGCTGTATGATCACACCTATGAATAGCTACTGCACTCTAGCCTGGGCAACATAGCAAGACCCCATCTAAAAAAAAAAGGTTAATTTTCACAGTATCTATTAGGAAAGTAAATTCTGTTTTACAGATGAGGGATCTAAAGCACAGAGAGGTTAATAACTAAATTGCCCAGAGTCACAGATTTAGTAAATGGTGAAGCTAAGATTCAAACCCAGGCCTTCTGACTTCAGAGCCCTCATGTTTAACCTATGTATTACAGCAGAAAAGATGGGGATTTACAGATCAAGAGTCTGGAGCATAGAGAGAGCTAAATATCATGGCCAATAAATGCTTAACAAAGACTTGATTCTTGTTCATCTGATTCTAAATTTATTGCTACTCCTCTTATGTTATACCATTCTGCCAGTCTGGTTTTATTTGGATTGGGCTCATATTTGAATTCATTTCCATGTCTCAAGCATATACCAACTATTTGTCTAGAGAAATCAGCTAATCAGACCAAAAAATACCTTGTGGGTATTTGTTTCCAGAGCTGCCTCAGCATTGAGGTGTTTTTATAAACACCAGGACAGTATTGCTGTGGCTTTTGTTTTGCCAGGAGAAAGAGGCACCTCCATTAGGAATCTTGCTTTCCTCAGAATCTTTGACCATTTTCTGGGCTCCAGCCAGAAAGCCATGCTCACCACCTCTAAAAGAAGGTGTAAATCCCTCTGTTTTGTAATTCCACCCTGGCTCCAACCTCACCTTTCCTTGACTTGCCTTGGCTTGTGGTTGGGCTTGGGGCAGCAGCAGCTGTTATACATAAAGCTAAGGTAGACTAATGAATCAACACTTACGTGCACATATGGAAATAACATTCATCAGAAATCAAGCAGGTGGGGGGCAGGGCAAAAAAGAAAAAGAAATCAAGCAGGTGGGGGGGATAAGTAAATTCACGCCTAACAGGTACAATGCACCCTATCTGGGTGATGGACACACTTATAACTTTGACTCAAAGTTACAAAAGGTACAAAAGCAATTTGTGTAACCAAAACGTTTGTACTCTTATAATATTCTGAAATTAAAAAAAAAAGATAAACAGGAAATTGCCTATGACGTCAAAAAAAAAAAAAAAGCTAAGGTAGTGAACACTATGGCCCAGTTCCTAGCCATAGTGCTACTAGCAGAGGGTCCTTGTGGCAGGATTGAACAATGGAAGGGTATGTTGATAATCAGGCCATGGTTCATGTCCTTAAGGAGCTCACAATCTAGTGGAAGGCATAAGACATTAAAATAGAACATGCCGTACAGTCCAATGGGTGCTCTAGAATGCCAGATATAGACTGTGAACCCAAGAGACAGAAGAGACAACTGTACTTGGGGAGTGAGGTCATGGAAGACTTTCCAGAGAGGTAACCCTTTGACGAGTTTTGTTTTGTCACATTATTTTTATTTCAGTTCCATGCCCTACAAGCAAATTTAATTTTCTAATTTCTAAATTTAAATTTTCTAAAAAAATTTTTAATGAGTTTGACATGTTTTTTTTGAACCATGAAGGTAGTAAAACATTTATTAAAGAAAACTCAAATTCAGATCATAGAATTACAAAGAAGAAAATAACTTACCAGTAAATTAGTATTCCTATAACTCTACAGTGTTCACTGTTTATATTTTAGTTCATCTTCTTCTAGTCCTCTTAACAGAATATGCATACAGATAGAGAAATTATGTGAGATTTATGTGTATTTATCTCAGACCTATTCATATGTAGTTACATATATACTCAATATATATTATAATGAAAATGGGATTATACTATTCATAATGTTGGTAGTTTTTTCCCACTTAATGTATCATGACTAATTTTGTCATTAAATAATCTTTCAGAACATGATTTTTTAGTGACAACATATGGATGCACCATGATTTAGTCAACTAATCTCTTAGTAGGCTCTTAGGTCTTCTATTTTCACTAATAAATAAAATGTTTTAAAGTCTTTATGTATAATTTGAGCTCTGTAAAAAGATTTGTTTCCTTAGGCACCTAGAAATGGAATTCCTGAGTCAGGATTACAACAGGGTTTTTCAACCTCAACATTATTGACATTTTGGACCAAATAATTTTTTGTTGTGTGGGGCTATCTTATGTATCATAGGATGTTTATTTTAGCAACATCCTGGACCTGTATCCACAAGATGCCAGTAGAACATTCCTCCTGACATGTCATGACAATCAAAAATGTTTCCAGATGTTGCTAAATGTCCCCTAAGAGCCAAAATTTACCCCTTTTGAGAATCATTGGGTTACACAATTTATACTCCATTAGGAGAGTATGAAAATGTTTTTTGTCCCTGCATCCTCAATAATACTGAATAGTAGAGTATGAATATTTGCATAATAAAGGGAGTTGGGGTGGGAGCAATCAATATACCTAGCCGTGTATTATGAATCTATTCCCATAATATTACTTGTAATATGCTATTATCCGACTGTACCAGGCTCATAGTAAATGCCAATATATGTTAGTAATTTCCTAGGTTTAGATAATATTTTGATTCAGTACACCAGAGAATGGAAAAAAAATATATAAAAAAAACAAACAAAAAAAAGATAGAAAAAAAATAATAAAAAAAAAGATAGATCATATTTTGAGTTAGTAGCAATTTTCAAACATCTTATATTATTAAAGACCTTTTTCATGACTCTAAAAAAAAAATGACAAAATCCAGAATCTTTTAATTTTTGAAAGGGAATATCTTTTAATTTTTTCTTTTTTATAAACATCTCACTGGTGGACAACTTTTTAATTTTTGAAGGGGAATGTTATAGGAAAATGAATGAGGAAGTTTGCGGGGGTTATTTTAAGTTCTTTATGCCTTTTACCTGTTTTTCAACAATTATACCAGAATTTTGCTTTACTATTTTATTTTTAATAATGTAACAAGCTAGATTCACTTTTAAATTCTCAGTAATATATAAGGTAGTAGTGCTCATTGTCCCCGGGTGGACTATTTTCTCTCCAGAATGACTGTGTAGTTCTTAATCTCCTACCTTATGAATGAAACTATCTGAAGATCCCCTTTTTGTGTGACTTGATTCCCTTACATCCTTGGAAACTTTCTGCTTCCCTTTGTCAGCAGTGAGCCCAAAGAGGTAGTTGAAAAGTCCAAAACCCCAAGCCGAAGAAACTCCCGAACTGAAGAGCCAACTGTGGCTTCTGAAAGTGTGGAAAATGGACATCGTAAACGATCCTCTCGACCTGCTTCAGCCTCCAGCTCTACTAAAGGTTAGCAGTGGGATGTGGGTGCTACCCATGGGTCAAATAGAGGAAAAGAGTCCTTATCACAGCAGCAGAGGACTTTGTCCTTCATCTTTCCTTCTGTTCCTTAAATTTGTCAAGTGTCTTTGACTTCTGCTACTTGTTTGGTCCTTCCTTTATTTGTTACTTCATTTAACTATATGTTTTCTGTGTGTATACGCAAGAGCAACAAGCACTGCTGGAAACAAACTTACCAACGCAGACTGATTCCACTTTAAATTCACCATCACCCACTTCAGATAGGTCCTAAGTATGGCCCAGCCATCTTTCTCTGTTTCTGTGGTGAGTTCTCTTTCCTATTCTCTACTCTTTTTTAAACCTCTGACCCCCACTTTCTCCCCTCCCTCTCAGTAGAGACCCTCAACTCTTCCCAGAGAAAGTAGAACTCCCTCAGCGTCCCACTACCAAGACGTAAATCTACCAGTGTCCTCTTTTGCTCCTGCTGTAATAGGGCAGCTGCCTCTCTTCACATCTGAGGCCAGTTCCTCCACCTGTGCCTTTGATCCCATCTTCTCTGATCTTCTGAAGAAACTTCCACTATCAATTTTCTCTCCTCTGGTGACTACTATCCCCTTTTTGAATTAACTCTTCCCTTGTCTTCTGTGACCGAGAACTCTCAGTTGTTTTCTGCTGCTTCTCTGGGAGCTCCTTCTCAGTCTCCATTCCCAGCCATTAGATGGTGACCTTCCTCAAACTTTGATCCTGAGTCACCTTTTCTCTTCACCTTGTATTTTCTCCCTAATTTATCTCATTCATGCCCCCCTTCTTTAGTTACAGCCTTTCACAGGTGACTCATAAGTTTGTGTTTCAAGGACAGACCCCTAGAGGTCTTAGACAATTACATGCATATCCTCAGACTCAATATGTCTGAGACCAGACTTGTGATTTTCACCCCAACATGAGGTCCTCTGCCATTGTTCCTCATTTCAATGAATAGCACCACCATCTCTCCATTAGGTGTCTCCTTGACACCTCTCTCCCTCACATCAGATTCATCACAGAAGGCTGCCAGTTTTAGCTCAGGTGGCCCTTTCAATCTGTACTTCTACCCATTAGCTTAAAACCCTTCAGTGATTTACCATTCAAGTCCAAAAGCTTCAACATAGCCCGCAAGGTCCTGTGTGGTCTGGCCCCTGTCATCTCCCAACCTCATCTCACCTCTCTCAGCAACTAGGACATGCTGTCCTCATTCCTCTCATCACAAGGCCTGTGCATATGTCACAGCTATTACAGGGAGTGCTCATCCCTCTTGCCACCTCACTTCTCCTCCTTAACTTCCCATTCTTCCTACTTAGCTCAGTTGTCACTGTGATGAAGAATCATAGCAGCAGGTTCTTCTCCTTCATAATGCCACAGCTGTAACTTTATGCCTATTTGTGGGATAGGCAATTAATATGTATACTCTATTAGGGCAGATGATCATGTCTGGTTTTGCTCACCACTGTATCCCTGGTGCCTAGTATGGTGCCTAACACAGAGAGGTATCAATCAGTAATTATTAAATGAATAACCAGCTATCAAATATGTATTAAGTACTTACTACATGCCAGGCCCTGAGGATATAATCGTGAAAAGACAGAGTCTCTTTCTTCACCATATTGAAAGACAAACTCAGCTGGGTGCAGTGGCTGATGCCTGTAATCCCAGCACTTCCCAAGGAGGAAGGATCTCTTGAGGCCAGGAGTTGAAGACCAGCCTGGGCAACATAGCAAGACCCCATCTCTACAAAAATTAGCTGGGTGTGGTGGCACATTAGCCTATAGTGCCAGTTACTTGGGAGGCTGAAGTGGGAGGATTGCTTGAGCTCAGGAGTTCGAGGCTACAGTGAGCTATGTTTGCACCACTATACTCCAGCACACAGAGGGAGACCCTGTCTGTAAAAATAGAGGGGGAGAGAGAGAGAAACTCTAATACAGTGTGTTAAATGTTAAATGCTATGATAACAAAATTGCATGGTACTACATACCATGTATGCCTTGCTCCTTTACCAGGTCACAGAAGGATTTCTGGAAAAAAATGATATTTAAGCTGAGACCTGAAGAATGAGGAGGGATTAACCAGGCAATAGGGGTTGATTGGCTGGAGTATTCTGGGCAAGATACAGCATATACAAAGGCCTAGATCTAAGAGAGGACATGATACCTCATCCTCTCAGGAAATGTGCCGAGCTTGAGTAGCTCAGTTTAGGCAAGAGCTGGGATCCTAACTGAGTGCCCGATATCAGCAGGACTGCTAAGAAGTGGTCAAGCATCATTGGGATTTCAGCTTGAAGACCAGGGAATATCCTGGTACACCAACATCAGACACTGACTTCAGGACTTGACTGTTGTTGGCAGGTCGTATTTCTAGGCAAGAGTGTCATGATGCCTCATGAGAGCCCTTGCGAGTAGGCCACAGGTCTGCAGGTCATATACAGGTAAAAGAGAGAGGTGTAGAAAGTACTGTTACCTTACCTCAGCCTGCTAGAGAGTGAGGGGAGAAGTTGTGAGTGGCAGCCTTCTTTCCTTTCCAGGCATACTGTGTATACCACAGGCAGGGTCCCCTTATGTATCCTCACTTTAGGTGCAGAAATGAAGCCAACAACTTTCTTCCTCCTCCCTGGGAATCATCTCCTGAATCTCCTGAGCAGAAACTTGTTTGGAAGGAAGCATGCCTTTCATTATATTGAAGTACTAAACTTAGAGCATAAAAGGGAAGACACCTGGAGTTCTATGGGAAAATCTGCTCCCTCTCAGTTCTGCATGTTCTTGGTAGCCCCTCACTTTCCCAAAGGATCGTGGTCTTCTGGGCTGTAAAATATGGTGTGTAATTACCTTTAAAGCAAGACGGCCAGGCACGAGGGGCTCACTCCTATAATCCTAGCACTCTGGGGAGGCCTAGGCAGGAGGATTGCTTGAGCTCAGGAGTTCGAGACCAGCCTGAGCAAGAGCAAGACCTCGTCTCTACTAAAAAAATAGAAATTATATGGACAGCTGAAAATATATATACAAAAAATTAGCTGGGCATGGTGGCGCATGCCTGTAGTCCCAGCTACTTGGGAGGCTGAGGCAGAAGGATCACTGGAGCCCAAGAGTTTAAGGTTGCTATGAGCTAGGCTGATGCCATGGTACTCACTCTAGCCCGGGCAACAGAGACTCTGTCTCAAAAAAAAAAAAAAAAAAAAAAGGAGTTCAAGACCATCCTAAGCAAGAGTGAAACCCTGCCTCTACTAAAAATAGAAAAAAAATTAGCCAGGCAACTAAAAATAGAAAAACTTAGCCAGGCAGGGTGGTACTTGCCAGTAGTCCCAGCTACGCAGGAGGCTAAGGCAGGAGGATTGCTTGAGTCCAGGAGTTTGAGGTTGCTGTGAGCTAGGCTGACACCACAGCACTCCAGCCCAGGCGTGAGACTCTGTCTCAAGGAAAAAAAAAAAAAAAAAAGCAGCAGGAAAAAAGGTATTAGCCTTTAGAGAGGTCACACACCAGATTTTTGGAACCTTGACCTGAGCCCAGAGCCTTGAGGTACTAAATGTGTCATTTACAGGGCACCAGAATGAATCTAAGGAGCAGCTGGAACAATTAAGAACAGGTGCTCAAATTGGAGCCACTCCGTAGATAACTGCTAACCAAGAAAGATGGAAAGCTAGAACCCATTTTAGAGGGAGTTTGGGGGTAGGGAATAGGCCTATACACTTAAACTGGACATTATCCAAAGGTGGTAGTGGTCATGTTGGAGTGCGTGTCACATCCATGCTTTGAGGGTTAGCAACTGGCTTAGAAGAGGCCATAATGGGCCGGGTGCGGTGGCTCACGCCTGTAATCCTAGCACTCTGGGAGGCTGAGGCAGGAGGATCGCTTGAGGTCAGGAGTTCAAGACCAGCCTGAACAAGAGCGAGACCCCGTCTCTACTAAAAAATAGAAAAAATTAGCTGGGTGCAGTGGTGTGCACTGTAGTCTCAGATATTATGGAGGCTGTGGTAGGAGGATTGCTTGAACCTAGGAGTTGGAAGTTGCAGTGAGCTATGTTGTGCCACTGCACTCTAGCCAGGGCAACAGAGCAAGAAAGAAATGAGAAAGAAAAGAGAAAGAAAGAAATGAGTACTATAGCTCTTTTGGTTTTTAGGTGTTAAAGCTCGTAGATCCAACTTATAGAATAAATATGCATATTATTTGGCCTGCTATAGTGTATACAAAAATCTGAACTAAATCATAAAATAAATTTGCTGTGATTTCATTTGAACCCATACACAGAAAGTGGTCACAGAATATCAAGCTGGTTTCTAAAATTCATGAATCACAAACTTGGAGACATACATAGTGCTAGGTACCTGAAACATGAAGTGTCTTACTGCAAAATCAGTACTTTTTAAGGTTTTGAGAAAAAAGGGGCTTTTCCTTTTTGTATCTAAAAGATTTTGGTCATATATATGGAAACAAAATCAAAAACTTTTTTTTTTTTTTTTGAGACAGAGTCTCACTTTGTTCCCTGGGCTAGAGTGAGTGCCGTGGCATCAGCCTAGCTCACAGCAACCTCAAACTCCTGGGCTCAAGCGATCCTATTGCCTCAGCCTCCCGAGTAGCTGGGACTACAGGCATGCGCCACCATGCCCAGCTAATTTTTTCTCTATATATATTTTTTAGCTGTCCAAATCATTTCTTTCTATATTTAGTAGAGACCGGGCGGGGGGGGGGGGTCTCGCTCTTGCTCAGGCTGGTCTCGAACTCCTGACCTCGAGTGATCCTCCCGCCTCGGCCTCCCAGAGTGCTAGAATTACAAGCGTGGGCCACCTCACCCGGCCCAAAAACATTTTTTAATGAAAATCTTGAAAGCTGAGTAATATTATAAGCAGTTTATAATGAGAAGTGTTGGTACTTTTGTATTGTCAGGGAACCAGTGACATTAATCATGCTCCTGCTGGGAGAGCAGAGCTTGCTCACATCACGCTGGCCAGGGCCTGCTCGACTGTCAGGTTGGAGCAGGTCGGGTGGATGATTTCTGGGCAAGTCCAGGAAGGCCCACATGGTTATTTGGTCATCTCTGATCTATTGCTTTTTGTTTTGGGTTGACTGGGTTTTCTCCCCCACTTTTAATTACAAACACAAAAATTGGCTACCACAAATCAGTGAACAACTTTTTTAAATTGTACTTGCTCAGATGTGGTGTTTATAAACATGCTAATGAGTAGTTCTGCTTCCTGACATGGTGAATTCACCATTAACACAGAAATGATTTTTCTAGTTTCCTTTGTCAGTCTTATTTACTCTTCTATTTATAATAGATTTTATATTATATTTTCAACTAGGAAAAAAGATCAGTAGTTAAAGACATGAAGTTTGAAGCATAAGTTTGAAACCAGGGAAAATACATTAACATGAGGGAAGTTCATAGTAACCTATAATCATCAGCAGGTGTGGGTGTCCCTGGGGCACCCTAAGGTGTCTCTGACAGCAAAGTAGGTGATATCTTTACCCTACCCACAGCCAGTGACTTGAGAAGCCACAATCTAAAAAAACACAGTGTATACAGATATACTTAATTAAAACAGAAGTGTTATTGTGGAAATGCAAATGAGCATAAATTGATACATTTTATGGGAGAAAACTCTGAACATTAACTAACTGAAATTGTACTCTTGTAACATCCTTTAGAAACCAGCCATGCAAATTTTGAAGGAAAATTTCCAGAATTTTTTATAATTAATTAGAAGTCTTGGCTAGAAATAGTATAGTGAAAAGCAGAATGAAGTGAGCAAGGTCAAAGTCAATTTCTAAAACTCCTTGGACCATAGAGCCTACATACTACATACAGGATTGAACAGAACCTTATACTGTAGATTTGGCCAAATTTACTGAAGGTCAAAATGAGGCAACCACGACAAAAAAAAAAATCCCCTCCTCACATTACAAATTTAAATGTTCCCCCATGACATATATGGACAATCACCTATAAGTCTGTTATTGACCCAGTGCTTTATCATCTAGTTTGTTCTAAAACATGGATACAAATTATCTGCTTGCACTACTAGACTCTGAAATATTAGTATATCTGCAAGGAGATACTAATTTTGTAAATCCTTAAAAAACTGAAGAAATTTTCAACAATGTATGTGTTTTGTTTTTGTTTTTGCAGTATGGTGTTGATTGTGGGGGACTGACAGATAGCCCAGGGCCAGGCAGTCTTTAGGAGCAGTGTGCTGATCGAGCCTAGTGCACACCCTGACTGTATCGTTAGCCACTACACCACTTCCTAAAATTCCTTACCTTAAAGTTTGCCTCTAGATTCTCTTACTGTATTCATTTTTTTTCTTTTTTTTTTTTTTTTTTTTTTTTTTTTTTGAGACAGAGTCTCACTCTGTTGCCTGGGCTAGAGTGCCGTGGCATCAGCCTAGCTCACAGCAACCTCAAACTCCTGGGCTCAAGCGATCCTCCTGCCTCAGCCTCCCGAGTAGCTGGGCCTACAGGCATGTGCCACCATGCCCTGCTAATTTTTCTATATGTATTTTTAGCAGTCCATATAATTTCTTTCTATTTTTAGTAGAGACGGGATCTCGCTCTTGCTCAGGCTGGTCTCGAACTCCTGAGCTCAAACAATCCGCCCGCCTGGGCTTCCCAGAGTGCTGGGATTACAGGCGTGAGGTGAGCCACCGCGCCTGGCCTCTTACTGTATTCAATGGAGAGGTAAAAGTGGTAACATTTTGGAGGGAGTATAAAATTAACCACAAAAACAAAAAAACTGGTCTTTTCAGACATTTATAAAGACATGGAAAGTGACTTTGCTCTGTGTGACTAGATTTATCTAGGGAAGGTGATAAAGACTTCAAACTCAGTTTAAAACAGTTTTTTCCCTCATGAAGTATAAAAATACACCCTTTACCACCACTCCTCCCTTCCCCCTAGTCTCCAAAAGATGACACTTTTTTTGCAGTTTCTAGCACAAATCGTTTGTTTACTCAGGGCCCCACTCATTGATTCCTCCTCAGAGGCGGCTTGCCAGTTCATTGGGTGCTTTAGAGCAGTGACAGATGGAAACAAGCAAGGAAGGAGGGGGAGCCTGAGGCTCCTCACCCCTGCCCCCCACCTCTTTTCCCAGCCATACACGTGTTTCTCAGACACACCACTTGATCCTTCAAATCACAACAAAGGGGAAGCTTCCAGAGTTGACCTAATTAATGGATAATTTTCTAAGAATGAACACTGTCAAGACAAAACCCTGCATATTTTTACTGCAAATGACAAATTTGCTACAGCGAAAATGAAGCTTGAGACTTGGGCATAAAGAATTGATTATGAGATACGTTCCCAAAGATCAAGGGAAAAGAAAAAAAGAAAAAAAAAAAAAGAATTGATTATGAGGAGTTGTGTGGCTGTGTGAGAATTAGTTCATTTACATGAATTAAAATAAAGAACACCATAATCAACATCCCATTAGATTAACTGTCCCCTGATTAGTAAAAGACGGTTAAGTAAATCAGAGAGACTGATTTTACCACAAGGCCCCAGCCTCATGACCTCCCACCAAGAAGATATACATACTGAAATTTCCACCAACAGAAGCCTGAAAATATTCCACAGGTCACCTCTTAGAAAGCCTCATTTCTTAACAATTACTCTAGCTAACAGAGCAGTAAAATTTTTGCTTTTTGCATCTACATGAAAGTGTGGGTTCTGAAAATATTAAACAGAAGACAGAAGAAAAATTGTTTAGAACATTGAACCTAATGTGTAGCATCAGAAAATTCAGCCTATTTTCCAGAAATGGATAAATCTGGCTCATCTTTTGTATTAATGTATTAGATAGAAACATTTTTTCCTCCTTGATGAGAAGTAATTTTAAAACATTATTTTCATATTAAAACCAAAATATCTGCCATGTAGCAGCACAAAATAAGGGTGGCCTTTTAAAGTGAATATGAGAAACCTACCTAACAGGTATAATGAATGCTATTCGGGTGATGGGCACACTTACAGCCCTGACTCAAGCATTACAAAAGCTATCCATCTAACAAAAACATTTGTACATGGAAATTTAAAATTTCCATATTTGGAAATTTAAAAAAAATTTTTAAACAAATAAGAAAATAAAGTGAATGTGAGATTTAAGGCAGTGGCCCTACAATGTAAAACATTTGGAGAACTTCAGACTATTCACTGTACTCTGCCATAAAAGAACTTTGTATGGAAAAGTTTTTGAGAAATATGGTTTAAATCTGGGATAAGATGAAGTTGCTTGATTAAAGACACTGATAGTACAAGAGAAATTAAAAGAATTAAAACACAGTCATTCCCCATTATGTCACTGTTATCCTGTGTGCAAATCACTCCCACCTCCTCCATGAATCCCTCAGGCTCACCTGGGCTCAGAGCAGGCTGTTGCTAGCTGAATTGCTTCCATGTCTGTATGTATGCACAGCCTTGATATAACTGGCTGGGCCACAGTAGACATTTGTTGACAAGGTCCATGGTCAAAGAATTCCTTACTGCAAAACAGTGGCTTGGCCCCAAAGGGGATCCAAAGACTGGTATTTTGCATTCTTGCACAATTTACTTACTCACTTGTAACATCATTCATTGATTTCTCACCAAAAGCACTGTCTATCCACACTTCATTGGGAGATGGGAACTGGTGAAGATTGTGGGGTTAATTGTACAGCTAAAAAGGCTCTCCCCACCTTGCCACTTTCTCTAGCCAGGTGTGTGTGTGTGTGTTTCATCTCCCACCACCTATATTACATTTTCCCAATTGCCAGGCCCTAGCATGCAGGGCCCCACACTCTTCCCACATAAATCATCAGGCAAAGCCAGTGACTCTCTCCACTCAAGTGCCCCTGACTGATTCAGGGTCTAGTAGGGCTCCATTCAGGTCAGCCGGTTGTTGTGGACTGCCTAGAGGGCACTACGGTAAAGAGCTGCCTCAGCTGAACATGTCCTTCCTTTCCCCCCACAGACATAACCAGTGCGGTGCAATCCAAGCGAAGAAAATCCAAGTAAACAAGCTGGATTAAACAAGCTGGACGGCGACTTGATACTTGTAAATGTGTGTGAATTTTACAAAGAGCAATTTTGAGCTGTGACTTTTTAAAATCCATTTCTGTATAGTTAGTCATTTTAATAATGTGGCCCTTTTCCTAGTCCCTGCAACCTGTTTCATAAAGTACAATGGGGAAGGCAGGGTTGTTGAGCCCTTTGGTGTTGCAAGATGAAGTTCAAGGTTTCTAAAATGTTGTCATGTATTGAGAGGAGCTATTGCCATTATAAATGTTACTAGTTTTTACATTTCCTAAGCAGCCTAGAGTACAGGGTGAGCATTTTTAGATCTTCTAATGATGTATTGTGCTGTGGAAGTACTGTGTGTGAATAGCAGTAGTGGGGGCAAAAGCAATCTTCTCATTTGGAAATGTTGTAAATAATTTTATTATATAGTGTTTTGGATGTATTTGTTGTAGAAATGGACCAGTGAATAAAGAGAATCTAAGGGTTTGTACAATGTGAAATACTGAATGTGTTAAATAAATGTCATTGTCATAGAACATAAAGGTATGTTATTGGTAAGGGATTATTGGGTAAGCAAGCTCTTTCTTTGAACCATAAATGGTAGACCGGCCTTCTTTGTAAATTAGACTCTCATCTTGTCCTCTACACCTGAGACGCCCACCTGGCAAGTTGAAGGAAATGCACATACTTTCTCACTCAACTCTTTCTTAGCTTTGAAAAAACTAGCCTGTTCAGCACTGCAACAGGTACTTTGACATATGTTGATCAAATTTCTTTTGGTTGCAAATAACAGAAACAACTGAAAGAGGATCAAAAGCCACCCAGGATTTTCTAGGGACAGGAAGCTCTTGGCAACTCAGATGATACTTTTTCATCAATATGCCCAGATTTTTCCCTTTCCTGGCTCAATTCTTACTTCAAAATGTGTATAGTCTCCAAAGCTGACTGCTTCTGCCCCTAACCCACCCCCAACCTTCAGAAGACTCCAGTGCTTATCTCACCCTGGGTCTAGCCTTCTGCTATCTCTCCTAGGGGTCCCTTTCCCTCCTTGCCCTTGCCAAAACCCAATACCTGAGACCAAAAGGATGAGTTGGTGATTCTCTGACATGCTCTTATTCTCTATTTCAACTGTCTTCATATATGTATCTGGCATTATAATGGTCATCTAAAAGTAACTGAGTCAGACCCCATGTTGTCTGGCTCTATACCCAGCAAGCTTATCTACCCTCTTCCTCTCCCATATGACACACACCCCAGAACCAAAGACAGCTTAATAATAATACCCTGTGCCACTACTGTGCTTGAGAAAGTGCTTCTCATACTTTAGTTCAACTCAGGCAGAAAGCATAATGTGCTTTAAATAAATTTTTATTTTTTTTCTTTATATTAATTTTTTTTCCCATAGAGGAATAGCATTACAGTCTAACAATCAGAATCCTGTTACACACATACACAGGCATGCCACATGACCAGGTCAAGGTGGTTGTTTTCTTGAGTCTGTTGACATAGCACAACATGGTCAACCAGAGTCTCCTTATTTCACTCAGTCTCAACACAAAACACCCAACAGGATGCACTCAACTTGTTGGTTCCATTTGGAATTAGGTGGCAGGGTAAGAGGGGAAGTATTAGAGGTGGGCTATGGTGTGTCTGCATTCAGTCCCCTCATGTAAGCCACACGGACCTAGAGAGGCATCCAAGAGCTCTGGTGGGGTCCCTGTTGCACCTAAGACATATATGGGTCAGAGCAAGTTGACCAGAGGGTTCCAGGCAGGGGACTGGGGAGCAGGCATACTCTAATTAAAACAGCACCAAACTGCATTCATACACACATAGTGCCCTGCTGGGGCTAGACTGGCAAAGGCTGGAAAGTGACACCCAACTTGAAGGAACCACTCAGACTTACTAGGGAATAACTGGAAGTCACTCTTTGATGTAACTGAGACTCACTCTAGAAATGGGTCCCTCTGACATAGTTTTGGCAAAGTGCTGGTAATATTGACATTAATACAAACTGGTACAAACTCTCCAGGGTCTCTGAAAACATCAGTTAAGACAGACTCTCTAATCCCCTCCTGTCTAAGGTTGCATAGGACTTTGTGAATTCTGGTTCCCTCATGTATTCAAGTTCTATAGTTTTAAAAAAAAATCCTGAAGCATGCTCAAGGTGAAAGGCACATACACAGTCAATACAGTATGACAAGGTCTGATGCTTCAGGAGTCAGACTAGCAGGAGACTGAGTAGTGTTGGTTCTTAGAAATCTATACACAATTAAAATATTGCCACATTCAATGCTACAGAATCTATAGGAAAGTACAGAAAAAATAAGAGCCTTGCAACCAGCCAGGTGAGAGGTTTGGAGGGTTCTAGAACTACAGGAGCCTCCAGAAATACAGGTAAGGGCAGGGCCTTTTGAAATTTGAGCCAAATGCCCTATAACTTAAACTCTTTCCTCACCAGAAGGATCATGGGCACTGCCTAGGACGGAGCCTAGGCCCCAGCTGGCAGTGAGGAGTAGGTAGGGGTTGGAGGGAATTTCAGCTCTTGGAAGTGCCAAAGACCCTAGGCTGGCTGTGAAGTGCCCAATGGGTAGCTGGAAGAATACAAGTGACTAGGTTGTAACAAGAATTTGGGGAGCAGAACAAGGTTGTCAACTACTGGGGCCCTAGTAGACTGGCATGGGGACTTTGATCTGTGTTTAGTATCAATTTAGCTTATTCCCTAGGATAGGAGAACCCAACAGGTCTTCCTCCGACCTCATCCCAGCATCCATGGGGATACCCCATCCCTTCCCCACATATCCCACATGATGATGCCTGGAGCTATAGAGTCAGGGAGGGCAGCTGCCTTTGCCCTCATGGGAATGCAGAGTTTGCTCTAAGCCCCAGCTTGGCTGTGAGGCCCGGAAACCTAGAATTGGGGTGAGGGGGAAGACCTATGTTAGTATGTAACAGGAAATCTTAAAAGTTTCAAGGAAGAGAGCACACACTGAATAAGGACAGCTAGAAAGAGAAAACAGGAAGCAACTCGGGGCATCCCAAGAGGCTGTTGCTGGTGTCTGAGCCCAAAATTCAATCCCACCAGGAGAAGGGAAAAGCTGACTGCCCCATCCCCTTGTCTTATCCAGGGATTCAGGTTCCCTCCTCTATATACTTAATGGAAGAGACGGGGAAGGGGACCATAGGGCATCCACTTCTCCCTAGCAGCCTAGAAAGAAAGAGAGCCCTTTGGGAGAAAATGAGAAGAGGCCCCCCGAAGGCCCTGAACCTGGATAGGGATAATTTGGGGATTGTGGGGCTGCTGGCCTCCTACTCAGGAGTGCTTATTAGCCATACTGAGCAGGGTGAAATACAAGGCCAGAGGCAAGATGAAGGCTGAGCTGTCAGTCTTGGGATGGCTTCACCCCACGGTGTCCTCTCCAGCATCAGTCTTCTGCATTTTTACCTGGGGTGTGTGCCCTTTCTGCCTAGAAGCCCTCTGGCCTGCATCTCTCCTAAGCTAGTTCTAGCACCTTGGACATGTGAACAGATAGCCAGGATGGCAGGGCGTTGTCTAGCTTCTACTCTGGGGTGGCATGTCAAGGGTAGAGTGGCAAGGTACTAACTAAGCCCTTCAGACTCAGGGGTCTGCAGAAGGGTGGATTCAGGAAGAGATTTGGGAAGTGGATTATAGGAAAGGGAAGTGGGAGTAGACTCCAGGCTTCAGCCGGAGAGCAGGGCTTGGCTTCTCTAAACAAGCACAATGCAGGCTCCCATGGTGCCCTGCTCCCTACAGCTTCTCAACCTGTCTGTCCTGTCTACATCTCCAGTAGGCTGCCTCTTTCCCTCAATTCCCTCCGTCTTCTCCCTCTAACTCACATCTCACTGTCCTCTTCTACATACTTTACCTTTCCAGGCCTAAGCAGCTCCAAGGAGTCCAGCCCCCAGGGCAGAGGGAAGAGGGAAACTAAAAGCAAAACCCTGAGCCTGAGCCTGAGCCTGAGCCTGAGCCATACTGGAAGGCAAGGACAGCGGCCCGGGCCTCACAGGTTGTACCTGGTCAGGGCTCAGGGTCCCCTCCATTTGGGAGGGGATTACTAGGAATGAATAACAAGGGAACAGGAGTGAATGTAATGCCAAACATGGGGTAGGGTGAGTCACGTAAGGTGACAGTTGAAGGTGGAAAGAGCCAGATCAGGGACTGGAAGAGGCTCCCAGAAATAGAGGTGGGCCAGAGTAGAGGACTAGAGGGTAAAGGGGACAGACAGGAATGGGGGCCAGAGAAAAAAGGATGGCAGGTCAGGAGTGGGGGTGGGGGGAATGGAGGATTAGATGCTAGGCGTGGGGACCAGAAGGAGCGAGGGCGATGGGGGCTGGAGGGGGGCCCAGAGGCAGATTGGAGGATCAGAGCTGGGGTAATAGAGGGAGTCCAGGAAGGAAGGGCTATCACCCAACCTCACATACTTTAAGACGGAGGGAGGTTGTGGTGTCCAGCCCAAGGCAGACGCGGCTGCCCCTCGAGCTACTGCGGAGGGGCCAGACGCGGATCCGGAGCCTGCGTTCGTGGCACGGCCGACGAACGCTCAGTAGTTGAACTGGCGCTGGCACGGCTGGTAGACAAAGCTGCCCTGGTGCTTGGGCCGGCGTGGACGGCTCTCGCGGGCTCGGTTCTGCCGTTGCACCACCTTGGCGCTCAGCGCATGGCGCTCGGCCCGCTGCCGGGCCCGCTGCAGCCGCCGCACCTGGCCCGCCTTGTCCAGCAGCACGGCCCGCGCCGGCAGAGGAGCAGCGGCGTGGCGCAGGGCCCGGGGCTCGCGGCGGGCGGGCGCCAGCTCTCTGCAGAGACAGAGCGGGCTCGGTCAGGGCCGGACAAGCCGACCAGAGGTAGAGGATGCTGGCATCTCGCCCACCCCTCCGCCGTCGTCCGCTCTCTTGCCTTAGCGCAGTGCTCAGGGCAGGACGCCCTTCTTGGGGGTGCCAGGCCTCACCCCAAGCCAACCCGAAGATGCCTCCTCGGTTCTAGCCCCTGTGACAAGTAAACTGACCCAGGGAAGGCTCGGCCCCGGCCCCTAATTCCGCCCTCGCCTTCTGTACAAGCCAGTCTAAGTCCACTCCCTTGGCTTTGGCCTCGTCCCTCAAGCCCCCAAACCCGACCCAATCCTCTCGGCCACTTCGCTCCCAAGCCCCGGCCCGGCCGAGAAGCCACGCCTCTCCCTGTCCTGAAGCCCCGCCCCTTTGTGCTCAAGCCCGCCCCTAGCCTCGCCCGCAGGCCCCGCCCTTTGCCTCAAAGACACTGCTCTTGAGGCCGCAGCCCCCTTTAAGTGCCGGGCGGGCTCCGGGCCTCACTACCCCTGCGCCGTGGCCTGCGGGGTTCGTCTCACTCGGCCTCCAGGCCCCGCCCCCGCCCCGCTCACCCGTCGCTAAGGTCGCCGTCAGGCAGGGCAGCATCCGGGTGCGGGGACGGGGGCCCGGTCTCCAGCACTATGGTGCTGCCGGTGACGTAAACGGACATGCTGGGGTGCTCGATGAGGAGGTCCTCCAGGGGGCTGCTCTGGAGGCGGGTGGGCCCGAGTCCAGGCCCCTCTGCAGTAAAACAGGCGGGAGGGGTAACAAACCAGCTCTCGTCCATCAAGGAGGGCGCGGGCGGAGGGCGGCCCGCGGGGGCTGGGGCGGCCCCGGGGCTGGGTGGAGCCGCGTAGCTGTCTACGGGGCGCGGGAGGGGGGAGCCATGCAGAGGAGGGGGAGCAGCGGGGAGGGACACACACACACCGGACACAGGGGGGCGGGGAGAGAAAGGTCATCGTTAGTCAGACCCGCAGTCCCGCCCGCAGCGCCCACGGGGCACCCACGGACCAGGAGTCTCGACTTGCTGCCCTAGGGGGCCTGAGTTGTGGCCCCTGACACTGCGCTGCCAGAGGGCGGCCCAGGCTTTCATGGGAAAGGGCCCTGTTCCTACCTCCAGTGTCACTGCCTCAGCCCCTCGTTGCCCAGAAGGCTTGGGAGAACTCCACAATCCCCTAGCTGCTCCCGTCCCTCCGCTGCTCCGCCATTTGCCCTTAGGATGACTCCGCAGGCCCAGGAGTCAGAATCCTGGCCCCCGACTCAGGCCTCACCGGGCAGGTCAATGATGAGCCAGCCGTCCACTTCATCCTCCTCCGAGACGAAGGCGCGGGGGCAGTCGGGGTCTTCGTGGGGCGGAGGGGTGCCAAAGAAGAGGCTGGTGAAGCGCTGGAACATGGTGGGGGGTGAAGCGGCCTCACGGGGGCGCCTTATGGCAGTGCGAAAGCCTAGGAATCATAGGAAGGAGTCAGAGCCACCACCGTCTGAAGTCCACCCCCACCCCTAGTCAGACCAGAGGGCACAGGATATCACCCCTCGTCCCCTGAGCAGTGATAAGAGTTCAACAGGGACGTGTGGGGAAGCTTTTGGTGTGTGTGCTTTCTGCATTCAAATCCAGGCTTTCCTATCTTCTGTTTAACTTTAGGAAGTTATTTAACTTATCTGTGCCTTAGTTTTCTCATCTGTCAAAACACAATGATGACAGTACTCCCTCCTCTGGACCCTTATAAGAATTAAACGAGCTAATAATAGTATCGTCTTCAGGCTGTAGTAAAAATTAAATGAGCTAAACACTTAAGTGCTTAGAATAGGGCCTGGGCACATGGTAAACACTCAACAAACTAATAAACTACTTATTACAGGATACTTTAGGGACATGGAATGAGTGATACATATCACCAGGCTCGGCCGGGCGCAGTGGCTCACGTCTGTAATCCTAGCACTTTAGGAGGCTGAGGCGGGAGGATAGCTCGAGGCCAGGAATTCGAGACCAGCCTGAGCAAGAGCGAGACCCTGTCTCTATTGAAAAAAAAAAAAAAAACAGAAAGAAATGATCTGGACAACTAAAAATATATATAGAAAAAAATTAGCCAGGCATGGTGGCACATGCCTGTGGTCCCAGCTACTCGGGAGGCTGAGGCAGAAGGATCGCTTGAGTCCAGGAGTTTGAGGTTGCTGTGAGCTAGGCTGATGCCATGGCACTCTAGCCCAGGCAACAGAGCAAGACTCTGTCTCAAAAAAAAAAAAAATATGACCAGGCTCTGTCATGAAAGATCTCCAGAGAATTAAACATCCAAGCTGGACTTTGAAGAGTAAACAGGATTTCTCCAGGCAGAGAACAAATTGCCTATATTGTGACCGTTTATTATCATAATAACAACATAGCTAATATTCATGTGCCAGGCACTATACTAAGCGGCTTTGCCTACATGACCTCATGTAATCCTCACAACAACCATAGGAAGTGGATATAATCCTGTCTGACAGGTGAAGAAACTGAGGCTCAGAAAAGTTTCTTAGCTGGTAAGAGACAGAGTGGGATTTGAACCCATGGAGTCAGATTCCAGAGGCAGCACTCAGAATCACTATACTCCACTGCCTTTGCTGGGTGTCTGTCTGTTAGGCATTTTTAACTTGGTGGCCAGGGGCCATGGTCCAAATGTATTTTTCTGGAATGAAGGACCTTGGTTTTCACCATGATTTCCTAAACAGCAGCCCTTGACCCCAGAGATTAAGAACCACTACTGGAGCCTGTGTGGTTTGAAAAGCACTGGCTAGCAGAAATCCCACAGGACTGCTACAATCTCACCATGTAATTGGGCAAGGCTCAGTTGTGTCTATCAGATGAGGTGTGAAGATCCTATGCAGGCAGGCCCTCCCCCCTCTGGCCTCCTTTCCCAGGCTTCTGCTCAAGGGCAGCATCCCAGGCTGGGAGGAAGAAGATCAGGTTCCCTGGACCCAGGGGGACAGCAGGTCAGAGGGAGGTAATGAGGGAGGGAGGGAGCTATCAGATCCCAGGAGCCCTTAAGAATGAGGGTTGGACCTGGACCCAAGCAAGCCCTCATCTAGTCCTTCCCCTTGAAGGTGACAAAGAAGGCCTCCTATTCCAGCAATGGAAACACCAATTGGTGGCTCTACCTCTGTCCCTGTCCCCACCCCAGCCTGCCTCAGGTCTAGACCTTGGCTGAGACCTGCTGGACAGGCCCCCAGGCTGTACCTAAAGCCTTACCCTCCACACCTGTCCCCTAAAGATGATCAATACTTTTGCTGCTAAACCACTTGTCACTATTCTGTAGGGGTGTTTCCATACTTCCTGGGAATGTCCATACTTCCACTCCCTAGAAGCATTTTTACTCTTACTGCTAACCCACCTGGGATATTTCCATACTTGTTGCTACCTCTCCCATTCCCTGTAAATGTTTTCACACTTGCCACAGAATCACCTAACCTCCATACTCTGGGAATATTTCCACATTTTCAGACTCACAGTGGGCTCAATAAGGAAGTATTCCCTGGATGCTGGCTTCCCCGGTGGGAAGCCAGGGATTATGAAGGTTGGGCCCCCAACTAGTGTCTGCCCAGCACAATCCACATATCCTACCACATCTGTAGCCACAGGGAGTGAGTGACTCAGTTATCAAAAATCCAGAAAGTTTGGCCCCTCCTGAAGGAAGGGAACACTGGGACCTTGATGAGGCACACCCTCTTTCCAAGAAACTTCTATTTCATTAAAAAGATGATTAGAGCTGTTTCAGGGACCATCATATTCACCAAGCCCGTTTTATAATCTGATGATCAGAGAGAGGACTTAAGTCTATCCAAAGATACATGGCTAGATAGTGGCAGGACAGGCCTAGGCCCAGATCACTGAACATCCAGTCCAGAGTGTACATAGTCAGGAAAGCCTCAGCAAATAATTCCCAAGAATATAATGATGCAGGAGGTACAGGGAGGTCAAACAGAATCCTCAATCTAGTTACTAGCCCTATGCCCAGCTCCAAAAGGGTCTGGGGTTCCTGGCACCAAGATTCAGCATGCATTTACCAGAGCACCCACTCTGTACCAGAGCCCACACTGGGCCTCCTCAAATTACAGACAGATTTAAGTAAGAGAGGCTCCCAGGGAGAAGCTCCCTGCCTGAGGTCACAGAGCAAGTCAGTGATGGCCAGGAGTGACAGCAGCATCCGCCAGCCAGTGCCTGCCCCCTCTCCTGACCACTGAGGGAGCCTCCCAGATTTCCTTTCCTAGCCTTGCCAGCTTCCTGGTTCTCACATTCCCAGCTCTGCTCCAGGGAGAACATTCCCTTTAATAACTACAGCAGCTGTGCCCAGAATAGCATTTGAGCCCTAAGCCACCCCTACTCCCAGCTCTTGCTTGACCAAAACCTGGGCTGGGGCTCCTGGTCCAGCCTCTAGGCCCATTCACTTGGAAAGTTAGAAGCTCTTCTCCTATCCCTTCTCCCACTCTCTCTGTGAACAGAGAGACAGGGCAGCAGAACCCTTGCAATCACCAGCACTAGGCCAGATCCCAGCCCTCCTAGTTGACAACCCCTGGGAGTTGGGGAGGTGATGAAGGGCCAACAGAGGGAACCCTCATCCCACCCTCCACCCCAACATCAGCCCTGGAGACACCCTGAGGCAGCCAGTGACTCACCTTTCTGTGGTCAAAACAGCTGGAAGGCAGCAATTTTATTGGACTCTGGGGTCTCCAAGGTACACAGTGAGGGCAGAGTGGGTCAGGGCCCCAAAAGAGGACCTGATCTCCAGAGATGCCCTGGAAAAAGGTCCGGGAATGAGGAGACCTAGGAGCCCTATCAAATCGTGATGACACTGACTCCTCCCCAGTGCAAGGAGGACGTGTGTCTTGCTACTTGTATTGAGCTCCCACTATGGATAAGACCATGGTAATGCGTCTGTACTCACTCAGTGAGCCTGACTCTAGTTGGCCGTGTGACCTCTAGTAAGCTACTTCTCTCCAGGCCTCAGTTTCCCCGTCCATGAAATGAGGCCTAAGACCCCTCACTTTGGTGCTGGGAGTGACGTCAGCTAAAGCGCTGCACACAAATCACGGATTAGGAGGATGTTATTATGTTAGTCCCTGGAGGGGTGGAGCCTGGAGACGGAGGGAGGGGATTCCACCACCATCTGGTGCTGCCCCAGCGACGTGGAGTCCTAGGCCACCCTGAACAAGACGACCCCCTCAACTTAGACCCAGCAGCGCCGTCTGACTCCTTCTGAGATCTCAAGGAGAAAGCAGGGGATCAGAGGCCTGACCCTAGCCCCTGGATTAGCCCAGAAAATCACCCAGCCCCTTCCGGCCCCCCTTGGATTTCAGCGTCTCTCACCCATGGCCCAGCCCGACACAGCGGCCACAGGGTCACCGGAGGACAAGCGACCCGAGGCGGGAGGCGGTGCCGGCCTTGGTGACGTCTCAATGTCATATGCAAATAGAGCAACGTCAAGGTCTACCGGGCGTGCGGCAACCAATCGGGAGCCGGGAACGCAGCCCCGGCGGCCGCCGGCGGAGACTGACAAAGGCCCGGGAGCAGGGGGCGCAGGGCGTGTCCAGGGGCGCGGGGATCTACCGGGCGTGCGGCAACCAATCGGGAGCCGGGAACGCAGCCCCGGCGGCCGCCGGCGGAGACTGACAAAGGCCCGGGAGCAGGGGGCGCAGGGCGTGTCCAGGGGCGCGGGGAGCCCCCCCCCAGGCCAAAGCTGCTGGGAACTCACCTGGGGGCGGGGGCGGCGCTGAGGTAGTTGTGCGGCGGAGCGTCCAGGGTCTCCGGCTGCTCACAGGCGGGGCCGCATCGCGGGGACCGAGCGGGGGCGGCGGCAGGGCTAGCGGTCGGACGCTCGGGGTGCTGCGCTCGCCCGCGGGGCTTTGAGTCTGTGCGCCGCTGCGGCGGGGCTCACGGCACAAATTGGAAGGTTCAAACAGCTGATTGTGATGTCACAAAGGGGCCCGCCCGCCTCGCGTCACCGGCCGGCGGAGCGACGGCCAATCCCAGGCTGAGGAGCCCCCCCCGCCCCGCCCCCTCCGCGGTTCGCTGCCCGGTCGTTCTTGCCCCGGAGCCGCACTCGGAGCCTGGGGGCCGCCCGGAGAGGCGACTGCTGGGAGCTTGGACCCCTGCCCCTCGGCGACATCTACACTTTTGCTCCTACTTCCTACGGGATCCTCATTTTCCGGACTCCCTCGACATATCGCAGCGCCCTCACTTCTTTCACTGCTCCCCAAATCCTCTCATCTGCATGATATACCCAAGTCCCCAACTCCACGCCACGTCGTGCACCTCCGTTCCCCTCACTACCCTACTCCCTGCCCTCCCTTCCTTTTCTGTCTCACCCCCTCATTCCTACACATTTTCTGCCTTCCCACCCCATTTTTCCTCAGCTCAGCAGGCTTGAGAAACATCCCCTTTCCCCAGTTCCGGGGGAGCCCCTGGGAGTGTAGCGGAGCCAGTGAAGCTGACGGGAAAATTTGCAAACAGGAGGACTTGGAAAGGAATTGCCTTTTTTCTTTCTTTTCTTTTTCTTTCTTTTTTTTTTTTTTTTTTTTGAGACAGAGTCTCACTCTGTTGCCCGGGCATGGCATCAGCCTAGCTCACAGCAACCTCAAACTCCTGGGCTCAAGAGATCCTCCTGCCTCAGCCTCCCGAGTAGCTGGGACTACAGGCATGCGTCACCATGCCCAGCTAATTTTTTTCTATATATTTTTAGTTGTCCAGCTAATTTCTTTCTATTTTCTTTTAGTAGAGATGGGGTCTCACTCTTACTCAGGCTGGTCTCAAACTCCTGAGCTCAAATGATCCACCCTCCTTGGCCTCCCAGAGAGCTAGCATTACAGGCGTGAGCCACGGCGCCCCACCTACACACCTTATTTAATCCACGTCGCTACCGGGGCTGCACAGAAGAGTGACAGGACAGGGGTTGATTATGAGTCTTGATTGACACGTGGAGAAACTTAGTCTCACAAATAAATCTCATTGTTAGTATGTGAGCTCATATTCAATAATCCATGCTACAAACATTTATTGAGCATTTACTATTGCCACTACCAGACCACTAGCTGGTATTTATTGAACACTTACTGTGTGCCAGGTGCTGTGCTATGGTGCTTTATATGTGGTTATTTAATATATATATTCACAACAGCCCAAAAGATGGGTATTATTCCCACATTACAGTTGAGGAAATGCAGAGCCCAAGTGACTTCCCAAGATTACAAAGCTATACTCAATGACAGAGTCAAGATTTGAACCCATAGCTCCTGGCCCCAACCCTCTCCACTCTCTATATACACCAGATAATCTAAACCCTAGGGTCCTTTAGCCTCCCCAGGAAGACCTGGGTTGTAGTCCTGACTGTGCCCCAAACTTGCTGTGTGACTTCAAGTCATGTTACTTCTCTGGGTCTTAGTTTATTTGTCAAACCTAACAGATCCAGGCTTACTTCAGCTGACATTGTAAGATTCTTCCAAACTCTCCCCCCTCAGTATTCTTCCAACCCCGTGCTCTAGGCCTCTGCTCTCCCAGTGCCCTGGGAGATGCCTGGGGAGAAACCACAAATACACATGCTCAGAATCTTCAGGGCCAGAGGTTCTGGGTCCTCTCTCAGTAGAGCAGGGCTGGTTGGGGAAGATCTGAGATCTAATAGGTGTGTGAGGCCAGAGGTTCATGCTCTAGTGATAAAGCCCTGTCCCAGCCTAGACTGAAACCCCTTAGGGACTCCTCAGCCCTGGCAAAGGAGAAGGATCCAGGAAATAATGCCCAGAGGCTTCCAGGGGAGGTGGGAGTGGCACTGTGGCCCTTGGAGTGTTGTCCCCAAAGTGTCCTAATTGCATGCAACCCTGAGCCTCTACCCATCACAGCCACTTCCTGCTAATCTCATACTCTTTCTTGATCTCCTTGCTGACTTAAGCTAAATTATCCCTAACACACCTCTCCCTAACACACCACTTGTTTGTTCCACAACCTTATGTGGCTCACAAAGCCCCACACTCCTAACACAGCATTCATGGCCCTCCATGATCCAGCCCCAGTCCTCGCCAGCTCCAGCTCCCTTTCTTCTCCTACACACACTTTGTGCTAAAGTCAGACTTCTCGTTGGCTCTCCAACACTCTCCCATCTTCATCTACACTTTTGCTCAAACTATTTCCCCTACCTGGAATGCTTTCTTCAGAACTTTCTGGGGGGGGGGGGAGAAAAGAACTTTCTGAAATCCTTGTCTTTCTTGTCTTTGAGATTCTACTCACCCCTTCTTCCTCTAGTAGCCTGCCTTCTCCTTACCCATGTGTCAATGGCTACCTTGATGGACAGTCATGTATTTGTTCAATAAACAGTAAGTGGTGATGACTAATTGTGTGTGTATGTGTCTTTTCAAGTGGATGGTTGGCATCCCAAGGACAGGGTCTTTGTCCATATGTTCCCCCCACCCAGCCTGTGGTCAGTCTGGCATAGACTAGACTTTCATCAAAGCTCAGTGGTTACAGCCTGAAGGTTGAGAAGGGCAACTGGTACAGGAGTCTATCCGTGGACCTTCTATCCTGGTATAGGCAACATTCTGTTGGACACAGCGTTCTGGTTCCCCAAGCCCAGAGAAGGAGAGTCTTGGTAATGCACTGGGACCATAAATGACCTGGATTCTGCTCCCAGCATTAGCCGAACCCCATGTCCAGGCTGCTAGGTCCGATCCCAGTCTTCCATTTCTCTGTAGAGTCACAGGTACCTATGGAAGTGGGGGGCTGGAGCCCAATGGAGTTCCCTCCTGAAACCCCTGGGACACATCCCTCCTCTCCACCACAGAGGTTTATTATCAGGGCTGGAGGAGACCTCAGACCTCAAATCATCCAAACCCTCATCTTATAGGTGAGGAAATGGAGGTGTGCTGAGGCCAGAAAGGTCAAGATATTGCTTAGAATCACATAGCAGCAGAGCCACCTACTAACCCTGGCCCTGAGGAATGGGCTTAGTATTCTGGCCTGGGCCCAGGGGCTGTAAAAAGAACCAGAGGGCATCATGCTGGGGGTAATCCTGGAGTCCCCTGTCCAGTCAGATGTGGGGTCCCATTCCTGTGTGCACACATAGATATTCATGGGCATCTATGCATATGCATGAAGGCATCCATGCACAAACATACACACACATGCACACGAGCTCATACCCACAGGGTTAACAGATACCCACAGCCATCTAACCCATGCCCAGGTGTAAGTACCTGCCCCATTTTATGGGATCCAGGACTGGAGGTCAAGAGGCCATCCTTCTATTCCTGTCTACGCCCTGGGCTTGCCCTCACCAAGCCCTGGGGGCTCCCCACCAGCTTGCCAGCCCCTCCTCAACTTCAAAGGGCAGAGATGTGTCAGCCTGGGTGTGCCCCTCATGGGACCTTTCGTGTACTCGCAGGTATGAACCAGTCTGTGTGCGTGACTGGAGAACTGGCTCACCACTCCCCTACCCAACCCCTCCCCAACCCCTCCCCACCTTAAGATAGAGGGTGAGGCTGACAGGAAGCTCTCTGATGTAGATAATAAATTCTTCCCATTTTACTGGTGAAGAAACTGAGACAGAGAGGGAAAAAGTTTAATTGGTAAAGCCAGCTAGGGAAAACATAATCCCCAAATTCCCCCAACAGATGTGTCTATACCTTAACAAAGGGCCATATCCCCAAGAACTTTTACTCAGAAAGCTTTGCTGTTTAACTCAGAGACGTATGAATTTGAGGGTAACTGTGGTATGTGTGTGTGTGTTGTGTGTGTGTACACCGTGAAAAAGACTATGGCCTGATTGTCACTAAATCCAGATTTCAATCCTGGTCTGTCCTGGACTCACTGCCTAACCCTGGGCAAATTGCTTCCTTTGTCTAAGCCTCAGTTTCCCCATCTGCAAAATGGCTGGCTCCATGCTCCCTTGACATACCTTCCAATCTTAACCTCCAGGCATCAGGTTTGTTTGTGTGAACTGTGCTTAAAGCCCCTGTCAGTGAGGAGGTCATGGTCAGTACAGGATTCATTTCAGAGAGGAGAGGCAGGTGGCAGGAAGGCAAAAGCCTGGCTTCATTTTAGTCCATCTGCCTGTGAAGTGAGGATGGGGCAGTGTCTTTGGGGTTCCAGGGGCATGTTTGTGAGTGTGGGCAAGTACCCAGGTGAGCCGCTCTGGTGTGAGTGCCCTGCATGAACTCCCACATTTACAACTTTGAAAGAGAAATGGTTGTATTCCTCCCTGGCCCTAGGTGGTTAGAAGAGACAGCTCTGGGGCCATGCAGGAGCAGGAGGAAAGGAAGTGGCATCTGGGGTTGCACCTTCTCTGTCTTGCCCAGGCAGGGCCAGATTCTATACCTCCCTCCTGGGACTTGGCTTGCAAACTGGATCCCCAGCAGGCTGGGGCGGAGAGGGTTGGCAGGGGACCTGTTCCCTCCTGCTGAACCAACCACTCTTCTAGGAGCAAATAAACTCCCTGAAGCTCAGGCCACTTCCCTTTCCTGCTCACAGCTCTTCCTGGCTCCCTACATACCACCTCCGGGCTGGAATTCACACTGCCAGCCAGGCACCCGCTCCTGGTGCCCGGTACAGAGGACGCATCCAATGAATAATGACTAGAGAGGTGAGTGAAGCTGTCCTCACCCTCTGTTTTAGTCTTCTCTGTACACACACACACACACACACACACACCCTATGCAAATGAACACACTCCAAATTACCCCCAGCTTTTCTGCTCCCAGGATTTTGCTTTTGCAGTTTCCTCCACCTAGGGAGCCCTGCTCCTTTCCCATCCAATCTCCCTGTGTCTAGACTCTGTGTGTTCCTTAGAACTAATTTAATCAGCAGCTTACATTCACTGAGCATTTGCTATGTGCCTGTAGCCTTCCAAGATGGGCATCATTATTATCCTCATTTAACAGAAAAGGAAATTGAGGGTCAGGCTGCTGAGGAAACTTCACCAAGATCACAGAGCTAATGAGTTGGTGCATGTTTCTGTGTATTGAACCATGTCCATAAATATTGCATGTGCATATGTGTACAAAGATAAAAAACAAAAATGACAAAGCATTTATATAAAAAATGTACAGTATTTTTACCTAACATAAAATCATTTTTTCAACCAGCTGACACTCCCATGAAGGAGCAAACTGCCATGTTGTGGAGAGAGCCACGTGGCAAGGACCCAACGAGGGCCTCTAGAAGCTGGGAGTGCTCCTTTGCTAAGAGGTAGTGAGGAAACAGGGCCCTCAGTAATATAGACACAAGATGAATTCTGCCAACAACCTGAGGGAGCTTGGAAGTCAATCTTTCCCCAGTTGAGCCTCCAGATGAGGACACAGCTGGCCAACATCTTGACTTCAGTAACTTTGTGGGATCCAAGCAGAGAACCCGGATGAGCTGTGCCCAGACTTATAGAACCGTGAGCTAATAAATGGATATTGTCTTGAGGCACTAGGTTTGTGGAGGGTTGTTATACAACAATAGAAAATGAATACACACGTGTTAAAAAAGGTTTTTTTTTTTTGGCATGACAATCAAGAGGCAGCTTGAATTACTTATCTTACTCCACTACATTTTGTTTAGTGTAAATATTTTTGTGAAATGTAATAAGTAATGTCGTAATTGGGAGGAAATCATTTTTTCTTTCTTTATTTTATTTTTTTTTTTTTTGAGACAGAGTCTCACTTTGTTGCCCGGGCTAGAGTGAGTGCCGTGGCATCAGCCTAGCTCACAGCAACCTCAGACCCCTGGGCTCAAGTGATCCTCCTGCCTCAGCCTCCCGAGTACCTGGGATTACAGGCGTGTGCCACCATGCCCGGCTAATTTTTTCTATATATATTTTTAGTTGTCCATATAATTTCTTTCTATTTTTAGTAGAAACGGGGTCTCGCTCTTGCTCAGGCTGGTCTCGAACTCCTGAGCTCAAACGATCCACCAGCCTCGGCCTCCCAGAGTGCTAGGATTACAGGTGTGAGCCACCACGCCCGGCCGGTATACACATTTCTAATTTCATAGATCCTGTCAAATCACTCTCCCCAAATGTCCCACTTTAGACTTCCACCAACGGTGCATGAGAGCCCTAGATTTAGGTCTAGAACTGGCCCATGTGCTCCCTCCTGAGTCAAAGCTCAAAGTCTCAGTTATCACTAGGATGTCTGACCCCATACCCCCTGCCCCCACCACCCCACAGAATCTGGGGGGCAAGCTGAGTGTTGGGAAGGATACACATAGATGAAGGGCAGGCTGTCCCCCAATAGCTAGGTGGCCACTCAGGTAACACATACCCTTTCTAAAGGAAAAAGGCCATCTTGGGAGAAAGTGAGCTCCTCATCACTAGAAGTGGCCAAGTGGGCCGGGCACGGTGGCTCATGCCTGTAATCCTAGCACTCTGGGAGGCCGAGGTGGGAGGATCCCTCGAGGTCAGGAGTTCGAGACCAGCCTGAGCAAGAGTGAGACGCCCCTGTCTCTACTAAAAATAGAAAGAAATGATTTGGACAGCTAAAAAAAAAAATATATATATATATATATATATATATATATAAAATTAGCCAGGCATGGTGGCGCATGCCTGTAGTCCCAGCTACTCAGGAGGCTGAGGCAGAAGGATTGCTTAAGCCCAGGAGTTTGAGGTTGCTGTGAGCTAGGCTGACGCCACGGCACTCTAGCCCAGGCAACAGAGTGAGACTCTGCCTCAAAAGAAAAAAAAAAAAAAAAAGAAGTGTCCAAGTGGAGGTTGAGTATCAACAAATGCATTGAGCATTTACTTTGTGCCAGGTCTTGGGCCTGGCGTTTCATCCCAGGGATGAGTCAGCTTCAGTTTCTGCCCTCCTCTAGGAGGGCTTGGTACTCATGGAGAAAATAGACAAGTAAACAGACAGTGACAATTGAGTCAACTAGGGATTGAGTTGGACTTCCTTTTCTGACAATACCTGGAACTTCCTGCTACATAACACACGGAGATGCTGGAAATAAAAACAACAAACATTGTTTTATTTATTTTTATTTATATATTTATGTTGAGACAGAGTCTCGCTCTGTCACGTGGCCTAGAGTGCAGTGGCATCAGCCTAGCTCACAGCAACCTCAAACTCCTGGGCTCAAGTGATCCTCCTGCCTCAGCCTCCCAAGTATCTGGGACTAGACTGGTCTCGAACTCCTGACCTCAAATGATCCTCCTGCCTGGGCCTCCCAGAGTGCTAGGATTATAGGCGTGAGCCACCGCGCCCGGCCTTCACTGTATCTTTACGATTGAATGAGGCAGGCCTTGCGCTTGCCTTGTCTTGTATGTATAAGCTCCACAAAGGGCTGCCAGCTGCTCCTACGTCTGGGCATTTCTAATCTCAAACCCCGCAGAAGAGAAAAAGCCCATTGCCCCAAATGGCTGAATCTAAAACCCCAGAACTGAGCCTTGTTGGCTCTGATTGGCCTGATTTGGGCCATATGCTCATCCCTGAACCAGTGACCGTGGCTAGGGGTTTGGCACATATTGGTTAGTTTAAGTCATTGAGAGCCCATTCCTGGAAGGAGGTTGAGATCAATCCTACTCAAATCACATGGCTAAGAAAGCTGGCATCTTGTTAGGAGAGAGTAAAAGGGGAAGCAACAAGCAAAGCCCACTATACCTGTCTCCTTTCCCAGAGCAGGGAAATCTGTGTATATTTGGGGGAAGGGCATGAGTGGCCTGGATACATAGTTGTGGGGAGTGTGGTTCCTGGGGAAGGAGAGGGGTTCAGAGAAAGAAAGTCAGGGGTTGGGGAGCCAGTCTACAGCCATCCAGTTTTAGGCCTACTTTACATCTTGGTCTTGTTTTCCCAACAGGATAGCTTTTGCAATTATGGGCATTGCAAATTATGGGTAGGAGACAGGAAGGAAATTAGTAGGGCTGGGGGCAGGGTCTCAGAAACCTGCCCTCAGGACATTATGTAATTCCAGCTCCTTGGCTCCTTTTGGGCCTTCTTTTTTTTTTTTTATTTCGTTATTTCATTATAATTCTTTTTACACAGCTAATTGGACTGAACCTTTGGGCCTTTCTAACTCTTGGGTGGAGGATTGAGGAGGGAGCTGGTGCGGGTCTCCCAGTGTGCCCCACCAGAGACCCCAGCCCAGGACCAGGAGGCTGCTAGCACGAGAGACTGGTAGTGAGAACCCCGGTTTCTGGGCCCAGTGCCACCACTGACTTGCTGTGCCATCCCGGGCCTGGCATTACTCCTCTCTGGGCCTTAGTTTCCCTATCTGTACAAGGAACTAGATCAGGCCCTTTCTGTTTTTTTCAATCTCAAGGATATTTTTAATTATCTTTTCCTACATGCTACTGCCTTCCACACATACCCACTTGGTTATTATTGTTTGTTTTTAAGTTTTTGTATCGTGAAAAATCTGCATAGTCCCCACAGATCAAGCCATTGCTGTGTCTTTAATTCTCCTTTTTGCCTTTATAGCAACCCTGGCTTTTTTCACTCTGTTTTTGTGTTTCTTTTGCTGATTTTCTTGAGTTCTTTCCTTCTCATCTAGTCCAAATCTTGCAAGTCTGTGTTTGTTTTGCTTTCTCTTTGCATAATCCAGGGAATTGTAAATTTTATCAAAGCCTGTTTTGCCACCACCAAAGTGGTTCAAATCTGAAGACAAAGATAATAATACCTGCTGTGTTCTTGTACATTTTGATTATTCTTTCTCAAATTTCTGGATAGGTACTGTTGCCTTCTAAGGGTAAAGGACATCTATGGCCATTTGTTTCTGCTGAAACAGCTGGGCTGTCATGAACTCCTTTGCCTGGCTAGTCACCAGTGACATTTATGATGGTGGCTGATCATCAAACAGCCAGAGGGGAAAAAGTCCCCAGTTGTGTTTATTTATTTCTTTATTGAGACAGAGTCGTGCTCTGTTGCCTGGGCTAGAGTGCAGTAGTGTCAGCCTAGCTCACAGCAACCTCAAATCTATAGTAGGGCCTCTATCATTCATTAGCATCATTCCTGGTCTGTTGCCCTCATAGGTCTAATAGCAACTCCTAATTATTTTGTCTGCTTACTTCTATTTTGTATGACTCCCTGATAGTCTATAAGCTATAGTATAGGAGGAACTGTCTATCTTTCTTACCACCATTTTTTTTTAAGAGATAGGGTCTTGCTCTGTCATCTAGGTTGGAGTGCAGTGGTGCAATCATAGCTTACCACAGCCTCCAACTCCTGGACTTAAGAGATCCTCCCACCTCAGCCTCCTGAGTAGCTAGGACTACAGGCATGCACCACCATATCCAGTTAATTTTTTGTAGAAATAGGGTCTTGCTATGTTGCCCAGGCTGGTCTTGAACTGCTGGCCTCAAGAGATCTTCCTGCCTCAGCCTCTGAAAGTGCTGACATTGCAGGTGTGAGCCATCACGCCTAACCTACCATCATTATTATTAGTGGGTACACAACCTAGATGGTATAGCCTGCTACACACCTAGGCTATATGGTATAGCCTATTGCTTCTAGGCTACAAATCTGTATAGCATGTTACTGTACTGAATACCGTAGGCAACTGTAACACAATGGTAAGTATTTGTGAATTTAAATATATCTAAACATAGATGTGCCACAATATTATCATGGCTATGATATCACTAGGCAATAGGAATTTTTCAACTCCATTATATTCTTATGGGACTGCTGTTATACATGCAGTGCATCTTTGACCAAAATGTCTTTATGCAGCTTATAACTATACTCTTTTGTTTTCATTGAATTAACTTCACTCAATTGCCTTTAGGGTATGTTGTCCTAAGACCAACATGGTAAATGCATCATTTGACTTCTCACATCATCTGACTTTTCTCTTGCTGCCCTATACATAGCTAAGAGGCAGGTACAGGACCTAATCTCAATGAATCTCATGCTTTTTCCAAGAACACTGACTCTTGAATGGCATAGTGCAATGTTATTAAAAACTGGTTGAAGTTCACTCATTCCAGTGGTGGAATTGTTGACCTGATAGGTGGTTTCTGCTACCCAGGCCCCGTT
Organism: Varecia variegata; assembly: GCA_028533085.1. Lineage (NCBI taxonomy): Eukaryota > Metazoa > Chordata > Mammalia > Primates > Lemuridae > Varecia > Varecia variegata. The sequence continues at coordinate 183,057,636 of CM052436.1, forward strand.
TTCTTGCCTATCTGGGTCCTGACTATTCCAAGTTTGACTCTGTAAGCTTCCCAATGGCCTTCTAGTTAATTTCCTTTATGTTGAAGATGGCCAGAATCAGTTTGCTATTTGAAATCAAAGAGATATACTAGATAGACTATATCTCCACAGGATCTGACAATGGTAGATGCTCAATAAATGTTAAAGGAAAAACTACCCAGGTGTGTGGCTTAATGCAGGTTACTAAATATCTCAGAGCCTGAATTTCTTCTTTTCCAGGTAACTCACATATCTTCTGGGATCTCTGGTTTCTCAGGAGAGAAATCACCTTGCTACTCCTTTATCATCTCCCTCCTTTCTATTCTCTATCTTTCCTCCTCAACTACAACAACAAAACAACCCAACCCAACTAACCCAACCCAATCCAAATTCCTCTCATTTTCTCAGGGAGAGCAGCTTAACCACAATATGTGAAGCTAACATACAGATCCTGCTCTGCTACTTACTAGTTGTGTGACTATAGAAAAATTACTAAACCTCTTTGTGCTTCAGTTTCTTCATATGCATGTGGTGACAGAAAAATAACAGTACCTTTCTTTAATAATACATGTATTAAATGAGATAATACATGTAAGGCACTCGAAATAGTACTTAGCGCATAGTAAGCACTCAAGACTTGCCGGCTATCATTGCTATTCTCATTTTTTTGTTGCATAAGCTACAGGATACCTATACCTTCAGGGTTATGTTTTTCAAGGTGTGGCTTCTGAATTACCAACATTAGAATTACCTGGAGAGGTTAAGAATGCAGGTTCCTGGGCTCCACCCCAGGCCTAGTGAATCACAGTCTCTAGGGCAGAACTAGGAAATTGACTTTTTTTTTTTTATTATTTGTTAATGGTTTATTTATCAAGAGAAACTATTCCTCAGACCACATATTCATAGCTCAGGAACACAGGTCATGACAAACTTCTATGTCAATCAACCCAAAGAATTCTTTTATGTTCCAAAATCAGGCCAGGCGCAGCGGCTCACGCCTGTAATCCTAGCACTCTGGGAGGCCGAGGTGGGTGGATCCTTTGAGCTCAGGAGTTCCAGACCAGCCTGAGCAAGAGCGAGACCCCATCTCTACTAAAAATAGAAAAAAATTAGCTGTACAACTAAAAATATATAGAAAAAATCAGCTGGGCATGGTGGCGCATGCCTGTAGTCCCAGCTACTCGGGAGGCTGAGGCAGAAGGATTGCTTAAGCCCAGGAGTTTGAGGTTGCTGTGAGCTTGACACCACAGCACTCTAGCCCAGGCAACAGAGCAAGACTCTGTCTCAAAAAAAAAAAAAAAAACATTTTGAAGAACTGCCAAACTGTTGTCCCAAGTGGCTACAGCATTGTTTCTACCTGCAATGTGTAAGGGTTCCAATCTCTCCACTTGCTTGCCAACACTTGTTATTGTCTGTCTTTTATTACAGCCATCCTAGTGAGTTTGAGGTGAGATCTCATTGTGGTTTTGATTTGCATTTCCCTAATAACTAATGATGTTCAGCATTTTTTACATGCTTATTGACCAGTTGTGTATTTTTTTTTCTTTTTTTTTTTGAGACAGAGTCTCACTCTGTTGCCAGGCTAGAGTGCCATGGCGTCAGCCTAGCTCACAGCAACCTTGAACTCCTGGGCTCAAGCAATCCTACTGCCTCAGCCTCCCAAGTAGCTGGGACTACAAACATGCGCCACCATGCCTGGCTAATTTTTTCTATATATATATTTTAGCTGTCCGATAATTTCTTTCTATTTTTTTAGTAGAGATGGGGTCTCGATCTTGCTCAGCCTGGTCTCGAACTCCTAGCTCAAAGGATCTGCCGGCCTCGGCCTCCCAGAGTGCTAGAATTACAGGCGTGAGCCACCACGCCTGGCCTTACTGTCTTTTTTTTTTTTAAACTTTTTCTTTAAAACTTTTTTATTTAGAAGTAAGGTCTCTGTTGCCTATGCTGTAGTGCAGTGGCATGATCATAGCTTACTGCAGCCTTGAACTCCTGGGCTCAGGCAATCCTCTTGCCTCAGCCTCTAGAGTAGCTGGGACTACAAGTGCCTGCCACCATGCCCAGCTAATTTTTTTCTTTTTGTAGAGATGAGGTCACATTATGTTGCTCAGGCTGGTCTTGAACTGCTGGCCTCAAGTGATCCACCTGCCTTGGGCTCCCTAAATGTTGGGATTACAGGTGTGAGCCACCACACCTGGCCTACTTATATCATTCTTAAGACTATCGTACCTCTTTAACTACTCTCCAAGTTCCACAAAGGCAGAGGGTACAATTTTGTCACTGCAATATTCCCTAATACCCAATGCTTGGGGACATAGAGATCTTTTAAAAAAACATACACCTCACCACATCACTTTCTGGTTTAAAATTCTCCAATAGAACATGCATTGCTCTTTGAATAAAGCCCAAATTCCCAAACATGGCCATTAGGTTGCTATCTGATTACCCATCTCCTCATCCACAACTTCTACTTTCTCCAGTTGAGCCATACTTGCTTCCTTTCTGATCCTCAAACACACCCTGCTGTTGCCTAACTCAGAGTTTCTCCCCTCTGCTTGATTTCTCATCCTTTAGGTCTCAGCACAAATGTCACCTCTTTCCAGAGCCTTCCCTTCTCACTTTGGTCCAGTGTTACCACCATCCTTTCGCCAAGCTATTCTCAATCATGCACCGTTTGACCTTTTTTCTGACATTTCTTGTACATTTATTTAATGGTATTATAGCTAATATTTAAGCACTTATCATAAGCACTTTTCATACATTAACTAATGAAGTGGTGCTTATCAATGGGCTCTCCAAATCCAAACCCCGGATTTGTCGTGTTTACTGATTTCTGTGGCGTAAACACTCCCAACGGGAGGGATTTCGAGCTACCAACCTGAGGTAACCAAACACCTTTCGAGAAGAAGACAGGAGTATATAGTATTTATCACACTGATAACCTCAAGACCACAGATTTTTCAAAAGTAATAAAATAATTAAGAAATGATGAGTTTTGAGTACTTATTCCCTTGTTTTTTTAAAACAAATTTAGTTGTAAGTTCATATAATTTAATTTTCAATAATGGCTGCATTTAAAAGCGACTGGCACAATTTCTAATCATTCCTCAATTGTCTCTAGTGAGCCTACTATCGGTACATTTTTCAGATGAGAAGACCTAAAGCACAGAAAGGTTGAGCAACTTGTTGAAGGTCGCAGAGCTATTAAGTGTCTCCAACTCCAAAATGTATCCTCAAAACCGAATATAGTGCCCGGCAGATAAATGCCGTTCAATAAACAATCGTAAAGCAAATAAAAGAAGTTATTGAACACTCTTTAAAAACATAAAAGGTAATCATTTTAACATTAAAAACCTGCACACAAGAGTGAAATTAACATCTCTTTTTCAAGCTCCCTCCCGACCGCACACGAGCGACGACTTTCGCGTCTACTTTCAGCAGCGCTTCCCCCGAGCGGGGCCGCAGCCCGGCCCGCCGCAAGGCTTCCTGGGAGGGGTAGTCCCCACGCCCGGCCGGTCCGGCGGCGGCAGCGGCGCGCGCCCGCCCGCGGGACTACAGAGGGTGGCGCGCAGGTCGCGAGGCTCTTCCGCCTCGTCTTCCCTTCCCGCCTGCGCGCCCGCCCCAGTTATCATGGCGGCTCCCTTGGCCCTTGTGCTGGTGGTGGCCGTGACTGTGCGGGCGGCCTTGTTCTGCTCCAGTCTGGCCGAGTTCATTTCTGAGCGGGTGGAGGTGGCGTCTCCCCTGAACTCTTGGAAGAGAGGTGAGAGCGCCGGCTCCAGTACGCGGTCGGCCCCCGCCCGCGCTGTCCTGGCCTCTGTGAATGGGAGGCGGGGGCAGTGACCGCCGGCGCGCGGTGTTCTGAGAACTGAGCGGCTCGTGGGGGCCCGGGAGAGGGCGGGAGGGTGGGGCGCGAGGGCGGGGCTGTTGAGGGGAGGGGGCGTAGGGGCGGTGTCGGGAGGTTTGGGCCCCGGGGGCCGGACTACCTGAGGGGTGGGAATCGGAGGGGGCGTGTCCCATTCGGAGTCCTGAGCCGTGGGGTGTGGTCCGAAGCAGGTTGGGATAAGAGAAGGGAGTGCAGTGTGGAGTAGGGTGTGCGCAGGGGATTGGGATTTGGCGCGGGATAGCCAGCGGTGCTCCCTGCGGTAGGGGATGGTGTGTGAGAGGGTCCAAGATGAGGGGACCAATCTTGTTTAAGTGAGGAGAGTCCCTGTGCATAAAAGCCTCTTCTCAGTCTGGGACTTGCAGTGCCGTTTTTCCTGCTGTTCCTTATTATTT
>CM052436.1:183062425-183104827 GCA_028533085.1 Varecia variegata
GTTCCTTATTATTTATTTAAGGTTTTCATCAAACATTGTTTTATACTAGTGCCTACAGTGAGACACAGAACTTGGGCTGAAGGAGCCACAGGCTAGTGAGAGAATCAAAGAGTTATAATAATTTGTAAAAAGCGTACTTCCTCTGTCCACCCAGTCAGTTCCTTCCTTAGTGTTCTGACCCTGAATAAACTGTCCTCTCCTTTTCCAGTTTCCTAAGGATGTGTGGGATTTGAGCTGACTCTTGAAGGACACAGGGGCTAGAAAGGAAGATTAGAGAAAAGGGGAGTTCGAGGTAGCAGAAGGTAAATAGCATCAAGAGATGTTCAAGGATGTAAAATATCCAAAGTAGGGGAATAATGGCGTGGAGGTTAGTTTGGAGCCAGAGTTTGATGATTTTTTTTTTTTTTTTTTGAGACAGTCTTGCTCTGTATCCCGGGCTAGAGTGCTATGACGTCAGCCTAGCTCACAGCAACCTCAAACTCCTGGCCTCAAGTGATCCTCCTGCCTCAGCCTCCAGAGTAGCTGGGACTTAAGGCGTGCGCCATCACGCTGGGCTAATTTTTTTTCTATTTTTAGTAGAGATAGGGGTCTCACTCTTGCTCAGGCTGATCTCGAACTCCTGAGCTCAAGTGATCCTCCCGCCTCGGCCTCCCAGAGTACTGGGATTACAGATGTGAGCCACCGCGCCCTGCCAGTTTAATGATTTTTTTTTTTTTAGTTCAATGATTTTTTTAAAAAAACTTTTTTACTGAAGTACAGTATATGTACAGTGCACATACTATAAGTGTAGAACTCAGTGAATTTTTTTTTAAGGCAACCACGAAAATGAGGTTTATTGAGAAGAGAAAGATAGAATTATAGAGCAAGAGCAAGATGCAGGTTTATAGAGCGTGATACATATGCCACAGATGATGACTGGACCCATTGTTGCAGCAAAGCGAGAGAAAAAGGAAGGGGCAAAAAAAAGGAGTTGGTTTGGCTAGTTGTGGTGGCTAATGCCTGTAATCCTAGCACTCTGGGAGGCCAAGGCGGGTGGATTGTTTGAGCTCAGGAGTTCGAGACCAGCCTGAGCAAGAGCAAGACCCCGTCTCTACTAAAAATAGAAAGAAATGATCTGGACAGTGAAATATATATATATATATATATATATATATATATATAAATTAGCTGGGCATGGAGGTGCATGCCTGTAGTCCCAGCTAACCGGGAGGCTGAGGGTGGAGGATCACTTGAGCCCAGGAGTTTGAGGTTGCTATGAGCTAGGCTGACGCGATGGCACTGTAGCCTGGGCAACGGAGCCAGACTCTGTCTCAAAAAAAAAAAAAGGTTGTTTATGGTCTCAGTTTTGTTTTATAGTGCCTGTTTGGGATCTCCCTGTGGTTCAGACATCACCATGGAACCACTTTGGACAATTTGGAATTGCATGGCCTGAGTCTTACTACGCATGCGGGGTGCTCTAGGTCAAGTTCCAGACTCTATGGTACCTATGCGGCTTGGCCTGTGGGCTAGAGTGTCGTCCGCCTTCTTTTGCAGCTGGCACACTAAGTTCTGATTGGCAGATTCTAGGGTAGTCTCTCCTCCCTCAGGTATGGCAGTAGCTCAGGGCAGGATTAAGGGAGGGCAGGACCAAGATAGGGGCCTGGGACCCACCTTTGTCCTTCTTCCCAGGTAGGGCAATTGCACCAAGGCAGGGCACAATCTTTCCTCCCTAGGAGACCCGGAATCCCTTACTAACTACCTAACATTTTCCCACTTTGTATTCTAGAGGCCCAAATCATTGGGTAGGGGGCGTTGGCTCATCTTTCTGCTTCCTGCTGAGTTGGGGGGTGACGACCCCTGTTAAGGTGGCCTCTTATAGGTTCTCTGGGGGGTCTCTCCAGGGTACTTTGGTATATGTTCTTTGTACGTTGTTGTAGTTATAGGTGTGAGGAGGAGGTAGGCGGCAGGGCTGGCAGAGAATGTAGGACTATTTGGCCTCTAGACAGGATGAAATAAATGTAGTTAGAAAATTTATGAGGATTGGCCCTGATATAAGAATTTCCAGGCCGGGCGAGGTGGCTCACGCCTGTAATCCTAGCACTCTGGGAGGCCGAGGCAGGCAGATCGTTTGAGCTCAGGAGTTCGAGACCAGCCTGAGCAAGAGCGAGACCCCGTCTCTACTAAAAAAAAAAAAAAAAAAAAATAGAAATTATATGGACAGCTAAAAATATATATATAGAAAAAATTAGCCGGGCATGGTGGCGCATGCCTGTAGTCCCAGCTCCTCGGGAGGCTGAGGCAGTAGGATCGCTTGAGCCCAGGAGTTTGAGGTTGCTGTGAGCTAGGCTGATGCCACGGCACTCACTCTAGCCCGGGCAACAAAGTGAGACTCTGTCTCAAAAAAAAAAAAAAAAAAGGAACAAGCAGGTGTAGGCCGGGCATGGTGGCTCAGGCCTATAGTCCTAGCTTCCTGGGAGGCTAAGGCCGGAGGATAGCTGCAGCTCAGGGGTTCCACACCAGCCTGAACACAGTGAGACCCTGTCTCAAAAAAAAAAAAAAAAGAAAAAGGAGGTGCCCCCTTCTACTGCAGTTAGAAGATCAAGGGCCCACCTATTTTGTAAGGTGACCTTGGCAAGCGAATCTAACTGTTCCTGTAACAGGGCAAGTATATGGCTAGTTTTTACCAGGTCTCGTGCTGCCTCCTCAGCCAAAGACTGCTGCAGGCCCAGGGATGTGCCTCCTGTGGGTACTCCATCACTGACTGCTGTTCCCATAAAGGTAGAAAGTGGTGGTTTTGTTTGCCAGGGTAAAAAACCTTTACCCTGGCAAACCTTTACCATGGATACTTACCTTTACCTTTACCATAGATAAACACTTTGTGCTACTTATCTGAAGGAGCCACAGCGGGAGGAGTCTGCTTGAAAAGGTACCGGAAATCCTCCAAGGGAGTACATGAGTATTTTTGTCTGGTGTTAGAGTCCTTGTCCACAGGGGCCAGATGAGTTTCATTTTGGTCTTTCCACAGCTTCATCTGAGAATGATGCATCCAAGTGGGTATACCTGGAACCTTAATAGCAGCTGGGGTAGAATGTAAGACTGGATAAGGACCTTTCCACACTGGGGTTAGCTGGGATGTGGGGGACCCATCCTTCCACTGTTTGATGAGCACTAAGTCCCTGGCTGACGGGATTAGGGGAAGAAGGGTCTCTAGGCGGTAGCTTGTGTTCTTGTAATGTTTGCAAGAACTGAGCTACTTGAAGGGCCTGTTGGTGTCCAGCTCTTTCCTGTGAAGCAAAAGCAGGACAGTTGTCACTCTGTAAGGACGGGGAGAGGCCAAAACGAGATATCATGTCTTCCATAAGTCTTCGGGAAACTTCATGCAGCCTTTTCAGTCTTGCCATGAAGCTTCAACCCAATGAGTAAAAGTGTCAATAAATACTAATAAGTGCTTGACTCCTCTCTAGGAAGGCATTTGGATGAAATCTATTTGCCAGTCTTCACTGGGATATGACCCCTTTCATTGGGCCAGAGAGGCAAGTTTTACCCTCAAAGCCCCTTGAGGATTATTGGTTTGGCAGATAGTATAGAGTGAGGTAACTTGTAAGAGGCCTATGAGGCTGGGTTCCTCCTGAAGGTAGAAAGAAACCCACGCTCGCAGTTTAGAAAGCAAGTCACATCCTAGCTGGTTGATGGGACATTATCACATCCTCCCACAAACAAAGCAAAGGGAGAGTAAAGAATTGTTTGCTAGAGACCTCAGAGACTCCGGTGACCATACAGGATTGAGTGCCAAGTTTCTGGAGCAGGTGAGGAGGACAGAGTAGGCAGCCCTGGTATCAAAAGGAAAATTTAGGCCGGGCGCGGTGGCTCACGCCTGTAATCCTAGCACTTGGGAGGCCGAGGCGGGCGGATTGTTTGAGCTCAGGAGTTCGAGACCAGCCTGAGCAAGAGCGAGACCCCGTCTCTACTAAAAATAGAAAATAAATAAAAAAAAAAAAAAGGAAAATTTACTGGCTGTCCTGCCTGCCACCAGGAGGGTTACCCTTGGCTCCAGTCCAGTGATAGTTATCTGCCTGGGGGGCTGACAGGAGTGGGCTCCTTCAGTGTTGTACCACGGTCTGGTCTGGGGTCTAACTCCCCTACTGGGATAGTTCCATAGGACAGAGTACTGTCCAGTGACCTGTTTGATGGTACCAGTGACAAGGGGCCTTGGGCGGCCTGTCCTTATTGGGGCAGTTCTTGGCCCAGTGCCCTTTACGTCAGCAGATGTGGCATCAGAGATCCCTTCCTTTGGTGGAGGCTTTGGCCATTGGTCTGAATGTGGGCACCAATGCTGTCTTTAACTGGGCATGCCTAGCTTCCTTCCTCTACTCCTTCTTCTGAGCCTGAGACTCGAACTCAGAAGTTGTTATAGAAAACAGAATTAGCAGCAGCTACCATATCATTAGGTGGTAGGGTCCTGGACAAGCTTCTGGAGCTTATTCCTAATATCTGATGCTGCTTGGGTCAAGAATTTGTCTTTTATTATCACCCTTCTCTTATGGGAGTTAAGATCAAGAGTGGTGTGTCTCAGGCCCGGCGCAGGTGGCTCACGCCTGTAATCCTAGCACTCTGGGAGGCCGAGGCAGGAGGATCACTCGAGGTCAGGAGTTCGAGACCAGCCTGAGCAAGAGCGAGACCCCATCTCTACTAAAAATAGAAAGAAATGATTTGGACAGCTAAAAATATATATAGAAAAAAAATTAGCCGGGCACGGTGCACATGCCTGTAGTCCCAGCTACTCGGGAGGCTGAGGCAGGAGGATCGCTTGAGCCCAGGAGTTTGAGGTTGCTGTGAGCTAGGCTGACGCCACGGCACTCTAGCCCGGGCAGCAGAGCGAGACTCTGTCTCAAAAAAAAAAAAAAAAAAAAAAAGAGTGGTGTGTCTCTATTGCCTCCCAGAGCCAATCCAGGAAGGCTATGGGGTTTTCCCTGGGCCCCTGGGTTATGGTGGAGACCTTGGAATAATTGACTGCCTTTTGCCTGGTGGCCTTGAGGCCAGCCTGGCTGCATCCTAGAAACTGTTCTTTCTCACTTCTCTTCTCAGAACTTATTATCCCACCTTGGGTCAGGCACAGACACTGCTGTTTCACCCAGTGGATATCTAGGATCTGAAAGGCGTAATCTGATGGCAGACTTTTATGCCTCTGTTAAAACTCTGGATTTCTCAAAATCATTTAAAGTCTGGCTTAGAATAACATGTACATCTTTCCAAGCGAAGTCATAGTAGACACAAATGCTGGAATGTCTCTACATACTTATCAGGGTGATTGGTGTAGCTTCCCAGATCCTGTTTTATTTGTTTTAACCCTACTAAAGGGCTTATGGACCAGGGTTGGTCCGAACTCTCCCGCTGTTTCCACCGAGGGCAGGAGCCCAGTCATATTTCCTCCTGGCAGAGGTAGAGACGGCACCATCTTCTCTTTGTAGGGCCCCCTTCAGGCCTCCCTGAGTATGGGGGCAGCTCAGAACAGGTACGAACCCGAGGAGGAGTTCTTAATATCATAGTCTTACTGAGCTCAGTGAATTTGTATGAACTATATAGACTCATGATGTCAGCACCCAGATCAAGAAACAACATTGCCACCACTCCAGAAGTCTCCTTCATATTCTTTAAATGCTAGAGTTTTGATGTTATTCCATAGATGTTTTGGAATGGGGAATGGCATAATGAGTGCCATTTATGAATAAGAGTTAAGGTTTTTAAAAATACTATATTCAAAGACTGTGATAAGACTTTTATATACCTTTTTTCATTTAGTCCTCACGGTAATTCTGTGTGATAGATGGTGATTTTTCCCCCCTTTTACAAAAGAGGAAACAGATTTAGAGAAGTTAAATAATTTGCCCAGGTTTCCCGATTGGTGAATGGTAGTAAGATAGGAGTAATTAATGTGTGAGATGGTAAGAGCTTGGATTTGATATCTTTGCATATGATTGCTTGTTGAACTGAATTGAAGCCACTTGGTTCCTGCTTTCTTCTGGATACTAGAAGACACAAGGTATTATAAGGCCCTCTCCTTCCTCTACTCTCTTAGCACTTTACGCATACCTGTATTAAGAACATATCTCACCTTATATCATAATTACTTGTTAATATCTGGTTTTTCCACTGTACTATGAGCCCTATTCATTCCTGAATTCTGTTGTGCCTGGCATAGAGCAGGTGTGTGTAGTTGCTGTTGAATAAATATGGAAGAAAAGAAAGCATAAGATCTGGTTACTTAGAGGATGGACAGGGTGATCTAGATAAGGCAATGTTGTATGTTGATTAAGAGCACAGGGTCTGGAATCTCTTTCTCTGTCTCTACTACTTACTAGCTATGTGACCTCTAACATCAATTTTCTCATCTGTAAAATAGGAAGTTATACTGTGTATCCTGTTAAATGAGATAATCCATGTTAAAGCTCAGCACAATAATGAAAGCCAAAAGGGCTAATTCTAAGGTTTTGAGTTTACTTAGTAGAAGAACAGCAGTGATGTTGGTTGAAATAGGTGACTCAGAAAGAATAGAGGAGTGTTTCATGTGTATATAAGGTAATAGAATGGTATTCAAAGGTTTAGTTCTGGAGCTTGAGGTCAATGTCAGGGCTAGAGGGAGATTTGTGAATCACCTATCGTCTGAATCTGATTAAGTCAGCATGATTATTTGTCCCATTTTGGAGGGAGGGTACAACATCTGTAAGTATCACTAGTCTTCAAAGTATACCTTCAATGGGATATTTTTATTTATTTATTTTTTTTTGAGACAGAGTCTCACTCTGTTGCCCAGGCTAGGGTGAGTGCTGTGGCATCAGCCTAGCTCACAGCAACCTCAAACTCCTGGGCTTAAGCGATCCTACTGCCTCAGCCTCCCGAGTAGCTGGGACTACAGGCATACGCCACCATGCCCGGCTAATTTTTTCTATATATATATTTTTAGCTGTCCATATAATTTCTTTCTATTTTTAGTAGAGACAGGGTCTCGCTGTTGCTCAGGCTGGTCTCGAACTCCTGAGCTCGAGTGATCCTCCTGCCTCGGCCTCCCGGAGTGCTAGGATTACAGGCGAAATGGGATATTTTTTTAAAGCAGCTGATTGAAGATGGGTGTCATAGCACATACGTGTAGTCCTAGCTACTCAGGAGGCTGAGGTGGGAGGATCGCTTGAGCCCAGGAGTTTGAGAGACCCTCATTCCCACCCCCGCCCAAAAAGCAGATGATTGTATTAAACCCCCAAAGGCAGGCATTTAAAAATACTAAAGTAGGAGCCCTTTTGGTTTCATAAGACTTTTTGTTTTTTTTGAGACAGGATCTTGCTCTGTTACCCAGGCTGGTGTGCAGTGGCATCATCATAGCTCACTGCAACCTCAAACTCCTGGGCTCAGGTGATCTTCCTCCCTCAGCCTCCCAAGTGGCTGGGACTACAGGCGCACACCACCACGCTCAGCTAATTTTTCTACTTTTGTAGAGACAGGGTCTCACTCTTGCTCAGGCTGGTCTCAAACACCGTGTCCAGCTTTCACATGACATTTTGAGTTGAGTGATTGGTTCTTTGGGTGAAGGGACCTGGATCCAAATAAATTTTGATTGGCTGTGGTAGGGACTGATTTTTTAAAATGGCAATAAGTTGTATACTTGGAGGGGATGATTACTGTGTTCAAATATCTGAGGAGTTTTAAATCAATGTGTTATCAATTGTTTCATATGCAGATAATAGAATCCCAACACAGACTGGCCAGTGTATAATAAAAAGCGAATTTATTGGCCTTTATAACTGAACATTCCAAGGACTGATCCTGACTTCAGGCCTAGCTGAACCCAGTGAGTCAATGATCTCATCAGGACTAATTCTTTCTCCATCTTGGCATTGGTTGCATTCAGGCAGGCTCTTCCCAGGTGTTGGCAAGAGTGGCCACTAGTAGCCTCTAATTTTTATATTCTCAAAGTGCCAAGTCCAGTGGAAAGTGGGTGACTTTTTTTCAATGAGCACAACAAAAGCCCTGGAGTTGAGTCACATTGAACTCATCTGGGTTGTGTACCAATTCTTCAGCCAATTATTATGGTCAGGTTGGGTCATATATCTACCTCTTTGGAGAGGAGGCAGCCTTACCCAAAATGTAGAAGAGGGGGGTATCCCACAGGAAAGACTAGGGTGCTGTTACCAGAAGAGGGGGAAATTGATGCTGGGCAGGCAAAAATAATGTATCCATTACAATAAGAAAAAGATATTTTCTGTGTCACCTGTTTCTACAAATCCATCTCTTTGATATTCTAACTAAAATATTAATATATATGAATTTCCTGCTTGAGAGCAAGCATGGACTTCCCCGTCTGATAAAAATAATAAGAATTAACACTGATATAATGTTTTCTACATGACAGGTACTGTTCTGAGCACTTTAGGTATGTTAATAAAATAATTTGATCTCTATAATGGCCTTGTGATGTAAATATTGTTATTAACCCCATTTTATAGATGAGAAAATTGAGGCATGGAGAGATTAAGTCAATTGCCCGAGGTCACATAGCTAATAATGTTTTGTATGAAGAGTGGACAGTCTTTAGGCATGGCTGTTATACCAGAGTTCACACTATACCATCTTGTTTGGAAATCTGTCAGGAATAGTATTGGAACCTTTTTGCCATGTTTTGGTCTTTCCTCAGCCTTTTACTTAAAGATTGGGAATTAGTATGAGTTTAGCTTATTGAGTTCAGGGTAGAGCCCAAGTTATTTCTACTTACTGAGGAACCTACCTCTAATGCACCTATGAGAGTCAGAGTGAGGAGGAACAATAGTAATGACATCTTTGCATTTTTAAAGGTGTTTTTACTCAAATGAATATCCCTAGACACTATAGCTTAGTCTTGCCCTTAAAAAGTTTTTTGTATGTCTTTTTTTTTTTTTTTTTGAGACAAAGTCTCACTCTTTTGCCCGGGCTACAGTGCCGTGGCATCAGCCTAGCTCATAGCAACCTCAAACTTCTAAGCTCAAGCAATCCTACTGCCTCAACCTCCTGAGTAGCTGGGACTACAGGCATGTGCCACCATGCCCGGCTAATTTTTTCTATATATTTTTAGTTGTCCAGGTAATTTCTATTTTTTTTTTTTAGTAGAAATGGGGTCTCGCTCTTGCTCAGGCTTGTCTCGAACTCCTGAGCTCAAGTGATCCACCCGTCTTGGCCTCCCAAGTGCTAGGATTATAGGTGTGAGCCACTGTGCCCGGCTTGTGTGTCTTTAATTATTTAAAAAACATTTTTTTTAGAGACAAAAGTCTTACTCTGTCACCTAGGCTGGAGTGCAGTAGCCCCATCATAGCTCACTGTAACCTTGAACTCCTGGGCTCAAGCAATCCTCCCACCATAGCCTCTGGAGTAGCTGGGACTACAGGCCTGTACCACCACACTCGGCTAAGTTTTTAAAAAAATTTTTTTAAAAACAGGGTCTAACTATGTTGCCCAAACTGGTCTTGAACTTCTGGCCTCAAGTGATCCTCCCACCTCGGCCTCCTAAAGTGCTGGGATTATGGTCATGAGCCACCACGCCTGGCCCAAAGTTTTTAATCATGTGCATGAAAATAAGAAAAATAAGGACAGTGTAAGATGTTTATCATAAAGCTAAATGTATTTAATTTAAAATATTCTGAGTTTATGTTCTTCCTATATTTTTTAATTTTATAGTAAATGGTAGGTTTTTTTTAAAAAACTGTTTTTACATGAGGTTGACCCTTCCCCCAGATCAATTATCATTAAGTACATGATGTCATATTTAATTATCAAAATAGAAGAGCCACATTCCAGGCACTTGACAGAGAATACATTAACAAATTCACTAATGTACAATATCTAGTAAAAGCATATCTGAGAGGAATTACATTTTAGATAACTGCCTGAAAGGTGTGCAGTGTCCTCTAGCTACATACTTGAAAATATCCCTCTGGATTAAACCAGACTAATGGAGAGTTACATTCCTGGGCAGCCTCATACTGGTCCCCTGTATAGTTGCTTTTTCTGCTCTGTGCTAGGATGCCATCAATTTAGGCTGAAAGATGCCTTGTGAAGTAGCCTGATGATCATCTCCTTGGGTCTCCAGTGAAGGGTTTTTTTTTCCTCCTTGAGACAGGGTCTCGCTCTATCACCTAGGCTGGAGTGCAGTGACCTCATCATTGCTTACTGCAACCTCAAACTCCTGGGCTCAAGCGATCCCCCTGCCTTAGCCTCCTGAGTAGCTGGGACTGTAGGCACACGATACCAGCTGGGCTAATTTTTCTATTTTTTGTAGAGATAGGGTCTTACTCTTGCTCAGGCTGGTCTTGAACTCTTGGGCTCAACTGATCCTCCGGTGTCAGCCTCCCAAAGTGCTAGGATTGCAGGCGTGAGCCACCTATCCCAGCCTTAGTGAGGGGTTTAATAGCTGTGTTACACAGCAATCTCTTATGGGACTCCTTGAGGGAGATTTCTTTCTGGTTCAGTTACATTGATCTTGAGCAACAGGCTTTGTTTTATTGCTGTAATTGATTAGTGTAATTGATTGAGTAATTGATTAGTTTTTTGTTCTTTTTTTAAGAGACAGTCTCACTTTGTTTCCTAAGCTGGAATGCATGGCATGATCACACTTCACTGTAACTTTGAACTCCTGGGCTCAAGCAATCCCCCAGTCTCAGCCTCCCGAGTAGCTAGGGCTATAGTTATGTACCACCATGCCCAGGTAATTTTTAAATTTTTTTGTAGAGATGGGGTCTTGCTGTGCTGCCCAGTGTGTTCTCAAACTCCTGGCCTCAAGCAATCCTGCTTTGGCCTCCCAAAGCATTGGGATTATAGGTGTGAGCCACAGGGCCAGCCAAGTTTCCTTCTTTATTGTTTTTTTTTTTGAGACAGAGTCTCACTCTGTTGTCCGGGCTAGAGTGCCATGGCGTCAGCCTAGCTCACAGCAACCTCAAACTCCCGGGCTTAAGTGATCCTTCTGTCTCAGCCTCCCGAGTAGCTGGGGCTACAGGCATGTGCCACCATGCCCAGCTAATTTTTTTCTATATATATTTTTAGCTGTCCAGATCATTTCTTTCTATTTTTTAGTAGAGACGGGGTCTCGCTCTTGCTCAGGCTGGTCTCGAACTTCTGGCCTCAAGCGATCCTCCTGCTTCGGCCTCTCAGAGTGCTAGGATTACAGGCGTGAGCCACCGTGCCCGGCCCAAGTTTCCTTCTTTAGGGTGGATCTATAAAGTTTAACGTCATATTTATGGCCCACAAATATGTAGTTTTTAAAAATAGGCTTTGTAGCTTTGATTTTATTTTTCAATTATTTATTTTTGAATAGGTAATTCAGTCACATGGTTCAAAAATCAAAGGTACACAAGGCTGTATGATTTAAAGGCACCCCTCTACCCCTTTCCTACAGCCACTTGGTTCCATTCCCTGGAGGCAACCATTGTTACTGGTTTCTTAATGTATCCTTCTGAGATATTTTTTGCATTTATAAGCATATACATTTTATAGGTTTTTGTAGCTCAATTTTGTTTTTTCTTATCCTTTGTCACCCATTAAAAAATTTTTTTTCCTGTTTCTTTTTAATAATTATAAAATAATACATACTCATTGCTAGAGATTCAGAAAATGAAGAAAAGATCAAAGATCTGTAATCTTATCACTCAGATGGTCACTGTTAATATTTTAATGTTTATTTTTCCAGGCATTTCTCATTGAATACATATTCATTTTCTCTCTCTTAAACAATTAAATGAATGAATGCTTATAAAAATTTAAAATAGAGTGTGTTATTTGCATCAGTATTTTATCTCTATTAATGTTTGTGCTCATCACTACATATAAAAAACTTGGATGTATCAATGTAACTTATAAATGAATGAATGCTTATAAAAATTTAAAATAGAGTGTGTTATTTGCATCAGTATTTTATCTCTATTAATGTTTGTGCTCATCACTACATATAAAAAACTTGGATGTATCAATGTAACTTAATTTTTTATTTTCATACTGGCATTGTAGACACTTGAGAAAGCTGTATCTTGCAGTCTTGACCTAACTGTTTTTCCTTAAAAATCTGGAATATAATTTTACTGTATTTACTGGACTAAATTATACAAAGCATTTGGAAAAAAAAATTTAAATAAAACTCTACCATATTTTACATGTTGTGTTATGACCTGATTTTCATTTAAGAATATTTCATGGCCGGGCGCGGTGGCTCACGCCTGTAATCCTAGCACTTGGGAGGCCGAGGCGGGCAGATCCTTTGAGCTCAGGAGTTCGAGACCAGCCTGAGCAAGAGCGAGACCCCGTCTCTACTAAAAAAATAGAAAGAAATTATCTGGACAGCTAAAAATATATAGAAAAAATTAGCCGGGCATGGTGGCACATGCCTGTAGTCCCAGCTACTCGGGAGGCTGAGGCAGGAGGATTGCTTGAGCCCAGGAGTTTGAGGTTGCTGTGAGCTAGGCTGACGCCACGGCACTCTAGCCCGGGCAACAGAGTGAGACTCTGTCTCAAAAAAAAAAAAAAAAAAAAAAGAATATTTCATGGACAGCTTTCCTTCAGTAAATATAGACCTCTAGTATACTTTTTTATTTTAACTCTTAATTTTGAAAGTAATTTTAGATTTTCAAAAAAAAATTACAAATATGGTACATAGCGTTCCTGTTTACCCTTTATCCAGCTCCTTCTAATGTTAATATCCTGTATTATCATAGTGCAATGACCTAAACCAGAATATTGACATTGATATAATACTATTAACTAATCAACAGACCTTATAAGAATTTCACCACTTTGCCCCACTTATGTCTGTTTTCTGGTCCAATATCTAATCTGTGATTCCACTTTGTATTTAGTTATTTTGTCTCTTTAGTCTCTTCTAATATGGGACACTTCCTCAGACTTAACATTTTTAAGAGTTCTGGCCAGGTATTTTGTCATTCAGTTTGGATTTGCCTTATGTTTTCTCACAATTAGATTGAGGTTATGCTTTTTTTGGCGAGGATATCACATTTTTGGTACAAGGACTAGAGAAGTGTTTTTATCTCCGTCTTAGTGTATCATATTAGGAGGTGCTTGATGCTGATGTGTTAACTTGGTCACATGGTTAAAATAGTGCCAGTTTTATACATTTAAAATTATTATTTTTCCCCTTGCAAATATTCTGTTTTTCATCATGTTTTTGCCCACTAATTTTAGCATCCATCGATGAACTTGCCTTTCACAATTATTAGTGTGGGGTCTGATGGTGATTTTCTATTCCATAGTTCCTTCTACATTTGATCTTTAGAATTCTATACAAGGAAGCTCTCCTTTCTCTTCCATTTATTTATTTATTCAATTATTTATAACGTAGAATAATTTTTAATTATGAGCTATTCCATTATATGTAGATATATATTATATCAGAATTCATTTAAATAAATCTCCATTAATGAACATTGGGATTATTTCTAATTGTTCCATAATCTGAGTACTATAATGAACATACCTCTTTGGGTACTTGTCCAATTATTTCCCTAGGATAAACTGCCCTAAAAACTATCATTTGTGGGTCAAAAGGCACACACTTAAAAAGACATATTGCACTGTAGAAAAGTTAATACAAATATTAAACTCAAACAAGCAGCATAATCGGGAGTGAGTGTGCATTTCCCTACACTATGGCAACATTTCTCAACATCTTCTGATTTGTTACCTTATTGTATTTTGGAATGGGGCAGTTTATATATAAATAAAACAATTTTTTAGAGTGGGTGGAAATTACAAGGAAATAGAAGGAAGCTTATAGTTTAACATAGAACTTTCTCATAATGAGTGCTGCCCACAATGGAAAAGGATGCTCTGTGTGGAAGAGAGTTCCTCATCATTGGAAATGTTCAAATCAAGATTTAAAGCCACTTGCTGGGGATGAGGTAAGGGGTTTGATAAATTCTGAGGCTTTTCTTGGTCCTGAGGGTTATCTAGCACTTTGGTTTATAGCTGCCTACTGTGTCTCTTAAGTCTGAGTGAATTTGGTTGTCTTATTTTTCAGTGGTTGAAGGTCTTTCACTGTTGGATTTGGGAGTATCTCCATATTCTGGAGCTGTATTTCATGAAGTAAGTGTTCTTGTTTTTTTCTCTGGGTACTAAGAGTAGTTTACAGTCACAGATACCAAATCCTAACCTCTGTTTTGTACATTTAAGAAGATCTATTTTTAAAAATCATATTTAGTAACAGCCCTTTTTTAGATGTCTTCTGCATAAGAAAGAGGTTTTGCAATTGCAGTGGAAATGATCCAGATTAAGATTGTAATTTGGAAAGCAGATGAGGTTTCTGTAAAAGTTACCATTTTTAATGGCAAATAAATTTATTTAGTTGTAAACAGTCCTCAGTCCATGAATAGGTAGTATACTAATTAGCATGTAATATATTTTTTGGAACATGCTTTCCCATGAAAACTGTGACAGCAATGTTGTTTTCTTAGAAAGCCCACAAATGGCCGGGCATGGTGGCTCACGCTTGTAATCCTAGCACTCTGGGAGGCCGAGGCGGGCGGATCCTTTGAGCTCAGGAGTTCGAGACCAGCCTGAGCAAGAGCGAAACCCCATCTCTACTAAAAAAATACAAAGAAATTAGCTAGACGACTAAAAATATATATATAAAAAAATTAGCCAGGCATGGTGGCATGTGCCTGTAGTCCCAGCTACTCGGGAGGCTGAGGCAGAAGAATTGCTCAAGCCCAGGGGTTTGAGGTTGCTGTGAGCTAGGCTGACGCCACGGCATTCTAGCCTCGGCAACAGAGTGAGACTCTGTCTCAAAAGAAAATAAATAAATAAAGTAGAAGTCTTCTAATTTGATAATTTATCCCCTAATTTTTATAGTTATCTCCTTCACATATACTTTTTTTTTTTTTTTTTTTTGCGAGCCAGCCAGGAGACTACCTGGAATCTTCTGTATATATACTTTTTTTTTTTTTTAATTTTTTTGAGGCAGAGTCCCGCTCTGTCACCCTGGCTAGAGTGCCATGGCGTCAGCCTAGCTCACAGCAACCTCAGACTCCTGGGCTTCGAGCAATCCTCCTGCCTCAGCCTCCCGAGTAGCTGGGACTACAGCATGTGCCACCACGCCTGGCTAATTTTTCTATTTTTAGTAGAGTCGGGGTCTCACTCTTGCTCAGGCTGGTCTGGAACTACTGAGCTAAATGGATCCTCCTGCCTCAGCCTCCCAGGGTGCTAGGATCACAAGGGTGAGCCACCGCGCCCGGCCAACAGCTGTTTTTTGTGATTGTATTTTATTATCTCTGTATTAATATCTGATTCAATCACAATAATAAGAACCACTGGCAGAAACAGAAACAATGTAAGAGATTCTTAATAAGTATGTGTGGGCATGCCAAAGAGTAGCCCACTGGCCATAAGGGCTCAGTGTGCTGTAGGCCTTGGGCAGTATGTTTTCTAGACAGAATAAGAACCCCCTGAGAGATTGCTGTCATACTTTTATTATGCTACAGCACCACATTCCTTATTATCTAGATGTCTTTGCTCCTGCTGTTGTTTCCTTATGGAGGGCATCCTTCCCTCTTTTTGTGGTTGGCTCTACTGTTCAGCTATTAGCTTAGGTTTTACCTCCAGAAAGCTGTCTCTCATCACCTTAGACTAGGTTAGATGTTACTCCTCCTATATCTTCCCAAGAATCTTGAGTTTGTTTTTTTCATGGCTCCTATCATATTCTGTTTTTTTGTTTTTTTTTTTTTTGAGACAGATTCTTGCTCTGTCACCTGGGCTAGAGTGCAGTGGCATCAGCCTAGCTCACAGCAACCTCAAACTCCTGGGCTCAAGAGATCCTTCTGCCTCAGCCTCCCGAGTAGCTGGGACTACAGGCATGTGCCATCATGCCCGGCTAATGCTAATTTTTTTCTATTTTTAGTTGCCCAGCTAATTTATTTCTATTTTTAGTAGAGATGGGGTCTCGTTCTTGCTGAGGCTAGTCTTGAATTCCTGACCTCAAGCGATCCTCCTGCCTTGGCCTCCCAGAGTGCTAGGATTACAGGTATGAGCCACCGCCCGGTCTCATACCACATTCTTGAAATAGCTTCTGTATTTGTTTTACTCATTATGATAATACTGTCTTCAAAACAGGTGCTGGCACCTTTTCATCCCTTATGCCTCATGCCTACCTCTATCTGCATACGTATTATAATCCTTCCCTCTCTTCTCTCCTTCCTTTAGTAAAGATTTGTTAAGTACCTACCAAATGCCAGCCACTCTGCTAGGTCCTCAGGATATAAAACAAGACACAGTCTCTGGCTTCATGGTGCTTATATTTCTGAGAGAAACAGACATTAAGTTAGTAAAAAAGAAACAGATTTCAGAGCAAAGAATATCAGAAGGGATAAAGTTCATTTCATAATGATAAAGGGATCAATTCATCAAGAGGTCATAATAATCCTAAATGTTTATGTACTATTAGGTACAGAGCTTGGAAATGTACGAAGTAAAGACTGATAGAAATATAAGGAGAAATAGACAAATCTACAATTATAGTCAGAGATTTCAATATCCTTTTCTCAATGATTGATATAACAAGCAAACAAAATCAGCAAGGAAATAGAAGACTTGAATAACACTATCAACCAACTTGACCTAATTGACATTTATAGAACATCCAACAATAGCAAAACACATGTTCTTTTCAAATGTACACATAACATTTACAAAATAGACCATATTCTGGTCCATAAAACAAGCGTCAATAAATTGAAAAAGATTCAAGTCATACAAAGTATATTCGCTGACTACAGTGGAATTAAATAAAAAATTAATACCAGAAAGATATCTGGAGGATTCCCAAATATTTAGAAACTAAGTAACATATTCCTAAATAACCCATCGATCCAAGAAGAAATCAGAAGGGAAAGTAGAAAGTATTTTGAAATGAATGAAAATGAAAATGCAGGGCCGGGCGCGGTGGCTCACGCCTGTAATCCTAGCACTCTGGGAGGCCGAGGCGGGTGGATCGCTCAAGGTCAGGAGTTCGAGACCAGCCTGAGCAAGAGCGAGACCCCGTCTCTACTAAAAATAGAAAGAAATTATCTGGCCAACTAAATATATATAGAAAAAATTAGCCGGGCATGGTGGCGCATGCCTGTAGTCCCAGCTACTTGGGAGGCTGAGTCAGAAGGATTGCTTAAGCCCAGGAGTTTGAGTTTGCTGTGAGCTAGGCTGATGCCACAGCACTCATTCTAGCCCAGGCAACAAAACGAAACTGTGTCTCAAAAAAAGAAAAAAAAAGAAATCGAACCTATAATTTAAAATCTCTCAAACAAACCCAGGCCAAGATGGCTTCACAGCAAGTGAATATTCCCAAATCTTTGAAGAGGAAATAAACTTATCAGAGAACAGAAGAAGGGAAAACATTTCCCAGTCCATTTTATGAGTTCAGCAATCTTGGTCCACTATGGAGTTCCTCTTGGCTATTATATACGTCTTAGAACTAAAATTCACTTCATACCTTTAGGGTGTTAAGAGTTCTTCAAAAGATACATAATGTGTCAGATTTTGTTCATTCCCTTAATTCAATGTAGAATCCTAGTGGCACAAAATGATCCAGTGATAAATAACTCTCCTGGCCAACATCTCACACTGGCCAACTAGCACAGAACAGTTTTCTAGGAAAGAAAAAGATTTTTGCGATAGAATAGTTTTCCCCCTATCTCCTACTCTGGAAACCAATAATAGTAATGTTTAACTTAACTTTTTTTTGTGTTTGTTTTTCTCCTGCAGACTCCATTAATAATATACCTCTTTCATTTCCTAATTGACTATGCTGAATTGGTATTTATGGTAAGTAACCTTCCACATAAAATCGATATGTATCTTTTTATTTTATTTTATTTATTTATTTATTTATTTTGAGACAGAATCTCACTCTGTTGCCCGAGCTAGAGTGAGTGCCGTGGCGTCAGCCTAGCTCACAGCAACCTCAAACTCCTGGGCTTAAGCGATCCTACTGCCTCAGGCTCCCGAGTAGCTGGGACTACAGGCATGCGCTACCATGCCCGGCTAATTTTTTCTATATATATTTTAGTTGGCCAGATAATTTCTTTCTATTTTTAGTAGAGACGGGAGGGTCTCACTTTTGCTCAGGCTGCTATTTATTGAGGAGTTACTATGTGCACTTGGCACTCATCAGGCCTGCACAGCATTGGGTATCATTCCCATTTTACGGCAAATGTAAGTAGCTTGCAATTCTAGAGCAGATGTGGGACACCAAACTGAAGTGAGCCTAGATGGGGTTCTGATCCTCAGGGTTTTCCAGTCAGACCTCCTGAATGGGCCTTATCTTTGGGAGTCAAACTGAGGGTCGGACTGCTGCCTGACTGTAAGAGTTCAGTACTGGCTGGTCCACCACCATCTCAAAACTCTAGGCTCTGGCAGCATTCCATTACTCTTACACTAATTGGGTTCTATTTCCTATTATTTCTCTTTCTCTTGACAGATAACTGATGCACTCACTGCTATTGCCTTGTATTTTGCAATCCAGGACTTCAATAAAGCGGTGGTAAGTAGTTAGTAGGTGGGACACAGCTGGTGGAATTTGGTAACCTGCTGGTCTTTGTTATTACAAAGAATCAGAGATCTTGTACTCAAGGATCTGACTGCTTTAAAATGCTAAGAAGTGAGTGTGAAACTTTTCTGGCCTCTTCAGCCAGCCCTGGAATGAGCAAACCCAAACTCACAAGACAGTTTACTAATAGATACAGAAAGGTCAGCTTACTCTGTGTAGTTTACTAATAACTATTAATATCCAGACACCTGTGCAAGTTCAGACTTTCTGGAGTAGAGTTAAACAACTGTTATATTAATGAGGACCTTTAAAAATCTTCCATTCCTTTCACCAGTTTTTCTTTTCAAAATGAATAAAGCATTTAACTCACCGTATCAAGCCTGAGGTAAAATTAGATTCTCAATACTGTTTTTCTTTCCCTGCAGAAAGTAATCTTAATTGGAAAATTTCGCAGGTATTAAATGCCTGATGTAAACTTTAGTCTTAATACATATGTAATAGCCAAGGGGAATTGCATCGTGGGACCATTCTCCTTTTCCAGGGTTCTGAGAGAATTAACAGATTAACCACGTGTACTTATCCATATAGTTGTAAAAAAAAAAAAAAAATTGGCTAAAGTCCTCCTTGATTGGCTGGGAGTCTCTGAGAGGATTTAGGTTGGGGTGAGATACAGCTGAATCTCATTGGCATCTGTTTGTGGTACATTTTCACTTTTGTTACCAAGTAATAGAACCAGAAATAGCAGTCTGCCTTTCTGTGTCACTGGTCGTCAGTAACAAATGAAGCTGGTGAATTCTAGCATTTTAGACCTCAGAGAGATTTTTTAAATGTCTAGACTGAAGGTTCTTAACTTGGGGTCCATTTATAGGCTTAATGGATCTATAAAACCCTTGAAATGGTATGAAAATTGAATGTGTTTGTGCATATGTCATGTTTTCCAAGATTTCATAGCTGTTATTGGTACTCAAAGAGTCTTTGACTCCTACCCTAAAGGATTAAGAACTACATTTTAGAGACTTAGTATCATTAAGGCCAGAGTATGTACATGTTAAACTAATGGAATATAATTTGAAAATTTTAGGGGCTGAAGTGAAATAATTTAACAGGATTCCCTTGAGGGCTACACATGAAATAACTGGGCATGAGATTCATATGCTCTGGAGTTCAGAGATAAGGTAGCAGTGGCTATTTTCTTCTCCAAGATAGGTTGTGTATGTAGATAGTCTTTGTTTGAAGTTGTATTAATATGTGCTAAAATATTTAAGGATGAAGTGTCATGGTATCTGCAGTTTACTTTCAAGTGGTTTGGAAAAAAAATTGTGTGCACGTGTGTGCGTAGAAATAAAGCAGATGTGGCAAAATGTTAACAATTGGTGCATCTAGGTGTTTACTGAATTATTCTTTCAACTTTTCTGTGGTTTCAAAGTTTTCAATATAAAACACTGGCGAAAAAATAAATCTGTGCATATACATGAGATAGATATGTGATATATATGATATAAATATGAATGTCTAAGGGTGGATTTGTGGCTTTCATTTAAGAACAGAATCACCCAGATCTTTTCAACCAAAATGTAAAACTGAAATGTGTTTTAATGAAAGTCGATTAGAGATGCTAACATCACAAGTATTCCTTTTTTTGTTGTTCAGCTGTCATAAAAACACCTCTCACACCCCCCAGTTAAAACAGTTTTTAATCTGGGGGGGGCGGCGTTATGGAGAAGCAATGAAACTAGGTTTCAGTTAGTTTCCTAACAAAGTAAGGCTTCAGTGTCAATAGGAGAGATACCTTTAATTTAAAGCACCAATAATATTAATTCATTTGTTAATTCTGAGTTTATATGTAAACATATATAGATTTTTTTTCTTTGTATTATTTAAAGAGGGAGAGAAAAAACCAAATAAGTTGTTGTCAATACCCTGTTTTTTAGTGCACCAAGACATTGTTATCACCAAGACTGAAGCAAAATTTGGAGTATTTTTGTTTCTCTATCTTCAGAGTTCAGACCATTAGAGCATTGGATTTCTTGGTCAGAATAAGAGTTTCATTTATGCTATGTTGAAAATTTACTCTTTCTCAATGGTGGATTTTGATGATACTAACATACTACTGTTGATTTAGATAGAATATCAGCATGTCTTCCTCTAAATCCTCTCCATTTTGTCAGAAGGGTCCATATCCTACAGTCTGGAAGTATTTTAATCTTGCTGGGAATTTGAGACTTTTTATCCCTGGTAATGAAACTATGTCTACACCCAAATGTATCATGGAAAACTATGGTGCAGAGAGGGACCCCACTCCCACCCCATCTCTAGCTGTTAGCTTGTGGGTTATGAATGCTGATTAAATGTGACCACTTGATTATCATAACATTTTACATCTACCTCACTTGACAAAAGCAATGTTAGTCTAATCTGTCGTTTGTTGAGATGGTGCTTCTTATTTGGAACTCAGAGTTCATGTTAAGAGAGTTGCAGGTGGTTTGATAGTGAGTGATAAAAACCTGTATCCTCTTAATGTGATTAGAGGGTTGTAAATTTGGAGGCTAGGCTCTTGAATTTGGCACATGCTGAGGCTAACACTTGGAGAGGGGTGGAGGTGGAGTGTTTCCTCCACCACCACCATAGTTTTTGGGGATACAAATGGGTGTAGATATAGTTTTAATGATTAGGAAAAGCTCTTTGTATGAAGCAGGAGAATTTTGTCTCTGCAAAACCAAATCTTCCAAGGGACAGGGAAAGGGCTGTATAGGGAAGTGGGAAGAAGGAAAGGAAGACTCCACCCTGGAAAGTTTTTTCAATTCAGAAATTGCTACTGAAATATACATATGGAAAAGCATACCATCTTGTCTACAAGTTGATTAATGATAATAAAGGTAAGACACCTGGAGAACCACCCTTCAGGTCATTTTTAACCTTTCCTGTGATTGTTTTAAATCTCTTCATTGTCAAGACTAGTGAATATATCTAGAAATATTTATTTTTGATTTTTAAATTATATTCCCTAATCTCATTTATTTTTATACTTATATTTTCTTGAAGGGGGTATGTGTGTGTTTGCACACGTGTGTAATTTTTAAAAATTTGCTTACATTTTTAGCCACTTTCCTGTCTCTTGCTGGATGCAATGGAAGTTTTTTTTTTTTTTTTTTTTCTTTGAGACAGAGTCTCACTCTGTTGCCCGGGCTAGAGTGCCGTGGCGTCAGCATAGCTCACAGCAACCTCAAACCCCTGGGCTCAAGCAATCCTACTGCCTCAGCCTCTGGAGTAGCCAGGATTACAGGCATGAGCCACCATGCCCGGCTAATGTTTTCCTATATATATATAAATTTTTTTTTAGTTGTCCAGCTAAATTTCTTTCTTTTTTTTTTTTTTTTAGTAGAGATGGGGTCTCGCTCTTGCTCAGGCTGGTGTCAAACTCCTGAGCCCAAACGATCCACTGGCCTCTGCCTCCCAGAGTGCTAGGATTACAGGCGTGAGCCACCGCGCCCGGCCCGCAATGGAAGTTTTTAGAAGGGATTTTGTCTATGCTTAGAGGAGCTGATATCGGTCTATGAGACGAGCCATAATGGTGGCTGTGCTGATGAGATCCAGGGAGATAAAAAGAGGCAGCAGAGAATGTGGGGACTGACCTGCCTGCCCTTCCTTCCCTCCTGGAGACTCCTTTCAGAAGTTCTTTCTGTTTTAAAGTACTTGAGATTGCGGTTACAAGGAAGTGCTTATCTTCCATTGCTGGCGCAGTGTCACCTTTGCCCAGGATTTGGTAGTTGCCTCCATCTCTCAATGCAGCCCAGCTGGCTGGCTTCCCGTCTGGGGAACGGTCTGCATTCCCACCTGTCTCTTTGGCTGCCCCTGGATGAACTCCTGTTTCCTTTTAATAGCGTCCTTTGTGGATCTCATTCCCTCCAGGCAGCCTTCTTTTTGCTGCAGAACTCCAGAACTCTGAGCTAGTGGGGCCTCCTTCCTGCTACCACTGCTGCAGCTGTCCTCTCTAAGCACTTTGATTGCTGAGCCAGCTCTCTTCTCTCTGATAAAAGCACCTTAGTTTATATTTTGTTCTTTTAATTAAACAACCC
Organism: Varecia variegata; assembly: GCA_028533085.1. Classification (NCBI taxonomy): domain Eukaryota; kingdom Metazoa; phylum Chordata; class Mammalia; order Primates; family Lemuridae; genus Varecia; species Varecia variegata. The sequence continues at coordinate 183,085,034 of CM052436.1, forward strand.
CAGCTGTGAATGGCACCATAAATCTTATTGATGATAATTCTCACCACTTGGATTTTGCCAACTGGGCGAACAATTGAGATAATCAAAGGGAGGTTTTTGAAGTTTGTTTCAGGTTTTCAGATTAAGTCCTAAACCTATGCAAGAAATCTGGTGTTACCTGTATTCCTGTGATGACCTCTTGATTTTCTTTTGAACTGAAAGATACTCTTCTGAAATTTTTTAATTTAAAAAATGTTTAAATTCTGAAATACTTAAGACATGCAAAAATAAAGAATAATACATGCTTGTGAACCTATTTTCAGCTTGAAAAAAATTACACCTAGCAATTGTTTCTGGTACTTTTATCTCCCTATTCCCCCTCCCACCTGTAGCCGCTGTTCTGAATTTAGTGGTTATTTCCACACACGCTGCCTGGACTTTTACTACATTTGTAAATATCCCCGAATAACATATTATTTCCCATGCTTTTAACTTAATGTAAATGTACATAAAGTATACATTCTATTGTGATCTGTTTTATCATTAATTCTTTAATCATGCACAGATATTTAAGCACTTGCTGCTTTGGGTCCTCTGAAACACTCTTTTCTAATAGGTTGCAGCTGTTAGACTGAGATTCTCTGATCATTAAATCAGCAGGGCTACCAGTTTTGGGTTCAGAGACTTTCCATCTGTATTCTGATCCATGTTTGCTTATAAGGTTGACTACCTCTTTTTCATTCTGGAACACACCCATGAACTTGTTGGGACACACCAGGGGAAGGCAAGAGTTTCCCACCCCCATCCCACTCCCTTTTAACTGTCAGCTGCCCAGCCACACCCAACTCTTCTCCTTTTCTTCATCATGGCCATTCTACACCTCCTCCATGGAAGTAAAAAACTTGAAACAAGCGAGTGAGGAAGAAAACCCAAGATACTGTGACATTTGAAATTGTTCCACCTTGCTTGAAAATACTTCATTTTGCTGATGGAACTTTGGAGTCCTTAGGCCACTGACCATAACTCTTCAAGAGGGCTGAGAACTTTGCTTTGCCACTTGGTCGTTCATGCAGCCCTTCAACAGATATTTATTGTTATGCCACTGTGCCAAGTGTTTTGCATGCATGGTAAGCGAATAAACATGGTCCCTGCCCTTATGGAACTTGTAGTCTAGTGAGGGAGACAGACATTTAGTCACTCACATAAATAAGTGAAAAAGTTATAAGCAGTGTTATGAAAGAATGTTTATAATCGGGGGATTTTACATGGTGGGAGGATGACGAGGGGGAGTGTGACTTTCTGAGGAAGTGATAATTTAACTGAGATCTAAAGACTGTGTGGGAATTAACTAGGGAAAGAGAGAAGAAATTGTTCCAGGTCAATTGCAAAGGCCTGGGAGCAGGAGGGGCGTGGCATGTTCCTGGTGCTCGAACTCAGAAAGGAGAGGTGGCAGAGAGAGTGTGAGTTGAGCCTGGAGAGGTAGGGCCAGACCAGAAAGGGAAGGACTTTTGTCTTTATCCTAAAAGTGACAGGAAGTAATTTGTTTCATGTGCTTTGTCTTTTTGTCCCCCCTCCAGTTTAAAAAGCAGAAACTCCTCCTAGAACTGGACCAGTATGCCCCAGATGTGGCTGAACTCATCCGAACCCCTATGGAAATGCGTTACATCCCTCTGAAAGTGGCCCTGTTGTAAGTATTCCCTGACAAAACAGGGCTCAGTGCCAACAAATGCAAGGAAAATCTGATGAGACTTTCCCATGTTGTTTGTGGTATTTTTGGAGATTTGCAGTCTTAGTCATCAAGTATTTGCCGTAGTTCTGTTGCACAACTGGGTTCTGTTGTTCTGGCCAGCAAAGGAGACAGAGCCATTCTGTCTCTGTTGGGACAAAGACTCACACAGGGATGTGCACAATCAGACCCTTCACAAATGCTTTTTGACTTTATGCTGATCTGGGTTCCAGCCTACTTGTAACCAGTGTTTCTAAAGAAAAAGTTCTTCAGTTGTGATATACGGATTGAATAAAAGTCTGGTCTTTATGTGGCTGTTGTGTTGAGCAGCTCTATGTTTCATGTACAATGTAGTCCCCTATTTGTTCAGAAAACTAAAGTGGGAAACAGATCCATTCCAGCTGGTGACCTGTGTGGCAGAGTGGAACTTATTGAGGTTTTATGAGGCTTAATGCTGCCCTTAAGTTTAACTCTTTCAGGTTATTCCTATTTATATCTCTGAGCTAGGCAAATGTGAATAATTATTTAATCAGCTAATAGTCATTGAATATTAATAATATACTAGTTTCTAGGGATACATAGTAAACAAGACAGACAAGATGCAGAGTAAACAGTTTTCCTTATGGAAAAACATGCCCTTAGAACTTCACAATTAGAAGGGGCTTTATGAGACTGGTTTATTCAACCCCCTACTTTGAGTGTGAATTTTCTATTCAGTGTTTTATATAGGTATTTGTGCAGCTGTTTCTTGAACATCACCTGCTATTTAGAAATGGGTTTTTTTTTTCTTCCCACCAAACAGTTTTGGGGTATCAGTTCACATCTATGTATTTCAGAAATATTAGTTGGAACTACCTTAATAGAACTAGAAGTTTAACAACATTATGAATCCCTTATGGACTCATATGTGTCCTGGGGGATAGTTTTGTAATAGCAGCAGCTGTTCCTTTAAAGATTGTGTAACAGGCCTATCTGTAATTGCTGAAAAAAACACCAGCAATTTCTAGGCCTTTGGCTTTAGAACTGCTAATCTTACAGTCCTGGGAGGTATTGGATTTAAGGTCTTTATTTGTGAATAATAATTATAATCTCTTCCTGAGACACTGGTATGTTTCTTTCTATCAGAATTATGTGAGTGGTCTACCTTTTCACTTTGTCTGCCAGGAAACTCAGAGCTAGATTTGTAGCCGATTATTATAATGCTATAGAAGACCCATTTGGTCTTCTTTCCCTTACCTTTACTTTCTCCTTTTATTTATGTTTTCCCTGGTCTTGATTCTTTATTTCTATTTTTACCTTGCTATAATTTTTATTATCTGTTCTTATTTTAGCTGCTTCAAATCCTTTGTGGAAGCAGGATAGAAATAAAAATAATAATTCATTATGACTATTTAAGGTTTCCCTACTCATAATCATTTCAGATTCATTTTCTCAGTCTGTTCCTTTCTGCCTCTGGAAAAGACTAGGTGTTTCAGTTAAACTCCTCCCCATGGAAGGTCAAGATGTCTTTGAAGTTCTATGGCAACTGGCTTGTTGATTTCAGTAGATATTTATTTTGACCTTGGGGTATGGTTCAGTGGATACTGTTTGACTAACAAGAGGGCTAAATCTAAGCTGCTCTAACCTGTTGGATTGGTGTGGCCGAACCTAATTGAGGAAAATGTACTTTCCTGGTTTTCAGAGACAAATGTAGCCATTCCTAAGATATCTGGCTCTGTGGGAATTGGTAGAATTTTATCATTTTTGAGGTCTAAAGTAGTAGAAAGAACATTGGCTTTAGAGCCAGAAAGACCTGATTTTGAATGTATTTATTAGCTTATGAAAATTTTGGGCAAGTTATTTAACCACTGAGTCTGTTCCCTCATCTACAAATCTGGAATAAAGTTATGGCTAGTTTGCAGAATCTCTGTGATGATCAAGTACGATGGTTTTCCATATACCACATACCATAGAATAGGCAGGAAAGGTTCAGGACCTTTTACTCATTGGCCCCAACCCCCACTCTATTCTCTTTTACCTGGGAGAACTCATTTCTAAGAAGTTGCCTTCCTTTGAGTATGCGTTTAGTAAATCTCTTCAACAACCTGGCTGTGGTGGCCAGGACTCCCTGGTCCACTGATCAGGATTACTAATGCCATATATGTGTGTTCTTCCCTAGCTATCTCTTAAATCCCTACACGGTTTTGTCTTGTGTTGCCAAGTCTACCTGCGCCATCAACAATACCCTCATTGCTTTCTTCATTTTGACTACGATAAAAGGTAAGGCCCTGAAAGAGAGTACAAAGCTCAGTCCCTGATTTATGCAGTTTTGTAATGCTTAAGCTGTCGTTTTTTTAAAAAAAATACAATGAGACACTTAAAAACATTTTTTTAATTACACAAGTAATACAAGATGATTATAGAAAATTTAGGTTAGTCAAGAGAAAAAGAATTTTTTTTTTTTTTGAGACAGAGTCTCACTCTGTTGCCCGGGTTAGAGTGCTGTGGCGTCAGCCTAGCTCACAGCAACCTCAAACTCCTGGGCTCAAACGATCCTTCTGCCTCAGCCTCCTGAGTAGCTGGGACTACAGGCATGCGCCACTGTGCCCGGCTAATTTTTTATATATATTTTTAGTTGTTCAGCTAATTTCTTTCTATTTTTAGTAGAGGCAGGGTCTCGCTCTTGCTCAGGCTGGTCTTGAACTCCTGAGCTCAAACGATCTGCCTGCCTCGGCCTCCATTAGTGCTAGGATTACAGGCGTGAGCCACCGCGCCCTGCCAAAAAAATTAATTAAAACATCTTGAAAACCTGCTACTCACAGTTACTGTTAACATAGTTTTTTTAAAAAGTTCTGTTGAGCCCAGTGGTGTGCACCTGTAGTTCCAGCTACTTGGGAGGCTACAGCAGCAGGATCACTTGAGCCCAGGAGTTTGAGACCAGCCTGGGTAACATAGTGAGACCCCCATCTCTTGAAAAAAAAAAAAAAAAAAAGTTCTAAAAGGCTTATAATGAGAATCGCAGTCCTCATCTTTCTTCCCATCCTAGTTAAACTTCTTTGAAGGAACTGCTTTTGGGCTTTTGCTGGTATTTATTTCTATATTCCTAAATAAGACCTTATTGTTCTTTCATGAATTTTAAATTTAAGACATAATTTATTGCATTCTCATATGGGAGGTAAAGATTTAGCTCTTTTGTACCAATATCCCCACTTGCCCTTTGCCTGATTTTCTCACAGTAGTTATATACTAAAACACTTTCGATTAAATCAGTAGTCAGTACCTATATTTTACTACACTATTTATTGTTCCTTTGCTGAGCAAATATAACTATGATTACTTTTTCTCTTTTGTACAACCTTTTCTTCCTAGGGTTAATAATTGTCTTTTTTTTTTTTTTTTAACTTTTTTATTCTTAAAGGGGCATTATGAGGAGAGAGGTTCAATTTCCTTTTTTTTTCTTTTTTGAGACAGAGTCTCACTCTGTTGCCCTGGGTAGAGTGCGGTGGCGTAATCCCAGCTCATTGCAACCTCAAACTCCTGGGCTGAAGCGATCCTCCTGCTTCAGCCTCCTGAGTAGCTGGGACTACAGGCGCATGCCACCACGCCTGGATAATTTTTCTATTTTTTGTAGAGACAGGGTCTCGCTCTTGCTCAGGCTGGTCTCGAACTCCTGAGCTCAAGCAATCCTCCCACCTCAGCCTCCCAGAGTGCTAGGATTACAGGCATGAGCCACTGCGCCCAGCCAATAATTGTCTTTTATTTTTATTTATTTTTTTTTGAGACAGGGTCTTGCTCTGTCACCCGGGCTGGAGTGCAGTGGCGTCATTGTAGCTTACTGCAACCTTAAACTCCTGGGCTCAGCCTCAACCTGCCTCAGCCTCCCAAGTGGCTGGCACTACAAGGGTGCACCAGCACGCCTAGCTACTTTTTCTATTTTTTGTAGAGGACGGGGTCTTGCTATGTTGTTCAGGCTGATCTCCTGGCCTCAAGTGATCCTTCTGCCTTGGCCTCCCAAAGTGCTAAGATTACAGGCATGAGCCACTGCGCCTGGCCTATCTTGTCTTTTGAAATTTCACGATGCTATGTTTTGACAGGGGTCTTTTTTTAATTCATTATGCTGAACACTTGGTAGGCCCTTTCAGTATGGAAACTAGTGTCCTTTAGTTCTAGCAGGTGTTTATATTATTTTTCATATTCTTTCTTTTCTCAGTCTTTTTTTTTTGGATGTCGGACTTTTTCGATTGATCAACTATACACACTTTATTTTCTATTGTTTTTTCTATCTTTTTTTACTTTCTATTTTTTGGGATAGTTCCTTGTTTTTATCTTTCAGCTCTTCTATTGAATTCTTAATTTTACTTATTACATTTTTAAGTTCTTTCTTAGTTTCCAGTTGTTTCTTTGAAGCATCCTATTTTTATTTTATTGCCACAGTATTCTCTATTATCTGAGTATACTTTCTTTCAGTTTCCATCCGTTCCAAGCATAGTCTCTTTGTTTCCTGGTCCTTCCTCCCTTCACCTCTATTTGTTTTGGGCTCATTCTTTCATATGTGGGTATTTTCTTTTATGTGTGGTGATCCTGCCCATCTGTTTCTATTTAAGAGTGAGGAGCTAACATTGACTGGACACTCTGTATATAGGCAGGGCTTGTTGGTGGATCATTCTCATTGTAGGGAGATCAGGTAGTGAACTGGCCTTTTTTGTTGGAGGCATCCCTAAATGTGATTGTCTGTAGACCTTATTTTCCTCTCAAACTACTCAGTTTTTCAGAGAGGAATCTTCTGATTTCCTGCCTGGGGTAGCAGAGTTGGGGTTGGTTTGAGGTGGAGGTTGCATAAGACTGGCCGCTAGAATTGGGAGAGCAGGAACTGGGAAGGTGGCTGATTTCAGACAATAGAATGTCATACAATCTCATTACTTTTCAGCCCACACCTTCCTTAGCCCATTACTGTGTTCAGTAGCTCCTAGACCTGTGCGTCTTTCAGAACTATGGTCTCCTGCAGGTGGAATAGAAAGTTAGAGGGATGGGGTATATAGGAGTGGTCACTGGGTTGCTCCTATTTGGGATGAGACCTGTGGTTCTGTCTGGTCTGTATACAAACTTTCAGGTTGATTTTCATCTCTGTACCTTACTCCTACCTTCCATAGTACCTGATTCAGGTGTTGAATTTCTCAGAAGTTCTGTGGGAGGAGTTGGCCTGATTTTTATTAGTATTCCTTTCTGTGAGCCACCGAGCTGTAATTTCTTCCACATTGCCAAGTCATTTATCCCTCTTTTACCTGCTTTATAGTTTCCACTGTTGTGTTCAAATTTGTTTTGTTATAATCTTATGTTCTTTGAGGTTTAATACTAGTTTTATTCCCTCATTGTCATTTCAGTGAGGTTTTTGGAGGGAGAGATGATAAACACATGTGATCAATCTACCATTTTTTTTTTTTTTTTCACTAGAAGTCCCTCCATTAGCATTTGGGGTGTATATTTCCAGATTTTTTTCCCCTATTTTTCTTCCAGACTTTAAAAATTGTATCAATTAGGTAGTACCACAAAAATGTTACTTAACAAACCACTTCAAAACTCAGTGGCTTAAAAATACAAGTATTCACTTAACTCATGCATCTGTAAGTTAGCTCTAGGGATCAGCTGATCTGGGTTGGATGTGGCTAGTCAGCTGGCCGGTTTCATCGGGCTTCATTTATGCACCAGTGGCTGGCAAGAGTTGACTAATCTAGGCTGGGTTCTGTTCCATTTGTCTATCATCCTCCTGGACCAGGGGACTAACTTAGGCATGTTCTTCTCATAGTGATGGCAGAGGCACAATAGTGAGTAGGCCCAATCAGGCATGTGCTTTTTAAGTTCCTTGTTGCATCACATGTGCTAATATCCCATTGATCAAAACACAACACATGGCTGAGCCCAGGGGTGGAGAGTTCCATCCTGTTCACAATGAGAAGGCACTGTAAAATTACATGGCAAAGGGCCTGGATGTAGAGAGGGGTAGAAAATTGGGGCACCAATAATAGAACTCACCACATAAACCAATCAACATTTAGGCCGCCCATTTTAATGGCTGCTATTCCATTGTATGGATGAATATGTAGACATTCGTTAACCAATATATACCATTAAATATTTAGGTGATTTTCCAGTTTTCAGCTATTTAAATACTATACTTAACTTTCTAATGTACAGTAGTTTTTGTACCCATGTTCAGTTATTTTCTTACAGTGAAGTCCTAGAAATAGAAATATTTGTACCTTCAGGATTTCTGAAATTTATTGCTAAATTATACGCCCATGAGATGTGTATAAAAGGCCTTATGTCTGTGTTGTTACTAAATAGTTTGCATGCTCAGGATATGAGTAAAAAGTTGTACATAGAACCTTTTATTTACTCACAGTTTACTTGCCTTTTCTAGGGTGCTACATGAGTATGATTGCTTCTCTTAGTGTGCTTATGAGTGGTCTTTTTGTAGGCCTATTAGTTTAACTTATTATTGAGTTACTTAAAATGACTAGATATTACATAGCCTGAATTGTCCTGTTCTGAAGATTGTGGTCATTTTGTCAGAAGCAGCTCTGAAATAGTGAGGACTCTTTGCTGTCTGTGAATACTCCCTGCCTCAGTCCCTGTTTCTAGAGTGTCAGGCCCAATAGACTGTCATTTATGAAGGTGCCTGGTGTCCATCAAAATAAGGAATATACGCTGTAACCTGGCAGAAGGGACTGAGCATTGGCCTTTGGAAATGTTACCTTTAAAATAGCCAAGTGCAAAGTTAGAGAAACTGAAGACGTGCCCTCTGAAGTTGCATGTTTTTTTTGTTTTCCTAGGAGTCTCACAAAAAATGTAAAGTATGCTATTAAAAAAAATTATTTTTATGACCTTTATTTTAAAGAGGGAAAAAAACATGTAAAAAAGTTGTATGTATCTCTTTTGTAGCCGCATTGTTTTTAGTTCCATGGAGCAAAATTTTTTGTGTTATATCCAGATTTTTGTTGAATAAATTCATATACGTATTTATAATGTTACACACACACACTTTTATTTTTATCACTTACTTCATATGAATCATGTCTGACGTTGGTCATATATTTATTTTCTTTAAATTTAATTTTAATTTTGGACATAGTTCAAGCATTTGGTAAGAATAAAGAAATTCAAACATAAATTGAAAAATAAGGCTGGGCACCTGTAGTCCCAGCTACTCGGGAGGCTGAGGCAGGAGGATCACCAGGAGTTTGAGGTAGCTATGAGCTAGGCTGATGCCACGGCACTCTAGCCTGGGCGACAGAGTGAGACTCTGTCTCAAAAAAAAAAAAAAGTCTTTCATTATCCTGCCCCACCTCTACTTCATTCCTCTGGGGTTCTAGCCCTTCCCTTTTGTTGGACATTTAAGTTGTTTTCCATTATTTGCTACTATAAATAGAGACCATCACAAACAACATTTCTAATCTGTTGAAATATTTGGAGAGTTCTGTTTTAGCTAGGTCTCTGAACCACTCTATCTCTTTGAGTATATTAGTAATCCCTACAATAAAATTAGCTCAATTAGAAATTCTGCAAGTTGTATTTCTGCATTTCACATTTGAACCACATAATATTAATAAAATTAGATATTTAATAAAATTAAGAAAATTCATTTTTTATTTTAGAAAACAGTTGGGAAAATTCATAAGAGAAGAAATATGAATGACTAAAATATGTGAAAATATATTCAGTTCAATAGATATTTAATAAAGAAAACAAACTGAAAGGACAAAGAAGTGGCTTTTTTTTTTTTTGCCTTTCAGGTTGGTAAAGATTTTAGAAGATAATTCTCAGTGCTGGCAAAGATTCTGTTAAACAGGCATTCTCCCACATGGCAAGTTGGCTTACAAATTTGTACAACCCTCTTGGGAAGCAGTTTGGCAGTAGTCTTAAAATGTTTGTAGTTTTGATTTATTAATTCTACTTTTTTTGGTTGTTGTTTTTGGAGACAAAGTCTCACTTTGTCCCGGGCTAGAGTGTAGTGGCATCATCATAGCTCACTGCAACCTCAAACTCCTGGGCTCAAGCAATCCTCTTGCCTTGGCCTCTCAGAGTGCTAGGATTATAGGTGTGAGCCACCTCACCCAGCCCTTATTAATTCTGCTTTTAGAAACCTATCCTAAGGTAATGTAGAAGTATAGACACAATTTTATAGTGCAAAGTTCTTTGGGTACAGTTGCAAGTAAAAAAAAAAAAAAATATATAGTGCAAAGTTATTATAGAATTATTTATAATTAGAAAAATCAGAAAATACTTTAAAATAGAGAGGAATGGTTAAGTAAAATATGGTTTACCCATATAGTGGGATATTGTACATATGATATTTAAAAATAATTGTAAATTATGTGAGGATACTTTTTTAAAGCAGAATATAATATGTTTTAATTAATCTCAATTATATTAAAACAGCACCAAAAATAGGTAGAGAATAGATTCCAAAAAGGTAATACTTGTCTCTGTTCATGGGTGTTTTTTTTTTTTTTTTTTTTTAAGACAGAGTCTCGCTCTGTTGCCCGGGCTAGAGTGCCGTGGCGTCAGCCTAGCTCACAGCAACCTCAAACTCCTGGGCTTAAGCGATCCTACTGCCTCAGCCTCCCGAGTAGCTGGGACTACAGGCATGCGCCACCATGCCCGGCTAATTTTTTCTATATATATTTTAGTTGACCAGATAATTTCTTTCTATTTTTTTTTTTTTTTTTTTTTTTTAGTAGAGACGGTGTCTTGCTCTTGCTCAGGCTGGTCTCGAACTCCTGAGCTCAAATGATCCACCTGCCTCGGCCTCCCAGAGTGCTAGGATTACAGGCGTGAGCCATCTCGCCCGGCCCGTGGGTGATTTTTATTTCCTTTTCATACCTGGTTTTTTCCAAAGTTTCTTCAATGAGCACATATTAAAATGAATTGAATTAACTTGATTGATAAGAAGTTAGGGACAGGAGAAGTTAACTTGGCAGTGCTGAGTGAGTGCCCACAGAAGGGAGTGGCCTTGTTTACTCTGTCCGCTTGCCTCCTTCTGCTCTCCCTTGGCTTCCTTTGTGGCAGCTCAGGGTTGCCTGGGATATGCTGAGAGACACAGGCTGGGACAAGGCCCAGGCTTTGTATTGTGATGTCCTTACTGGAGTGTTGGCCAGGAAACGCAGGTCTTTGGGCAGGGTTGATGTTAGTTTAGTAGAGCAGCTTGAGTTTCACTTTGAAGGCTGTTGCTTTGGTCAAAGGGTACTCTGCCTTTCCGTGACCTGATTAAGATACTCCATCCCTGTGAAGTAGTCTTCATTAGGCTTTAGAAAAGGAAAACAAACAGATGTTAATAGATGCTCCTGCTTGTTCACTGTTGGTGTTTGTTAACAATGAGATATTCCTGACTAGAAATTCTTCTTGAAGTTTGCCACCTAAGGAATCTTCCAACTTTCCTTATTCCACCAAAAGAGTCAGGACTTGCTTGCCAAGGAAAAAGGAGGATTAGTACTATCAGAAGGTAGTCAAGAGTGATTAAGAGTTCAGGCTGCTGTCATGTTAGATCTGCTGGCTAATCCCAGCTCCACCGTTTCCTGGCTACATCACCTTGGGCAAGTCACCTAACCGTTCTAGGCCTCAGTTCTTTTATCTGTAGCATAGGGATTGAAGCTGTCTCTACCTCATAGAGTGAATGTAAAGAATGAGAGAGATAGCGAATGGTATGGGAGCATGTTCTAAGTGCTCAGTAAATGGTGGTGCTAGTTGTTACTCTTAATAATACCCTCTTTTTTTAAAAGATCTTTCAGGATTGATAGGGTCTCCCTGAGCCTTCTGGCTAGTTCTGGGAAATTAGAATGAGAGGTTCTCTTCCTGGAGCCCATCCATGGAAGAACAATGGAAGAGTGATGATCCTGAGCCCTGATGATTCCATCACTTTCATTTGAGGTTTCTGTAGGGGAAAGCCCTGCCAGTGGAGGGAGTCAGAGGGAACTCATAGACCCAAGGGAGAAAGCCTGGGATAGAGTTTGTCAGGTCAACCCAGCTTCAAAGCCTGCTCATTGCAGTTACCAGCTCTGTAGCCTTGGGCAAATCATGCAGCCTCAAGAGCCTCAGTTTAATCATAGAATATCTGCTGTGTAGAGTTAGTAGAGGAATAAATAAAAAATATAAAGTGCTTAGCGTACTTCCTTATCAGAATTCACTCAACAACTAGTTGCTCTGCTTATTGTGATTTTTATGGTGCAGCACAGATTGAGATCAAGAGGGTGGTAGTGATACAGTTATGAAGTGTGGTCTGGGTTTAAATCCCATTGCTACCATTCACTAGCTTTGGGAGCCTGGGCAGATAACTACTCTGTCCTTCGGTTTCCTCATCTGTAGAATAGGGATGATTATAGTATCTACTTCATGGAATTATTGGAGGGACTAAATGACTTAATACATGTACAGTGCTTACAGTCATGATGAGAACAGAGTAGGTGCTCAATTAAGTTGTCTTCATTAACACTGATATGGGTGGATTGCTCTGAGAGAGCTGCCCTGTTAAAAGAGCACACTTGGCAAGGAATGTAATACGTTGGCCCTGCCCCCAGTGTCACCTCCTCCTCCTGGGCAGTCTCACTTGTTGCCTCAGACCCTGGTGCAACTTCCTCTTCTGATAGCCTTTGGAACCTTGGCCCTTTTGACCACATTCCAGTCTGTCCCACTGCCTGTCCTTGTACAGGTCACTGTCTATAACCCTGTCTCTGACTGTCTGCTTATTCCACTTGAAGTCCATATCCTGAACCAGTCCCTTCAGCCCCATCTCATTACACTTCTGCTCTGTGCTGTAGGTCTGCCACCCACCCAGGCCCAGATCACTGCAAGGTGCGGTCCCTGAAGGCAAAGCGTTACCCCAGGTCTTGCTGAGGCTTGTTTGGCCCCCACCCTGACAAACAGAGAGTTGGAAAACATATTCAAAGCTAGATTTGGTAGATAATACAATTCCCTTGTACTACTACAGCCAATATACATACACATTTGACTGATTTTCTCTAATATTTCTATGATAAGGCCAAAGACCAAGGCTTGTACAGAAAACCTAATGTCTGAGCATCTGGGCTGCAGTAGCAGACAAATGGTAGATTATATCATTTTTTGATAAAACTCATAGTCCTCTTGGCATAGTTCTTACTGGTTAGGCCTGTGGCCTTCTGGATCCTTGAGTGCGGCCTTTTGACTGAACCCAAATTTTACAGAACAAATCCTTTTAATAAAGGGATTTGTTCTCTGAAGTTTGGATTCAGTCAAGGGGCCGGACTTGGGGATCTGGAGGGTCACATGTGGCCTTGAGGCCACAGGTTCCCCACCCGTGCCCTAGCTCTTGCCCACTTGAGGCTGCCGTTTCAGGCATTATGTCAGATGTCCTGCCTGTGTCTATAGGTTAGGTAGATGTTTTTGGATAGTTGGTGCAAGCTAAACTCCTCATAATTTGACCCCTACCTGCTTGCTGAGACTTTTTATTTTTATTTATTTTTTTAGACTCCATGATAGAGACTTTTTAGATTGTAACTTTTTATGGAAGTATAACATATATACAGAAAAATGTAGAAACCACTAGTGTACAGGTAAATGAATTTTCACAAAATGTCAAGTAACCAGCACCCAGATTAAGAAACAGAATGGCAGCAGTGTCCACGGAGCTCCTTCATGTCCTTTTCCAGTCGCTCCTCCCAGCTCCTGCCCTGTTTTTGCCATGCTCATCACAGTGGCCACCCCACAGCCTCAGCACACCATGCTCTCCTGCCCTCCTGCCTATGCACACGCCGTTTCCTTGGGCTGCCAGGCCTCGCCTACTCAGTTGTTCAAAACTCGGGTATCAGCTTCCCCTGATGGGCTAGGTCTACTTCCTTTATGCTTTTCTTCTGTATCTTGTAATTGTTTATTGGGAGCTCCCCGAGGACAGAGACTGAGTCACCAGTCTCCCTGGCACCTAGCACCTGCTTGGCATAGAGCAAACTTCAGAAATGCTTGCTTATTAATACTGCAGTTTGTCTAAAATATTTGAAGTCACCTTTCACTTCCCTTTATCTTCTCTGACCCTGCCCCAACCACATATCATTCCTCCTCTGCCTTCCTAACCCATTCCTCTTGCCCCTTCTAGCTTTTTCCAAACATGTTAGCCTTTTCTGAGTCTCTTGTGTGCTTCTGTCCTCCCCCTCCCTTTGCTCAAGCTGTGCGTGTGTGCCGTCCACACCTGTCTCACACCCCACACCCCACACCCAGACTCCCCACGTGCCAGCCCACTGAGTGTTGCAGCACCATGTTTTTGCCCCCACACTTCAGGCCGCAGCCATCCAATGGCTTCTTCCACAGAGAGCATTCTCTGTGCCCAGCCCCCTGCCATAGCCCTCAATGGCTATTCTGCAGGCTCTGTTGTTTTATTCAAGAGCCAGATTTATTTTGTCCTTTGCCTATGTTTCATTACCTTGTGTTTTACACTTCATGAGTTTTTATTCCTCAAGAACATTGTTTTTTTTATATTTTTATTTTTTTTTAATTTTTTTAGTTGTCTGGCTAAATTCTTTTTATTTTTAGTAGAGAATGGGGTTTTGCTCTTGCTCAGGCTGATCTTGAACTGCTGACCTCAAGCGATCTTCCCGCCTCAGCCTCCCAGAGTGCTAGGATTACAGTTGTGAGCCACCAGAGCTGGAGTGCAGTGGTGCCATCATAGCTCACCGCAGCCTCAAACTCCTGGGCTTAAGTGATCCTTCCACCTACTTCTCTTGAATAGCTGGGACTACTGGTATGGGCCACCATGCCTGGCTATTTTATTTTAGATTTTCAGAGACAGGGGCCTTGCTGTGTTACTCAGGCTAATCTCAAGAACTCCTGGCCTCAAGTGATTCTCCTGCCTCAGCCTCCCAAAGTGCTGGGATTACAGGCATGAGCCACCGTGCCTGGCAATATGCTTGCATTTTTAAAAAGGATTTCGTATGTATCACTGAACGATTTTCATTCATCCATCCATCCATCCATCACACGTGCCAGCCACTGTGCTAGGTGCTGGAGAGTCAAAGTTAAGAGAACTTTATTGCCCTTGAGAAACTCACAAACAAGTAAGGAGAGAGAGAGAGAGAAACATTAGCAAATTATTATAAGATAGTATCAGTATTGAATGAGATGAGGCTTATTAATACAGGCATTAAGAGAATGGGCACTGAAGTCGGCTATGTGGTTTTGGTTACATAAGCTTTCTGTTTCTGTGCCTTGCTGTCTTCAACTGTAAAATGGGTGAAATATGTGATTTTTTTTTTTTCTCAGTAAGCTGTTAGAAGAAAATAAACAGAAAAATAGAGCTTTTACAAGGTTGTTTTGTTTCTTTAGGGCCTTTCTGAGTCAGGCACTTCTTAGAGTGAGACTCTGTCTCTAAAAAAAGAAATAAAAAAAAAAAAAGTTCTTTTCAGTTCTTTCCCCGTCTTAGCCCATTTCCCAGAGATGCAGAGGATATAGTTAGTGCCTGGCACCCAGACAGTGATGGAGAAATGTCAGCTGTGATCACTGTTGTTATCACCTCAGCTTGGGCTCGTAGAGAAAGTGACCTTTCAACTGGCCATTGAAGGAGGGCAGGGAAAGATGGCCTAGGCAGAGAGAAGATCCTGAGAACAGACACACAGGAATGAGAGGGCATGTGATGTTTGCAGAAATTGGGAGTGGCCCCGTGTAGCTGGAGGACTGTGTATGTGTGGAAGAGTGGTGAGAGGCAAAGCTGGAGAAACATGACCCAGAGGGTGAAGGGTCTTGTTTGCTGGAGTTTGGACTTAACCCAGTAGATGAAACGGAACCATCAGCAGTCTTTAAAGGTGGGCTTGTCACGGTCTCCACTGTGTTTTAGAAGGATCTTTTGGTGCTTCTGTGGAGGATGGACCAGATGGGAGGGGATCGGGGAGACTCTTAAGGAGGAGACGAGGCTGCTAAAAACTCCTGGTGAGAGATGATGAGCGAGAACTGGAGTGACAAGTGCTCCAGAGGAGGATCAGCAGGGCTTGGTGCAAGGGAGGAACGTGGGAGCCAGAGGGGTCAAGGACAGCCAGGGTACGAGGCTGGATGTTGGTGCCACTTGCTGACAGAGTAGCAGAAGGAACCGATTTGTCCTTCCTAAAGATTTCACCCAAGGAAGCAAGACTGCTTCTTCTTGATCCTAGGAGCAAGTATTCTAAAACTCACAAGTCCATTCTACTAGGCTAGGAGCCTCTTCTTCTCTCTTGGGCCTTATAAACAGTTAGCCATTCCAGACAAGCCATTATTGATCTCAGGCAATGAGGGCAGGAGATGGCTGTGTTTATCCCTGGTGTCTCCTAGGGGAGAGAGAAGTGAAAGTCATGTGTGTGTTTTTACCACATTTGTAAGAATGGATGGAGTTGGAGCATTAGCCTCCCTCTTCCTTTCTCCCCCAATAAATCTGTAGAGGACCATGTTTAATTAAAAAGTTCTTTTCAAGCCAGGCATTTAGTCTCAGCTGCTTGGGAGACTGAGGTGGGAGGATGGCTTGAGCCCAGGAGTTTGAGGCTGCAGTGAGCTCTGATCACATCACTGTACTCCAGCCTGGATGATAGAGTGAGACCCTGTCTCTAAAAAAAAATTTTTTAAAGTTCTTTCCCTGTCTTAGCCAGTTTCCCACAAAATGTCATTCAGATTTTTAGCTGAGTCAGGGAATCAACCCTGAGCCCACCCCAGCTGTTGGGCTCCAGAACAGCACCTTTCCCACTACTGCCATCTGCCTATCTCAGAGTGGCCTGGTTCTGGTTCTAGCGTCTGTGGCCCAACAGGTGTGTGTGGGCCTCTTGCTGGTGTCATGGCTTAGCTGGGCATGGTCCTGTCCCTGCTCAGTCATATTTCTGAGTATCCTGGATACAGGACCTCATACCTGGCACTACATGGTGAGGCAGATCCACCCCACAGAATTCTGTCCTTTGTCTTTTACTTCCAGCTTCCTCCTTTCCCTACTTGCCTTCTACTTTCTGTCAGCCAGGATTGTTCTAGCTGGTGAGTTTCCTTGGTTTGAAGGATGGAGCACACAAAGTTCTTCTTTCTCCATTCCCTCTTCTAGGAAGTTGTCCCATTCCTAACCCTCCCTCTTCCAAGGTGGCTCTTAGATGTTTCAAGTATATAGACTACGTTGGTGGGCAAAAGATCCTGTGGGTCATTTCCTCCTGTTTGTCTCTGGAGCTGGATTGGGAGAAGGGTAAAACTCCTCAGACTGAATGGAGTGACTAGTTCCTGCTTTTATGAGACACCATCGAGGGGACAAGAGAGGGGATGTCTGTTATTTTCAGTAAATCGTTGACCCCACACTAATGAGAGTGACCATAGGTGTCATTTTATGAAACATTATCATTATAAAACACCTGTGGGGCTTTGTATAATACATTGGACCATCAGTTGTACCCTACTGATTTCTGGGCCACTTAGAAATCCCTGGCTGGGCGCGGTGGCTCACGCCTGTAATCCTAGCACTCTGGGAGGCCGAGGCAAGCGGATCCTTTGAGCTCAGGAGTTCGAGACCAGCCTGAGCAAGAGCGAGGCCCCGTCTCTACTAAAAAAATAGAAAGAAATTAGCTGGACAACTAAAAATATATATGTATAAAAAATTAGCCGGGCATGGTGGCACATGCCTGTAGTCCCAGCTACTCGGGAGGCTGAGGCAGGACGATCGCTTGAGCCCAGGGGTTTGAGGTTGCTGTGAGCTAGGCTGACGCCACGGCACTCTAGCCCGGGCAAAGAGTGACACTCTGTCTCAAAAAAAAAAAAAAAAGAAATTCGTGTTTTAAACGAGGGCTCTCTAGCTTTAGTTTTAGGGCACCCTGTTGTGTTAAACCATCTGAAAGAGAATAGCTTTTTTTTTTTTTTTTTTTTTTTTAAGAAATCATTTTTTCCCCCTAATGACAAAAACGAAGCATGTTCATTTTAGAAAGTTTAGAAAATATAGAGAAGCAAAAATGAAAAGTCATGCATAATCCCACTACCCAGAGATAACTATCACTGTGAACTTTGTGGCCTGGGCTTTTAGGCTTTTAAAAAATGTTTGTACATGTTTTTAAAAAAGATTATAATATATATCTCTTTTATAACCTTCACTTAGTAGATTATTATAAACATCTATCCATGTCATTGTAAATTCTTTTATAGCATCATGTTTAATGATTCCACAGTAGTCCATTTTATGAGGGAAATTAGGACATTATTAGTAAAATTAACATACTTTAGTTTGAAAAAAATAATAAACACATCACCTGAAGATTACACATAAGGAAAGGGTGTTGTAAAGAATGATGGGTGTTGCAACATTCACAGGGATAGGTTTCATAGCTCTGAATAGCATAAGCAATAATTGTAGGCTTAGTAAATTGGTACATTAGAAAGGACATGGATGTTAATAGACTCTCGATCCTTCTGTACTGGAGAGATAAAGTCTATTAACATCCCTGGGCTGGACTTTTGTAAAATCTTTCTGGGTCTGAAAATTTTACAAGGGATATGCCTCTAGTATCTCAGGTTGCTAAAGGTAGATGGTTTTTGACTTTCTTGGTTTCGTCAGAAATCAAGCCAAGAAGCTCTCACTCTATGTGAATTTGCACAGCACCTTGTGTACCAGGAGGTGATTATTTGAGCAGTTACGGAAAATTTCGTGTTGATAGGGACTCACTGAGTCTAATCGTGATTGATGAGGCTGGATTATTCCATACATTTATTTCTTTTCACAGGCAGTGCTTTCCTCAGTGCTATTTTTCTTGCCTTAGCAACATACCAGTCTCTGTACCCTCTCACCTTATTTGTCCCAGGACTCCTCTATCTCCTCCAGGTAAGCACTTGCTGGTCAGAAGCCAGCCCCCAAATGACATTTATTACATGGCCTGGTCCCTGCTCGGGGGAAGGAAGGGCGTGGGTCAATAAAGGCAATGGGACTACTTGCTTCTACTTGAAAGCACAAACACAAAGTAACTTGACTAACTTTAAACAAAGTGGACCTAGTAATCATTAAGTTCTAATGACAGTAGTGCCCCACCCCATATCTGCAGGGGATATACTCTAAGACCCCTACTGGATGCCTGAAACCTTATATAGTACCAGACCCTATGTATACTATGTTTTTTTCATCTGATAACTAAGATAACTATGTGACTAACACGTGGGGATATGCTGGATAAAGGGGTGATTCATGTCCCCGGTGGGACAGAGTGGGACAGAATGAGAGATTATCATGTTACTGACAATGGCATGCATTGAAAACTTATGAATTGTTTATTTTTGGAATTTTTCATTTGATATTTCAGACCATGGCTGATAGTGGGTAACTGAAATAGTGGAAAGTGAAACCTCGGATAAGGGGGGAACTACCTGATGATTTGCATATCATTGCAAATGTATAAGTGCATTTTACTTTATATATTAGTATTTAGGATCTACCAAGCATCTTGCATTTTTCTTTTTTCATCTAATATATATAGACCCCTCTAAGCTCATTTCTTTAATTTTTCTTTATAATAACATTCCTCTTGTAAGATCCTTATAGGACTTAAATGTAGTGGGTGTACCTGATGCAATGCTTGGAGCATAGTGGGTGATTAATGAATATTAATTAAAAAATACATGGTGGCGCATGCCTGTAGTCCCAGCTACTTGGGAGGCTGAGGCAGTAGGATCCCTTAAGCCCAGGAGTTTGAGGTTGCTGTGAGCTAGGCTGACGCCACGGCACTCACTCTAGCCCGGGCAACAGAGTGAGACTCTGTCTCAAAAAAAAAAAAAAAAAAAATACAAATTACTGACTTTTACTGAGAACATACTACATACCAGGCACTATGCTAAGCACTTTATAGACATCATCTCATTTCAACCTCATGAGAACTTTCTGGTGTGAAGTAGGTCATATTATTAACCACATATTAGTCTAGTATTAGCCATATTAGACACTGAATTGAAACTGGAATGTTGGAGGTTAAGTCGCTTAAGGTCACATGACCAGCAAATGACAGTGCTGAGATATAACTCAGGCAGTCTTTTTTGTTTGTTTGTTTTTTCTTTTTCTTTTTCTTTTTTTTTTTTTTTTTGAGACAGAGTCTCGCTTTGTTGCCCAGGCTAGAGTGAGTGCCGTG
>CM052436.1:183105327-183115591 GCA_028533085.1 Varecia variegata
AGGAAAGCTCTTCTTTACAGAAGAATGCCAGCTTATAAATATAGAAAGAATGATATCACCAGTGAAATTTTTATTGAATCTAGCAAAAATCATCAATGGATGCTAAAATCATTAGGTGAATGGTTTTTGGAGAACAGTATATTTACATTTGCGTTGTACCAAAATGTTACTCTCCACTCCCTACTCTCTAAATTATTTGTTAATAGCAAAGGGAAAAATATATCTCTACAAAAGAGTGTTGTGGTAGTTAACACCTTAACTAATCCAACTCACATCACTTGTAGTGGAACAGCCTGAGATGATGTGCGTCTCGGTGTGATGGAGTAGAGAAAGTCCGCAGTATCAATTCTGAAGGATTCTTACCCAAAAAGTCTTAATTGAGCCTTTAGATCTGACTTCTCGTTTTTAGGAAATAAAAGGACAGAGAAACAAATTAAGTGTGACACCACAGGGAAACAAGACAAACCAGAATGTACAACACTCTGTCTGACAACTGGTTTGGTTCCCTTCGAAATGTCAATGCCATGAAAAAGAAAAAGCAAGAGAACTGTTTTGGACTAAAGAGACCAATAACTGAATGCAATGGGAGTGTCTTTTTTTTTTTTTTTTTTTGAGATAGAGTCTCACTCTGTTGCCCGGGCTAGAGTGCCGTGGTGTCAGCCTAGCTCACAGCAACCTCAAACTCCTGGGCTCAAGCGATCCTCCTGCCTCAGCCTCCCGAGTAGCTGGGACTACAAGCATGAGCCACCATGCCTGGCTAATGTTTTCTATATATTTTTAGTTGTCCAGCTAATTTCCTTCTATTTTTAGTACAGACGGGGTCTCCCTCTTGCTCAGGCTGGTCTTGAACTCCTGAACACAAATGATCCACCCGCCTTGGCCTCCCAGAGTGCTAGGATTATAGGTGTGAGTCACCACGCCCGGCTGGGAGTGTCTTGATGGATTCTGGTTTGGAAAAAACTGTTGTAAAAGATTTTTTGGGGGACAATTTAAAAATTTTGAAAATAGATATAGGGAATTGTTAACTACTTGAATGTGATAATAGTATTGTGGTACGCAGGAGAATGTCCTTATTTTGGGGAGCTATTTGCAGAAGTGTTTTAGGGAGAAGTTGTCATGATGTGTTCAACTTTTAAATAGTTCAGCAAAGATAAGTTTATGCACATAGATAAAAAATAGAGTGAGGTGTTAATATTTAATCTAGGTGGCAGATATATGGTTGATTGTATTATTGTTTCAACTTTTCTGCATGTTTGAAAAATTTTATAATAAAAAAAAGGGAAATAGAATATAGGCTCTGATGTTTTGGTTTGGATACTTATTAGCTCTATGACCCTGGACAAGTGAGTATTTAACTTCTCTCTGGCTCAGTTTCCTCATTTATAAAATGGGGATAATATAATAGTACCTACTGCAAAAAGATAATACGTGTCTAATTTTTAGAATAGTCTATTAAGAACTCAATAGATATTAGCTGTGGTTGTTAGTATTCAAATGTTCATAGAAAGGACATGGTCACCAGCCTGTAAGGATGTGGGGAGATGAGGGGAAAAGAAAATGATTCATTTTTTGGAGTCAGAGGAACTATAAGTTAGTTTGTACTTCTTCCTTTGACACCATAACCCTGTATCCATTGTGCCGGTGGAATTTCTAGAGAGTGCTCATGTCTCATCAGTGCCAGAGGCAAAGCTATTCTTCTCTTCCCTTCATGAGACACAGGATCAAAGGCAGGGGATGCTGCATCTGGCTCCCTGGTGAGTCACTTATGAGAATGGTAGTTTGAGCCCATCTGGTTCCCTCCCCCAACTCTACTCTTCCTCTGACCTTGGCTTAGAGCCTAGTTTCCAAATTAGAACTTAAAATGTTATGATCTGATAGCATGCAGAATAAATTAGAGCGCCCTAACGTGCACAGGATCAAGAGGCTCCAGTGAGGGATAGCCAAGTGTGGAGGACCAAGTGTGTAGGACGCTGTGAGACCCAGGGAGTCTTGCTGAAAGGCTCGTGGTGCAGGCCGGGAAGTTTTTAGTTCCCTCCTTCCTTTTGCTTGGGATTCCTAAAGCCTTGGACCCTCTTGGGTGGTTTGAGGTCCTCATTTTCTTTCAAAGACAGTAACAGACAACAGGGGAAAATACCTTTTAGTTTTGCTTTAATCTATCTGACCCTCTCCTGTCTTTGAACTGAAAAGGTTCATCCTGTGGTTTCTGTGCTTTCTGGGGCTTGGGTCAGGTCGCATGATACTAGCTCACATCAAAAGAGCCAAACGCAATCAGGTCTTTCTTGATAACTGGGTCCTTCCCCAGGCCTTCTCTGGGGCTGTATTTAGAGTGTTCACACCTTATGCTTTTTCCCCCAGCACCTTTCTTTTATCTCTGCTGCTTCAGGTCGTTGCCAGGGCAGAGGTGGCAGTGCTATTAGCTTGCTTTCTTTTTGGAACAGGTAAAAATGAGGGTAAGAGCTTGATCAAGCATTTTCAATAAACTTTTCCACTGGTTTTTTTGGCCTCTAATACACCTGTCAGGCAAAATAATATCTCCTGGGTCTCTTCTTGAGATTCTAAGAACTTAGATGTAAAAACTTTTGTTAGTTTCCAACTCCCTTTAAGAGTTTATTCCTTTTAAGAGTTTATTCTGACTTTTCCCCTTTCACACCATGTCCTAAAAAGAAAATGATTTCTGTATTGATAATGCTTTTCTCCCTAATGTTTTAGAGAGTTAGCGAGAGGGAGATAATTATAAATTTCTCCCCTTTCTTATTATAGTTTGACTTTTTCTGAACCAGTCTGAGAATTATTTTACTTTGCTGAATATTTTTATATATTTAGCAACAGTGTGACTTCTGGGATATTATAACTGCTAGTTAAATTTTTCAGGTTGAGGGTGCCACATAACCCATGCATCAGATCTGGCCCACAGATACTTTATTTTTTTTATTTTTTTTTTTGAGACAGAGTCTCACTCTGTTGCCCGGGCTAGAGTGCCATGGCGTCAGCCTAGCTCACAGCAACCTCAAACTCCTTCTCAAGGAGAGCTCAAGCAATCCTCCTGCCTCAGCCTCCTAAGTAGCTGGGACTACAGGCATGTGCCACCGTGCCCGGCTAATTTTTTCTATATATGTATATATTTTTAGCTGTCCATATAATTTCTTTCTATTTTTAGTAGAGACGGGGTCTTGCTCTTGCTCAGGCTGGTCTTGAACTCCTGAACTCAAACAATCCTCCCGCCTCGGCCTCCCAGAGTGCTAGGATTACAGGTGTGAGCCACCGCGCCCGGCCCAGATGTTTTATTTGACCCTGGTGTTTAAGTTTCTAAAAAATTAGTTGTCACTATTTTAAAATTTCTTGTGAAAAATTTGTATTTCTGGCTGCTTTTGAAGTATTGGAAGATCTGTGCCCTTTAGACAGAGCATACCCTCTGCAGTTTACCACAATCCCTGTTTCATCTCTATACACTTCACTCATTTGTTACCTACCTGGCCCCTGTAGGTATTTGAGAGAGAGTGTGTGTGCCTATGTGTGTCTCCACTAAAAAGTCTAGGAACAATGACCATCGCTGTGTGAGTGAACATTCTTAGTGCCCAAATTGTGATCTTGAAATACCCTTTACCCACTGAAAGAAACTGGTCTTTCCTAGAGAAATGGCTAACTCTAGGTTTTAGGGCAGAAAATGTACATTATGATCCTGGAATGTTGTGATACCAGATAACAAGGAAGATATCAAAGGCTCATCTCAAAAGGATGCAGGATCCAACTTGAAGAGTTGTATGGATAATTTGAGCTTCAATAGGATAAGAATTGCAATAGATTTAAACTCATAAATATATTTATATCCAGGCATTCATAATGATACTAAAAAGGAAACCTAATTGGTTAAATTAGGAGAATTGACAGGAAACCAATTTATTATCTTGAAAACTAGATAAATAAAAGAAAAAATTAAGTATTAAATATTTGTCCTGCCTTTCCTATACTACTAGGTAACCATATACTAGGTGAGGAGAAATGTCTCTTTATAAAATTATTCCAGCTTATAAATAAAAGCTAAAAGGATAGCATCCTTTTTTTTTTTTTTTTTTTTCCCCAGACAGAGTCTCACTCTGTTGCCCAGGCTGGAGTGCAGTGGAGTCAGCCTAGCTTACAGCAACCTCAAATTCCTGGGCTCAAGTGATCCTCCTGCCTCAGCCTCCCGAGTAGCTGGGACTACAGGCACATGCCATGAAGCCCAGCTAATTTTTCTATTTCTAGTAGAGACAGGGTCTCGCTCTTGCTCAGGCTAGTCTTGAACTCCTGACCTCAAACAATCCTCCAGCCTCATCCTCCCAGAGTGCTAGGATTACAGGCGTGAGCCACCATACCCAGCCAGATAGCATCATTTTGCAACCCCTATTGATCTAGGAATTGAGCATCAATCACTACTAACCTCAAAAACAAACAAAAATCATGCTTTCTTATGAAAGAACATGCCACTGCCAAAGTTTTGCCGAAGTTTGCCAAAATCTGAAATTAATCAAGCCTCTGGGTACAGCTGCAATTTGCAAGAAATACTGAAGACCAGGTATATAATTAGAAAACCCAGATTATGGGATGTTCTATAGGTTAAATATCCTGGATTCTTCAACATATGAATTGTGAGGGCTGGGCATGGTGGCTTACACCTGTAATCCTAGCACTCTGGGATGCTAAGGCAGGAGGATGGCTTGAGCTCAGGAGTTGAGACCAGCCTGAGAAAGAGCAAGACCCTGTCTCTACTAAAAAAAAATAGAAAACCTAGCTGGGCATTGTGATGCGCACCTGTAGTCTCAGCTACTTGGGAGGCTGAGGCAAGAGAATCCCTTGAGCCCAGGAGCTTGAGGTTCCAGTGAGCTACAATGACATCACTGCACTCTACCCAGGGTGACAGAGCTAGACTTTGTCTCAAAAAAAAAAGAAACAAATATATGAATTGTAAAGAAAAAAAGACATGGGTAGGAATAGGGTGGAGTGGAGAAGCTGTAAATTAAGAGTATTCAAAATTGTATCAAAATTAAAAAAAATTTTAATTATGGGTACATAATAGTTGTATACCTTTATAGGGTATATATGATGTTTTGATACAGACATACAATGTGAATTAATCAAATCAAGGTAATTGGGGTATCCATCACCTCAGGCATTTATCATTTCTTTGTGTTAGGAACACTCTAATTCCACTCTTTCCGTTATTTTAAAGTATACACATATTGTTGATTATAGTCACTTTGTTGTGCTCTCAAATATTGTTCATTCTATCTAGCTATCTAACTATATTTTTGCACCCATTAACCATCCCTACTTTATCCCGCACTCCCTGCTATCCTTCCCAGCCTCTGGTAACCGTCATTCTACTCTCTATCTCTATGAGATCAATTGTTTTTAATATTTAGATTTGTCTTTCTGTGTTTGGCTTATTTCATTTAACGTAATGTTCCACATATCCATCCATGTTATTGAAAATGGCAGGATTTCATCTTTTTTGTGGCTATATGATATTGTATTGTATATATGTACTGCAATTTCTTTATCCATTCATGCATTGGTGGACACTTAGGTTGATTCCAGATCTTGGCTATGGTGAATAGTGGTGCAGTAAACATGGGTGTGCAGGTATCTTTTCAATATATTGAATTCCCCTCCTTTGGATATATACCCAGCAGTGAGATTGCTGGGTCATATGGTAGTTCTAATTTTAGTTCTTCAGGGAACCTCCATATTGTCCCCCATAGTGGTTGCACTAATTTACATTCCCACCAGCAGTGTACAAGGGTTCCCCTTTCTCCACATCCTCGCCAGCATTCATTATTGCCTGTCTTTTTGATAAAAGCCATTTAACTGGGATGAAGTGATATCTCATTGTGGTTTTGATGTACATTTATTTCTCTAATGATGTTGAGCATTTTTTCATATACCTATTGGCCATGTGAATGTCTTCTTTTAAGAAATGTCTATTCAGATCCTTTGCCCAGGTTTTATTTTATTTTTATTTTTTATTTTTTTTGAGACAGAGTCTCACTCTGTTACCCAGGGTAGAGTACCGTGGTGTCAGCCTAGCTCACAGCAACCTCAAATTCCTGGGCTCAAGCAATCCTACTGCCTCAGCCTCCCGAGTAGCTGGGACTACAGGCATGCATCACCATGCCCGGCTAATTTTTTCTATATATATTTTTAGTTGTCCAGCTGATTTCTTTCTATATTTTTTTAGTAGAGACAGGGTCTCCCTCTTGCTCAGGCTGGTCTCGAACTCCTGAGCTCAAACGATCCTCCCGCCTCGGCCTCCCAGAGTGCTAGGATTACAGGTGTGAGCCACCACGCCCGGCCTTTGCCCAGGTTTTAATTAGATAATTCCGTTTCTTCTTATTGAGTTGTTGGAGCTCCTTATATATTCTAGATATTATTCCCTTGTCAGATGGGTGGCTTGCAGATATCATCTCCCATTCTGTGGGTTGTCTCTTCCCTTTGTTGATAGTTTCTCTTGCTGTGCAGAAACTTTCAGCTTGATATGTTCCTATTTGTCCAATTTTGCTTGGTTGTCTTGCTTTGGGGGTATTACTCAAGAAACCATTGCCCAGACCAATGTCCTGAAGCGTTTCCCCAATGTTTTCTTTTGGTAGTTTCAGGTCTTAGATTTAAGTCTTTAATCCATTTTGATTTGACTGTTGTGTATGGCGAGAGATAAAGGTCTGGTTTCATTCTTCTGCATATGGATATCCAGTTTTCCCAGCCCCATTTATTGAAGAGACTGTTCTTTCCCCACTGTATGTTCTTGACACATTTGTCGAAGATAAGTTTACTATAGACGTGTGGATTCATTTCTGGGTTCTCTATTCTGTTCCATTGGTCTATGTGTCTGTTTTTGTGCCGGTACTGTGCTGTTTTGCTTACTACAGCCCTATAGTATACTTTGAAGTCAGTTAATGTGAGTCCTCCCATTTTGTTCTTTTTGCTCAGGATGGTTTTGGCTATTTTGGAGTAAAAATTGTATCAAATTTTTAAAAGGCAGGCAAGACTGTAGTATAAAGGGATGCACATATAAGTAAAAACCATAAAGAAATGCAAGGAAGTGATTACTATAAAACCAGGGTAGTGATTATTCCAAAGGAGTAGGGGCATTGTGGTTGGGTCAGGGCACATGGGGGAACTTGGAGAGTGGCTAGTAAGTTCTTTCTCTTAACCTGAATAGTGATTATAAGGATGTTCACCTTATAATCATTCACTAAGCTTTATATTTGTTTTGTGTGGTTTTCTGTATTTTGTGTTTTATGTTACAACGAAGTGTTTTAAAAATTGATCAGAAATTTTAGGGCATCAGTCTTTCAACCCTTCTACTTACATACATACACATACATTTTACATACTTACATTTTAAGTCAGCATTTTTTGTAGAGCAAAAGAGGTGAGTAAAATGAAAGGTCACTTGTTCACTAGGAAATTTTCAATGTGAACCTTGTCGAACCCAAATAAAATACAGAGATGAATCTCTAAATTTAAAACATTTGATTTGGTTAGCAAGAATTGCAGTTCAGGGCATGTATATAAACCCAGTAGTCTTCCATATGTCAGAAGAACAAAGAGAAGGTTAGGAGTTTTGTTGGAAAGAGAAATGTTAAGTATTGTTTTGAAAGATAGCTCGTTGGCACTACAGAGCTTTTGTGAGCTGGCAAGCTCTGATTGGTGAGTGATTGTTACGTAAAACTAGCCTTAGAGTCACAGCAGATCATTTCAGCAGGCTTTTTCAGCAGCTGGGCTTGTGGAAAATTTAATTCTTAGAGCAGGTGCTGCATACGCTGAATTCTTTTTCCCCCTGGCCCCTCAACTCTGATTTAGTTGGGTATGACAAGAATGACTCAATTTGTATGATCAACTTCCACAACCTCTGGATTAAGTTTGGCCCTAGTGTGTATAAACAACAAGCCATCAAAGGCTTCTGGATTTTCTTTTTTAAGAATTTTAGGTGTGCCTCACTTGTAACAGTAGTAGTCCTGAAAGATTAAGTACAAGTTCAATTTTTATAAATAGACTCAGTACATACTCCACATTACTTTATCATTTCAAGGCTCTATTCCCCAAAGCAAACCTAACTCCAAGACCATGCCTTAAAAACAAAATTATACCTAAAATTTAGTGCACATTTTATAATCACAAGTTTGCCAAGAAAAAAAAGCATTTTCCACTCAAACATTGATGATAACACTTTAGGCTGAATCAAGCACTTGGTAGCCAACTGAAACTTGTTGGCTGCTAATGGGGTTTGCAGAGTGAAACCTCATCTCCTGGCTTATGTGTTTAGGCCTTTCCCAGGAGAGCTGCTTTTAACAGCCTACTTGATTCAGTTCTTCATGGCCATCTCTTTTCACTTCCTGGCATATTTGTTTCAAAATATTACCAGGGAGGAATGGAAAGACAAAACAAAATTTTTGCTTTCGAGGGTTTTTCCCCTCCTCTGGGCTGTGGTTTTCTTCCTCCTTTCCTTTTTTCCTTCTTTCCTGTATGACAGTATTTTTTTTTAGGAGGAAGAGAAGATCACGATGATGAAAGGAACTCAGAACCTAAGTGTCTTCTTTGAATTTATCTGCGGATGCCTTCTCTTTGTTGCTTTATTTTCCATCCCCAGAAATACATCATTCTCTTGAAACTTTATTCTTTTAGATCGATACCGTCCAATAGAACTTCTGTGATGATGGGAATGTTCATTATCTGCATTGTCAATACAGAAGTCACAAGCCACATATGGCTATTCAGCATTTGAAATGTGCTAGTGAGACTGAGGAACTAAATCTTTAATTTTAATTAATTTTTCACTAATTTAAATTTAAATAGCCACATGTGGCTAGGGGACAGTAAGGTTTTAAAGAGAGGTAAGAGTAGAGCTGTGTGTATACAAGCTTAGTGAGGGAGCCATGGGTTGATCAGCTTCCTCTCGCCTAATATCTGTTAACAATAATGCTGTCTCCAGCTCAAAACTCCTCACTGACTTCCCATTAACCATAAAGTCTTTATCACGGAGTTATGATGTCTATAATTTATTTTACTTCTTCATGGCCATCTGATATTATATATGTATCAGTTTCAGCCTCAACTTCAGGGGCAGTGAGTTCCCTTAATGAAGCATCCAAACTCCATTATGGTCGTCTGCAGGGGCTGCCATCAGTGCTTGGCTCTCTAGAGCTTGATCAGTACCTTTTTAATTAGCTTAGTGACTATCAGAGAAGATCGGATTTTTATTGGTGAGATTAGTGTCTTACTAATTAACAAAGTGAATATTAGAAGTAGGCACTCATTGGTGAAATTAAAGTATTCAAAAGAAGTGGTATTGGCTAAAATATTTTAGAGCTACTTCTTATACTTGCACAAAGAAGGAATAAAAACATAATAAGGCCTGTAACTTCTTGCTTTGGAGGCTTAATTCTTAACCCAGCCTTTGTCTTGCCTTTGGTTAGATTTCTGGTTGGTTGCCTGATGTGAGTCTAAAGGCAGCAGAACCCTGCCTCTGGGATGTTGTCAGTTCTGCCTTGAGTGACCCTTTCTTGCAATGGTGGTAGAAACAACTAGAAGGAGAAAGAGCTGGGACTCAAGCTTCTAGAATAGTTTGTGTGAACTGCTTTGTGCCTGCTCACTAATGAATATTTGTTTAATAAATGTCTCTAATTGTGCCAGAATTTGCTGTGGAACTTGCTTTCTTTGCTGCAAGATTGTAGAAGAAGAGCTAATCCTCACCCACCTTAAACTCTTTTCAGGACAACTGTTAAAGAACCTATGAGTTGTACGTGACCAGAATGGCTTGATCCCACGTGACCTGGCTGCTCTCTGCCTCTTGAGACTGATCATGTACCACTTCCTCCTCACTCCTTGTACCTCAAACCACACTGACCTCTGTTCCCCCAGTGTGGCACGTTCCTTCCCACCTCAGGACCCAGACTCATGATGTTCCATCTGCCTTCAACGCTTTTATTCATTTAAAAAAATTTCTTTCTGCTTTATAATAATATTTGTATAGTTTAAAGGATAACCAAATAACACCTCTGTTTTCTCTGCCTTGCTTAAGTAATATGACCATTCTAGATTTTTGGAAACCCCTTGGGTCCCCCTTCCACATTGTATTCCTTCTCTCTAGCCCAGAGGTTATGACTGTCCTGAATTTTTTGCTAATCATTCTCTTGCCTTTCTTAAGAGTTTTCCTATATATGTATGAATTGCTAAATAATATATTAAGCTTTACATTTTCCCACCAACATTTTCTTTTTTTTTTTTTTTG
>CM052436.1:183115691-183143263 GCA_028533085.1 Varecia variegata
CTCACAGCAACCTCAAACTCCTGGGCTCAAGCGATTCTACCGCCTCAGCCTCCCGGGTAGCTGGGACTACAGGCATGCGCCACCATGCCCAGCTAATTTTTTCTATATATATTTTAGTTGGCCAGATAATTTCTTTCTATTTTTAGTAGAGACGGGGTCTCGCTCTTGCTCAGGCTGGTCTCGAACTCCTGACCTCGAGTGATCCACCCGCCTCGGCCTCCCAGAGTGCTAGGATTACAGGCGTGAGCCACCGCGCCCGTTTACCTTGATCACTAGGTTAAGTTGCTGTCTACCAGGTTTCTCCACTGTAAAGTTTTTATCTTTTCTTTTGTAGTTAGTAAGTATCTTGGGGAAGATACTTCAAGATTATGCAAATTTGTTTCTCCTCACATTTTTACCCACTAATTTTAGCATCCATCAGTAGATCTTGTCTGCAACAATTACCCAGTGGTGATTCTCTGTTTCCCACCTTATTTCTGCACTTACTAGTTGGAATCCTAATGTGAGGAAGAGCAGTTGTTCCTTCTCCCTAGTTTATTTATTCAATTATTTATTTTCATTAGTATGGTTTCATAAATATGAATTTTATTCTATGGGTTAAAACCCAGTTGCATGGCCAATTGATTTTTGACAAGGGTGCCAAGACCATTCAAGGAGGAAAGAATAGTCTCTCCAACAAATGGTTTGGGGACAACTGGATAAACACATGCAAAAGAATGAAGTTGGATTTCTACCCTACTCTACATACAAAAATTAATGCAAAGTGGATCAACAACCTAAACAGAAAAGCTAAAGCAATTAGGGAAAAACATAGGGGTAAATCTTTATAACGTCAGTTTGGCAGTGCATTGTTAGATTTGCCACCAAAATGCCTAAAATGAATGTGCATTGTTCAGTTATTAGATATACTGCTCTATATGTTTATTATGTTTTATAAGATCTTGTGAGATTAAACTTAAGTGTGCTATTCGTTTTTCCTACTTGATTACTGATTTTTGTCTGCTTGACCTATCATTTATGTGCTGATGATAGATTTGTCTGTTTTTCCTTTGTAGCTCCATCTTTGTTTTACATAATTTGAGACTCTATTATTAGGTACATACAAGTTTAGAACTACTATATCTTTCTGATGAACTGCACCTTTTATCATTGTGGACTGTCTTTCTCTCTGCAGTACTATTTTATATAAAGATCTATTTTATCTGGTAACAGTATAGCCACACTAGTTTTTTTTGCTTAGTGTTTCCCTGGCATATCTTCTTCAATCCTTTTATTTTCAGCTTTTCTGGTCTTGTGGTTTATGGTAACACCTCTTGAAAATAGCACGTAGCTGTGTAACTGATTTTTTCTTCCTGAAAATATGATTTTTTTAGTTACAGAGTTTGATCCATTTGTGTTGCTTGTGTTATGTTTGTGTTATGTGTTATGTTATGTTATGTCATTTGATTGTGTTATGTCATTTGATTGTGTTATGTTTGAATTCATTTGAATTCAGCAACATACTGCTGCTTTTTCCTTTTTGGTATCTCTTATTTTCCTTTTTCTTAGAACAAATTATAAGTTCTTTTCCTCTAGCGTCTTATTTTTTGTGTGTGTGTGGAAAACATTTTTAATGGAGGAAAAATACAGAAAATAGTATAATTACAGCCATGTGCCTACCACCCAAAGTAAACAAATACTGATTGTTGCCATATTGTTTCATATTTGCTTTTGTTATGTTTAATAAAATATCATTGATAAAGTTGAAGTTTCTTAGGTTCCAGTCATATTTCCCTCTCTCTTTCCCAGGAAGCTAATGCTATCATGACTTTAGTACATGTTCTTCTAATCTATGTTTTATAAAACTTTTACAGATATATGCGTATGTATCTATAAATAATACACAGTATTGTTAGGTATAATCTCAAGATATATAAATAGTTTCATATTATATGGATTATTTGGCAATTATCTATTAATAGCTAACCTCGTATTTTCGAAATCTAGCCATGTTTACAATATAGATAGTTTATTCATTTAACCTATAAATAGTATACCAATATGCCGTAATTTGTTTATTTTTTCCTCTATTGAAGGATTTTTTTTGATATTCCAAATAATGGTGCAATGAATATCCCTTCATTTGCATTTTGTGTACCATATCTCTAGGATACATACCTAGAAATGGTGTTATTAGGTCTGAGGTCAGAGGATGCACACTTAATACCTTTTTTTTTTTTTTAACACTTATGTCCTCCTTACTTAATTATATACCAAAGCAAAATTATAAACCTGTGCATCATGGCATGGTTTTTCAGGAGGGATCTTTAAATTTAAGCTGATAACTGTTCTTTGTTGTTGATATCCCTAAATGTACCATTTTGCCTTCTCTCGTAGCGGCAGTATATACCCGTGAAGATGAAGAGTAAAGCCTTCTGGATCTTCTCTTGGGAGTACGCCATGATGTATGTGGGAAGCCTCGTGGTAATCGTTTGCCTGTCCTTCTTCCTTCTCAGCTCCTGGGATTTCATCCCTGCAGTCTATGGCTTCATGTAAGTAATGACCTCATTTGAAAACTCTAGAAGCTGTGGAGAGAAGGGAACCTTGTGTATTGGTGGTGGTAATGTAAATTGGTATAGCCATTATGGAAAACTGTATGAAGCTTCCTCAAAAAACTAAAACTAGAATGACCATATGATCCAGCAATCCCATTTGTGGATATTTACCCAAAAGATTTGAAACCAGTTTGTTGAAGATTTGCCTGCACTCCCATGTTCATTGCAGCACGATTTACAGTAGCCAAGTTATGGAATAAACCTAAGTGTCCTTCAGCAGATGAATAAATAAAGAAAATGTGGACTATATACACAGCCATAAAAAAGGAAATCCTGACATTTGTGACAACATGGATAGAACTGGAGAACATTATGCCAAGTGGAAGAAGTCAGGCATAGAAAGACAGATACCATGTGGGTTCTCACTTATATGTGGAATCTAAAACAGTAGAACTCACAGGAGCAGAGCGTGGAAGGGTGGTTACAGATGCTAGGGGCAAAGCGAATGGGGAGATGATGGCCAAAGGTCACGAAATCTCAGTTCAACAGGAGGAATATGATTTCTTTTTCTGAGTTCTGTTGCACAACAGGGAGAATACAGTTAATAATAGAGTATTGTATATTTCAAAATTGCTAAGAGAGTAAATCTCAAATGTTTCCACCTCAATGTTAAGTATTTGAGGTGATAGAAATGTTAACTAACTTGATTTAATATTCTATGTTGTATTTACAAATCATAAAGTCATTTTGTACCCCATAAATTTATACAGTTATAAATTGTCATTTAAAAAAAACAAAACTACAAAACCCTGGAAGCTAATTCCAGTTGATTCCAGCTGATTCCACAGCGCCAGTTGGAATCAGAGGATGAGTGACCCCAGGCAGCATCAAGAGCATCAAGAGCAGTGCATCAGAGTCACCTGCAAGGCTTGTTAAAACCCAGCTTGCTGGGCCCACCCCCAGAGGTTCTGATTAAGTAGGTCTGGAGTAGAGACAGGAATTTGCATTTCTCAAGTTAACCAGGCGATGCCGATGCTGTTGGTCCTGCTGGTCCAGGGAACACACTTTGAGATCCTCTGCTCTAGCTCACACCTTTGATATGGTGGGATTAAGGAGCACTCTCTAGGAACATCCAAAGCAACTGCCAACTCCTGACTGGGAGGTTGGGTTCAATTCTAAGCAGTAATGGATATATTCCTCTACTGCAAGAGGGTCTCTGATAGCTTTAACATAAAGCCACCTGCCACATGTCAAACCTTTAGAATTCAAAAGGGTTTGAGTAGTGTAGGCTTGTCTGCGTGTATATTCGTGAATTCTGCAAACATTTCCAAGTGTGCCCTGTGTGCCAGGCTCTGTGTGGGTGCTGAGGGGTTGGTTGCTACCCAGGCCTTGAGTTGCTCACAGCCCAGTGGGTGACAGACACTTAAACCTGTGCAGGTGGAAAAGACATCTGGAGTGGCAGAACTCCCATCTGGGATTCTGGACTGCTTATTCGTGTTAAATCCCGGCTGAGCATAACAATGACTTAGTAACTTTCACCTCTTCATGCTCTGCCTTGGATAGGAGTTTGGATGCCTGGTGAAGAGCTTTTCCTGGCTTTCTGCTGGGCCACAGATTGGGTTCTTTACCTCATTTCACAGAAAAAGGAAACGTAGTTACGGCAACAGGCAAAGACAGCCCAGGCGGAGGCCTTGGTCAGGGAAATCTGACTGTGAGCCATCGCCTGTCTCTCTCTTTCCATGCCCCATTTGTTGTCCTTTTAAAATGGTGATTTGAGGATCAGTTTCCATTTCATATTTTTTTTAAATCAAAAATATAAAGTAAACTTTTAGAAGAGCCAGAATTACAGCCAGTCTTTGTCTGATTTAAACAGACAGTTTTCCAGTTAAACCCTAATTTTTCAAATGAGGCCTGGGACCCTGGAGAATCCTAGCCAGGACCCGCCAATGGTTCCTGAAGCCCCTAGAAGTCTCAGTGCCGTCTCCGGCCTCAGTCTTCTGGCTCCCACTGTGGGGTGTGGAGCAAGAATGGGGAGGAACAGGATCTTTGAGCTTGTTCCTCTAGGCAGGTCTCTGGAATGTCCAAAATAGATATTGTGTATTTAAAACTCACTCCTCCTGTGTTACAATGCTGGGTATCTCCCGATTTTAAACTGTCTTGGGCAGTAAAAGAGGGACTAGTCTCTTGATTTGTAGGGTAAATCCCTGCCTCGTCTCAGATTTGTTTGGCTTAGCTAATATTTATCATGGGTTATCCTTCTCTGCGTCTCTGCCCCTTGTTTATGTTATTACCTATATCCAGGGCAGGTGGGGGGCCCTTCTCATCCTGATCTCTGTAGGGAGAAGGTTATTTTCAGCTGCCCGGAAGTGACCAAAGTCTTCGGGAGAAATCAGGGTCAAAGCAGACCATTTCTAACTTTGCTGCCTTTTTTCTCTCCCTTTGTTTTTTTAATTCCAGACTTTCTGTTCCAGATCTCACTCCCAACATTGGTCTTTTCTGGTACTTCTTTGCAGAGATGTTTGAGCACTTCAGCCTCTTCTTTGTGTGCGTGTTTCAGATCAACGTCTTCTTCTACACCATCCCCTTAGCCATAAAGCTAAAGTAAGTGGTTCACCTGCTGCTGGGTTGTCCACAGACAACGTTGTCCACCCAAGGACCCCGTGCCCCTTGTAGCCTTAGGGAGCCCTTCAGATGGGGAGCACCAGCTCCTAGGTTTATGTCATCTTGCCCTAGGAACCCTGCCCTCAGTTGCTGGGGGCGCCAGTGGCCATAGCCAGCAGTAGAGTCACACCTGCATGCAGGCTGCAGGGAGGGTGCTTTGGAGCCCCAGCATTTCCCCTGGCCTCACTCTGAGGTGCTTGAACCCACATTGCTGCTGAGCCCCTCACCGTTTTGGACAAGAACAGGGGTTGTGGTGGGTGGGTGGGCTATCTTTGGGAAAAGTGGATCTGGTTGGATGTCTTCCATCAGCAGCCTGGTGACACTTTGTCCAAGGGGACTCAGGATGGGTAAGCCGGGAGGCTGGCCACCTGCAGCTCTGTTTAATCTTCTGATCAGTTCCCACAGAAGTTCTCTTCTGCGGTGTGAGAGAGCTGATGTGTGTTGAGCCTGCTCCATCCTGGGCACCTTTCTAGGCCCTCTGAAATGTAATTATGCCTAACCCAGCAACTTGTGGAGGTAGGCATTATATTCTTGCCATCACTGCCATTTTATAGTTGAGGAAATTTATGCTCAGAGAGGTGGAGTGATTTGCTTAGAGTCACACAGCTGGTAAGCAGTGGAGCTGGGATTCAGACTGGGTTTGTCTGGCTCCAGAATCTCTCCTTACCTCCCTGCACCATGCCAAGCTCCTGAGAGAGATTGCTCTTAGTGGCCCCCGGAAATGGTTTTATTATCCTAGCTTCAGAGAAGGGAAAACAGGCACAAATGTGCCTGGTTGGTCCAGGGAACCTGGAAGAGAGTTTGATTTAGATTTCAAGAGCTTGCGTTCTCGGCTCTAACCGGTCTGCCATTCTCCACGGCCAGTGCACCAATGCACGTGGTTCCCATTGTGTAAAACCTCAGAGTGATGCTTCCTCCCCATGACACAACCTCGGCCTGGCAGCACAGAAAACCGTCCTCCCATGGCCTGACAGCCTGCAGAACTCCGGCAGCTCTCAGCCATCTGTGGTCCACCTTCCCTGCCCTCGCTCCGGTTAGGCCCAGCCACCGGGCTGAGAGGAGGGAGCCAGCCCAGAGCACCTTTCTTCACTGTTAGCGCAGCCAGCTCCCAGCAGCTTTCATTTTCTGCACGTGAAGGCCACACATCACTCCTGGGTAGACAATTCCACCACCATCATGGGACCCCGTCCCCCTCAGACTAGGGCCTCGCAGTTGTTGGTACAGAAAATATGAAGATACCTGCCTTCCCCACTGTTCCCTCTTCTACCTGGATGTGAAGCTCCACGTAAACTCTTCCTGCAAAAAGTCCCTGCAGTTTCTGCTTCAGTGCCAGCTTTGTGGGAACAGGGCCCTTTAGGCCACCTCTCTTTCTCTGCAGTGTTGCAGGAGGCTCTGGTCTCCGTGTTTTTTTGTCACTGCATTGTCTCTGGCCTTTTCATAGAAATGTTGCAGCTGTTACCAGCTACCTAAAAAACCCAGAGCCAGTGATTTGGCTTGTCCTTAGGAAGACGTTCACACTGAGCTGGGGGGACACTTCTTAGAGGCTACAGGGCTGTGTGACTTTGCTAAGCTGAGTTTCTGAGGCATTTGCTGTGTGACAGTGCTGGAGTGTTTAGCATGTTTGTCACCACATCTCTGATTTATACCCATTGAGTCATGACCTGTGACCTGCAAGACAAGAATGTCATTAACCTCTAAGGAAAACCTCCCGAGCTGGGCGCCCAGGGACTGTGCGGCAGCAGGCCACGTGCGTGGTGTTTAGGTGTAGGTGGGGAGGGCCAGACCCAGCCTCTTCCTGTTTGCTTCCCTTTAGCACTCGGTCAGCTCTGGAGAGGTGCTGGGGTTGAGCCCTGTCCTCCACCCTCCCTGCCGGAGCGCTGATGGACATTAAGCGCTCAGGAGAACACCAGAGGTGGTAGTCAGAGCTGTGGAGACAGCTCCCTCACTCGCGTCGTCAACTCACTTCACTTCTCTGAACCCCAGTTTCCTCATCTGTGAAGTACGGGTGACGGGATTGCCTGCCTCGAGGGGTAGCTGTGACATGGTGAGGATCACAAGAGATGAGGCAAGAAAAGGGCCTCGCACAGGACTTGGCACGGAGTGAGGGTTCAGGAGGTGGCAGCCATTGTTTTCACTTACTATGAGTTTAGAACAATAGTTTAAACTGCTGTTAGTTTAAGTTAACAAGAACTCCAGTCCCGGCCTTTGAGCACTGACAAGCTGTGTGCAGCTCTGTGTTCTCTTTCTGGAAAGGAGTTACCCGCACCGAGGGTCTGCAGACCCCACTGTCATAGTGTCAGAGAAGAAGGCATCAGCAAGGAGGCACTTCCTGCCCTGGGTCCAGTGTACAGAGGGGCCTCTGGCGAGGGAGGCTGTCTGGCTACCCTGACAAGCAGTCATTTAAGCCCAGTAATAAAGAACGCTGACATCATTTGTTTTCTTCCTCCTGGCTCCTGGGGGAAGGCCCAGAGCTGGGTTGGGGAGGGCCGTTGATGGGAAACATCTCTGTGGGCTGTTTCTCTAGTGTTCGCTGGGCCTCCTCACCACCTCTGGGTATTTCTGGTCCCGGCTACTGGGGCCTGGCCCCTGCCTTGTAGGTAGCAGAGCCAGCCCCTGCCTGAAGTCCCCTGGGGAGTATTTTTGGTTCCAAGGATGGGGTCAGGAGTCTCTGGGGTGGGCCGGGTCAGGATTCTCTGGGGTGGGCCTGGTCCCTGGCTGATCTCTCTCTCTCTTCCCCTGCCTTGCCCCAGGGAGCACCCCATCTTCTTCATGTTCATCCAGATTGCCGTCATCTCCATCTTTAAGTCCTACCCGACGGTGGGGGACGTGGCCCTCTACATGGCCTTCTTTCCCGTGTGGAACCATCTCTACAGATGTGAGTACTCCTGCCTCTACCTGCTGGTGGCAGATTCCTGCCAGCCTGACCCCTGGGTGAAACAGCCAGGGAAGAAGCAATTGATAGGCATTTCCTGGGCATCTGCCGAGCTGCAGCACTAGGAGAGAAGCAGGCATGAGGCATGATATCCATTTCTAGGTGTTATGGACTAGTGATGATAAACATAACTGCCACTTATTGAGCACTTACTGTGTACCTGGCCACTGTGGCTCCAAGAGTGTCACATGTATTAATTAGCTCAGTTTATCTGCATACCAGCCTTTGAGGTAAGTATGCCCATTTTGCAGATGAGAAGTCTGAGGTACAGAAAGGTAGAGCCACTTGTTCAAGGTCATGTGACTGGTTAAGTGGAAGGCCCGGGATTGGAGTCCAGATCCGTGAACCCCTACTCAGTGCTGTCCAATAGGGCTTTCTGTGATGATGGAGATGTCCTATATCTGCACAGTCCAATAGAGTAGCCACTTGTGTGACTGAGAGCCTGAATTTCTTATCTAAATTCATTTAAATTTAAATTTAAGAAGCCACATGTAGCTAAGCTGCCATATTGAACAGCAGAATTCTATACCTTGGGCTTTGAACCATTCCCCAGTGCTGCAGTCAAAGCTTCCTGGAAGGCAGATGGGCAACACGAGACTTCTTGCCCACTGTGACGACTCCTTTAAGCTCTGACCATCTCTTCCTCAGAAGATGGTTTACTGGTGGCCTATGTGTGCTGTCTAGGCCCCCAGCATTTCCCCTGGTCGGGCTCTTAGCCCTCTGGGGTAGGTTCTTTTCAGTGTCTGGGGACTCTCTTAGGGTAGACATCCTTCACCTCTGTGTCCCCAGCATCCAGGAATGAACCTGACACAAATGTTTGTGGAGTGAGTTTTTAAATCTCAGTAAGTGTTTGTGGAGTTGGTTTTTAAACCTCCCTAATAAGGAGGCAGTGTCAGTGGCCCAGCACCGCCTGACTCTCTAAAATGAGGCATGGAAGGGAGCTGTTGAACTTTCCTTGCCTGCTCTGGGTGGACAGCAAGGTGTTGAGAATGAATTCAGGTAGGGCACACTTCAGAGGAAGTGAGTCTTTGTTGTTGTTTTGGAACCCCTGGGTGTCAACCAGGAAGTGAAACTGACCAGCTGCCTGCAAGAAACCTACCTGTAAGAGCGCCTCTGGGTGAAGATAAACAGCTGTGTGGGTGGCTGAGCCAGGGATGCTCTTGCAGGTGACAGCCTGGTGGGGCAGTGACTAGTCTTGCCTGATTGGGAGGAGGAATTGGCGTCTTCTCTCTGTGACATACTCACTGCACAGACAGGAGTCACCCAGCCCAGCAGGCTCAGAGTCAGCGTGGGGCCCGTAGGCAGAGTGGCCAGTGACAAGTCACGAGGCCACCAAAACATGCAGACATGCCCCAATTTGTGACAGGGTGGGTCTTGGGGACACAGTGGTTTTTCTTGCTGTCCGTCCACACTATGTCCCTCAGTGTCCACCTTTCATCCCATGTTGCTGAGCACTGGAGATGACCAACTTGAGGCTGAATCCTGGCATTCCCCTACTAGCTACGTGTTCTCAGGGACATCATTTAACCTTTCTGAGCCTCTGGTTTTTTCGTCTATCAAATAAGGAGAATATCTTTCATGGGTGTTTTAAGTTGAGAAAGAATATATGTAAATAGCATTGCAGGTATATCATTATCAGTAATAACTATGCAGGGGTTACCTACATAGTACCATGATAAAAGCTTCAGGCTTGGTAGCCTGAGTTACTGGAATAAGCATATTTTTCAAAACTTGAAATAAGCTATTTTGTGCCCTCCAGGGCGATGAGGCACAAAGAAAAAGGAAGGGGTTTCCAGAAGCCTAGATGACCCAGTGGATGCTGTTGCCGGCTGCTTGGGCAAGCAGTTTATAGCTTGCCCCTGCCTTGTAGGTAGCAGAGCCAGCCCCTGCCTTGTCTGAAGCTTCTGTAGGGAACAGTGGCTGCCACCTTCACCTCCCCGCTCTTGCAGCAGGGAACACTCACCCTTGGAGTATCTGTTTGGGGCCTGACAACTGTGAGTCATTGTACTTAGCCAGGAGCATCTTCGGGCCTGGTCCTTGGGACCTATGAGTGGACGTTTTGTGAAGTCTTTAAGCCTAGGTTGAACATAGTGAATGTCGTTAGGAAATCAGGTTAAACGTTAGTTGCCAGTGCTAACATGCCCACTCCCACATTGACCTCTCTGTTTTCCTGTCCTGTCGGTGGGGAGGAGGAAAGGAACGTGGCCCTTCCCTGAGTGTAGGCTCTAGACACTGCGCTCTCTGGAGCTTGGGGCTGGGATGAGTCAACAGACGCATGACTGGTGTTAGGGAACAGCCTGCTGGCAGAGCCAGTGCCAGCCTGCCGTGGCGTGGTCCAGCAGAAAGAGCCAGTTACCAAAGGGGTGTGCGTGTGTGTGTGTGTTTATTAACTATTGTATAGAGCTAAAAGAATATTGGTAAAATACATATAAAGGTTAATAATATAATAAATTCCCATGTACCTTGCACCCAGTTTAAGACAGGTGACATCCCCAGATCCCCTCTGTGCCCCTCCTGATGGGACTGGATTTTTCAAGTGAAGTTTTATTTTTGAACGTATGAGGCTCAGAGAGGGGAACTGACTTGGCTGAAGTTCCAGTTCGTCAGTAGTGGCACCAGAGATTGGACGGGCCACCCCGCGGATATGGTGGGGAACCTGATTCTGTCTAGCCGAGTGACCCTGGTGAAGGGTGAACCCTTTCGTCTTGTTAGGCTCTGGTCATCTCTGATATCTCTGATGCCTCCTGGTGCCTGGAACAAGCTGTCCTGTGCCGTGGGTCCCAGCTCCATGTGCTCTGGCATATAGCTTTCATTCTCTGGCCTGTCAGCCAGCAAAAGTGAGTAGCAGCTCCCCTTTCCTGCAAAGGTCACCACAGGCCAGAAGCCAACGGGATGCTGGCGTCAGTTCCTCTAAGCACATGGGAATGTATTTTTGCAGCCCTTCGTGATAGCACCCAGAGGCTGCAAGCGAGCCTCTCTTGTCTTTTTGCACTTAGTCTCCTTCCTGTCACCCTGTCTGAAATCTCTGTCTCTGGCTGGAGGCACAGATCAAAGAACCACCTGGGCTGTCGGGCCACAAGCATTTTATTTTAAGAATAGTCTATATTCTTTTCAGCAAAATACTTTCCAGGGGATCAGAAAGAACCACTGAGAAACGTAAATAGTGATGTTGGAGTAGAAGGGTAAAAAGATTTGTTCTTCTTTCTTGAGGTTGTAACATTTTTTAATGATAATAATAATAACTATTATTATTATTCTTGGCTGGTTGCAGTGGCTCATGCCTGTAATCCTAGCACTTTGGGAGGCCAAGACAGGAGGCTTGCTTGAGGCCAGCAGTTGTAGACCATCCTGGCAACATAGCAAGACCGTGTCTCTACAAAATATATTTAAAAAAAAAAATTAGCTGGGAGTAGGTGGTGAATGCCTGTAGTCCCAGCTGCTCAGGAGGCTGAGGCAGGAGGATCGCTTGAGCCGAGGAGTTTGAGGTTGCTGTGAGCTATGATGACACCACTGCACTCCAGTCTGGGCAATAGACCCTCAACTGAGCTCAACACTCTGTCTCATAAGAAAAAAATAATAATAATAGTAATTCTCAATGCAAATACCCCTTTTCTCAGACTCCTTGTTCCTGGGAATATAGGAGGAGGCAGGAGCTTCCCTGGGCAGTCTCAGGAGGCTTGAGTCATGGCTTTGACCTCTGAGCTTTGAAAACCAGAATTGTGGAAATTTCAGATTAGAGGAGAGGATCTTGCAAAGCCGTCCAGGCCAGTGTCCAAATTGTGGGATTTCCCAGACCACTAATATTTCAAAAGAACTCTGGTGACAGAGTTGCCAGCGTTTTATTTTGTTGAAGGCATTAAAGGCAATCAACTCCCAGCCATTTATCCCCATTTCACAAAAGAAAGGACTTTATAACAACAAAAAGACATCTATCATTTTTCAGTAAAGAAGGAGCTGTAAGTTGAAAACATCCAGCCTTACCAAGAACTGTCCACTACCTTGTCCTCCTTACTCTAACTTTGACACCACTCAGTGGCATCTCTATTGCAGACTGTCAGGGTCTGCAGCTATAATCCAGTGGTTCTCAGCCCCAGGTGCATATTGGAATCACCTGGGAAGCTTTAAAAATTGCATATGGGTGTCAGGGCCCCATCTATAGACTCTGACTTAGTCTTTGGGTGGGGGGGTGGGGCTCCCCACATGATTTCACTTTGCAGCCAGAGTTGAAAATCATCTGTGTCATCCAGACCCCCTGCCAGTGCCTGAGCCCCCAGTGTAGCATTTCTACCAAGTGCTTGTGCAGCTGAGACAAGTGGCCTAAATGTTTGGGAGTTTCCCCATCCCTTAGATCTCCCAAAATGCTGACTTGGTAGAAGGGATTTTCTGAAGGTCAGGATCAGAGAGGGGAAGGGAACTTCCATTTGTTAGTGCCTGCTGGGAATCAGGCCCAGTACTAAGTTCTTTTTAAAAAGATATTATTTTAATTAATTTATTTTAAATATTCTTTAAAAAAATAAAGTATAAAGAAATACAAGTAACATCTAACCCTATTGTCAGATAACCCCTGGTGAATTAAAAGGGAAAATCACAGTGTAGTAGGCAGAGTAATATCCATCCCCTGCAAAGATGGCCAGTCATAATCCCCAGAACCTGTGACTATGTCACCTTACATGGCAAAAGGGACTTTAAATTAAGGACCTTGGGAAGGAGGGATTATCCTGGATTATCCAAGTGGCCCCAGTGTAATTACAAGAGTCCCCAAAAGTGAAAGAGGTGGAGGCAAGGGAAATATGGGAAATCTCTGTACCTTCCGCTCAAATTTGCCGTGAATCTAAGACTGCCATAAACAAATTCTGTCCAGTGCTATGGCGCATGCCTGTAGTCCCAGCTACTCCAGAGGCTGAGGCAGGAGGATCACTTGAGCCCAGGAGTTTGAGGCCATCATATGCTATGATCACACCTGTAAATAGCCACTGCACTCTAGCCTGGGCAATGTAGCAAGACCCCCATCTCAAAATAAATACATAAAGAAATAAAGTCTATTTTTTTAAACAGTGGAAGGAGGGCGGCAGAAGAAGAGGTCAGAGTGATGCAATGTAAGAATTCCTCAATCTGCCATTGCTGGTTCTGAAGCTGGAAAGCAGTCCTAGCCCCAAGCCGGGGAGCGCAGACAGCCTCTAGATGCAGGAGAAGACAGTGGGTTCTCCCCTACAGCCTCCAGAGGAAGTGCAGCCCTGCTGGCACCTTGATTTTAGCCTGTGAGACCCATTTTGGACTTCTGACCTCCAGAACTGTGTAATGATAAATCATATTGTTTAAACTGCTAAGTTTGTGGGGATTTGTTGTAGCAGCAGTGGAAAACTAATATACACAATAATACATCTGGG
Organism: Varecia variegata; assembly: GCA_028533085.1. Classification (NCBI taxonomy): domain Eukaryota; kingdom Metazoa; phylum Chordata; class Mammalia; order Primates; family Lemuridae; genus Varecia; species Varecia variegata. The sequence goes on from CM052436.1 coordinate 183,129,206, forward strand.
CCAGTTTTTTCACATATCTTTTTGTTTAATCCACATGACACTCCCATGAAGTATGCATTTTAGCCTTGTTTCAGAGATGAGGGAGCTGAGGCTTAGAGAAACTTCCTAATAAATGACAGAGCAGGATTTTGACCAAGGTCTGTGCCCGGCCATCACACTACCTTTCCCAAAGCCAGTCTGCCCCTGCCTGCAGACCACCCTGGGCCTCCGGGAAAGCTTTCTCCCTGGTGGATCAGACATCTCTTCTGGGAGCAAGGAGTGATGTCATGTCAGTGAGGCAGCATGTCAAAAAGAGGTTATTTAAGGTATCATCTGAGGAAGAATGAGGAATGTTTCAAGAATAAGGCTGGGGACTAAGACACCAGTTAAGGAGAATGATAAAACATGTTCCTAAGACCCAGGACTGTGGCACCGTAGGGACCCACGGAAGGGCTCCACTCTGTGGTTCACTCTGGGGCTCCCATCCACAAGCCAGTGTGGCCAGCAGCACCCTGCTTGGGGAGAGGGGTGGAGTTACTCTTGGACACACCAAGATGAGGGGTTGGGCGGTGTTGATATCCTAAAATGCCCTCTTTAGTGCCCAGGGGCACTCACAGCATTGCTACTATAGCTGGTCTTCAGCCAGCCAGGCCCGCAGTGGGAGGAAAGATCCAGGTCTAGGAGCTCCCACCAGCTGTGGGTCTGGGGGCCATTGGCTCAGGGCAGTGAGATTTGCTGCCTGACCCCCCAGTGCCTCTGGGGGTGCTCTGCCTTTGGGCTGCATGCAGCTCCTCTTTGTCATTTGGGGTCACCCTGCAGGGAGAGGGTGCTGAAGAGAGAGCATTGGGCTAACTGTGGCCATCTTGTCTTTGCAGTCCTGCGAAACATCTTCGTCCTCACCTGCATCATCATCGTCTGCTCCCTGCTCTTCCCTGTCCTCTGGCACCTCTGGATTTACGCGGGAAGTGCCAACTCTAATTTCTTTTATGCCATCACACTGACCTTCAATGTTGGACAGGTAAGAGTCAAGGGCAGCACGGGGACAGGGATTCATTTTGTAGCCTCAGGCATTCAGGCAAGGCCTTGGGTTCTGCCTACGAGGGGTTTAGACATGACGGAGGGACAGTTACTCCCCTCAAGTAGCTCCCATCCCGTGGAGAGGACAGGGAAGTGGGAGTATTGTGCGTCTGCGTCTGGCCGGCAGTTGCTGGGCACCGTGCTGAGCGGTATTGAATTCTGGAAGCCAGCCTGTAAGACAGTGTTTTCCCTGTTCTACACATGAGGGTCTCAGGCCCAAGGTCATTGGAGGAGCCAAGAACCAAATTCAGGGAAGGCTTGATTTCTGAGGTGCCCGCTTTCTGTGGTGGTGCCTGGTGGGTGTGGCACCCACAGGGAGTGTGCAGAGTGAGGTGGGGGGGGGCAGGGGCGAGAAGAGGAGCTGAGAAGTGGTATGGCCTGGCTGTTGGCAAGTTGAGCATGAGTTGCGCAGCTGGGAGTGGTGGACAGGAGGCTGGGGGCTCACAGACAGGGGAGGACCAGCACAGAGCTTGGTCTCCCCTGACCCTGGGAAAGCCTGTCCCTCTGGTCCACAGAGCAAGGTCTTCAAGCATCAGAATCACCAGGGGGCTTATTAGAAATGCAGATTCCCTGTGGCTGTGTTTTAAATCCTATAATTATGTTGTGACTGTCCCAAGTACATGGCTCTGATTGTTTGAAAAAGGGTAGATTCCCTGATCCCGCTCCTAGAAATCTTGATTCAGTGCGGAATACGAGGCTGGAATTTGCATTTTTGTCAAGCTCTCCCAGCGGTTCTGTGGCAGGGGCTCTCGCAAACCCCATGGAGAGTCATCCGGCCTTCTTGGAAGTTCCCTTCTCCACTGTGCTGCCTTCTTTCAGGTCAGGCTCTGTCCTCGTCCTTGAGGTCTTATGAGAACCACTTGTACCATTTACCATTTCAATTGCCATTGGCACAGCCAGGCATTTCCTGTGCTTAATGGACTGGCTGGGAAGTGGGGCTGGCTGGGAAGACTAAAGATGCCAGTGAATAATCCCCAGGGAAATTCTTGCCTCCAAGGTTAGCTGCTGGGAATGAAGGGAGTTAGGGCTTTTTCAATGAGTGATGGGACTGGTATTTCCTGCGTGGACATTTCTGATGTCCAGCCTAGCCACTTATCTCGGTTTGTGAACAGGAGGAGGAGAGATGGAGGGCCCAGGAGCCTGAGTGGGACCCAGCCAGACGCCTGTTCTGCCTCCCACAGTAGCTGGTGATGGCGAAGGCATAGCACCTCCTGCCTGTGTCCCATGCAGGCAGATCTCTGCAGGGCTGCACTTGGTATCCTGAAGGAATCCAGAAAGTTGCGCTGGGTCTTCCTTCTTGCTGGAATCTCCTCACTTTTCCTTACAGCCCTGTGGCGGCTGGCATGGAAGGCATCGGGCCTGCCCTGGGCCTCTGGGGAGGCTGTCAAGCTCCACAGAAGTAGCCCACAGCCTGTTGTCACGAGTCTCAAGTTTTGGTCTGGAAATACAGAAGCATCCATGGAACTTGCCAGATAACTGCCTTCTCCCCGAGGCTGCCTTTCTGAGGGAAGGGGCTCTGTAATCGGCAAGGGGGTGTTTGCAGGTGGTCAGGTGCCATCGGCGGCAGGAGAAACTGAATCATAAGAAAGAGAGGGATTGGGGTTGGGGTGGGAACGGAAGGCAGGAGGGAGGATCGAGTGTTAGTAGCTGAGCTAGAGAGAAAACCAGTTGGACTTTGGCATTGTTACATACCTTTTTTCCCCTTAATCTCTTTTTAAAATATATGTGTAATCATCAAGTCATCAAGTAATACATTATTTCATCATTGCTGGGGAAAGAAGTCAAACAAGGTAGAAGGATAGGGAGTGAAAGGTCAAGATGTGCCCGAGCTCGGCCCCCACCTCCCTGACAGCTGCACTCGCTGGGGTCGGTCTGGCGTGTGTCTCTGCGGGGCCCCCGCGCATTCGCAGACAGCGGTGGTACCAGCTCACACGCGCACAGCTCTTTTATTTATATAGGTAAATGGCATCCTTCTCTAATGATCTTATCTTTGGCTGTTTCTCACTTAATAATCTTATCTTGAGACAGTTCTTTTAACGGCTCCGGCTCCGTGATACCCGATGGTTGGGCTGCTCCGTGACTTACTCGACTAGGTACACCCCTGCCGATGGGCCCTGGGGTTGCTTCTGGTCATTTTGCTACTCTGAATGGAAGAGCCTTGCCTGTCCCCCCACATATTCTCGTGCACACGCGCCAGTGTTTTTTAGGATTGATGCCAAGTGGTGGGATTTGCTGGGTCAGAGGGCATATGTAGCTCATGTCTTGGGCAGATGTTGCCAAGTTGCGCTTCAGACAGGCAGTGCCAACCCACAGGCCTCCCAGCAGGGGCCCAGCTACACCCCCCCACCCACCTGGAGCCAGCAGGTTGTTCAGGCATCCGGCACATCTGTGTCATCAGCCTCCTCAGCTCAGCTCCGTTGGTCAAGTTCTTCCTGGGGCTGTCGGCTTTGGCCTTTATTGCTGCTGCTGCCGCCAGATTACTAAAGGGATGTGTCACTCGGGGCCACTTGTTCACTGAGGCGGTCACTGAAATCATACCATGGTCCTGGAGCGCTGACTGAGATAGAAGAGCCCCCCATCATGATGTTTGCAGTATCCCTGCCCTCGGGCCTGTTGGAGCCCCAGAGTACAAAATGAGACATTTGGAGTTTTACTGAGAGGTCAGTGTCACCTCCTCAGAGAGGCCTTTCCTGGGCTCCTCCTGCCCACTGTCTCTTTCTCAGTGCCCCGCTTGTGTCCTTCATAGCATTTACCCAATTTGTAGCTTTATATTACTTATTTGCTCCCCTCCCTGCCTCTACCACTAGCCTGTGAGCGCCACGAAGGCAGCCATCTGCCCGTACTCCCATCGCAAGGTCCCCAGCTACCTGCTCAGCAAATGTTTGTTGAATGAATGAATGAACCAGAGATAGCCAGGGAGAACGATGTGTGATTAATGGCCAGGTGTGTGGAGAGTAACCACTGGAGGAATCCAGAGGGAACCGGATCCGTCTCTTGTCATGAGCGGTCAGGAAAGCCACAGGGGACGAGGCTGGTAGGATCTGGGCCTTTCAGACTTGGAGAATAAGAAAGGAAGGGGAGAAGGGGGCAAACCATCCCCGCCGACTGAGGTCAGTGGTAGCAGCTCTGTTTCCCACGCTTCTCCATCCTGCGCCGGAACCTGGTCTCTGTGGCTGGCAAAGCCCCTGTGTGTCCGGCACAGCCCAAGCCCAGCCCCTGCTTCGTGTGGCCTACGGTCAGCACTTCCATTAAGATTTGTGGCATGTGGAGATGTGTTCTCACCCTACAGACTGCTCTTCTGAGCCCTTCTAGCTGGAAGGTGACTGATACTCACCTGGCCCTCATTCTCCCCTCCCTGTGCAAGACAGACCCAAGCTGTCCTGGGAACCAGATGAGTACAGGTTTCAAAGAAGCATCCAGAACCTGGACCATCGTTGCTGACATCAGGAGCGGAATATAGAGCACATTTTGGCCCACAGACTGTTTTTTAGGTCCTGCCGTGTTTGAGTTGATCGGTGCCATACCCTATTATAGAACAAATTATGTGTAGATTATTAGTTACACCAGTGACTGAGGCCCCGTCCTTTCCCCTGGGGGCATTAGGTATTTTTCAGCATGTGGCGCAGATCATTTGCTAGTTATGATTGTGCCTCAGAGTCAGTAGCAGGAAGTGACAACAGTAAACCGTCCATGGGGTGTGCATGAGTGTGAGAGAGGAGCTGGGATGGAGACCGGTTGGCTGCCCGAGGTGCCCCCACTTCCTCACTGTGTGACCTTCAGCAAGTGATTTACCCTCCCTGGGTTGCAGTTTCCCTGTCTCAAAAACCAGGATGCTAATCCCTGTGTCCCAGGGTGCTGAGAGGATGGGACACAGCGTGTGGGTCCCCTTGCCAGCATGCACGTGTTGACATGGGAAATAGCAAGAGGAGCAAGCCAAGCCCTTCAATACCCGAAGCAGATTCCCGGAGACACGTTCAGTCCCGTAAACCAAGAGAAGGAGAACAATCTCCCTCTTCTTTTTATTTTAATCCTTTTCTTTTGTGGGTCAGTGACCAGCAGAAGAAAAATATTGGTTCAAGGATTATATCTAAAGGAAAAGGAACTTGTTGAAATTTAGCTTTTTGAAAGAGTAAAGTGTCCCACTCACCCTAATTCAGTTTACAAACAGGGAACATCAGGAGATCTTTCCCCACACTTACGATTAATAGTGGCTTATGTTTCAGGAGCATTTGCTAGGGACTGGCCCCCAGGATCCCTATAATCTTTGGGATCATGTGCTCATGTGGCTTTCTGGAGCTTTCCTGGCATGTTTATGTAGACTCACACTCATGGAGAGAGGTTTATTTGTGTGTTTAAGTGTTTTATTATTGGCATCATGATGAAAGTATGACTTTTTTCCTTTTAATAAAACATCTTGGTGATCTTTCCTTGCTCATATATGAGGGAGGAACCTTTGTGTCCTGCGTATGTGGACTCACCACGCTTCACGTAACTACTCCCTCACTGACAGCCTTTACATTTTCTTTTTTTTTTTTCATTATAGAGAATCTACCCTGGTAAGGTGGCTCACGCCTGTAATCCCAGCAGTTTAGGAGGCTGGGGCAGGAGGATCTCTTAAGCACAGGAGTTTGAGACCAGCCTGGGCAACATAGCAAGGCCCAGTCTCTTAAAAAAACTTTTTAAAAAAGGAATCTGTTTAATCTTCATAACAGCCCTCTGATGGAAGCAATATTATTGTCTCAAGATCAGATGAGGAAGCTGAGGCTTGAAAGGGTTAGAGACTCACCCAAAGTCACAAAACTAGGAAGGGTGTACTGATTCAGGGTCTTGTTTATCACATTCACTTAGTAGATTGTGGCTTCCATTAGGGCAGGCCCCATGTCTGTCTTGCTCATATTCAGTGGTTATTGATGAAAAACAGAATGAGCTGGGATCAGAAACCACATTTCATGACCAGGGTTCTAACAGTTCTGCATACCCTGACCCCAGTTCCAGTCTGTTTCTGTCAGAGCTGGGCCTGTGGCAGGTCACACTGGATACCTAGGGGGTCAGCCAGAGGTCCCTTCCCCTCTCATCCTGGTGGCTAGCCTGAGAGCCCTGCTCCTGCTCTGTGTCTGCATCCAAAACAGACTCCTCTGCCCTCCCTCTGCCTTCCCAAGCAGGGTCTGGAACACGACTCTACGAGCTGCTGCCTCCTTGCTATGAGGAGCCAGCCCCAACCCCCTCCCTGTGCTGCAGACCCTGCAGATACTGGCCAGCCCTGCTATGGCCATTCTCCTGTCTGTCCCCAGGAGGTCTGGAGCCCTGAGGTCTGGTACCAACCTCCAGCGTGTTGGTCCCTGCTCAGGATTCACTTATTCACTCCAGTACAAATGACACCAGTGTCCTGTCTCCTGGAGTTGCCTCTCAGTTGGCCTGGTGTGCCATTCTGAGGAATGGGACCAGTGGGGAAATGCTTGGGGACATGCTGGGTGGACATCAGTGGCTGGTGGTGTGTAGCCCCCACTTGTGGCTGGCACTTGGCCCATCTCAGGTTTATTCCTGTGCGTTGTGTGTAGCCCTGGCTGCAAGATCCTAGGTCTGTGTGTGGGAAGATTTGTTTCTCCAGACATGAGGTGCCTGTGGCCTAGGCTGGAGCCTGTGTCCTCGTCCAGCTGGGTGTGCATGTTTTCTTCCTCAACTGGTGGCATTTTTTTTTTTTTTTTTTGAGACAGAGTCTCTCTCTGTCGCCCAGGCTAGAGTACAGTGGTGTCAGCTTAGCTCACAGCAACCTCAAACTCCTGGGTTCAAGCGATCCTCCTGCCTTGGCCTCCCAAGTAGCTGGAACTACAGGTGTGCACCACCATGCTCAGTTAATTTTTTTTATTTTTAGTAGAGACCAGGTCTCACTCTTGCTCAGGTTGGTCTCGAACTCCTAAGCTCAAGCAGTCCTCCCACCTCAGTCTCCCAGAGTGCTAGGATTACAGGCGTGAGCCACCGTGCCCGGCCAACTGGTGGCATTTTGTCAAGGTCTTAGTTCATTCCTTTGTCCGCCCAGTACCAACATCCCGAGCTTGTTTCTCACAGGCCCTTCCCAGCCTCCCCAACCCCCAGTGCCGAGAAAAGCCCGGGCTGAACACGGCAGGGCAAGGCCAGCCGGAAGACCTGGGCTCTGGAAGCCCAAACTCCGCAGTCACTCCCAGCCCCATCCTCCCTGGCTTGCTGGCCTTAGGCAAGTGACACCACTCCTGGGGGGGACTAATTTATTTATTTACAAATATTAATTAGGCACCTGCTGTACCCCAGGCACTCTGCTAGGGGTGAGTGACACAGCCCTGCTTCCAAGGAGCCCACAGTCTGTGGAGAGGGAGAAAAGGACACGGGCAGGACAGGGCAGCGTGACAGCACTGGGAGTGCTGCTTGGAGGAGGCAGCCTTGAAGTGGGGTCCTGAGGGACGTGTAGGATCTAACTGGGTTCTAGGTGGCAGGGAGACCTGGGTGTGGGGGTAGGGAGAGAGAATGAGAAGAGCGCGCATGAGGGATGCTGTGTGCTGCTGGCAGCTCTGTGGCACTGGCCGCACTACTTGCTGGGGAGTGAGGCCATTTCAGAGAGCAGTGTCAGAGCCACATGGCCCTCAGGGGCCTCCTCATGCTGAGGTCCAGGCTGAACCTTTGGTTTTAAGCTGAGGACAAATGTGATCAGATTCATGCTCTGAACTCCTCCCTCTGCTGGGAAGGGAAGGTGAGGGGTGAGAGGCTGGAATCAGCGGCAGGGAGGAGCTGTTGAAATCTGGCACAGGCCGTGGTGGCCTCGGTGGCCTTGGTGGCCTCCACCTGGGAGGGTGGTGGTAAGGACTCAACATGGGAAAGGCTCTATGAATTGAAAAGTGCCACGTGGGTGACAGTTGCTCCTGTAGCCCCAATCTTCAGTCTTACCCTGTGACCTTGCCGCCCCTGAGACAGTCCAGCGATTTCACTGTCACTTTGCTGGAGGGTGGAGCTGTCCTCTCCACCGTCTCCTCCCACGTGTCTGTCAGGCCTGCGAGGTGGCAGGTTACGCCAAAGCCCCAAGCAGCTCCTCAGTGGGCCGCCAGCCTCCTCGGCTGCCAGCTCCCTAGATCCCAGGCAGGTGGGCAGAGGGTGCGTCCCCTGGTGCAGGCTGGTTGTCGAATGTCAGTGTCTCCAGCAGGGAGCAAGAGGCCCAGGGAACCAGGACATGCCTGGGGGGCAGCACCCACTTCTCTAGGAAGCTGCAGCCCAGGGGCATGTGGTGGCCGAGGCTGCTGTCCTGAGCCCGGCAGTTTCAAGACACACTGGACTAGCCACCTTCACTGGCTTGGAAGTCTCACACACTTACTTTGCTTTGTCCAAAAAAACTTCTCTCTTTATTGGCTGATTGACAGAGCTGTGAACTGGGGAGAGCAGCCTCGGCAGGGCGTTAAGGTCCGTGCAGTGTCAGCCATGTAGCAGGATGCGGCACGCGTGGGTGCAGACTCTGAGGGGCTGTGGGGTGACGGGGAGAACACTGCTGCGACCCAGGGCGGGGCTCTAAGTGGCGATGGTCGCCGTCCCCTAGGGAGCTGTGAAGGGTCGGTGTGGTTTTCTGTTAAAGGGCCTGGCCCAGGGCACACGCTCAGAAGACATCCATTTCCTGTCTCTCCTCTGTCCTACCCCGCATGGAGCGACATCTGTTTCATGCCACTTCGGACTTGCCCTCTCTGTCCCTGGCCATCCTTTTGTCATCTGCCCCGTGAACTCTTCACCATGGCCCAGAGGGGAGCAGCTCTGGAGCCCTCACAGCTGCCAGTGAGAGACCCTGACCGAGCCATCCCTGGGGGGGCGTGCTGAGAAGGTGGGGATGAGCAAGCAACTCCCAAAGTGCAGCCCTGTGCCGCGCTGGGCCACAGAGTTGGAGCAGATGCCGCCCCATGTGGTTAGGAGGCCAGCGGGCAGTGACTTCACTTTGGGGGCGTCACATCACTGAGAGTGCGGTTAGAGAAGCCTCCAGGTAGGAAATGGCACCTCTTGAGGGATCAGTAGTTACCTGGTCCGTGACAAAATGCAGGGCTGCTGGGGTGGGCAGGTGTGGTGGGGGCAGAGGGGAGCAAGGAGCTTCCAAGCAGGCACTCAAAGGGCTCTCTGTGCGTGTGTTCTTGTGTGTGTGTGCGTGTGCATGCATGTGTGCACCCTGAAGATCCCTTGGGCAGGGAGGACAGGGCAAGAGGTGGCTGTGGGAGGAAAGGGACCGAGTGGGAAGTCGGAGGAGGATGCACAGGACGTTACTGACAGAGGAGGAAGGCAGAGGGCTCAGCTGCCTCAGGTGAGAGGAGAGAGGGCAGACATGTTCTGGGGCCCCTAAGTCCAAGTGAGTAATAAACCGAGCTTACTGCTGTCATTTTACAGATAAGGAAAAAGCAGCTTAGGGCACAGGAAGAGACTTACAAAGGGTCACACAGGCACTGACGTGCCCATGCTGTTTCCACTGCCTCTTGCCCAACTTGCCCAACTTGCCCAACTTGCCCCTGCCCAGACTGGGCACAGGGGCTCTGGGTCTGCAGCTGCTGTGTTGGCTGAATCCTAGGCCCCTGGGAAACCCCGTCTCCTCACAGTCCGAATGGAAAGCCCCAAGGGCAGAAGAGGTCATCTCAGCCAGCCGATGACCAGCTGTGGGCTCCCCTCGGAAAGAGCCAAGCCTCCAGGCCACCTGGTGTCTTCTCCCTGGGGGCAGGGCACCCACTCAGACTGGTGCCACTCAGGACTGTGTGGCCAAGCAGGCACACAGGGCTCTTTCTCCCACCCCCTTTGCTATGCAAATCTTCACACACAGGAAGATGAGAGATTTAACGTTGAACCCACCACCCAGAGTCCACCACCGATGTTCTTCTATACTTGTTCCATCGAGACATCCCTCCCTTGGTCCATCTTGTTTTTTCAGTGTATTTCAAAGTGAAGTGCAGACAGTACATTTCCTGGTATATATTTCAGCATGTATGTCATTAAGTAGAGTTCAATATTTATTTACAGTTTTGTTATGTAAAATTTAGATACAGTGAAAAATGCAAATCTTAATGTACATTTGCTGAAGCCCTCTTCCACTCAGCAAAATGTTTTTCAGGTTCAATTAGGTTGTTACATATAACAATAACTCAGTGCTTTTTATTTTTTAATTAATTTTTTTTTTTTTTTAGATAGGGTCTCGCTGTGTTGCCCAGGTTGGTCTTGAACTCCTCCTGGGCTCAAGTGATCTTCCTGCCTCGGCCCCCTGCATAGCTGTGACTACAGGCACGTGCCACCATGGCCGGCTAGCTCACTGCTTTTTAAATAAACTTTTAATTTTGGAATCATTTTAGATTTATAGAAAAGTTGCAAAAATAGAACAGAGAGTTCCCATATGCCCCGCACTCAGTTTCCTGTGTTGTTGACATTGTGTGATTCCATGATGTGCTTGTCAGAACTAAGAAACTACCCCTGATATGATGCTGTTAGTGCAAGACACCAGGCTTGATTTGGGTTTCGTTGGTTTTTCCAGTTGTGTCGTCCTCTGCCAGGCCCCATAGGGGGCCGCGTTGCACTGGTCTTTGCTCTGCCCCTTAGTCTTTCCTTATTTGTGACCTTGACAGTCTTGAGTAGCACCAACCAGGTATCTTGTAGAGCATTCCCCAATTTAGGTTTGTCTGATGCTTTTCTTAAGATTGTCCTGCGGTTATGGGTTTTTGGCAAGAATACCCCAGGTGAAGGGCCCATTTCATCACATCCCATGGGGACGTGCTAGCCACGTGGTTTCAGGCTGATGTGAGCCTTCAGCACTTGGTTGGGACAGTGGCTGCAGGTTTCTCCCCTGTACAGGGGCTATTCCCTTTCTGTGCTGCGAGCAGGAAGTGAGTCACTAAGTCTAGACCACCTTGGGGGAGGGGGATCTGCAAAAATGGCAGTTTCACACGGTTCAACCTAATAACCTAATATTTTGACTTCCTGCTACTTGTCAAGCTGATTGTTGTGTGACATTGAGTTGCCTCATTTTGTTTGGTTGTGAATTGTGACTTTGTACCTGTCCCTCATCTGACCCCTGGCCCAGGGATTAGCTTCTGAGCTCAGCCACTGCTGCCGGCTTCTCTTGCCCAGATGGCATCTTGGGGCCCGGGTGAGAAAGAGGACTGCAAGGTACAGAGTCAGTCTTTGCTGTGGTCACTGTCCCCAGTACCGGGCCAGCCTGGAGATGCCAACCGGCGGCAAGGCCTCAGGGGCTGCCTGAGCTCTGTGTGCTTGGCTGACATCCTTGGCAGAGTCTCACGCCTATTAGTGGACTGGCCCCAGGCGTGTCACCTTGCAGGCCCCGTGGCCACTAGTCTAGCTCTCCAGGTGTAGCCACAGGCCAACTGTTGAACCCTTTGAGCCTCAATTTCCCTATCTGTAAGAGGGGGATTACTAAACCTTCCAGTTTGGTGATAGAATGGTGGGTACTTGTCCTGAGGCCATCGATGCTATTAGGCATGGGGCATCTCCCTGAACTCCTCCACGCCCCTCCAAGCTGTCCTTAGCTGCCATTGTGTTACCTTCAGGTGAGTGAGAAGCTGCAGGGTTCTGGGGGTCTAGGTCCCAGGCTCAGCTCAACCTGTGACATGCCCCAAGACCCTAGCTGAGTACCTTCCCTGCTCGGGGCCTCAGTCTCCCCATCTGTGCCAAGATGTGGTTGGTACTGCTACTCTGGGAGGCTAAGTGCCTGAGAACTGGTGGTGTCTGCAGTGGTGAGCCTGTGTCCCCTCATCCTTCTGTGGGGCTTGGCCCTGCCCTGCCTCTTCCAGGCACTGGAGGTCATGGACCGGTTGGGCTGAATGGGGTTGTGAGGCTTCGGGTCTGTCTAGTGTGCAGGGACCTTGGCAGATCTCTGTTACTCTCTGGGCCTCCGTGAGGGGGACAGTGAGCTGAGCTTCTAGTCCCCTCTGGCCCCCCTTTTTTAATCTTAGAGACAGGGTTTCCCTCTGTCACCAGGCAGGAGTGCAGTGACATGATCACAGCTCACTGCAGCCTTGAACTCTGGGGCTCCAGTGATCCTCCTGCCTCAGTCTCCCAAATAGCTGGGACTACAGGCTCTAGGCCCCTTTTGATTCTGTGGCCCAGAATAGGAAAGACACACTGAACTGGGCACAGAGCTACCCTGGTGAGAGAAGCACTAAGGGACCCTGCCCTAGTGGAGCTCCTGGTCCAAGAGAGGAGACAGTCATCAGGCGGTCACACTGCTGAATGTGAGATTGCAGTTTGGATGAGTTTGTGCTAGCATATAGAGGTTGGTGTGGCTGAGACCTAATCTGGGGGGTAAGTGATCCTTCCTGAGACCTGAAGGGCAAGCAGCCGTGGACTAGATGAAAGGGGAGAGGACATTCCAGGCAGGAAACAGTGAAGAGCCTACAGTGGAGCGAGGTGGAGCAGGGAGAGGGTGCTGCACCAGGTACAAGGCTGTGGAGCCCCAGGGAGTTTGAGCTTCACCCTAAGAACATGGGAAGCCTTGGGCGGATTTTAAGCTGGGAAGTAACATGATCAGATTTGTGTTTTGAAAAGTTCCCTGTGGCTGCCAGGGAGAATGGGGTGGGGGCAGGTTTGAGAGCAGGGACTTGGCCCAGGAACAAGGCTTTGCTGTTGTTTAGGAGATGACAGTGGCTTTGTCCAGGGTGGTGGCTGTGGGGATGGACTGAAAGGGTAGATCTGAGAGAGTTTAGAAGGTAGAATTGACAGGACTTCATGGCTTGATGTATGTGGCCTGAGCACCCGGACAGTGGAGACACGGGTGCCTGTAGGAGAAGCAGGTTTGACCGGGGGAAGGTGAAGTGTTGGGTGTGTGTCTGGCTGGGATTGAAGAGTGTATGGGCACCTGGGAGGGGAGGGGCCCCTGACTGCACGCACAGGCATTTGGGGGCCAGAGCTTGGGCTGGAGGTGTAGACCATGAGAGGGGTGGGAATCTGCGCAGCTTCTGAGGGGCCAGGAAGACCTTGCAGGGTCAAGTATGGGCTCTTAGGAGAGGGTCCCTGGGCAGGGCCTCCCCAGGGGTTGATCCAGGGCCAGGCTGGGACCTTGATGGGAGGTGCCACATAGGCATGTTGCTGTCTCCATCTGCCTAGACCCTCCGGGGGCCCAGGGTTCAGAGAGAGATGCCCTGTAGCTCCTCACACACTCTTTCTCCCCCAGATCCTGCTCATCTCTGATTACTTCTATGCCTTCCTGCGGCGGGAGTACCACCTTACACACGGACTCTACCTGACTGCCAAGGACGGCACAGAGGCCATGCTCGTGCTCAAGTAGGCCCAGCCCGGCACAGGGCTGCACGGACCTCAGGAGGTAGAAGGGCCAGCAGCTGGGCCACGCCCTCTCTCCAGAGCTGCCAGCACGCGAGTCCTCGGGCAGAAGAGGTTCTAGTCCAGGCTCACGAATCTCTGGTACCAAAGGGGACCATGGCTGACAGCAAGGCCTGGGGGAGTGGCTGAGAGCACCCCCACTTTGCGGCTCTGCACACCAAGGAGCCCCCTCCCAGGCAGGAAGGGGGAAGAAGCAGGTGAACAGGGCTTATTAGGTTGTGGCTACTTAATAAATGTGTTTTGTTATGAAGAAGTCTGCCCTGGGACCACACCCACACTGCACTCAGGGGCAGGAGGGTGAGCTTGGCCACGAGCCAGGGGCACTACACACAGGTGTGGGTTTCTAGAACGAGCCCCAAGTCCACAGCCCACTAGTCCATGGGCACTGGTGGGCTGAGAGTAGTGTGGGCCGGCCCCACCCGCAGCCCTCCCGGCTCCCAAGCAAGGGCTGGAGGCAAAGGGCCAGGCAGGCCTGAGCAATCTTTATTCTGCAGAGGGACAATGACCACAGATCCATACACCAGGTGGAGACCGGGGAGCCAGGGACCAGTCTGTCAGGGGTGGGCAGGTCCAGGCAGGGGGCAGAGCCTCAGGTGGGTGAAGGGCAGACAGGCAGGGGCCTAAAAAAAAGACAAACCACACAGAGCAGGGGTGCTGGGGGTTGTTCTCTACCCT
>CM052436.1:183143763-183173583 GCA_028533085.1 Varecia variegata
CAGCACCTGCTTGCCCTGGCAGGCACCCCGGAGTCTCCCTGAGGTCTCATTCCCTCCGTGCCCCACAATCATAGCCCGGCAGCAAGTCCTGGCACTTCCCCCGCTTCTGGCCCCATGTAAGCCCTCTGGTCTGCGCCACCGCTAGTCCTCACCCGGGTGACCAGCCTCCCACTCCACTCAGCCCCACACCCTCCACAGAGCTCTAAGGTGCAAAATGTGTGCATATTTTTAAAGAGAGTAGTTTCATGCTTGTGGTGGGTTCTCTTTGGTCTACTACAGACTTCCCCTGGAGTTCTAGATAACTCTGCTCAGCTCTCAGTTCATTGGAAAGGGCTGGCTCATCATATTATAAGCATATTGTTAGGTTATTACAAACTTTCTAAATTTAATTTTTACCCAAATACTTGTGGTATGAAAAAATCAAATTGCACTTTAAATACTTACAGCTGTTCCTTCCGATGTCTGCCTTCCTGTCTCTATGCACCATGGTTTCCAATTTCTTTAGTTCTTAGCATGGAAGGTGATGAGGCGACTTCCCCTCCACTCCCCTGTGGGTTATAGCGCCCTCAGGGGGTGCGGTAGCCCACCTAGGTGGCTGTTGTCCACAGCTGAATCACATGATATGCTCTGGACTTGCTTTTTATTGTCATTTTGGCTTAACTTTTTTTCTTTTGTTTTCTCTGAACCAATACTAAATGATCCCTAAATCTCTGGCAGAACTAAAAATCTCTGAGCACATTCAAATGCATCAATTTGTCAGTTTCATTTTTTTCTTGGAGACATCCCTGCCACCCTACTCGCACTTGCCCTGGGGGTTTACTGCCCAGCACACTTCCCCACCATCTGCAAGTGTCCCCTTCGTCACTCTCTAGCATTGGAATCCCTAATTGCCTGGATACAGAGTCTTAATTTCCTTTGTTTCTCTCCCTTGTTTTGCTGAAGTACATTGGTCAGTAGCTTATGGAGAAAGGGTGCATGGGAGATGAATACATGCAACCGTACAAGTCTGAAAATATTTATATTGTTCTTAAACTTCACTATTAGTATGGCTGGGTAGAGAACTCTAGGTTGTCAATGATTTTCTCAGAATTTTAAGGGCATTGCTCCACTTGCTTCTAGTTTTTGGTGATTCTGTGGGGATGTCCAATGCTGTTTTGATTCTAATCCTTAGTATTGTTTTTTTGTTTTGTCTCTCTCTGGATCTTGTCCACAGTATTCTGAGACTTCATGATGATGGGCTTAGTATAGGTCTTTTTTTTTTTTTTTTTTTGAGACAGAGTCTCGCTCTGTTGCCCGGGCTAGAGTGCCGTGGCGTCAGCCTAGCTCACAGCAACCTCAAACTCCTGGGCTCAAGTGATCCTTCTGCCTCAGCCTCCCAAGTAGCTGGGACTACAGGCATGCACCACCATACCCAGCTAATTTTTTCTATATGTATTTTTAGTTGTCTGGCTAATTTCTTTCTATTTTTAGTAGAGACGGGGTCTCGCTCTTGCTCAGGCTGGTCTCGAACTCCTGAGCTCAAATGATCCTCCTGCCTTGGCCTCCCAGAGTGCTAGGATTACAGGCGTGAGCCACCGCGCCCGGCCTGGAACTCCTGTTAATCAGAGGTTGAATATCTTAGACTGATCCTACAATTTTTTTTCTTTTTCTTTTTTTTTTCTTTATTGCCTCTCATGGCTAGACTACAATTTTCTTAACTTTTCCATTTTCTCTTTCTTTTTCTAAGCTGGGAGATTTCATCAACTTTATCTTGCAACCTTTTATTGAATTTATTACCTTCATATTTTATTTATTTAGTATTTATTTTATTATTTATTTTTTAATTTTTTTCTATTTTTAGTAGAGACAGAGTCTCACTCTTACTCTGGCCGGTCTTGAACTCCTGAGCTCAAGCAATCCTCCCACCTCAGCCTCCCAGAGTGCTAGGATTACAGGCGTGAGCCGCTACACTAGGCCTCCCTTCATATTTTTAATCTTTCAAGAGTTCTTCCTCATCTCTGAATGGTATTTTGTTACAGCCTCCTGTATTCTTAACTATGACCTGTAAGGCCCTGTGACACTGTTCTCAACCCTAGCTGCATGTCATAAAAACCTCAGGAGCTTTTAAAAACTAATGATGCCCAGGGCTTACTCTCAGGAATATATGACTTATTAGTCTGTGAAGAAGCCCAAGCATAGTTTTGTTTTTGGTTTTTTTAACTGGCTGTCTCATCTGCACTAGAATGCAAGCTCTTAGCACCACGTCCTTTACGTCTAGACTGGAGCCCGGCACATGGGAGGCAGTCACTAAACACCTGTTGAAGGAATCAACAAAGCACTGTTTGTAAAGGAAGATTACTGTAAAATAAGAACAAATTATAGGCAACCTGCTATTTTTGTTTGTGTTTTCCCTAAATATCTAAGGAAATCTAATGCCCAACAATCAAATAGTAGTCTCACATGTCAAAAAGGTATTCAAAATCTGGAGAATTAAAAAATATCATGAAATTCCCTATTTCACCTAGCCTTTTAGGGACAGTCACTAACAACATATTCCTTTGAGCAAGGATGTTAAAAGTGAATTATCTTCATTCATCTTAGTTTCTGCTGAGACCCCTTAGACACAGTCCCTGGGCCATAGGCCAAGGAGACGAGAAGGACCAACGCAGGACTGCAAAACCAGGTGGCTCCAGGGGGTCTCACACTTCTACTTGGTCTGCAGCCTACAAGGGAGCTGGAAGTTAAGAGGACAATTTTTAGAGGCTACTGATGTGTGTGTGAGTCTCACCACCCATGGAGGAAGCTGTGGGGTTTCTGCTTCACCTCGAATCAACAGAAGAAGAGTGTGCAGAGGGGGACCTTGAGAGCCAGGGGCCAAAAGGAAAGTAAGAAGGGGTCAGCCGGAAAGAGCTCATCATCCACGGGAAAGGGGCTGCGGGTAGGAGCTGCCCGACAGAAGGTGGTGGAGGCGCCCCTGAAAACTCATGAAAAACACACCAGGAGCGAAAGGTTCAGCTTTAAACACTCACCAGGCTCAGGGAGCCAGAAGCCAGTTCTCAACAGTATCCGTAAACCATGAACTTTCCTCTCCTGATCTCACCCTTCTCTTAGCAACATGGGCAAAAGAGGTGACGGCACAAGGTGGGCAAATGAAGGGTAAAACCAAACACTCGCTGCTGCCCTGCAGAGCTGGGCTCCCAGCGGGCCCACCCTGGGGAGGGGGTGGCCTCTATCTCCAAACGCAGTTCAAAGGTGTCCTCCTGGCCGGGCGCGGTGGCTCACGCCTGTAATCCTAGCACTCTGGGAGGCCGAGGCGGCAGATCGTTTGAGCTCAGGAGTTCGAGACCAGCCTGAGCAAGAGCGAGACCCCCGTCTCTACTAAAAATAGAAAGAAATGATCTGGACAGCTAAAAATATATATAGAAAAAAATTAGCCGGGCATGGTGGCGCATGCCTGTAGTCCCAGATACTCGGGAGGCTGAGGCAGGAGGATCACTTGAGCCCAGGAGTTCGAGGTTGCTGTGAGCTAGGCTGACGCCACGGCACTCTAGCCTGGGCAACAAAGCGAGACTCTGTCTCAAAAAAAAAAAAAAAAAGGTGTCCTTCTCCTACTTGACTGGCTCGCCATGTCCCCGGGGCAGGGCTTGCCCGACAGTCCACTGAGGGGCAGGGGAACTGCCAGCCCTGGAGAATAAATTTAGAGTGTGGGAGACCAACATAAAGTTGCCTTACCATAGTGGCAGGACTAGCATTTTGAACATGTTCTGTAATTGTGTTATTTGCCTTCTTACTTGAACGTATGATCAGTCAGCTTATGTTCACTGAGCAGCGGAACGCGTCTTAGTCGCGTCTTAGTCGTTTGATGTGTTTGTCAACTTAGTGATTTCTACCTGCTGTGCTGTGCTGATGGAATGCATGAGACCTCCATTTCTCATTTTTTCCTTTTCTGGTCATTTGGTAAATAAAGACAAGCCAGAATTTGGTGTGGAAAGATGAGGATTCTCAATGAAACAATGTACAAAAATGCAGTTGGTTTCAGAACCAAACATATGAAAGAGGAGAAAGCCTATAATCCCTGGAGCGTTTTTAGTTTTTGGAGAACTGGTAATACCAGATAAGAATTCCGAGGCGGAGGCAGGAACCATGAAAGGAGACGGCAGCTGTGGCATTTCCCCGAACATCAGGCCCCTGCCCAGGGACCCCAGACAAGAGCTGCACCTGGGAGGGCAAAACCCATACTTGGGGGAAATCAGAACAGAACAGGGGCTGCCTCTGGGGAGTGGGCTGGATAGACTGGGAAGCAGCAGTAGCGAGCTTTCTGGGGTCATGTGACCTTGAAAGGGGGGTGAGGTTACACAGGGCTCAGCATTTGTCACTTAAGATTTGTGCATTTCACTTGTATGTACATCTTACCCATCCTCCAAAGAAGGAAACTAATGACATGCACAAGGAAGAGTTTAGGGGTGTGTGCTGTTTGCAATATACTTTGAAATGCATCAAAAAATAGGATGGATGGAGGAATGGACAGTTATGTGACACACAAATATAGCAAAATGGTTAACTGTAGAATTTAGATGGAAGGTATACAATTATTTCAATTTCTCTGTATGTTCGAAAATTTTCATAATAAAATACTGGGCATGGACACAACTTTGCTATTTTGGCAAATGTATTCTGAAACCCAGAAACCACGCCCTTCCCTCTAGGCCTAGGGCAGCTGTCAGTTTCTAACCTTGACAGGCACTGTGTTCCTGTACACTTGCTACTTGTTAGTACAGAAACACTAGGATTTTGCAGGTACAATACCATTACAGACTTTTAAAAATCTGAATTTTGACATCTTAAGTCTAAGGAGTTATACTTGCTGCGTTACAAACTCGAATGCGACAAGGTGGGCTTCTGACATATGAAATCCCAGTGCTCAAGGGACTAGGAGGAGAGCATCTCTATTTTCACAAGTCACCAGGTTTTCCCTAAAGACATACTGAGCCTAAATTTTCCCCTAGGACCTTGATGGAACAGTTTTGAATAGAGAACTTTAAAGCACACAAAGGGAGTGGCAGAGGGACAGGTCCCCAAACGCTACTCCAAGCCTTGCTCTGGAGCCAGAACACCTCCCTCCAGGGACCAACCGCCCCCCACTAGAAACCTGACCTCACCCCCCCCCCATCTTCTTCCCCATTACCCTTCATGGAGAAACTCAAGCCAGGACAGGGGAGCCTCAGACTTGGATCCTGGTCTCCAATAGCTTCTGAGAACAAAAGGAAGATACTGGTGGCCATACCCCACTTTCTTTTAAAACAAGGAATCTAGGAGGTAATTACCACGTGGAGTCTCTCTCAAGGGTTCCTCCTGGGCCCACAGGGACAGGGTGAACAGTAGTGTTTCCCAGAGAACCAATTTTACTTGAAGACTGGGGGAAAACTATTTGAAAGGATTATTTTTATATTAAGATATTATAAAGTAGAAATTATTATTACCTTTCTTTATAGGGTTTGGATTAGAGTTAGGGTTAGCATGAGGGTACACGGGTGAGCACTTTTATTAAAATAGGAAATTATAAAGAAATTTTGCCAAGCCCTGATAAACTATACCCCTAAACTCCCAAGGGTACATGTTTTACTCTTCTGATACCATTAAGAAAACTTCCCTGGAAAATCTGGAAAAGCGTTTTTGCTAGATGAAGAACTCACACTGCAGATAGCGGTTACTGCTGGGGCAGGGAGGACAATGGAGAGGCATTTCCAGGCTCACACTACAGCTTTGGGTCTTTTTCCTGTGTAACCAAAAAAAAAAAAAAAGACAAAAAGAAAAACCTAAAAAGTAAATACATGTGGCTTCTGGATGATGGGTGGCCCGGAGCCTCACTGAGCACAGGCAAGTTCTAGGAACCTCTTGGTGAGAGGACCCCAGCACAGCCCAGCCTAAGGTCTACGGGGGCAGATGTTTACCCAGGGCGAGTTCAATCCGGTGAATGAGACCACCCAGGTTTCCAGGGTGGGCAGTGTGGAAAGAGCAGGGCTGAGTTAGAGACTATGCTCCTGGCCGTGGGGCCTTAGGCAAGCCATTCTCTAGACCCCAACTGCTCACCTCTCAGGGGCTTTAACACTCTGTAGAGGGTACTGTGAGGTGGTATCTACTACACATGAAAACCAGGTGCATTGTGGGTCCTCAGTAAACATCACTCTGCTGCTTTCCCCAGTGCAGTGTAGTAGAAAAAAATCTTTCAAAACACTGGCAAGAGTGGGAAATGATAAAAGGGGCATCTGGGGACAAGAGGCCCTGAAACAGGGGGCACCAATTATATACCCAGCTGCACTCAGTGAGTGGGGCCACGGGGGCAACAAGGAGCGGGCCTCTCAGAGGCCATTAGCACTGTCTGCCACCAGGGGCTGGGGAGGCACCTGGCTCAGTCTTCAGACCATGTGATCACACAGGAAGAGAGAGGCTTGTCAACCTAGTGTTTAAAGACACAACAGAAGGGTAAGCATTTCAGTTATTTTTAGTTAAAGAAAAACAGCTTTTTCCAAGGGCAACAAAGTGAACTGAAGGTCAGAAGGAAGCTGGGTGTGGGCTTCTCACAAGCTCTTGCTCCAAAACCTGGAAGTGAGGAAGGAGGGCCCTCCCGGGAACTCTGGGGAGACTGGCGCAGAGGGGCATTCCTTCGGCGGGGTGGGCAGAGCTGCCAGCCCACCCATGGTCACTGGATTGATCTGAGTGGGGTCTAAGGTGATTTCCACGTGCCAGTCTATGGACATGATGAACATTATTCTTGGGGGGCATTAAACTAAGGAATGACACAAGGAGCCAAGAGAGTGGCTTATTCAGTTGGATTCTGAATCACAATCAGGAAATAGTCTTTATCTGCAAAAGAAAAAAAGGAAAAAAACAAATCACTAAATGTCAAATGAGAGAAAAACATAATAGAACAACTACATAATTGAATCACTAACCATAACCTGGGGAGAAGGGAGGAGAGCAATAAAAAGCATCAGTGCTCTGGCTAATTCCACTTGCTGGGAAAATACAAGATAAACTTGCAAGTTTCCTGAGGGAGCTTCTGCGAGTGGAGTCTCAGCCTTTCCCGGGCAGCGGCCGCGCCGCGGCGCATCCTCTGTTCTGATCGTCCCGCAAGAGTAACATCAGATAGGCAGGAAGCCCACCCCTGTTTTCCAGGTGGGGACACTCAGGTTCAGAGAGTTTCAGTGAACTGCCTAGGGCAGCGGTTCCCAAACTAGAGGGCATCCCGGTCACCTGCAGGCTGCCGGGCTCCACCCCCACAGTCGCTGACTCAGTGGGCCTGGGCGGAGCCCAAGAATTTTCATTTCTAACAAGTTCCCAGGTGCTGCTGCCGCAGGTTCTGCGAGAACCATTAGCTTGAGGCTACCCAGCTAGTTAGTGTCAAAGATGGAATTCCAACCATAACCTCACTGGTCTTGGGTTAATGTCAGTTTTTGTTTAACCTCACTGGTCTTGGGTTAATGTCAGTTTTTGTTTCAAGCTCAGTTGTTGGCTTTCCAGATCCTTCTGGACAAGAAAATTTCAAAGGCACTAGGTCAAAAGGGGACAAAGCTGCCTGGATTCCAGCTCCAGTAAGAAGAAACGTCCACCATGAAATCACAGTAAGGACGAGTCCTCAGAGGGTGAGTGTGACCACCTCTCATTTCATAGAAGGGGAAATTGGAGAAGCAGGGTGTTTCAACTTTGCCCACTTAATAATCAAACCACAAACATTTACCAAGGCTTCTGTGTGTCCTGGTCTGCGTCAACCACTTTCATGGGGCACCTCAATGAATTCTCAAATCACTCGGAGAACACTGGGGCTCAGAGAGTTAAATGACTTGCCCAAGCCAAGGTAAATCTCCAGGCAGGGTGGGATGGGGATGGGGAGGCTGGGTTTGACGCCAGACTCTAAACTCCTCTGCCTGCTGCCCCCTGCTGAGCATGAGAGAAATGGCAGGACCTCAGCCTTGCCTGCTTTGTGGCTGTTCAGATTCACGCCTAAAGCTCGGTTCTTCCCATTACGATGGGTTGTTGTGACTAGATGACAAACAGAAATTAAATGACTGACAGTTCCATGGCTAAGCAATCTGCATAGATAAAAAAAATCACTAATAAAAATAGAAATAATTGGCTGGGCGCAGTGGTTCATGCCTCCCATGCAGTGGGAGGCCGAGGCAGGAGGATCACTTGAGGCCAGGAGTTCGAGACCAGCCGGAGCAAGAGTGAAATCTGGTCTCTACAGAAAAATAGAAAAATTAGCCAGGAGTGGTGGTGAGTGCCTATAGTCCCAGCTACTTGGGAGACTGAGGCAGGAGGATCCCTTGAGCCCAGGAGTTTGAGGTTGCTGTGAGCTATGATCATGCCACTGTACTCTAGCCCGGGTAACAGAGCAAAACCCTGTCTCAAAAAAAATTTTTAAAAAGAAATAATTAACAAGTCACTGATATAAATAGATACAATAACACCAGTGTCTTTTATTCCAAATTATCAAGGTCTAAATCCAATAATACCACCTCAAGTGCTTTGTGAGAATTAGCGTGTTAAAAGTTGTTTATGCTCAGTTTCCTCAGCTTTATTTTGGTGAGGTGAATAAGTGAAAACTAAAAGTCTTGTCTTAAAAGGTCTCTTCGCCTGGGCTGTTCTGGGCTAGGATGGGGTGAAATTTGGTACATGTGTGTTCAGCCAAACTGTCTGAAACCACCTGCTATTTGTGGCCCGGGAAGCAGCTTCTCAGCTGGATCAATGAGTCAGATTAGGTGGGTAGGAAGGGCCATGGATCTCCTTCCTGGCTGGGCTGCTCCGCTTGCTCACCATGTGTAGGGTGCTAATTACAGTCCCACAGGGCCACCTCACCCACAGCAGCCAGGCCTGTTTGGCTGGGGGCTGCCCCGGGGGCCGGGCTCTATGGCCATCCTAAAGCAATCCAGCTTTAATGCCTCCAAGGCTCTGGTCAGTGGTCCTGCCCACAGGAGTTCTGGCATCAAAACCCAGTATTGTTTCTTGGCCACACCACAGCGGGTGTGTCCAAGTGTGAAATCACTGTTTTTTATCCTAAATCCCATGCCCCGGACATCCTTGACCCCATCCCCACTGCTAAGCCACCCCTAACATGGCAGCGGGGTATCAGCCATGGAGGAGGTTCAGGAAGTCGTTCATTCATTTATTCAACGGCTCTTTGTTGAATGCTTGCTCTGGGCTTACAAGTCCCTGCCCTCATGGAACTTACTGTCTAGTGGAGGACACAGACTTAAAAATGCAGATGAGCATCTGGTGAGCCCAGTGACAAGGACGGAGTGGGAGGCATGTGGGAGGGCCCCAGGGAGACGGGTTTGAGGTTCTGAGAGGCAGCTGTGAGGCTAATCTGAAGAAACGCTAAGTTGAAGACGACCCCAAAGGTGTCACACAGCCTCCAGCAGGACAAGATATGGGGAGTGTGTGAGAGAGAGAGAGAGACAGAGCGAGAGCAGGGGAGCATGTGTGCTCCCGCAGGCCTCTGTGTACTGTCCAGGCGAGGTCTGGCCACTTGATCCTCGCCTCCACTGACTGGGCTGTGGGGTCTCTGGGCCGGTGACCCGCCCCCCCGCCCCGGAGAACCCCTAACTTGGGAGCTGCCCATCTTGAACTCAAGCACCAGCCACACTCATGGGCTCTGAACGCCTGCAGGTCCTCAAGGCCGAGCTGAGACGGGGACGGCCGGGCGCTTTCAGATGAGTCTGCCCGCCCAGGGGAGATGCTCTCAGCAGCTTTAAGCCGTGAGAATGTCCAGCAGAGAGTCTGCCTGATTTGGAGACCACGTCTACCCTCACCTCACACTCTGAGCTCCCAGGTGGGCCACTGGGGAGCACAAGGTCGGCTCTGACGCGCAGGGTGAGTAGAGGGACCATTCCTGGCCCGACTTTTAGGGACGTGAAGCTTTGTCTTCTGTAGTCGCACAGCATGAAGTCTTGGGAGGGATTTCAGTTCAGATTTGATCCCAAGGCTTTTATCCTCAACCCAAGTCAACATACTCAACCAGACAGGGGGTCTCAGGAGAGCAGAGCAGCACGGTCCCCTACCTAACATTTCATGGATGTGGGCATGGAGGTGTTCCGTGACCAGCCCAAAGTTATGCTTATAAGAAATAAGCCGGGGACACAGATTCTGTGCCTCCTGCGATCTTTTCCCTGATGGCTCAGGCACCAGTTGGCAGGGGCTGCATTAAACAGTGTACAGCATGTTTTAGAAATAAATGGCTCTGAAGTTATCCTTATGTTCTTCTTTGTGACTGATGTGCTCTGTTCTCACTCCTCTAGGGAGTGTCCGAGGGAGACTGGGCTCCCTGGTGGGGGCTCCTGACTGGCTCTATGGTTCGTCCCTTCCCATCCCCCTAGGAAGGTGGGCTGGGCTGGAGCAGGCTGGGGACGGAACTAATGTCGGTGTGTTGCTGGCAGTGGCTGACCCCCCATCAAATTACCTCAGATTCTGCAGCCTCAGATTCTTCACCATCCGTGGTGCCAAGCCCAGGGGCACTCCCTGTCCCCAGAATCCCCACTGCCTTCCTTCATCCAGGCTGTAATCACAACCACGTAACTTCCTGCCCTAAAAACCTCTGCTCACAGGATCAAGTCCACATAGCTGAGTTTGGTGTTCGTGGCCACTTCTAAATCGGACCAAAGTCTCACCTCCCACTCCTTCCCACACGCACTCTGATGTCCCAGATAAGCTGCACCATCACGTGCACCGATGACTCCTGCATGGTCAACTGCGTGGCTCAGCCAAAGAAGGGCACGGGAGAGAAAGAATGACAGAAACCGTCCTGGAGGATCTGTCTGCCACTCCAACCCCTGAGTGAGAGTGCGGGGAGGCAGGGCAGGAGAGGTGCCCCTGCTGCTTCCTCCCGGGCTCCCAGGCCTGTGGGCTCCTCCCAGGACGAGCATCTCATCACCCTGAGAATGGTGCTCAGGCCTAAAGACAGGCCACGGTTGTACCACACTGTTCCCGCGTGCGAGCTGAGCACTGCGTGTAAAACACACACAGCGATCTGTTCAGTGCTGGAGGAAAAGCCATTATATGGGGCCTAAAGAGACAGGACTGTCCTTTACAAGTGGGCAAAGAACAATTTTTCAGGGATAAAATGACTACATAGTATTTTTGCCTTACATTTTGGTTCAGAATCACTGACATGGCTCTTCTGCCCCTTCACCTTGCGCACACTCTTTCCTGACCCTCAAGATTCAGCCCCAATGTCCCCTCTTCCGGGAAGCTTTTGCCAACGGCCCCAGGCAGACCTGATCAGACCCTCCTGTGTGTCTCAAATGCCCCTGTGAACTTCCCCAGGTCAGGGCAGAGGTGATGCCGTGTTATGCCATCTCCCCCGTGAGTCCGGGACTCCCCTCTGTGGCCCAGAGTCACTGTGAGGATTTGCTGGGGGACATTAGCTGGGGGCTGGCTGGGCAGTGAGGTATCAACGCAATTCCTTCCACTTCTCATGCCCTTCTTGGACCCTCTGGAGACACCAGTGTGCCAGGCCTTCCTCATAAGCCATGGAGAATGTGCTGTGAGGGTCTGCTTCTAAGTGGGGAGGTGGAAGACCCCTTACCTGGTGCAACCATAATTTCATTTTTCTTGGAGCGAATTCGAAGAAAGGTGAGGTCATTCTGGGGGTCAATTTCACGCACGGTGCTCCGTGCTTTCAAGATGAAGTTGTGCATGAGGTTGGCGTACTGTGTGGTGGTGGGACTGTCCATGGTGCTCTTGATGGGAATGCCTGAGGGGAGAACAGACGGAGACTGAGCAGGACGCTGGAGCCCCTTTCTGCCAAGCTCCCACTCCACACCCCTAATTCTAGAGCACTGGACTGGCAGTTAACAATCACTGCCACCATTCAGAGGGCTTGCTCTGTGACAGGCCCGGTGCTGAGCACAAGTATGTCAGCACCAGGCCCCAGAACTACTCTGTGGGTGGTATCACTTCACGAGTCAATTAGGCAACGGGAGCACTGAGCAGCCAGGTGACCCGTCTGTGGTCGCACAGGAGGAAAGCTGTGGGGGTCTGCTGGCTCCACCACTGGGCTCCTTTCCCAGGGCTGCGCTGCCTAGACTGGCTTCCAGCAACAAGAGGAGGGACTGTCATTCATAATGCTTAGAACCCAAACCAGGAAGACAGGTGTTAAAATTTCTAAATACTGAAAAGTGGGAATAAGAAAAAAAGGTCAACTTGTGCTAAGACACAACCATCACCACTTCCACCCAGGGGAGGCTTACAGCCCAGTTGTAAAGACACTGTCTACACACATAATTGTGCCCCCAAATTAAAATGTTTCTCTGTCTATACTTAACCTTTGTAAACAGCACTGCTGCCTCTTTCAAAGAGCCCACGATGCGGACAGTCCACACAGTTCACCATTCCTCTATTGTTGGGTACTCAGGCTGGGTTTTTCACAGTGAAATCAACTACATAATGAACATCATGGTGCACCAAAGCCTTTTGTTTTGAGGACTGCTTCCTTGAGATGAATCATTAAATGGACCTGCTCACTGGACAGTGCCTACTGTCAAGGTGAGGAAAGTGGCTCAACTTGAGCCACCCAGGCCACAACTGGGCCATCAGGTGCCTGTGACTTGGCTGTGACATTATCAGCAGAAAGCTCCATCCATGAGCCCACCAGCTGACATTCACTTGTGAAGAATGTGGCTCCTCACATGCAAGTGGCCAGATTTTGGGCCCAGGACCTGCTCATCTGGCCCGTAACTGACCAGCCTGGGGATCAGCCACAGGCAGTCATCGCAGGCCTGCCCACTGGGGGAAAGAAACTGGCCCAACCTTGTCTTCTCAGGGCACCAGGCACACGGTCAGTTGTGGGCCAGATCAGCAGGGCCCTGAACCCAAAATCCGACCTGGGCTTACACCCTGGCTCTGCCCCTTCACAGCTATGTGGCCTTAGCAATGGTTCCACCTCTCTAGCCTCCACTGCCTCATCTGTAAAATAACGCCTATGCTTCAAAGTGCTGCTGTGAGAACTGCGTATGGCTTAATTCATTTAAGAATGTTTAGCAAGAGCACACACTTAATAAATGTTAATTTTTTATCAATGCCACCCACGTAGTAAACCCCAATCCCAATAACCTGAGGGGATGCGACTGTTCCTTAAGCCTGCAAGGGCCTTGCTCACGCACAGAGCCCACCCCGAGGGCCAGGACCGGAGCTCGGATGAGCCCTGGGTTGACTGTTCTGCTGCCTGGCCAGGGACCTCCCCCTCAGCTCACCTTTGGGCCCTGAGGGTAAGAGGCCCACCAGTGTCAAGGTTTGGGTGATTATGAGACCCCTTGACCTTCTCTTTTTATACAATGCAAGGCTACGTTCTTGCAGATCCCTCTGCCTGGAACTTTCCTTCCTTCCCCTGTTCACTCATGGCTCCCACTGGCCCCTCATGTCCCCACCTCCTGCAGGTGCCTCTTCTCCAGTGGTGGTCACTGCCCCCACTCTACCGTCCCAGCACTGTGCAGCTTTCCTTTACGGTGATGTCACACCGTTACAGAAGTGATTGTTATGTCCCTCCCCACCACAGTGTAAGTTCCCTGAGGGCAAGACCAAGTCTGATTTGCTCACTAGCATCCCTGGAGGGACAGCATTAAGCAACTGTGGGGTGGCCCTGGGCATGGTCTGACCTCATGGGATGTCCACATGTCTGTCTGTAAAGGTGGCAGCAATAATGTCTACCCTACAGGGCAGTCAGGGAACACATCATCAGACTGTGCCCAGCACAGTGCCAGGCATGTGACAAACACACAGTTAATGCTGTATCACCTCCATTTAGAGGGCTATTCTTAATCCTGGCCTGGGAGAGCATACCCTCTGCTGGGCACTGAGAGGCCTGCACAATTCTATGTGGGGCATGTCACTTAACCTCTCTGAACCTCAATTTCCTTGTCAGTAAAACGGATTGCTGTGAATATTAATTATCATTCAGGGCCTAGCTTCCTAAAAGGAGCATTCAAGGAGATCTTGAGGGGTGGGTGATATCTGGATCAGTAGAGAGAGGAGTGGCCATTCCAGGCAGGGGTAAGAGCAAGAGCTAAGGCAAGAAGATGAAATAAAACAAGTGTCAGAGAAGAACGCAAAGACTATGGCCTGCAGAGGCCCCCAGGAGAGAGGGTGGGAAAGACTCCTCTGGAGAAAGAAGACTGACTTCCAAGAATGAGCAATGATGTGGCGTCCCCATCCTTATCCAATGGCTTGTTCATCTCCCAATGTTTTTTTTTTTTTTTTTTGAGACAGAGACCCACTCTGTTGCCCGGGCTAGAGTGAGTGCCGTGGTGTCAGCCTAGCTCACAGCAACCTCAAACTCCTGGGCTCAAGCAATCCTCCTGCCTCAGCCTCCCGAGTAGCTGGGACTACAGGCATGCGCCACCATGCCTGGCTAATTTTTCTATATATATTTTTAGCTGTCCATATAATTTCTTTCTATTTTCAGTAGAGACGGGGTCTCGCTCTTGCTCAGGCTGGTCTTGAACTCCTGAGCTCAAACGATCCACCCGCCTCGGCCTCCCAGAGTGCTAGGATTACAGGCGTGAGCCACCGCGCCCGGCCTATCGCCCAATGTTGACAAGATGCTCACACCTGCCAAGGTTGTATTCTCAGCTTTGGGGCATTCCCCAAATAGTCTGCCAGCCATTTCCTTGCCCCCAGGCACTGGTGGACAGCCTGGACAGTGGCCAAAAGCATGGAGTTGGAACTCCATTTCTACCACTTCCTCCCTGTCTTATCTTGGATAGGTTATTCAACCTCTTTCTAAGCCTCAGTTTCCCCATTTATAAAACAGAGATTAATAGTTCCATCCTCATAGGATTGTTTTAAGGATTAAATGAACTAAGGTATGTGAAGTATTTATAATGGGACCTGGAAAAGGGTATTATTATTTTCAATCTTGTTAGCTGTTATAGGCATTATTACAATTATTAATCTAATGATTATAGCATCTAATGTGCTTGCGAAAATTTTTTTTTTTTCCTTTGAACACATTCCTCAAAGTAGAATTACCACAAATCAAAGGGACTGGTGGCATCACTGACTGTGGTTTCTTCATTTAACAAACATTCACTGACCTGAATCTAGTGCATGTGCCGGATGGACATTGGGAAAAGAGGTGAGTCGGACACTGTACTGGCCTGGCCTTTACTAGCCAAGGTGCTGTGATTAGCAGCAATGTCTTGGCGTACCTGTCCCCTCCCAGCCTCACACTGCATTATGTTATTTTTGTATACTCTAGTGAGGTAGTTTTTAAATTGGTCAAAACCTTTCCCCAAATTAAAACTAATGCAGAAACACAAGCTAATGGATCTGAGTGGGGCTGCTCTGACTGAAGTGGAAAACAGGGACCTGGGCCTCCATCTCTACTACTAGGGGCAACAAAGAATGCCAAGGCTTAAGGAACAAAGCCCTAAAAACACATGTTAGGTAGTCTCTCTGAGGGAAAGCCTTCAGATGGATACATATCTGCTCTGAGTCTTAGGCCTGTAGCTCTCATTGCAGCCACTTCTGGTTAGAATCTACTCTCTAAAGCATAATTTTCTAAACTTGTCTGATCCTAAGAATCTCCTGGGGTACTTGGTAAATACGCAGATTTCCCAGGTCTCACCATAGTCCTAATAAATCAGACTTTCTAGTGCAGAGGCCTGGAAAGCTATATGTTCAACAAGAGCCCCAGGTGATTCTAATGAATGGATAAATTGGGGAACCACTGTGACCTAGAGGCATGAAGCATGTGGATTCTCCCAACCCAATAGGGGAAGTTGACCAGGTAATTGGGTTTGTATAAACAAATGCCTCACAGCCCAAAACTGATGGTGACAATACTGTACTAACTGCTTTACACTGTTCATTCTTAATCCTTCCAACCTATACAGTAGATATAATTATTATCCACATTTACAGGCTTAAGTGACTTGCCCAAGGTTACAAAACTAATCAGGAGAAGAGGCAGGATTCAAACTCACAACTGCTGGATTCTGGAGCCCCTGTCCTTACTGCTGCCTACAGCACCAGGGCCTGGGGCCACAGACCAGCAGCTACTCTCTGGTGCTTCACAGCACAGTGTGGGAGAAAGCACACATGCACTCAGACAGACTTGGATTTAAATCTTGGCTCTATGATGGCAGGTGAATCAATTAAATTTGTAGACTCAGTTTTCTCCACTGCAAAATGGAAATAACAGGGCTGCTTTAAGGAATAAATGAAACAGTATGTTTGTAAAGCACCAGCCAGAGACCTGGCACAGAGCAAGTGTGTGATAAATGTTAGTTGCCTTCTTCACCATGTCTAGTGTGATTTGGGAAAATTGTTATCTGTACCCTCCTTCTAGTTGTTCAAATTACCTCCCAGAAGAGGGGGGAGAAGCTGTAGGTACAAAGAAGTCAACCAGAGAATTATCTAGCAAGAAAGCAAAATCAACATAAATGGGTACATAATACTCACTTAATGGGCTCATACAGAAGTAGAAACAACATAAATAGGTTAATGAACATTGTGCTGGCACTTAAGAAATTTGCTTATGTAAACCATGAAGCAATATTTAAAAAACCTCATGTGTAAACATATGCAAAACAAGAACAACCATGATTATGACCATCCAAAACTGTGCCTGGACAAGGCTGAAAAAGCATGGAATACTCAAGAGTATGATCTGTCAGGGCAGTGGGACTGAGTGGATTTTTCCTTTGTTAGAACACTGGAGGTGTTAAAAAAAAAAAAAAAAACGCTTAAAATTAGATCAGGTACACGACTGGGCTTAGTAAACAGCAAGGTTACGCTGTGTTTGGGCAGTTTCCAGGGCCTTTCTGGGTGCGGGTCATGGCGGGAGTGGGGTGTACCTTCTGTGTTCACCACGATGATTCCCTGCACTCCTTTCTGGCTCTGAAGTCGCTTCAGTGTCTCCTCCACCTCTGCCTGCCAGAAAACAAGACCAAGGTTAGGAGGGATCGGTAGGCTGGATTAACTTCCTCATATCCCAGGCAGGTGAATCACACATTTGTCTTCCAATAACAAACAAGTGATACTTGGCACTTGGCACCTACTCAAAGCTCCCCAGGCCACCACCACCAGCACCCAGAGCATCTGCTCACACCTCCCACTGGGAGGGGGCTGCTCCTGGCCCTTTGTCCACCAGGCATTATTATCCCTCCCCGCTCAGCTATTTGGAAACAGGATATAAATATATATATGTATATATATATATATATATATATATACACACACACACATACATCCATAACTCATATATTTGGTATAGCAGGGGACACTACTCTGATGATTTGAAAAAAACCCAAACAGTAGTGTCTAACAGGAAGAAAACACTTGGCCATTTGTGGCCCAAACAGCACAACTGAAAACATTCCAAGGGAAGCAAAATGACCCCATGAGAATAGACTCAGTGACTTAATAAGCTGGCAACTAAGATAATGTGACACATGGCATATAGCCACAAGAAGTGTGCCAACAGGAAGGGGCTCGTCAATCCTGATTTTCCAGAAACTACTCAGGGTGGGATACTCTGGCACATGACATTTATAAACACAGAGACAATCAGATGTTTGGGTCCTCACCCTGCCATGCAAGGTCTTTTACATTATCACTCTCACCTTCTTTACCTTTCCCTCTACTCTCCGTCTACATGCTCACACCTCCCTGTCTCCACATCTTTTTACCCTACAAGGGCTCTTCTAGACCAAATTCTTCTAGACCACCTAAGACATCACCTCCTCTCCAAAGCTTTTACTGATCCCCCAGTTCAACGGAGTCTTTTCCTACCTCTGACTCCCCAACCCTGGGCTGTGCCTCTCTGGGAGATGTATTCGGTGCTGTGCCTAATTACTTAGAGATTCTACAATGGCCTGCAGAGTAGGAGCATGATAAACAGCTGCTTGACTGAACTAGGCCTAACTCTTCCTGTGGATGGAAACTGGCCTTGAAGTGTGCTTGTTTTCAGGAGGCCCTGTCCAGACTGGTCTGGAGTCCAATCAGAAGCTGCTCAAAGGCTGAGAGCTATTAGAAACAGAGGCTCTATTCACCAAAAGAAAATGGTTCCCCACCCCCAGAGGCTACTGATTTGGTGGGTGGGGGATCCGAAACATAGGGTGGAGACAGCACAATGAATTCTTGTTTTTCTGGAAGGCACAAGGCTAACAATCACTGCCACCCACTCCCCTGTGATGTAAGAATACTCTCAAATGCTAGAGGGAATGGGAAACAAGTTCCTCCTACAAAACGGCAAATAGCCTGATGCCTCTAAAAGCTGGAGCCTGGGTGAAACGATAGGGCCCCGTGGACGTGAGAGTACGATACAGTGGGTCACGCATGTGTGAGATCTTAAGTCACTCAATAGGCTTTCACTGAGCTCCCACTGTGTGCCAGGTGCTATTCGGGGCGGGGTGGTTAAGCACAACAGTGGTCAATACTGTATAGTACTCAGTCTGATGAGGAAATGATTAGGGTGGAAAGGCTAGCAAGGGCTCATGGCCTGGGTGGAGAAAGATTTCTCACACAGAGATTAAGATATGTAAGTAAAATTTATTTTATTATTTAGAAGGACAGAGACACTGTGAGAGAGAGAGAGAGAAAAGTGGGGAGGGGGGCAGGGAGACGGCGTGGCATCCCAAAGAAAGAGAAGGGGGTGCCAGCAGCGAGGCCAAGTGGCTCGCTGATTTTAAGGGGGATGAAGAGAAGAACAAAGTGATGGCAGTTGGTCACAAAAGCAGCAGCAGGTAGATAACAGAAACCGCAAGGATGTCAAAGTCCAAGACGTGGTTTCCTGCCTCTCCTTGGAGAAGGGATTATCTATCACAGGAGATGTGACTCTGTCCTCGAGATGGTTGAGGCTGTAGTTCTTTCTCCTGCTGTTTATTTAGGAACTCTGTAAAAGCAGATTCTCAAAAAAACAATTTTGAAAGAGAGAGGTTTACATCTCTTTTCCATTCATTCAGCTTTTTCAGAAGTTGTGCAAAATAGAACTCCTGCAGGGTGCCTGTTAGTGAGACAACTCACAGGATTGCTCTCTGTTACTGGAAATTGTAGGATTAGGTATTTTTCCTATGTGGGATTAGGTATTTTCCTGTTACTTTTGTAAGACTGCCCCTTTCAGAAACTCTCCTGGAAATTCATCCTAAGGTAAGGAAGTAATTCAAAAGAACAACACAGCAAGATGTTTGCTGCAGAGACATCCGCAATAGCAAAAAGCAGAAAGAACTAAAAATGCCCAACAATCAGTGGAAAGGCCAAGTAAATTATGGGGAATATCCACACGTGGGAATATAAAACATAAACAATGGTGATGAGATCATGTTACACCATCACAAAAAGTTTGTGCTGTAACGTTAAGTGAAAACAGCAAAATGCAAAAATAAAGCGCATGGTGACTATAACCACGTGAAAACAAGAGGGCTAGAGGAGATTTTGAAAACAATAAAAAGCCACATTAAAAGCAAGGAATTATAGATAAGGTTTTATTTTGTTTTCAAAAAAAGTGTTGTTTCTATTTAATAACATTTTAACCACCCCCCGCCCGCCACATATCCGAGAGAGAAGTCTATGATATAGGGGCTTTAGGGCTCTGACAGGCTCAACATCGTAAGAATAAGAATACGTAAGAATAATTTGGATGACAATGTAGGATAGCTCAATCAATCTGCAACAGAGGAAAGGGGAAAGAATGTTAAAACCAAAGATGTCAGAATCCAGGTCCAAAATATCCCCCAGATATTGTGAAATGAAAAAGATGAAACTTAACAACTTTATGGGCACCTTGTGTGTGCCAGACATTGTTTTAGGCCTGGGGATGCTGTAGTGAACAAAATACAACACAATCTTCTGCCCTCGTGAAGCTGACATTTGTGGCAGTGTTGAAGGTGGGCCAGATATTAAACAAAAAAGAAGCTAAAAAAAATGTCGGGTACAGTAGGCAAGGGGGATCTGGATGATGGGAGTATTAAATAACGTCACGAGAGAAGGCCTCATAAGGTGATAGCCGAGTAGAGATCTGAAGGAAATGGAGGAGCTAGCCATGCAGATTTCTGCAAAGTATTCCAGATAGCACAAAGAGCAAGTACAAAAGCCCTGGGCTGGGAGAGTGTCTGGCACGTCCAAGAAAAAGCAAAGGAGCCAGTATGGCTGCAGGGCAGTGAGCAAGGGGAGAGTGGGGCCCGCAACCAGGACCGGATCACAGTGAGCCTGGCAGACCAAGTAATGACTCTGGTTTTTGCTGGGTATGATTCGTGGAGCCACAAGTTTTGACGTAAAGAATAATAAGATCTGATGTTTCAAAAGGATGGCCCTGGTTGCTGTGTGGAGAACGGACGGCAGGGGCCAAACGCAGCCTGCCAGGAGTCCTGGCCTCCAGCCCTGGCCCTTGTCAGGTCCTGTTTCCTGTCTGAAGGAAACAAGCTTCTCTCCCCTCTCTCCCTCATGCACTGCTGGATGTAATTAACTGCCAACCCTTTGGACTCAGCTGCCGAGCCTCCTCTTCTGGGCACCTGTGGCACCCAGCCTTCATAGACTTATCACAGTGGAGTGTCACTGTCTGTCTTACATGTATCTCCTCCTCAGACTCCAGGCACCCAGACTTTATAGCTCCAGTACCTGGCGAAGTATAGACTCATAAACACTGAAGGAACAAATGAAAAGCATTTCTGCAACTATGTTTCTCAAAATCAGCCTTTTTAAGTATAGGAGCAGGGGCATGGCCTTATAGTACCCAGTGTAAAAAGAGCTAATAAGGTTTAGGTGATCCTAAGTTTAATGAGAACCATCCACTAAGATCTGGCTGTTTAAAAAGTAAACACACACCAGGAACAAGAGGACACACTGGTATACATTTATCTACTCAGTACCTACTACGGGTCATATATTGCTTTTAGACACATGCTCTCACCTGAGCCTCTCATTCACCTTCCATGGTTAGTATGATCTCCACGTTACAGGAAACATGATTCAGAAAGGAGAAGAGTTTTGCCCAAGAACACACAGTATGTCAAGAGAAGAGCTGAATATATTTAATACCGATGACCACAATGATGAGGTCCCTGCTTTCAGGGAGCTCACATTCTGGTGGAAGAGACTTAAAAAAACAAAATAAAACAAAAAAACAAGTGAGCAATATTCTTGCAGGGTACAGGGACTAGGTAGGGGGCAGGAGTTACTACTTTGGCTAGTGTGGTCAGGAATACCTGCGGATGTAATCTTTAAGTGAAGAACTAAATGAGAAAGAAATGCACTCAAGGCAACGGGTTCTCTAGTTCCCGGGTGCATGTATAGTGACAAATGGAAGAACAAGCAGCACCATGCACAAAAAATTTAAGAAAAATTTTTTAAAAAAGAAAAGAAAAAACAAGCAGCAATACAGCTCCAGGATTATTTATTTATTCAGCATGGGAGTGATAACCACCATCTGAAGCAAATGATTCAGGAAGGAACTGTGACCAATT
Source organism: Varecia variegata (assembly GCA_028533085.1). NCBI lineage: Eukaryota > Metazoa > Chordata > Mammalia > Primates > Lemuridae > Varecia > Varecia variegata. The sequence continues at coordinate 183,165,198 of CM052436.1, forward strand.
TGACTACTAAGCATAAAGCTTAACTTCTGTAAAACAATAATGAATCAAATAGGACAGAAAAGTATTGCATCAAATATAACAGACAAAAGTAATTCCAAAAACATCACATAAAATGATTAAGCAAAATAGCAAGTTTTCAATAGGTAGTGGGCAAAAAGGATACTAGTAAACAATACACCTAAGAGAAATTACAAACATGACAAAAATGACCATAATTCCCTGTGAACAAAGGAATGAAAAATCACACCAGTACTGAGGTCTCTTTTTAAATGTCAGAAACGGTACAAGGGCAAAACAACCTTTTGGAAAAGCTACAGGATGATATATTGCAAAGACCATAAAAGTACTGGTCTCTTCGCTTAGAAATTCTTTTCCTGAGAAATTATCCTAAGGAAATACTCTAATAAGTTAAAAAACAAACCAAAACAAACTATACACACACACAAGCATCATCTCTGCTAATTAAGAACTGGAAGCAATCCAAATGTTCACAAAATTATAGTATAACTATTTCACTGACTATTATGTAGTCACTAAATAGTTCATCACAAAGATGATACAGCAACAAGGTTAAATGTTTTTGGACATTAAAACACAAAAGAGGGGTGAGGAGGGTGATCTGATGCTCTTCTCCACCACCATCTATGCTGTGTCCCCCACCCTCACCCCCCCCCAAAAAAAACACAAAAGAAAAAAACAAACAAAAAACCCAGAATGCATATCTTGAAAAATATGCACGTGTGAACAAAGAAGAGAAGGGGAACATACCAAGATGAAAATAGTTGTGTGGAGGAGTAAAACTGGATGAGGAGAATTATGGTTGATTTTTATATCACTGTTCTAAGGGGCAGTTTCCACCAAAATGTAAAATATGCATGCCAGAAGTGCCACTTCTAGGAATCTATCCTACATAACCGCTAGCATGAGTGCAAAAAAGACCAGAACAGTTACTGCAGCATTGCCGGGAGAAAAAAGATCTATAAACCACCTGAATGTGTATAGGGGAATAGGATACTATACAGCCCTTAAAAAGAATGAAGTAGATTTGTGTATCATGACACAGAAAAATGTATGATTTTTTAAGTGAATAGAGCAAGTTGCAGAATGAGATATATATTGATATAGCTTAAAGTAAACTTAACATGTATAAATATATATGTTACAATTTCATGTAATAAGCAGCTTATATATAAATGTGCTTACGTATCAAACAAATCTGGAAGGAAACATATCCAACTGCCAACAGTAGTTACCATGGGGTAGCAAGATGGGGACTACATGCATTTTCCGTATTATATACTATAATACAAAACTATAGCAACCAAAACAGCATGGTAGTGACATAAAAACAGACATACAGACCAGTGGAACAGAATAGAGAAAGAACCTAGAAATAAATCCACACATTTATAGCCAACTGATTTTTTTCTTTTCTTTTTAATTATTTATTTTATTTATTTTTGAGGCAGAGTCTCGCTCTGTCACCCCTAGAATGCGGTGGTATCATCATAGCTCACTGCAACCTCAAACTCCTGGGCTCAAGTGATCCTCCTGTCTCAGCCTCCCAAGTAGCTGGGACTATAGGTACCCACCACGATGCCCAGCTAATTTTTTCTATTTTTAGTAGAGACGGGGTCTCACTCTTGCTCAGGCTGGTCGATCTCCTGACCTCAAGCAATCCTCCCACCTCAGCCTCCCAGAGTGCTAAAATTACAAGCCTAAGCCACCATGCCCAGCTCTTCTTTTTAAAATTTATTTTATTATTATTTTTTTAAGAGACAAAGTCCTGTTACATTGCCTAGGCTGGTCTCGAGCTCCTGGGCTCAACTGATCCTCTCACCTCAGCCTCCCAAGTCACTGGAATTAAAAGGGTGAGCCACCATGCGCAGCTACAGCCAACTGATTTTTGACAAAGGTCCCAAGAACATACATTAGGGAAAGGACAGTCTCTTCAATAAATGGTGCTGGGAAAACTGGACAGATATACATTTGCAGGAGAATGATACTAGACCCCTACCTCTCACCATGTACAAAAATCAACTCAAAATGAATTAAGTACTTAACTGTAAGACCTGAAACCAGAAAACTACTACTAGAAGAAAACACCGAGAAACGCTTTAGGACATTAGTCTAGGCAAAGATTTATAGCTAAGACTTCAAAAGCACAGGCAACAAAAACAGACAAACGGGATTATATTAAACTAAAAAGCTTCTGCACAGCAAAGGTAAAAGAGTGAAGAGACAACCTGCAATGGGAGAGAATATTTGCAAACTATTCATCTGACAAGGGACAAATATCCAGAATATACAAGGAACTCAAACATCTCAACAGCAAAAAGCCAAATAATCCCATTAAAAAATGGGCAAAGGATCTATTGAATAGACAATCTTCAAAAGAAGACATACAAATGGCTAACAGGTGTATGAAAAAATACTCAACATTACTAATCATCAGAGAAATGTAAATCAAAACCACAATGAGATATCACCTCACCCCAGTTAGAATGGCTATTATCAAAAAGACAAAAAATAACAAATGCTGGTGAGGATGCAGAGAAAAGGGAACTCTCATATACTGTTGGTGGGATGTGAGTACAGCCATTATGGAAAACAGTATGGAAGTCTCTCAAAAAACTAAAACCAGCAGGGCACGGTGGTGGTGTCTATAGTCTCAGCTACTTGGGAAGCTGAGGCCAGAGGACTGCTTGAGCCCAGGTGTTCAAATCCAGCCTGGACAACACAGGGAAACCCCCATCTCTTAAAAAAAAAACCCAATCAACTGAAAACAGAACTACCATACTCCAGCAATTCCATTATTGGGTATTTATCCAAAAGAAAGGAAATTAGTATATCAAAGGTATAAGAGATACTGGTACTCCTTGTTTACTATAGCACTATTCACAATACCCAAGATAGGGCTCAAGTGTCCAGCAATGGATGAATGGAGAAAATGTGGTATATATACACAATGGAATTCTATCCAGCCATAAAAAGAATGAAATCCTGTCATTTGCAGCAACGGAATGGAACTGGAGGTTATTATATTAAGTTAAATAAGCCAGGCACACAAAGACAAATATTCCATGTTCTCTCTCATATGTGGGAGCTAAAAAAGTTGATCCCTTGAAGGTAGAGAGTAGAATGATGGTTATCAGAGGCTGGGAAGGGGTTAGGGATGAACAGAGAGGTTGGTTAATGGGTACAAAAATACAGTTAGAAGGAATAAGTTCTAGTGTTTGATAGTACAGTAGGATGACTATAGTTAACAATAATTTATTGTACATTTTAAAATAGCTAGAAGATCTGAAATGTTCTCAACACAAAGAATAAATATTTGAGGTGATGGATATCTAAAACACTGATTTGATCATTACACATTGTATGACTGTGTCAAAATATCACATGTACCCCATAAATACGTACAACTAGTATGTATCAGAAAATTAACATTTGTGGCCAGGCTCGGTGGCTCATGCCTGTAATCCTGGCACTTTGGGAGGCCTAGGCAGGAGGATCACTTGAGCCCACAAGTTCGAGACCAGGCTAGGCAACATAGCAAGCCCTTTTCTCTATAGAAAATTAAAAAAAAATTAGCCAAGCGTAGTTGTGCACGCCTGCAGTCCTAGGTACTCTGGAGGATGAGCCAGGAGGATCACTGGCACAGTAGCCCAGATGACAGAGCAAGACTCTGTCTACAAAAAAAAAAAAAAGTTTTTTACAGTTTAAAAAGTGATGTGAAAGATGAAATTATACATATTTGAAGCATTATTACATATTTTTAATGATGTGGAGACATTCTTTGTGGCATAATAATGAAAAAAGCAGAACCCACAAATGTACGCACATTCAATACAAGCTAAATTACACACGAAAGCAAAAAAGTAATATGCCTAACTGCAAGTGGTTTCCTCTAGGTGATGGCACTGTTTCGTTTTTCTTTTCAGTTTTTCTTATAAGCCTTAGATTTCTAAATAAGAGTTTTGAAAAAGTAATGCACTCACATGGTTTAACACTTAAAAGGTCTTTTCAAATTTTGTACAAGCTGTGAGGATTAAGAACACAAGGGAATACAAAACCCTGGAAAGGCGTAAAGGGAGCCCACAGTCGCAGCCAGCAAAGTAGGCCGTGGGATCCCCAAAGGTAGGTCCCGCCCGTTCCTGACTCACGCACCCAGTCCCAGCGGCTCCAAGGAGTCACACTGACAAGAGTGGCTGCAGCCAGGCTTCTAGGGTTCAAAATCCACCTCCACCCTTTCCTAGGGCAAGGCACTCAGTTTCATGGGGCTTCAGATTCCAATTTGTAAAATAGGGCTAATGGTCGTGTCTACCTCACACCGCTGCGAGGAGGAAGAAAGACAAGATACATAAAGCGCTTAGCAGAGCCTGCCACAAACTAAGGTCCCAAGAAACGTTAATCAAGGTTGGCATCGCGCAACAAGGCCCAGGACGCTAGGCTGCAGGGGCCGTGGGCCGCCCCCAACCCCCAACCCTCAACCCCCAACCCCCAACCCCTCCGACTCCTCGCCGAGGCCCAGGCTCCCGCTTCCGGTCAAGGTGCCGCGGGATGCGGTGGCCCCGCCTCGGTCCGGGTCTGGAGGCCCGCGCCGCCCGGGTTCCGCCCTCCAACCAGCTCGTCCCGGTCCCGGCCACGCCCAACCCCACGGATTCCTCGTCCGGCGCTCTGAGTCTCCTCCACCCACGGAGGATGGAAGGCCCGGCGCGGGTGGTGGACGGCCGCCAGCTACAAGCCCCCGGCAGACACTCACCATCTTGGACCGATTCAGTAGCTCTGCGTCGCCGACACTCGGCCCCGTCCCCAGCCTTTCTGCGTCTGCGCGGTTTTCTGTGAAAACGGACAGCTTCGGTAGCCTATCAGGAGCCAGCGTGGGGCGTGGCGGGGGGCCGGCCGGGCGAGCTGATCTTAAGTCAGCTGTCTCCAAGCGAAAAGCGAAACAGCGCTCTCGCTGTGGAAAAGTCCCAACTCCAGCTGTGCCGAAAAGATGCTGGTTCTCGGTGTCGCAAGAGGCATTCAGCTCTCAATCGAGGTCTGAGCCGGCTCTGGAAACCCTGGGTGGAGGGAGAGTATGAAGGCGAGGGGGGCGGTTGCTGAGACTCCTTTGCGCCCAGATTGAGGCAAAGAGAGAAGCCCAGAACCAAAACGCGCTGAAGACACGGGAAAGTCCGGGGTTGGGGCTGTAGTCAGGTAGCTCTGGAGGCTCCAGAGCGACCCCCTTGGGAATATTCCATGCAAGTTCTGAGATGAATTGGTCAGGGCTGGCCTGGGAGTCTACACACGTGGGAATCGAGCTCAGCCCCACCCCTGCGTTCCCGTGGAGAAGCCTCTTCACATCTTTGTGCTCTATCATTTTCTCACCTTCAAAACGGGCTCCCTTCTTCCCAGAGCCCTATGTTGTCCCGTTTTCCGCTCTTTAAACTTACTTCTGGATCCTCTAGCAGTAAATAACTTATGCTAAAACATGCGGCCATTTGGTGAACCTTGCGCCACGTTACTGTGAACACTTAACAAATGGGTTATCTCCAGTAGCATAGTATCGGTATGCCCGATACTTTACAAATGCTGTCTCTTCGAGTCACTGGAGCTTGCTAAATCAGATCAACCGTGGTGATCGAACTCCAAATTTTCATTCCACGGTAGCAGCTCTTCAGTGGGAAAGGATTTGGTGCTCCTTCAAGGGTGTGTCTGCGTGTTAAGAAGATTGGATAGTGACTTTACAACGAAGAAACCTAGCAGATACCACCTTAACCAGGAGATCAAGGTTCGTAGTACTGGTAACAGGACACATTGATGTCCTGTGCCCAGTATACGATGTGCCAAGGGCACATCACCTCCGTGGTATTTTTCACAAAAACCTCCAGCCTTCACCATGAGAAAACTTAACCCAATTAGAAGATATTCTACAAGGTACCTCACCAGTACTCTTCAAAAATCCCAAGGTCGTGAAAGACAAGGAATGAATGAGGAACTGTCACAGATTGGAGACCAACAAGAAAGAAAAACAACATTGGTGGAAAAACTGGTGAAATCAGAGTAAGTGCTGTAGTTTAGAGTTTTTTTTTCTTTTTTAACCAACGTTAATTTATTAGTTTTGATAACTGGCTTCGTGGGATGTTAACATTGGGGAAAGCTGGCTGAAAAGCATGCAGGAACTCACTGTACCATTTTTGCAACAGTTCTGTAAACGTAAAATTTTTAAATAAAGGTTTTAAAAAAGGATCGAATACAAAACAATGACTGTTGAATGCTGGAAACATTAGGAAAGAATTTAGCGGGGGTGGGGGGTGGGGGTGGGGGGGGGAGTGCTGCAGTGACTGGACTCCAAAACATCCTGGAAGATAAGAACAGGAGGGAGGGATCATCACCACTATCTTGCATATATAGAACCGGACTGAGAGGAATGAAATAATTTAAAATATGTATTGCAATCCTAGAAGCAAAAAAGAATGGCCAATAGTTCATGTGACTGGGGCCAAACAAGAGTGAAGGAGCTGGAGATAGGACCAAGAGTGTCCTTGAGTGGCAGGCTTACAAATTTTGAAGTTTATTCTGTGGTAATGGAGAATCATTATAAGATTTTAGGCAGAGGAGGCATGAGACTGAGGTCTTCCATAGATCACCCTGAGGCAGCACAGAAGATAGACTGGAGGACAGAGAATGGAAGCAAAGAAAACGGGAGGCTGCTGGGTTGACCAGATTATGGGTAAAGGATGTGGGCTGTGGTAATGGGGTCAGCTCTGAAGGAAGGGATTCAAAAAAGTTTTGGAGATATATTTGATAGGATTTGGAGATTAGACGGAATGGCTAAATTAGTCATTGCAAGTATGACTGCATATTCTCAAGGTCCTTCCCTGTGGGTGCTTTGAGGAAATCGTATTGTCCATGGCTACTCTATGCTCAACAGGAACCTGTTCATAAGGGACCAACCTTGTCCTTATGGGGTCTCCTCTCATTGCCAACCAGAAGATTCCCCTGCCTCCACCCCACAAATGTCCTGCTCACAAAGAAGACCTACAAACACATAGGGTCTGACAGCAAAATGAGCAGCAAGTGACAGCAGCTTTTGTTCTGGAGTTACATGATGTGAGACATTCTTCTTAAAAGTCCAGAGAACAGCAGCTAGTCAGCCACAGCTGAGTCCCAGTTTGATCCTTTGTAAGTTTTGGGATGGTCAGTAAGAACAATTACTTATTCCCAGTAGAAGATTTCTTCATGCTTAATGTATGTGTGTGGGGGTATCTTTGCCCTTTTTCTTACCCACAAATGAAGCTAGAGCTTTCTGGCTGCTTCTGAGACAGATGATTAATAAATAGGACAGGGTCTACTACTCAGGACCTGGGAGTGGCCTGTTTATGTCCTCCAATCACTGTTAGATCAGCATATTAAATTCCATTTCCCTTAGCCTTTCTCTTGGTTCTGTTTTAAATGAGAGCATGATCATCTGGGTTTCCTAATAAGAAAAAGCTCTACTGAAACTTTTCAGTAGGTGAGCAAGCCAGCTTATGGAGAACAGTCAATCTAGGTAGCTAGGGTGGTTCTCTACTCAGCAGTTATGGCTGGGGTCCTGTCTTAGAGCACTTTCAATTGTCTCAGAAAAGCAATTCAGATGGAGGCCATAATGTTTGTTAGTGGCCCTTGTAGATGCCTTCATCTTCAACATAGGCACCAAATCCAATCTCATCTGAGTAGATCTTTCTAGTTTGTTTCTACCCACACCACAGGACAGGCTGTAAATTGCCACTTATGAAAGCTGAGCAGCAGAAGTCTATATGCCTGGGTAACATAGAAGTCTTCTCTGTGGGAGGTTGGGGGGAGACAACAGCTTCTTACCCAAGACTGACAGAAGTGTACAAATGAAGGACCAAAAAAGTTTAATTATAAACACAGTCTTACATTGTTTAAGGAAATACAAGTGAGGCAACCCTTGAGGGAACTTTAAACGCACTTGACTCCATGTGATATTTGTAGAGTAACCTGAGTATTAGAAATTATACTCCAAGAAAACAAAGGTACTCCAATATAGTAATATACAATCCAGTGCTGTCATTCCCTGTTATTAGTTAATGAAAGCATAATGCAATTTTATAAATAACTCTAAAAGAAAAGCAATAAAAGGAGGGGGGGCTGGAGATACCAACAATACTAAATAGAAGTAGTTAACTCTAAATGAGTTTAGAAGGATGGAGTTACATCTAAAACAAGGAGGGATGTAACAACAGAGGAAAAGTTTAAATTCCATGAATCACCCTTGATAACATTTCAGATTTTTAACCAGATAAGTAAAAAGTGGCAGAGTGGGCTTGACTGAAATACTTCACATAGGATGAGACCTCTGTGGGTAGTTGAGCATGTTTCATTAAATTTTTTTTTT
>CM052436.1:183174083-183202788 GCA_028533085.1 Varecia variegata
GGCTCAAGCGATCCTCCTGCCTCAGCCTCCTGAGTATAGTATCTGAATTTTAAATTAAACTTAAAATAACTATTTTTTTTTTTTTTTTTTTTTGAGACAGAGTCTCGCTTTGTTGCCCAGGCTGGAGTGAGTACCGTGGCATCAGCCTAGCTCACAGCAACCTCAAACTCCTGGGCTTAAGCGATCCTACTGCCTCAGCCTCCCGAGTAGCTGGGACTACAGGCATGCGCCACCATGCCCGGCTAATTTTTTCTATATATATTTTAGTTGGTCAGATAATTTCTTTCTATTTTTAGTAGAGACGGGGTCTCGCTCTTGCTCAGGCTGGTCTCGAACTCCTGACCTCCAGCGATCCACCCGCCTCGGCCTCCCAGAGTGCTAGGATTACAGGCGTGAGCCACCGCGCCCGGCCTTAAAATAACTATTTTAAGTCTTATGAAATCAGATTCTTTTTTACTCTGACATACAATAAAAGACAGAGCAGGAATGCATTATTATGAACTTCTTGATCAGTTTTAAACCACTCCATTTGATGAAACAAGTGAGGTCCTTCTCTCCTGACTAAGCTGTGGAATGATGCCTTCCCCAACCCCTCCCCGCAAAAGAGCAGAAGAGTAAGTCAATTGCTCATTTTGTTTTTATTTCAACGTAACATGCAGTAAAAAAAAAAATTAACAGGATTTATTAGCATTTACAATGCTTACAAGGAAAAGGATTCTAAAAGCAATTTAGTTAAAAAAGCTCTAATTAAACACAATAAATCTATTTCCAAATATTCAGTTTGGACCAAAATTTAAGATAACATCTGATAGATATTTATGTCTGCTGTCTATTTGCAGTATTTTTATATAACCTCTGATTCTTGGGATATCCAGCCCCCATTTTTCTAACACAGCAGGGAAGACATATACATGTGGCCATTTAAATTAAAGGAAGAAATGGAGTAGGGAGATCCCAGGCTGCAAAAATATATACAAGCATTTACCTTTTCGAGAACTAAACGTTTCTTTCATAAAAATATTAAATAGCCAAGCCCTATAGAACTAGGGCCAAGGCTACTTCAAATATAACTATTCTGTATTTTAAAAATATAGGGCAGAAAGCCTTTTGGGTGATATTTATACATTTTCACACAATATTTCTAGGTCCCTAAATGAATCATGAAGCATTATGTAGAACCAAAAAAGTCTATTTTCTTACATTATCTCTTAATTTAATCTCATAAATCTCTAGTAATTATTGTATGTAACTATGTTTCAGTATGAGAATTCACCTCAATAGGAAGTCTTTATAGAAGGCTTAATCTTCATAGCCTATATTACCAAAGTTCAGACTTATATAATGAGTGGACAGTTGGCAAACATTCGCTCTGTAAGACAAAGCAATAGCATTTTTTCCCCTACCAACAAAAAGGCAGAGTCCCTACTTTGGAAACAACTAGGGCTTTTAGAGACCACACATTTCCTGGGGTATGTGAAATAAAAAACAAATATAGGGTTGAAGAGAATCTAATCTCCCCCTTTACCCTGACGATTTCTTGATGAGGCAATCTTTTCATTCACATAAGTCTCTGCTTTATGATGGCAGTGTCTTAGAGTACAGATACACAAGTTAAAAAAAAAAGTTTTTATTGTTCCAGGATGTAAATATAGACGAGCAGTTAGGGAGAAAAACTATTTTCTTTCCATAAGGGAACAGGGGTCTGCTACTTTCTGCTTATTCTTGGCTTAATGTTCCTTGTTCATGCTATGCTACTGAGACATGGCAAAGCCCCTATTATGTGAGTTTTGAGGTTGTCCTCAGGTTCACCTATAATAGGGACTCAGCTGGCTTAGGCTTCATTCACTGCCCATAGAGTCAAATGTGTGACAGCAGCCATCTTGAAAGTCTAAGCTAGGCCAAGTGAAAGAAGATTTTACTACAGAAAAATTCAAAGTGCATTAATCAGTTACTATTGGAGCAGTCTAAAATTAAATAGTCATGAGAAAAAAACGGAAAACTTGCTAAAATTTTTAGGGGTGAAAATAATATTTCAGATGAGGAATATCAATCCAGTTCAGGACAGTGTAAAGAATGGAAATGACTACTACAACATATGTTAGAGAAATGATAAATTTGAAGACTTTTAATTGACATAGAGAATAAATTTCTGTGGTTACTAGATGTTATCTTCCTTTCCTTTTAGCCAATATTATAGCTCTCCCTCCCAAATGAAAATGTGATTTTAGAAACTGTTTCACTGACTTCTGTTTGGACTAGAAAGCACTCTGGTTACAAATTGAACTCCTTAGCAACAATTAAATATAACTGAAATTGTTGGATTATGATAAAATTATAAGGCTTCAATTATGTAGAGGAACATAGAAAAGTCATCAATAATGGCCTTAGATGAATTCAGCTAAATAATTCCAATTCAAGGTTAACTTTAAAAACAACAGTGAAGGAACCACAGTGTAAATATTGTTTGTAAAGTTTCATTTCCAAATGAAGAGAGGTATGAAGTCATTCGCAGGCTGGGACCAATTCTTCCCTGTATTCAAATTGATAAAACTACCTTGTAGAGAGATGCAAGAGTCTTGCATCACTTCTAGGAAGTGCATAGATTCATGCTCCACAAAGGAAAAACAACAGTCAGGCCAGGCTGAAATGAGAGGGAGAGCACAAGCCAGAAGTTTGCTCACTATCCCAGAAGCTGGGCTGAGCTTGCACTTTAATACCTCTTACCAAGAGGCTTAATAGGAAGATCTTGTATATTGCAGTTACCAAGGGACTTCCCTGCATATCTGCAGAATCTCTAAAAGAAAAAAACCTACTCCCAAGTGAGACTTTTGACACATATACAAAATTGTTAAGGAAACAATCTAGTCTAGTGGAATAAGACAAGGCAGATTTCATTGCTGTGTTAAATCTCATATTAAGTAAGGTTTTGACTAGTCATGTGCAGATCTGATTTCTGGAAACACTGAGTAGAAATCCAGAATCACTGGGAGATAAATCTCAATGATAACATTAATTTACTTACACTCAGATAACTCTCTAAACAGTCACAGTCCAATTTTACAACTAGATGTGCAACAGGCAGAGAAGGAAAAGGACAAACATTGCAAATAACTTCTTGTCCTTTCATGGTGCAAATTCTCAGAAGTTACTCTTGTCCAAATCCTTCTGTTTCTTCAATGGCAAACAACAGCTTTTCCTTCAGTTGCTCGTAGCTCTTGTATGGTGGCAGGTCTAGGCGATTAAAGCTAGAAGTAAAAATTGTTAGTTTGAGAAATGGAAATTTACAAAGAATCAAATGGGCAGTGTACTACAGCAACACTGTCTTAAAGCCAGGCAAAACTGGGTTCAAATATCAGTTCTGTAACTGACTGTAACTGACCATAACATAATTGTAAGCTTATAATTATGACTTTTGTTAGTTATGGCAAATTAAAACATGGAACCTCACAAAGTAATGAGGCTGGTTTTCATGTGTGACTGAGATAAGCTATTCACAACAGTATAATTACAGCACACCATAGTATGTTTCAAGTTTGAAAAAAGCAAGGGGTTAGAGGTCAAATCAAAACACGTGTACAAGATCAATCAATGTGCAAAAATCAACTGTACTTCTATATACTAGCAATGAACAATCTGAAATGAGATTAAGAAAATAATTCCATTTACAATAGTATCAAAAAGTAAAATACATAATAAATTTAACAAAAGAAATGTAAGACTTACACAATGAAAACCACAAAACACTGTTGAAATAAAATAAGGAAGATCTAACTAAATGGAAAGAGATCCTATGTCCATGGATCAGAAGACTTCATATTGTTTAGGATGGCAGTATTCCCCAAATTGATCTACTGATTCAAATAAGTCCATATCAAAATCCCAGCCAAACTCTGTGTAGAAAGGAACAAACTGATCCTAAAATTCATATGGAAATCCAAGGGGCCCAAAATAGCCAGAACAACCTTGAAAAGCTGGAAAGATACATGCTGCCCAATTTCAAAACCTACTACAAAGCTACAGTAATTTAGGCAATGTGGTACCGTCATTAAGGATAGACATTTAGATCAACAGGACATAACTGAGAATCTAGAAAAAATCCATATATTTAAGGTCAACTGATTTTCAACAAGGGTGCCAAGACGATTCAATGGTGAAAAGAATAGTCCATTCAACAAATGATGCTGGGACAACTGGATATTTGCATGCAAAAAAATGAAGCCAGAACTCTACCTCATACCATGCACAAAAACAGACTCATAATCGATCACAGACCTAAATATAAAGAGCCAAAACTATAAAATTCTTACAGTAAAACATAAAGTAAGTCTTTGTGCCCTTCAGTGGTAATTTCTTATATATGATACCAAACCCACAAGCAACCAAAGAAAAAAGACACACTGAACTTCATCAAAATTCAACTTTTGTGCTTCAAAGAATACGATAAAGAAAGTGAAACGACAACCGACAAAATGGGAAAAAGTGTTTGCAAATCATTATCTGATAAAGGACTGGTATCTAGAATATATAATATAAAGAACTCTTACAACTCAAATAATTGAAACAAAAATGAACAAAGGATAGACATTTCTCCAAAGATATACAAATGACCAATAAGCACATGAAAAGATGCTCAACATCATTAGTCATTAGGGAAATTCAAATAAAAACCACAATGAGATACCACTTCACACCAATTAGGATGGCTATTATAAAAAAAAAAAGAAAAAGAAAACAAGAGTTGACAAGGATGTGAAGAAATTAGAACCCTTTTGCACTGCTGGTGGAAATGTAAGCTGGTATAGCCACTATGGAAAATAATATGGCAATTTCCCAAAAAATTAAAAATAGAATTACCACATGATTGAGCAATTCCATTTCTGGGTATATACCCAAAAGAACTGAACGCAGGAACATGAATAGACATTTGTACACCTATATTTATAGCAGCATTATTCAAAATAGCCAAAGGGGAAAATAACCCAAGTATCCATTGGCAGATGAATGGATAAACAAAATGTGATATATCCATACAATGGAATATTATTCAGCCTTAAAAAGGAAGGAAATGCTGATACATGCTACAACATGGATGAACCTTGAAGACATTATTCTAAGTGCAATGAGCCAGTCACAAAAGGACAAATAAGGTATGATCTCACATTTATGAAGTACTTAAGGCACTCAAAAATCATAGAGACATAAAGTAGAATGGTGGTTGTCAGGGAGAGGGAGTAATGATGATTTAATGATTTAATGGGTACTGTTTCAATTTTACAAGTTGGAAAAAAGTTTTGGAGATGGATGGTGGTGATGACTGCACAACAATGTGAATGTACTTAATGCCACAGTATTGTACACACTTAAAATTGGAAAATTCTATGTTATGTATATTTTACCACAAATAAAAATTAATTTTAAAAAGGAATGAAATATTGATATGTGCTAAAGCATGGATGAACCTTAAAAACATGCTAAGTGAAAGAAGGTAGACACAAAAGGCTATATATTCTGATTCCCTTTACATGAAATGTCCAGAATAGGAAAATCCACAGAGACAGAGAAAGTAGGTTTGTGGCCACCAAGGGCTGCAGGGGGGTGGAAAGGGATTGACTGCTAAGGGGTACAGGGTTCTTTGAAAGGTGAAAAATATGTTCTGGGATTAGTGGTGATGGTTGCACAACCTTGTGAATACACTAAAAAACACTGAATTGCATTCTTTAAGAGGGTGAATATTATGGCATGTGTTATGTATCAATAAAAGTAAGGGGCTGGACGCAGCGGCTCACACCTGTAATCCTAGCACTCTGGGAGGCCAAGGCAGGAGGATCGCTTGAGGTCAGGGGTTTGAGACCAGCCTGAGCAAGAGCAAGACCCCGTCTCCATAAAAAATAGGAAAGTTAGCCGGGCATGGTGGCACATGCCTGTAAGTCCCAGCTACTCAGGAGGCTGGGGCAGGAGGTATCACTTGAGCCGAGGAGTTTGAGGTTGCAGTGAGCTTTGAGGATGCCACTGCACTCTAGCCCAGGTGACAGAGTAAGACCCTGTCTAAAAAACTAAATAAAAAATAAAAGTGTTATTTAAAAAAAAACACATGTATGTACATGTATAAAAACATAAAGGAACAGATAATAAAACAGTAAAAAGGAATGAGGGAAAAAAGGAATACCCAGCAAGAACCATATATGACCACTGAAATATATCCCACAAAATAAAGTTCAAATATTGTTGCATTAAGTTGAATTCCAACATATTACTGTATTTGAGATAAGATTAGGGTTGTTTTTTAGTCCTGTACATTTTTGGAAATGCGATTACATTTAAAATGAGAAAATAGTGGTTACTATGTTAGAAAGCAGGTCTCCTAACTTTGATTTCTTGCCCTGCCTTCTGAGAAAAGTTAGAAGAATTCTAAATCTAATTCAGAGGTGGGAAAAAGGATTGACTGCAAATGGTCACAAAGGATAATTCATGGGTGAAGAAAATGCTCTAAAACGGGATTACAATGATGGTTGCACTACTCTGTAAATCTAAATATCATTACATTAAAACAGACAAATTTTATGGTATATAAATAATGCCTCAAAAAAGCTGTTGAAAATAATTCATGGAGGCGATTATCCTAAGTGAAGTAACTCAGGAACAGAAAAATGCCACATGTTCTCGTTTATCAATGGGATCTAAACTATGGCTACACAAGGGCACACAGAGTGGTATAATGGACAATGGTGACTCACAAGGGGGAAGAGAGGGAGTGAGGGGACGAAAAATTACCCATGGGTTACAATGTACGCTACCCACGTGATAGGTCCACCAAAAGCCCAGACTCCACCACTATACAATATATACATGTAACAGAATTTAACCTGTACCCCCACATCTATTAAAATGATAATAAAAATTCAATACCATAGGGAAAATATTTCATTTCTAACTGGCTTTAAATAGCTACAGGATAACTGGAAAAAGGCTATTTTCTCTATTCTCATTTTACTTACCAGGTATGACTTCTGGGTAACCAATTTTCTTTCCCAACTTTTTCAATGCAGAATTTCTGTGGTCCATTGCTCCCTAAAACAGAATGAAATCATGAACACTTGGTTAGTGTAATGACTCTCAAAATGTGCTCCCCAATCCAGCAGCATCAGTGTCACCAGGGAACTTGTAAGAATCACAAATCCACAGGGCCTATATACACCTCAGCCTATTGAATCAGAAACTCTAGGAGTGGTGCTCAGCAATAAGCTTTTCTTTTTTTTTTTTTTTGAGACAGAGTCTCACTCTGTTGCCCGGGCTAGAGTGCCGTGGCATCAGCCTTGCTCACGGCAACCTCAAACTCCTGGGCTCATAGCATGCTAAACCCTCGAACACTTGAGGTCAAGTGATGCTCCTGCTTCAGGCTCCTGAGTAGCTAGGACTACAGGCTTGTGCCATCACACCCAGCAGTATTTCTAACTACATAGATGGAAAGGCGTTTAATAGTGCAAATTAATATGTAATAAAGAAGGTTCTGAATTGCTTCTAATAGATTTAGAATCAAATATTTTAATAGCAGACATATGAAAGAAATTTTAATGGATTTCATTAAGACTATTTTACAAATGTCTGTTACTATCATCCTGACTGCTTTCTAAAATTTTATGAAACAATAAGAAATCTAGTTGTAAAAATTACATAATGAAATTATTTTTAGTTTGTCTGCTCCGACAATGTCCCTAAACCATACAACTGCTATGTAGACTCTTACACGTATGTTCCTATTTTCACCCACCTCAGAGGCCTTTTTACTTATCAGAACCTTGGTCTGTAGTGGGATCTCATGAAAGGAGCTATGTTTTCATACTATACTTTTTAAGATCTACATCATTCTTCTCCACTTTGACAATCTATAAATAATTTTGGCAGGTATATTGTCCTTACGTTATTTCGCTCTTTTTCTTATATATTTGTCAATTATTTCTTGTCTTTTTCATCTGTTCTTTCATTTTCCAATGCTGCTTATTCAGAATGGCCTCTGATCTTCTCTTAAATCCAAACCTTTTCTTGTAAGTAGGAATAAGTATCTGACTACTTAATTATATCTTCTAACATAGTTATATCTAAATATACATGTATTGAAATACATATTATTTCATTATAAATCATTTTTTAAAAATTTCTCCTTTATATTACAGTCAGTGCTATGAATATGTATTCTTTCAAGATTGTAGATAGGTTATTTCATCTAAAAATCAGAATATTAAAGGACATATATTATAAATATTTATTAATGAAAACGGGATATTGGATCTGGTAAGGTCAAGAACCACTAAATTAAAGAACTCCTGACCTCAAGCAATCTTCCCACCTCGGCCTCCCAGAATGCTAGGATTACAGGCGTGAGCCACGGCACCTGGCCTGAATGAACAGATTTATATAAAGACTGTTATCCTACTGAGTTAAACTATGGGTTTCAGCCTGAGCATTAAAAATTTCTACAGAAGTAAGGACTACAAAATGATTTAAAAGTTTATACAAATGCAGAGTAACTGGCACTAGTTAAGAAAATGGTTATCTTTGTCTTTGTTGTTTCTGATAAGCTGTATACACATGTATGTAAAGTAGTGTGATAAGTAATTTTCTGTATAGGAAAAATGACCCTGTATACATACCCATGAGATCAGCAAATCCTCCTACTGGCAATCGGCAGGTTCCAGTTACAAACTGCAGAAGTCTCATTCTCTTCTCATTATCTATTTCTTTAACAAACTGTTAAAAGCACATTTAAAGAGATATATAAGTCATATATTACATTCATTAAATTAAAGAAGAAAGAAAAACGATCATTTCAAATCATAAAGAAACCTGCTGTGTCCACTGCACTAGAAAATTACTTTACCCAACAATATGCAGGGGGCATTTCCATGTTTGTCAAAGCCCCATACACCTTCCCCTAAATAATTCTCAGGACCGCATCTTTAAAGGGAGATAGAAAAAGAAGAGTGGTCTGGGCCTGAGAGCTCCCTAGTCATGCAGTTTCAAGATCAGCTCTTCCAGGGCAACAGCTCCTTTCCCCCTCAATCTGCCTCAGCCTCCCAAGTAGCTGGGACTACAGGTAGGTGCACACCACTGCGCCCAGCTGATTTTTCTATTTTTAGTAGAGACAGGGTCTCTTGCTCAGGCTGGTTTCGATTGATACACACTGGTACAATTTTGTTCTGTAATTCCTTTCCAAATGTGGTACACAAATTCTAAGAAATTATACCAATAGAAATAAATTTAGAAACAAACCTGCCAAAACCACATGATTTGTTTGCTTGTCCTTGTGTAATGACGGTAGATAGCATGTCTTTGCCAGTCATTCAAATCAATCTCTTGCATTCCACATAAAAGGACCTTTAGGGATGAAAAAGACAAATTGTTTCTTTAGGTAACTATACAAAAAATGTTAGACATAGATAAGGAAAGACTAACATTAAACCCAGTTTATAAAAACAAATTAATCGGCAGGCTTTGCTTTGTAAACTGTACATCAAGAATTATATCTACATTACTCATGAAGGCAAAGTTCCATGTATGATGTCATATATATACACATATTCAGGGAAATAAGTCACTCAATTGTAGAGAAGCCCTAACAGCAATACTATTTTGGGGGGGTAATAGTCTTCTTTTATCTTTGGATAAATTATGGTTTTCTATAACCACTGGGGATGCTTCAAAACAACTTGCTAGCAAAAAAATACTACTGCAACTGAAAAGATGGGAAAGTGAGTTGAAAGAAAACCTTTGAAGGCATTGTTTACTATTATGCTGCAGGGGAATGAAGGAAATCTCATTACCTCTAATTCCTTTGCATCAAAGTATTGCAAATACTGCTGGGGAAGAATTTCATTAAAGCCCTCAAAGAAAGCTTGTGTCTGTTCTTCGACACCTCGAGATAACCTCCATTCAGCTACCATTCTGGCAAATAAATATAAAAAAGCTATTAGGAATTTTAGATTTTACCTTTAAATTCTAAGTATAAAAATAAAATTTAAAACCTTATGAAAAAGCTCAAGTATATACTAGTGTATAATGAACCCCCTGTACACATATCACAATGCCAATTTTATTTCATCTATGCCCCTACTCTCACTCAAGGTTATCATATAATTTCATTTCATTTGATTATTTAATTAATTTTGGAGACAGGGTCTTGCTCTGTGTCACCTGGGCTAGAGTGCAATGGTGTCATCATAGCTCACTGCAACCTCAAACTCCTGGGCTTGAGCAATCCTCCTGCCTCAACCTCCCAAGTTGCTGGGACTACAGGCATGCGCCACCATGCCCGGCTAATTTTTTCTCTATATTTTTTAGTTGTTCATATAATTTCTTTCTATTTTTTTTTTTTTTTTTTAGTAGAGACGGGGTCTCGCTCTTGCTCAGGCTGGTCTCAAACTCCGAACTCCTGAGCTCAAACGATCCACCCTCCTCGGCCTCCCAGAGTGCTAGGATTACAGGCGTGAGCCACCGCGCTCGGCCTTACCTGATCTTATGAATAGTCCCCATAACATCTACATGTAAATTTGAGATTCTTTTTAATGACATGTTATATGGCATAGTGGTTACAGAATTGGTATTTAAAAGAGTGATCCAGCGTGACTTCTGCCCTTAAACTCTTTTAAAAATACTTTTTAGGCCAGGCACGTTGGCTCATGCCTATAATCCAAACATTTTGGGAGGTTGAGGTGGGAGGATTGTTTGGGGCCAGGAGTTCGAGGTTACAGTGAGCTGTGATGACACCAGTGCACTTCAGCCTGGGCTACAGAGCAAGATCCTGTCTCCTAAAAAAAAAAAAACAAAACAAAAACCTCACACTTATTAAAAATACTGTTTTTAGAAATGAGAAATAACTGCCTACATAGGATAATGTTAAGTACAAAGACAAATATTTTTTTGAGATATTGTACATTAGTCCTAATAGGCAACTATCAACATGCTATAGTCCCACAGAAAGGGAAACTACGTCAAAAGGAGCACTCTCTCACCTGATGTATTCCTCTTTATTTTCTTCTGTTACAAGAATATTACCGCCATTGGGTTTCAAATCATGACTCTTAATTTCACCTAGAATTTCTTTATCGACAGAGAAGTACATTTCCAAACCACATTCCTCAATGTTATTTTCTCTGTACAAAAGAAATTAGCAATATTTTTATATCTACCAATGCAATCATAATCTTAAAGTTTTAACTATGTTCTTAAATTAACCTATGACACCAAAATAAGAAGAAATTGGAAGATTGTGCTCTAAGGTTATCATATTATTGCATAAGATATTTTGGGTACATTTCTATAAAATTTATCATATTAAATAAGACAGGTTTGATGTATACATCATTTAAATTGAATAAATCAATTACATGTTTACACTTTGGATAAGTTACCAATACCATAATGAAAGCATATAAACTATATTTTAGTAAACTAAATGGAAACAGAAACTTACTTAACCCAGATGAGAGAATTGTAAAATTCTGGATCAATAGATTCTAAATCCTTGAGACCAACAGGTTTGTTCAAGATACGCTTATAGAATGGTAAAGAAAAACCTGTATCTATGAATTTCCCGTGGAACAGAGCCTATGAAAAAGGGAAACAATACCAGTTAGGATAATTGTGTAACAGTCATTTTATTTCAAAATGTTAGATGAATTCTTTACTTAAAAAAACTTCCCTGTCATATATAAGATCTGTTATGGCACATAGGAGAAAACTTAGTATTGCTGAATTAGCAAAGTAAATGCACAGTTCTCTGTCTGCACTTACCATGGCAATAAACCTGCCAATAAAACGAAAATATTTCAAGTGATCTGGATTGATGTAAGAAGCAGGGTTTATCTGCAAGCAGTAGTTATCCTTCCCTGCATATTCAAACAGGCAATACATTGGGTTCAACACTTCATGTGACAAAAGAAAGAACCATTCTCTGAAACCAAAAGAAAATTTAGGATGAAAAATCTTGCAAGTAACCATAGCAAAAAAAAAAAGAAAAAAAAAAAGAAAAAAAGCAGTGCTACAAACTTCTCAGGAATCTACAATTCTCAGCTGGTGATAGTTTTCTAATCTCATGGTGGTTTTTTACTGCTTTTGTTCAAACTCCCATCTATTTTACAGAGATGATAGTTATGCACTGCTCATTACTATATTTCAAGGAATCTAAGACATCATTTCACCTTTATTTGATGAACCACTAAAATTTTTTTCCAATTATACTTGTGATAATAATCCTAATTTCAGAGACATTAAAATATGAAAACGTTATGTCTTAGAATAGATGAAATGCTATACATAGGCAAAGTTAAAATTCACTAATGACCAATGTGATTAGAGCAGCTGAAATGAGTCTACTATTCCATCTAAGTCCCATAATGATCCCCATCAAATTGCTACTACTCCCCTATGTCTTAGATGAATATGAAAAACCTTCCAATTTCATAGAAGCAGTAAAGCACTTAATTCTCACCACTCATTTATTAGAAAAATGCTCTGAGAAGCTCTAATTCAAATGCTGTGAAAATATGAACCCATATTAACATAAGATTATGGTTATTATGTAACTATGTAACATGGGTAGGTCTGACAGAGTAGATCTGGGGCAATACGTGTGGTATCACAGCTCATATCCTAGATCTCTTTTCCTGTTAGTTCATGGCCTCTGGTGATAATGTTGCTTATACTTTAATATTGCTAGTTGATTTTCTGATTAAGAATGAATGATTGCCTTCCTTCTGAATTATCTCTAACTTGAACAGAAATTAAATGTTTCTACTCAATTTTATTATTCTAATTTGTCAGTTATCTGTGATTACTTCATACATTTTGAAATAGTTTTATTTGAACTCGGAAACACAATATAAATAACTACTAAAATGTAGCTATCAGTTATTGAGCACACAAGTCAGGCTCTGGACTAGGTCATTAATGAACAATATTTCTACTCTTCACAATAAGCCTAGGAAGGTGGATATTATTATTCTTATTTTACAGATGAAAATATTTACCCAAGGTCACATTATTGAGGGCAGAAAAAAAGTCCAATCCAGTCTTGACCCCAAAGTCCTTGCCTTTCCACACTGCCACTGCTTTGCAAGTTTATAACCTGGTGTGAAATACTGTTATGAAATAAGCAAAGGAATTTCTTGCTAAAGGCTATCTTCTAGGGTTTGATTAAAAGCTCCAATATGAAAAAGAAAGTAGAATTAAGACTTTCAACTCCTATTTTATAAAGCCACCTTTTTTAATTAAACCAACACATTGCAAACCTATAAAAGCCTATCTCATGATATATTAATCTTAGTTAGGACATGAATGACTATTATCTGTATAATTGATCTGTGGTACATAAAATGACCTGATCACTACAGGGCCTTGTGTGCTCTATGGACAGATATGAGGTGGTTTACTGACACTGGTTACTGGTTAGATGATACAAAGCTTGGATCCAGGCTCTATAACTTATTATGTGCCTAGGTGAGTCTCTAAACCTCTTCATCATCTGTAAAATTTTATCTTACAGGGTCATCCTGATGATGAAATGAACGATGTAGGTGAAATCAAGTAGTAGTACATTAGAGAGAAAGTGCTATATTAATGTTTGTTGAAGTTCTGTAGCTATAGCACAATAAAGGTATAATAATTTGGTGTATTTCATTTTCCTAAACTTTAATATTGAGAAAATAATACTTGCAAGCAAAGTGCAATGGTACCTTTGGAAGAAAGGAACTAAGTTCTGAGTATTCATATTATCACTACCTTGCTACACCTCCATAATCTAAACCTTCTTCTCCTGGAAAAATCACCCACAAACGTCTTCGCAGATCTTGGGGATTGAAGCTCATTATCTACAAAACAATAAAGTAAAAGAATTGGCAAAAGCAGTTGTTAAAACACTAGCTACCAATTCCAGGTTTGACATCTCCTTCGTTATAGGTAAGTTAAATCCCCCATGACACAGAATGATGTTTATGCTCCAGTCAAAACCATACATGCAGAAATACACTAAAGTTGGCTGGGCGCGGTGGCTCACGCCTGTAATCCTAGCACTCTGGGAGGCCGAGGCGGGCAGATTGTTTGAGCTCAGGAGTTCGAGACCAGCCTGAGCAAGAGCGAGACCCCGTCTCTACTAAAAATAGAAAGAAATTATATGGACAGCTACAAATATATATAGAAAAATTAGCCGGGCATGGTGGCACATGCCTGTAGTCCCAGCTACTCGGGAGGCTGAGGCAGTAGGATCGCTTGAGCCCAGGAGTTTGAGATTGCTGTGAGCTAGGCTGACGCCATGGCACTCACTCTAGCCCGGGCAACGGAGTGAGACTCTGTCTCAAAAAAAAAAAAAAAAAAAAAAAGAAATACACTAAAGTTCGTAATATTTTATATATGTATTATGCATATCTATATTTCTATATACTTTTTACACATACAGTTTTATTTTTAATGATGTTACTATTGATCTATAGAGCTGCTTATATAAATTGCTTGAAGCACAGAGTAACTGTGGGCATGGTCAAAGGAGCGGTGTTTTTGTTTCTTTTTGGTTTGATTAGGTTTGGTTCACAAAGATACACACAATAGCTAACTGGCTAACCTAGAAATGAATGTCAGTGGCTGCAGAGAGAACACAGTTAACTATGAAAATTCATTCTCAGTAGCAACATATAAATATTTAGAAAAACTACTCAAATTTTGTGTTTCACTATAGGTGGTTAATAGGATCACCTTCATATTTGAAGGATAGTAACACTGAGCTACAATGGATAGATCATTTGGATTTCCCCTCTGTAAAACTAATTATTTGACCAAAATTGGGTCAGTACAACATTATATATATTACTCTTAGGAAAAAAATGCAAGGGCCTGGAGAGAGAAGTTGAAATGATGCCTATACCTGATCAAGTGATAAGAATGAACTCTCACATTTAAATATCCAGAGAGGATCAGTAAGTAACCTGTTTATGCCAGGATTCTCTCAGTTCCCCACAAAACAGACACATCACTTTTATGAATTCACATCCCACTCAAACAAGAAAATCCCAGATATAATAAAAAAATCCAATGCTTATGACATATTTAGGACATACGTACATGCTTATGACAAATATTCTACAAATACTATGGGTGAGGCATATAGCAATGCAAATGAGAGATGTTACAAGGTTAAAACTATCTTTAAATATTAATAATTCCTTTTAACAAATGCTAGTATGAAAGCAAAAAATTTTTTCTCCTGTAATTTCCCCCGTAAGCAGTTGCATTATGTTAACAGAAGAAACACCATCTGAAGCAACTTTATCCAACAGCTAAGAGAAGAAAATCTGATGCTAATTTTGCTATCAGATTTGTTACCTTTATGCAACCAAATTGTGTTTTTTTGGTTTTTTTTTTTTGTTGTTGTTGTTGTTGTTGTTGTTTTTAAGAGACAGGGTCTCACTATGTTGCCTGGGCTAGAGTGCAGTGGTGTCATCATAGCTCACTGCAACATCAAACTCCTGGGCTCAAACGATTCTCCTGCCTCAGCTTCCCAAGTAGCAGGGACTATAGATGTGCACCACCAGGTCCAGCTAATTTTTTCTATTTTTTGTAGAGATGGGGTCTTGTGAAGTTGTCAAACTGTTAAGTGTTTATTACCCATTTATTTGATGGATGTCAAGTCTAGGGTGACAGTTTTAAATAACTCTTTTAGCACCATCTGGGCTGTTATTCTGCAAAAGCCTTTAGGTTTCAAAAGTCAAAAGATAACGGGACAGCTTAATCATGTTTTCCATCTTTTTAGCACTGCTACAAGCAAGTTACATTTCAAGAACCTGGCTCAACACAAATGGTCTACTCAGTGATGAAAGGGTGGTTATGAATGTTAAAAATAGAATTGGACAAAAACTAGAGTGCGGAATGGCCTCTGATACATCAGATCAAGAGAATGACTCATAATTCTCTAAATGGCCTCAGTCAAGCTCCAACTCCTGCTAAAAAGCTGTCTGTTCCTACATAGCAGAATGCCAATTGGCTTTTCCCTTTAATGTTAATAACTGAGGTTCCATTAGGAAATTAACATTATTCTTTCTGAAATCAAGTAGCAAGCAAGTCAACTATCTCAATCTCTTTTCCCTTTGCATTCAGTTTGGTAGTTCATGAAGATATAGCTACTACAATAATACCACAAGTGCTTGGCAACAATCACTTCCACATCTAGCCATAAAACAAGGATTAATCAGATGTTTTCATTTTAAGACATTTTTTTCACTGGTTATTTTAATATTCTCTATAACACAATCACTTAACATTTAGTTGCAGTTGATTATTAGTGATATCTACAAGATAAAGGTAAATAGTAAATTAACTCAGGTTCTGAGGACAAGTGAAAAAATTTGTTGACTACTTCTGAAAACCCATATTATCTTTACGATATTGTCATCAATAACCAATTATTTTCATTCTTACACTTTAAAAATATTTTTAATTGCAAGAGTAACATGCTTATTGTAAAAATGCATAAGTGTAAAAAAATAAAAACAAAGTCTTCCCCTCTCCTTCCTGTCTACTCATCTAACAACGTTCATATGGGTATTTCTAGACCTCTGTCTACAGAAAGCCTATTTTTTTACTTGTATATTTATTTCACATCAAACACTTAACAGCTTAGAAATGGAAATCTGAAACTCACTAATCACTTTAAGTTATTCTGACATTCTAAAGCACAAAACACAAACACATACCAGCATACACAACTATCTAAATGTTAAGTCCGAAGGTAGCTGGCCATGAGATTAGACTTAAAAAATTCAAGAACTTCAACTCAAGAAATTCTGAACCGTTCAGAGTAAACTGCCAGCACCAAAAGGTGGTCCTGGGCTGGCAGCCAGGAGGATAACTTTTGAGTGAATAAAATAGTACCTGTTGAAAGGAATCCTCAAATAATGTTTTTCTTGTCACTGTAATCTTTATGTGCTGTGGCATGGCCAGTTGCTGAAATATAAAAATGACTTAAGTCAGCTCTCACCATTAAAATGGCCTATCAAAAAATCAAAAGGGAAAGTTTTATTTACTTTTATCTTTGCTCACAGAAACAAGTAGACTATAAATATGAATTTATATTCAATAATGTTTAACCATGCATTTGTGAGCACTCACGCTAGCTGATTATTCAATACATTAAAAACAGAGGAAAACAAGATACATGCACAGTGCTTAGCTTACTTAATGCGTCAAAAAGTTAATTCAGATTCTTCTTGCTTCCATGAGTCCAATTAATTATAAGAGTTTGAAGTTTAAAAATATTCATTGTAGTAACACTCTGACTAGTGTATTCATTTTCTTTAGAATCCATAAAGAAATCATTAATTCAATTAAATATTTATACATCTGAAATAATTGATCACATCCAAAAAAAAAACACTCTAAATATAACATGTATGTACATGTTCATGTAAGTATATACCTGTATTAGCTATCAAAGTCATTTATATCAAATGCTAGATTAAAAGCAGCTGGTTAGAATTTATATATCAGAAAATCTTTTGACATATTTGAAGATTTCTGCTATCTGAAAGTAATGGGTACTGAGAAAAAAAGTGATAACGTTTTCTTATTCCAATGCTTTGAAGCTTTAATTTTCTGGACAACAGAAGCTACGAATTATCTAATTGATAAATCTTTCTTTTCTATAAAAATAGGGGAAAGAGACGCCAATGATACTTGTTTTTCTATAGTTAATTATTTTCACAATCACTGTGTAATATAAGCAACACAACAAAGGAAAGGGAGTACAGAGATACAGTCCCAATACTAACCTGACACCAGAACCGGAAATACTGAACCTTTGCCTTGAAATCCCGAACATAGGCTATCTGGGGTCCATTGTCTCTGAGGAAGGACATAGGTTAACATGACATATATAGCTGCTTGTAAAAGACAATGCTGAAGGAAAGCAAAACACCATACGGCTTCTCAGTATTTAGCAGTCAAATACAAAAATATCAAGTACAGCATATTCCTAACATAATTTTTCTTTTCTTCAGGAAATATTTCCCCAGGACTTAAGTAAAAGAAAAAAAATAAATTTTGATCTTCTTGAAACCACTGTTAAGGGATTTTCTTTTACATGCAACCAAATGTAACAGGGTGAGGTAAAGGCAGTTCTGAGAATGCTGTCCGTCTCAACATCCATTCCCTCATTTATTCTTTTTTTTTTTTTTTTGAGACAGAGTCCCACTCTGTTGCCCAGGCTAGAGTGCCATGGCGTCAGCCTAGCTCACAGCAACCTCAAACTCCTGGGCTCAAGCAATCCTCCTGCCTCAGCCTCCCAAGTAGCTGGGACTACAGGCATGTACCACCATGCCCAGCTCATTTTTCTATATATATTTTTAGCTGTCCACATGATTTCTTTCTATTTTTAGTAGAGACGGGGGTCTCGCTCTTGTTCAGGCTGGTCTCAAACTCCTGACCTCGAGTGATCCTACCACCTCGGCCTCCCAGAGTGGTAGGATTACAGGCGTGAGCCACTGCGCCCGGCCTCCCCTCATTTATTCTTAAATGAGACTCTTGACATTTAACTAAGCAGGGTGCTACCTACATTTCTCAGTGTGGCCACGTGACTTAAGTCTGTCTAATAAGCTCCAAGTGGAAGTCGTATGAGACGTTCAAAAAGGCTCTTTTCTAAAAGAGAGCTGAGGTAGCCGGGAAAGGTGTTTGGTTCCCCACTCCTCTCTTACAATTTGCCCTTCCTCCATATTCCTGCCTGGAGTGTGACTCTGATAGCTGAAGTTTCAGCAGCTGTCACAGATCATGAGGTGACCTTGAGGATGGAGACCATGCTCTGGAATGGCAGAAAGAAACTTATATCACTAATACTATGGGGCTTCCCAGATAGTCCTGGACTTCACATCGCTGGATTACATGGTTTTCCTCCTGAACTACTTTTAATTTCATTTTCTAAATGTTTGATGTATTTTAATGTAGAACTATAAGTGATTCTGTATTGACCTTATATTCTGTGACACTGTTAAATTCACTCACTAGTTCTAGTAGTTTTTCCTAGATTCCTTATGGTTTTCAATATACACAATTATGTTACCTGTATGGGGAAAATAAGACAGTTTAACTTCTTCCTTTTCCAATCTATGTATCTTTTATTTCTTTTTATCTCATTGCACTGGCTAGAACTAACAACACAATGTTGAATGGAAGTAGTGACGGTAGATATCTTTGCCTTGATCTCATGGGTATTTCATCATTAAGTGTGATGTAGGTTTTTCATAGATGCCTTTTTTCAGGTAAGAAAGTTTCCAAGGAAGCTGCAAGTTTACCATAAACTTGCATTGTATTTTGTCAAAAGCTTTTCCTGAGATGATCATATAAAATTTTTTCCTTTAGTCTGATAATATGGTAAACTACATTGATTTTTGTATATTGAATCAATCTTGCATTACAGGAATAAACTCCACTTCATGATAGTATAATATCCCTTTTATATCTGGCTAGATTCAATTTGCCATTATTGTGTCAGGGATTTTTATACCTATGTTCATAGAAGTATTAGTTCATAATAATTTTCCTTACTTATACTGTTCTTGTCTGATTTTGATATCAGTCAGGGTTATAAAAGTCTCATAAAATGAGTTAGGAAGTGTTCCCATGTCTTGTATTTTATGAAAGAATTTGAATAGGATTGATTTTATTAATTATTCAGAAGTTTGATAAAATTTACCAGTGAAGCCATCTAGGCCAGAATTTTCTTTATGGGAAATTCTTTAATTATAGATTTGATTTCTTTACCAGATATAGGGCTATTTAGATTTACCATCTGTTCTTAAGTCCATTTTGGTGACCTGTATCTTTCAAGGAATTTGTCTATTTGATCTAAAATGTCAAATTTATTGGCATAAATATACCCTTTATTATCCTTTTATAATGCCTGTAGAATAT
Organism: Varecia variegata; assembly: GCA_028533085.1. Classification (NCBI taxonomy): domain Eukaryota; kingdom Metazoa; phylum Chordata; class Mammalia; order Primates; family Lemuridae; genus Varecia; species Varecia variegata. The sequence continues at coordinate 183,194,025 of CM052436.1, forward strand.
GTGGTGATATTCCTCTTTTTTACTAGGTTTACTAGAGATTGTCAATATTACTAATCTTTCCCATTATAAATCTTTCTCAAAGATTCAATTTCTACTTTTGTTTCCTTTCTTGTATTTACTTTGAACTTAATAACTTTTCTTTTTCTAACTTAAGGTAAAAGCAGAGATCGTTGATTTTATAAGTTCCTTATTTTCTAATCTAGTCCTTTAAAGCAATAAATTTCCCTCTGAGGACTACATTAGCTAAATCCCACAAATTGTGATATGTTGTATTTTTATTACTCAGTACAAAATATTTTCTAATTTTTCTTGTGACTTCTTTTTTGAGCCATGGCAGCAGTGTGCTCGGTAAGTACCACTGGACTTTTTAAATGATAGAAATATAATTCTATCTTGGCCGGGCGCGGTGGCTCACGCCTGTAATCCTAGCACTCTGGGAGGCCGAGGCGGGTGGATCGCTCGAGGTCAGGAGTTCGAGACCAGCCTGAGCAAGAGCGAGACCCCCGTCTCCACTAAAAATAGAAAGAAATTATCAGGCCAACTAAAAATATATATAGAAAAAATTAGCTGGCCATGGTGGCGCATGCCTGTAGTCCCAGCTACTCGGGAGGCTGAGGCAGGAGGATCGCTTAAGCCCAGGAGTTTGAGGTTGCTGTGAGCTAGGCTGACGCCATGGCACTCACTCTAGCCTGGGCAACAGAGCGAGACTCTGTCTCAAAAAAAAAAAAAAAAAAAAAAAAAAAGAAAGAAATATAATTCTATCTTATATAAGCAACTATTGTTTTGGGGTTTTCTGTTATATGCACCCAAACTTAATGGTAACTAAAATGAATGATACAACAGTATCTACTGATAATTTATTTCCATAGCTAAATTACCTCTGCAATTTCATTAATACACAATTGGCCTGATTTCCAAGTTTCTGCTTTAATTATGAAAGTTTTTAATATGCAGAAGTGCCAAATTAAAAGGTAATTTTAGTCAACACAGTATTGAAAATTCTAGTCAAAGCAATTAGGCAAGAAAAAAATATAAAAGGCATCCAAATTGGAAAGGAAGAAGTAAAATTATCTGTTTGATCTTACGTGTAGAAAATACAAAACATTCCATGCAAAAAAACTTAGAATAAGCAAATTCAGCAAAGTCAGCACACAATAATCAGTTCCATTTCTATATACTAACAATAAACATTATGAAAAGAAAATTAAGGAAACAATTCCATTTACAATAGCATCAAAAAGAATACTTAGGAATTAAGCAAAGGAGTAAAAGACTTCTGCACTGAAAACTACAAAGCACTGATGACATAAATTTAAAAACATAATAGAAAGATATCCATATTCATGGATTGAAAGACTTATTATTATTAAGATGATGTATGGTCATACCCAAAGTGATCCATAGATTCAACGCAATCCCCTATCAAAATCCCAATGACATTTTGTGCAGAAACAGAAAAATCCATCCTAAAATTCATATGGAATTGCAAGGGACCCTGAATAGCCAAAACCTTGAAAAAGGAGAACAAAGTTGGAAGACACATACTTCTTGATTTCAAAACTTGCTACAAAGCTATAGTAATCAATAACGTGGTACTTGCATAAAGACAGACATACAGGCTGGGCACGGTAGCTCACACCTGTAATCCTAGTACTCTGGGAGGCCGAGGTGGGAGGATTGCTTGAGGTCAGGAGTTCAAGACCCACCTGCACAAGAGTGAGACCCTGTCTCCACTAAAAATAGAAAAAATTAGTTGGGTGTGGTGGTGCCTGCCTGCAGTTCCAGCTACTCAGGAGGCTGAAGCAGGAGGATCACTTGAGCCCAGGGGTTCAAGATTGCTGTGAGCTAGGCTGACGCCACAGCACTCTAGCCCAGGCAACAGAGTGAGACTCTGTCTCAAAAAAAAAAAAAAAAACCAGACAGACATATAGACCAATGGAATAGAATAGAGAGCCCAGAAATAAACTCTTGCATATACGGTCAAAGGATTTTTGACAAGGGTGCCAAGACCAAGCAATGGGGAAAGGATAGTCTTTTCAACAAATTGTGCTGGGAAAATTTGATATTTAATGTGAAAGAATGAAGTTGGACCCTTACGCAACATCATATACAAAAATTAACTCAAAGTGGATCAAAGACCTAAATGTAAGAGCTAAAACTATAAGATGATCAGAAGAAAACTTAGGAGAAAAACTTCATGACATTGGATTTGGCAATGACTTCTTAGATATGACACAAAAAGCACAGGTGACAAAAAAAGAAAAAAACAAACTGGACTTCAAAATTTAAAACTTTGTGTATCAAAGGATACTATCTAGAGTAAAAAGGAAACCCACATAATGGGAGAAAACATTAATACTCACAATATACAAAGAACTCCTAAAACTCAACAAGAAAAAAACTGAACAAAGGACTTGAAGAGACATTTCCTGAAAGAAGATATACAAATGGCCACAAAGCACATAAAATGATACTCAACATTACAAATCATTAGAAAAATACAAATAAAAACCATAGTGAGACACCACTTCATATCTATTAGGATGTCTATCATAAAACAAACAAAAAACTCAAAATGACAGAAGAGTTGAGGATGTGGAGAAACTGGAATCCTTTTGCACTGCTCATGGGAATGTAAAATAGTGCCACCGCTGTGGAAAACGGTATGGTGGTTCTTCAAAAATTTAAATATAAATTACCATTTAATCTAGCAATTCCACTTCTGGGTATATAAACAAAAGTGAAAGCAGCCAAAAAGTGGAAACAATGCAAATGTCCATGGATAAACAAAATGTGATGTATACATACAATGGAATATTATTCAATTTTAAAAGGAATGAAATTTTGATACATGCTACAACATGAATAAACCTTGAAGACATGATGCTTAGTAAAATAAGCTAGACACAAATGGATAAATATTGTATGATTCCACTAATATGAGGCACCTAGAGTAGTCAAATCCATAGAGACAGAAAGTAGATCAGTGGTTACCAGGTCTGGCTGGAGGGAGGATGGAATGGGAAGTTATTGTTTAATGGGTACAAAGTTTCACTATGGAATGATAAAAATATTCTGAAGATGGATGGTGGTAGTGGTGGCATAACAATGTAAATGTACTTAATGCCAATAAACTGTACACATAAAATAAAAGTTACTTTTCAAAAATGGGGGCGGGGGGAGTAATGGGAGCTTTTAATTAAAAGGTAATGGACCAGCCTGAGCAAGAGCGAGACCCCGTCTCTACTAAAAAAATAGAAAGAAATGATTTGGACAGCTAAAAAATATATATATAGAAAAAATTAGCTGGGCATGGTGGCGCATGCCTGTCTGTAGTGCCAGCTACTTGGGAGGCTGAGGCAGCAGGATCACTTGAGCTCAGGAGTTTGAGGTTGCTGTGAGCTAGGCTGATGCCACGGCACTCTAGCCAGGGCAAGAGAGTGAGACTCTGTCTCAAACAAAAAAAAAAAAAAAAAGAAAAAAGGTAATGGAAATGGAAGAAGTAGAAATCTAAAATCAGGGATTAATTGGTAAGCAGTACTATACTAATAATTTCTAAATAGTTTCATTTAGTGCTATGAACAGATGGTAACAAATATGAAAAATCTCTAGGATAAAGTATCCAAGAGAGACATAGAAACACAAAATATTTAGTAAACAGAGACCTATTGGCAAGCCAACTCAACGAATAGTAAGACTCCCACTTCTTGCTAATTCAGATCTTTATATCAAAATCTGAGGAAATAATTTTACCTTTAATCTACAATGTTTAGAAATGTTTAGAAAACTTACAGGGCAGATTTTCCTGTGCGGGGATCTATGTAAGTGGTGGTTCTTCTATTGTGGTCCACAAAATAAGGAATTCCATCCACTGTGAATCTCATTTCCCAGCCTTCAGGTAAAGGCTTTTCATTTAATTGACTACAAAACATAAGAAAAAATATTAACAAAAATTATTAAAGAGTTGCTTGTTTGCCAAGTACAAAAACTAAAAATACCCATAAAGGTAGCAGAAATCTTTTAGAAAACCATTTAATCCAGTATTTTCAGTTGTGTGCCAGATATCTTTATCTGGCATCCTACAAACACATAAAATTCCACTCAGTCTTCTGTCTAGTGGGCCTATGTTCTCCATTTACCTAATGACCTACCTTAAATATCTCATGGTAGCCAAGCTCTGCCCATTTTGCTTTATAAGTCTTCATGTTCATCCCTATTTTTCATCCCTAACACCATCCTTTCTCTGGCTTTATTTGTCTCTCTTCCACACTTTCTCAACAGCCACCTAACTGGTTTTTCTGCCTCTAATCTCACTCTGGCTCTACTCTTATACTGATATTGCTGACAGAGTATTTTCCTAAAATAGAAATCTAATCAAATTAGTTCTCTCTTTAATGGGCTATCATTGTTCCACCACTACCAAAGATTAAGATCTAAAGTCCTCCGTATGGCACTCAGTCTGCATATTCTGGCCTCAATGTTCCATTTCAGATTTATCTCTACACCCAAATTTCCAACTCTCTTCCATGAATCCGCTGATTTCGTAGTATATGGCTACTCAGCATTTCCCTAAATAAGACATGATGTGACACATCTCCAAGTGAAGCCTTTCCCCTTGTCCAAAATACTTTTCTATTATTCTTCTGCTAAGACAACTCAAATGTTCTTTATAAAGTATTCCTATCCACTTAATACCTATCTTTATACCTTGAAAACTCTGTGGCCTTAGGCAAGCTGCTTAAACTCTCTAAACTTCAGTTTCTTTATCTATAAAGTGGAGATAATAATGTCTATGTAATAAGACTGTATGAGGAATAAGTGAGATAAATAAAAAGTAAAGCACACAGTAAGATTCCAAATGGTAGTTATTACTCCTATTGCTACTATAGATTGATCACTCTCTTCAGGTCTCTCAAAGTACTTCCTACATACTGCTAGCACATCATTTATCACATATTTTGGTTTGTGTATTTGGCAACAACTTCCCACCTTGCAAATATTACATGAGCTTTAGAATAGGAACTAGATTGTAAGGCAATAGTGATATATAAATGACTTAATTATAATTTTTCATATATTAAAATAATTGATGCATTAGCACAAATATTTAAAACTACTTATAAGTGAGACTAAGAATTTTTACATTTCATAATATTATATATAAGAATGAATAGGGAACTATTGAATACTCCCTTTGTTGTCTGTCTTTGTGTATTCTGAGATAATGGAAGCCAGTCTTTTTAGTTGGTTAGGTGTAATAAATGCTGCAAATTTTATCCGTATGTGCCAGTTCATTTTTTCCTGTTTTACAGCTTGAGTTTTCTCATCTGATGGGTTTGGTATGAGAGAAAACAATGGAAATGCTCAAGTTCACATCACAGAGGACAAAAGGGAAGGCTGTGGAGGCATTTAGGCTCACTGCTGTAGAGAGCCACTATTGCTGTTGACAGTGTCACTTTCCTCAAGTGTACTTCAGAAGAACAAAAGGCTGAGAACCACTGCCTAGAATCATATTTTCTAAATTATGTCAAAAGGTTAAGAATATTTAGCTTTATTCATATAACTGAATACAACTGTCTTCTCTCTAGTTGGCTCATTTGCCTAATGACCCACCCTAAATATAAATTACCAAAAATGTAAAAAAGAGGTTTGTAATTAACAAGAGCCACCTAACCAGTTTTTCTGCCTCTAGTCTCACTCTGGCCCTACTCTTATATTGACGTAATTTGTTGTAATTATATTTGCAAGATAGGCTTAATAACAAGTTGTCTTGAAAATAAAATTAAAGAACTAGGTCATTTGTATTATTTGTTAAAATATGATTCTAACGTTAGCCCTATGACATTAAAGGTCCAAGGGCAACAAAAAAATGGTAGAAAATTACAGAAAGGTAAATTGTTCAATTCTATCCTTAGAGAATTTTAAAGAAGAACTAAAAATGCTACCTTTGAAATTCTTCCTTCTTTCCTTTTTGGAAATTGAATAAATTTAAGTTAAATACAGTAACTCCATAAAAAACACTATCATTTACTGGCAACAACAAATAGCTATATTAAATTTAAAGCACACCTTCTGTTTAATAACAGAAGTTATTAAAATTTTTGAGCCATGGAATATGTGTAGTGAAGAATTAATTATCCTCAAAGAGAGGTCTGGCCTTTGCCCTCAGCTACTAGGTAGTTATGTTTAGGCCTCTGGAATGTCCTGCCTGTTAGGAATATCTTTGTTTGCCTGGGGACTTTAATCACTGGACAGCCAACAATGTGATTTATGATGGAGGCTTTGGGACATGCCACATAAGTTCCAACTTCTGGAGGAACTAGAGACTGAAGATATTAGCCAAAACAACCAGTAAGGCCTTGAGACAAGAGGTCAGCCAACAGGGCAGTATGTGGTGATCAAGCCCCACAAAAACTCTGGATACCAAAGACTTCCCTGGTTGGCCAATACTCAACATCAATGTGTATTGTCCCACAACAATGTTGGGTATTTGGAACCTTCCCAGACTCTGCCCTATCCATCTCTTCCTTCTGCTGGTTCTAATTTGTATCCTTTCTCTATGATAAATGTGATTGTGTAGTTAGTAAGTTTCAGTAAGTTCTGAGTATTTCTAGTGAATTATCATACCCAAAAGTGGTTGCATGGATCCCCAAATTTGTAGGCTCTTGGTCTAAAATGAGTGGTCCTAAAGACCCCCGAACTTGTGGCTGATGTCTGAAGTGAGGACAGTTTTATGGAGGACTATGCCCTCTGACTGTACAGTCTGCCAAATTCCTTACAGAATAAAACACGCTGGCAGTCTGATAAAAGCACACTTGAACTGTGTTCTCTCCCCAAATGCATATAGTTAAATCCTAGCCCCCACTACCTCAAAATGTGACCTTATTTGAGAACAGTCATTGCAGATGTATTAGTTAAGACGAGGTCATACTGAAGTATGGCCGGCCACTAATCCTACAGGACTGATGTCCCTATAAAAAAAGGAATCTTAGACACAGAGACATACACACAGGAAGAATGCCACGTGAAGATTGGAGGTTATGCTGCCATAAGCCAAGTAATTACAAAAGGCTAGGAGAAAGGCCTGGAACAGATCGTTCCCTAGTGCCTTCAGAGGGAACATGGCCCTGCTAACACCTTGATCTCAAACTTCTAGCCTCCAGAACTGTGAGACAGTAAATTTCTGTTGTTTAAGCCACTCCATTTATGGTACTTCGTTAAGGTGGCCCTAGCTAAGTAATACATATACTATTATATAATGTTAGAGATAAGCAATTATATATAAATAGATACCAAAAGACAATCTTGTGATAATATATATGTCTCTTTATTAATATCTAACTAGCAAGTTCTTGCAATGATATACATAAACAATATTTTAGGTATCTGCAACAACCACAGAATATTTTAAAACCCCTGCCATCTCTACTGGTGGAAAAGTCCTAGGCATTGCCAATCACACTAGCTTATTGCCCAAATTCATAATGGAAGAAAATACTAAATTTTAGGTAAAGGCTAGAGAAATTGAATATGTATCTTTTTCCCTCTTAGTCACATACTCTGAATTCTATCCAGTAATATCTGGTTAAGAAACTCTGCTTTAGAATTACTAATCTGTTCTTACTACTAATAAATATGTAAGTGAATATTTTGAATATATAAATGTATTCTCATGTTTCAGTGAGGTTTTTCTCCTATACTCAAGAAACTTTCAAGCTTCCCATTATATAAAAGCAATAATATAATTTTTTTCTCTTTCCCAAGTATGTAGGTGATTAATGTTTAAGGCCTTTGGTGAAAGAACATGTAACTTTGATCTTCATAACTGAGTCAGAAATAAAGTATTAATACAATCTTTAAGAGATTATGTATACACTAGTAACTAAGAGGTCTTACCCCTGACTTCTGGGGTCTTCCCACTGTGTAATTCGAGTGTTGTGGTTGACAAAATATACTCTGCCATTGCTGTCCGTTCTCTTCTCTGAAAAAAAAAAAAAAAAAAAAAAAAAAGCAAAGCATTAGCACAGTCTTCCTCAAAATAAAACAAAATGATCTGAGTTCACCTATTTCTCATTGCATTGTTGATTTTGTAGTTTTTAAATCACAGGTTTAAAAGGTTTAATTTAATAGCAAATTTGTTCCCCATGTATGTTCTATGTATATACTGCTGATATCAACATTTCTTGGAAGAGGCTGTGAAAAACAGAAAATTTCAAAGGTAGTCACACTTGCAAACTGAAGGCTCATCTACTTAATGACAGTACAAAGTACCACGGCTGTAAGACTGATTTCTTACTTTGTTGAAAAATCATATGATAAACAATACTGAAATTACTGAACATCAAATCTGAATGCACATCAGAACACTTTGACTTCATGAATAAAATAGTAAAAACCAGAAGCTTCTTGTTCTTCTATGTATTCTTTCATAGCAACTATGAAAATGACAAAATACACTTGAAGGGTAAATCAACTATACAAAACCCCATTAGACTACATTGTTGAACCAAAACCATTCTTGGTTCTCCAGCCTCTATAGTGTGCAAGTGTTAAAATTCTTCATTGCCCAGCAGTGCTCAGTGACATATGAGCCTGTAATCCCTGCTAATTTGGAGGCTGACAAGGGAGGACCACTTGAGGCCAGGAGTTCAAGGCTATTGTGCATTATGATCACACATCTGTGAATAGTCACTGCACTCTAGCCAGCGCAACATAGTGAGATCCTTGCCTCTTAAAAAAGAAATTCTTTGGGAGGCTGAGGCAG
>CM052436.1:183202888-183238254 GCA_028533085.1 Varecia variegata
AAAGGAAAGAAAAGAAATTCTTCACTGTCAGATTATAAGGTGGTAATGTCTAGTCCTAGCATATAAAAGTCTGAAAGAGTGACAAGTTAAACTTTTCTATGTACATATGGTGTCACAAAATAATGTTGGCAATCTCAGTATGAAAACACTGGCTATAAACTGGGATTCTATTTCCAGGGTCAATCCTGAGGGTATGTCAGGTGGATTTCCTCATCTGATACAGTAACCACCAGCATTGTCACTGGTTCTACAAATAAGGTATATGCCCCAAAGGCAGAAAACCATAAAGCAGTGTTCAGACTGAGTAGTAATCATTCAGGAAGGGGGTACCACTTCAACTTCAGGAGTGTGAAACCTAAAAATAAACAGACTGTACAACAGCAGGGGAAGAAGCTGATAACCTGGATAACTTCGTTCTTCAGAAGCAGTATTTTAGCAAAATGTTGTGTTAGCTCAAGTAAAAATCAGAAAGATCTGGATAATGTGGAAAATGGTAAATACAGAAGGGAAGCTTGCAGGAAAAGATTTCTAATAAAGGTCACATAGCCTACAATTCAGGTTTCTATGAGCAAGAGGCAATTTTTCCTACAGCTGCTCCAGGGAAGGAATAAAATGGTCTGTTTCTGACCATGACCATAAAGCAGGTCATAGTTTTTCTGCAATAAAGTTAAGAGGACAAATAATGACCTTCAGATATATTCTTTTAGTGCACCAATTTCTCCTTCTGTAACACAGATATACAATTCTAGAAATAAAGCTGGGAAAACCATCCATGTCTGGGAATGCAATCTGACAGGTCAGGTTTTATATGCCTCATAAGAGCAAAATCCTCTCTTCTAAAGTACTTCATACCAGCTATTCACTGATCACTCTGAGGCTCTAACAGAGAGAGAGAATTCCTTACCTTCAGACTGCCAGGCTTTGGTGAAAACAGAAATTCACAACTTTCATATGTCTTCCTTTTATTATAAGCTAATAACAGTAACAGTTGTAAGTATGGCCTAATATACTTTTTACATTTTTGATTCACAGACTTCTATATTTTGAGGATAAATGCCTCAATGAAAGAGCAATAGGACTTCTCAAAGAAAGGATTATACAGCCAGTATTATTTATTAGCCAGATTTATGTGATCTTAACAAGTCAATTGTTTCCTTCATTACTCAGTAGTGTTAGAGCAATCAATCTTGGTATAAATGTTTCCTGACAAGACTACATAGAAATACTACTTTCTGAATTTACCACAGTATTATGAAATATCTTCAGTTCTTTGAGATAAAACTCTGCCGGGTCCCATAATTCACTTTATTTTGCTGTTCTCCATTTTCTATACTCTCTTTTGCTTCCATGCAAAACTGTTTCTATATTGCCATCTTTATTCTGGAACCTGTCCACAGTGCTATGACTATTGTGTAACACCATAAAACAGAATCTGGTAGGGTAGGCCCATCTTAAAAGTCTATTAACAAAATTTTAATAACTAAGGTACCAAATATACTCAATAACAGAGTGCACTCACATGCTCCTAATGTAGGGCACGAAGTCGCCACTCTCACATGTTCTCCTTCCACTGTTCTATTAGATAATGCCAACTTACCCAAACACTGAACTGTGTTTTAGAAAAACCAATGTGATCACAATTTGTTAATTTTTTTATTCTGAAATGATTATTACTCACAGGATATTGCAAAAAATTATGCAGAGTTTCAGTACCCTTCAACTAGTTTCCTCCAAAGACAACATCTTATATAGCTACAGGACAATATTGAAACCAAGAAATGACACTGGTGCATTACTGTTAACTGCAAACCTTTTTAAATTTTCTCCATATTATAATATAAAATTGAACTAATTTATGTGAATGTATTCTTCTATGCGCTTTTGTGCCATGCAGATTAATATGATCATGACAATCAAGATATAGAACTGTTCCATCATCACGTAAGAACCCCCTTATTTTACCTCTTGTATATGCACCCACCTCCCACCTACCCTGTCTCCTGACAACTACTAATCTGTTCTGCATCTCTAGTTTTATCCTTTTGAGAATGTTATATAAACTGAATCATACAGTATGTAATCTTTTGAAATTGATTTTTTTTTTTGAGACAGAGTCTCCCTCTGTTGCCCAGGCTAGAGTGTCATGGCGTCAGCCTAGCTCACAGCAACCTCAAACTCCTGGGCTCAAGTGATCCTCCTGCCTCAGCCTCCCAAGTAGCTGGGATTACAGGCATGCGCCACCATGCCCGGCTAATTTTTTTTATATATTTTTAGTTGTCCAGACAATTTCTTTCTATTTTTTTTAGCAGACATGGGGTCTCGCTCTTGCTCAGGCTGGTCTCGAACTCCTGAGCTCAAACGATCCACCTGCCACGGCCTCCCAGAGTGCTAGGATTATACGCGTGAGCCACCATGCCTGGCCAAAATTGATTTTTTTAGTAAGTATAATGCCCTTGAGATCCACCCAGATTGTTGTATCAATAGTTTATTACCTTTTTATTGCTGAGTGATCACTATTTTTAAACTTTTGAAGAGTAAAATAATTCTAAATTCCAACAAAAGTATTTTGTAATAAAAGAGTCAATGTAGAATGTTTGAGGAATCTAATGCCTATTTGGCATTCTAAATTAAATTGATATACCCAAAAAACTTCCCAGATATTCACTCAAACATAGGCAGAGTATTATCTATAAATATCTGATTTTCAAATGACAGAATTCAAAAATACATAAATTTCAAAAAAACAGACAAAAAACTGACAGAAAATTCAATGAAAAATCTCATGTGACTTACCCCATCCAGGTGGCAAAGGACCAAGAGGATCAAATTCTTTATTTTGTGATGTAGCAAACAAATCTTGATTCTAAAAAGAATCAAAAAGTGGTGAAATGATTAACAACTTAAGCAGATTATTTGAGAGCAGAATTGAGTTCTGATTTGCCTTCTCGGGCCATGTACAACATAACATATCTAGCAGAATTCACATTTTAGGGAAGTGTCACACATTATGGACAAATGCCAATATAGTTTGGTGAACTTAAAAAAAAAAAAACTTTACTGGCTGGGCGCGGTGGCTCACACCTGTAATCCTACCACTCTGGGAGGCCGAGGCGGGAGGATCACTCGAGGTCAGGAGTTTGAGACCAGCCTGAGCAAGAGCGAGACCCCGTCTCTACTAAAAATAGAAAGAAATTATCTGGCCAACTAAAAATATATATAGAAAAAATTAGCCAGGCATGGTGGCACATGCCTGTAGTCCCAGCTACTTGGGAGGCTGAGGCAGTAGGATCGCTTAAGCCCAGGAGTTTGAGGTTGCTGTGAGCTAGGCTGACGCCACAGCACTCTAGCCCGGGCAACAGAGTGAGACTCTGTCTCAAAACAAACAAACAAACAAACAAACAACAACAAAAACTTTACAAACATTATCTAACATTTAAAATTATTTAAAATTTATTACAAATATATAATCCTTACCCCCAAATGAACATTTTTTTCCTTTTTACTACAAATTGTACTATATAAATAATATAAAAATTAGAAAATATAATCATTTATAATACCAGTACCCAGAGTCATCAGATAGCTGAGAAAAATCTTGCAGGTGTAACTTGAAAACAGAAGATCACGTACAGAACATGGAATATACAAAGAATTATGAGAAGAGAGTGATGGGAGCAGGAAGAGCAATCTGTCAGATGAGTAAAAGGAAAGAATTCCAGCTGGAAAGTATAAATAAGCCTACTGTATGGAAGACTTTTTAAAAGTTCTGTTTGCAATTTTCACATTGGTGGTGAGAGAGGTTTGCCTAGACAAGATAAAAGGAAAACAGGAGTCAACCTTTGGAAAAAGAGGCAAAAGTCATACTGACTCTGTGTAGGTAAAATGAGTGTGTTTTGGCTTACATGTATAATCAAGTAGAGATAATTATGTGGTTACTCAGTAAAACTTGGTTAAGCCCTTTCTTCTTTAGTAAGAAAAAACAAATAGAATCTAAGTGCTTTAAAAATAATTTTATTGTGAAAAATAAAAATAAGTGAAATAGGACAATGAAATCCATATACCCAGTACCAAGAGTCAACAATTATCAAGACTTTGCCACATTTATCTCTTTTTCCCCCATTCTTTGCTGAAGCAAAAATCAAACATCATTTCACCCCTACATATTTTAGTATACCTTTCTAAAATCTGTGGATACTTTCTTACATAATCACAATCTCATTATCACACCTTGCAAAGAATCAATGTTAATTTTGTTATCATCTAATACCTCATTAAATGCCAACTGCTTATTTGTTAAAATCAAGATCCAAACAAATTCCTCACATTACATTTAGTTATCTCTTAAGTCTCAATCTAGAGTGGCTCCCCCACTGTCTCTTTTTGTTTCTTTTTTCCCCCATGTCACTGATCTATTTAATTACAGGTTAACTGATTGGGTTTTAAAGGATATGAGAGATATTCCATGTCTGATTTAACAGCTCTTGGAAGATAGAGTTGTCAAGAACTGGCCTTGCTCCTCCTGATAGACACAATTATGAAAAGGAGCGAGGGCAGGGAGGACAGCAAGAAATACTATCAAAATACAAAAGGTTTGAGCCCAAGTTCCATAATGGTCTGAAAAGTCTGGCATATGACAAATTGTATTGACAATTCTTTAAAATCTAAGCCTAACTCACTGGCTCTCCCTGGACAGATAAACTGGGGACATGCACACAGTAAAGCCATGGGCCAGGAAGAGCCATTATACAGTGTTACATCAACAACCATATCCATTTTGAGACTTGCTCTGTTAAGAGTAACTAAAATAGGCTGTTCAAATTCTACATAATTTAGAACGACTCTATAACAAAGAAAAAGTAAGAATTTCAGAAAATGGGTCAGATTATTTTGGACTGTAGAGGGAAAAACAAAACAAAAAAAAAGGATGATGACATAAAAGCTGTAATTCAAAAAAATTCCAAAGACTCTTGAGTACTAAATTGGTCAAGTTTATAAGAATCAATGCATACAGTAGGTGTCCCAGCAATTTGCTCAATCTGTCTTCAAAAAGAATGTTTTGAAAGATTATGTACTGTAAAAATGAGATAAAGGGCATATTTACAGCTGTGAACATGGAGGAGAGAAGAAATGGGAACATTTCCAAGCATCTAGCATGTGCCAAACATATTAGAAAATTTTACAGAATCCTCAAAAAAAAAAAGAACCCTCTGAGGCAATTTTATATCTGTATATATCTCTCTCTATATATTTTTACAGATAAAGTGAGTCCTGATGAGGTTAAATAACTTGCTCAAAAGCATATAGAAAAAGTAATTGTGGAACCAGGATTCGAACCCAGATGTGTCTGACTCCAAAGCCCAGGCTCTTTCCACTGGACACCCATGTGGAAACGAGTTTTAAAGAAGGCAGGCAAGCTAGGCTTTCAAATCTAAAAGAAATTTAGCCAGGCATACCAAAGGTGATTATAAATTACAAAGAAAAGAACATGTAAAATAGCACAGAAAAAAAAATGGAAAAAAGGGTAAGGTCTGACTCCAAAGCCCAGGCTCTTTCCACTGGACACCCATGTGGAAACGAGTTTTAAAGAAGGCAGGCAAGCTAGGCTTTCAAATCTAAAAGAAATTTGGCCAGGCATACCAAAGGTGATTATAATTTACAAAGAAAAGAAGATGTAAAATAGCACAGAAAAAAAAAAAAATGGAAAAAAGGGTAAGGTAGATTAGGGACAAAAATTAATTTCACCTCTACAACGACTAGGAAGTAGAATATAGTAACTTCTTTCTAGAGAAAGCAGCAGGAAAAATTGTTATATGGAAGAAAGTATCTTAATCATATCCAGGGAGTAAAGGGAAGGCTGCTGATATAAAGGTGAATTTGTCCACATCAGTGAGTGATAACTACCATGATGATGAGGTATAAAAAATAAGAATATGGAGAAAAGGGGAAAACGCAATGCCTAGTGAGTACAGGAATATGAAAGGGATAGTTTTAGTCTGATGGAGTCTAATAGGGCTAATAGTGACGCGGTAGAGGGAAAGATATGGCGATGGAGAGGGTCAGCTTTTCTTGAGCTCTGAGAAAGTTGGTTTTCTTTTGTTTAAGTTCTTTTGGTTTTTGGGTTTTTTTAATTTTTTTTGAGATTGGCTCACACTCTTGCTCAGGTTGGTCTCGAACTCCTGAGCTCAAGCAATCCTCCTGTCTCAGCCTTCCAGAGTGCTAGGATTACAGGCATGAGCCACTGTGTCTGGCTTATGTTTAAGTTCTATGTGTTACCCAAACAAATCCATCTTGTTTGACACACAGAATCAAATTTCCTGGCTCATGTTTAAGTTCTATGTGTTACTCAAACAAATCCATCTTGTTTGACACACAGAATCAAATTTCTCAAAGTACTGTTTTTCTTTCATTAGAGAAAAGATCCATGATACCTCATGATTTGAGGGATTATAAAATTCCTAGCACTTGGCCGGGCACTGTGGCTTATACCCATAATCCCAGCACTTTGGGAGGCTGATGCAGGAGGCTAGCTTGAGGCCAGGATTTCAAGATTGGCCTCAGCATTACAGCGAGATGCCATCTCTAAAAAAATTTTTTTAAAAATTAGCCAGGAATGGTGGCACATGCCTATAGTCCTAACAACTTGGGAGACTGAGACAGGAGGATCGCTTTAGCCCAGGAGTTTGAGGTTACAGCAGGCTATGATCAAGCCACTGCACTGCAGCCTGGGTGAAAAAGTGAGACCCTGTCTCTTAAAACAAAAACAAAAACCTAGCACCAAAGATTTCACAGCAAAGAAAGCATTAATATATTTTGGTGCACTTATCACTATTGCTGCAATATTATTCTAAAGGAAAATAAATAAAATTTAAACCATTTGTTTCCAGAAAGGAAACGTTTTTATACCAAAGATATTGTAATGTAGTTCTGAAGCCAGAATATGTTTAGCATACTCCCCAGAAGGAATCAAATTTCTTCAGTCTCCCAGAGTACCAAATAACTTACTAGGTAATCTTTACATTCATTCATTCATTCATTTTTGAGACAAGGTCTTGCTCCATCACCCAGGCTGGAGTGCAGTGGCATAATCATAGCTCACAGCAGCCTCAAACTCCTGGGCTCAAGCAATCCTTCTGCCTCAGCCTCCCAAGTAGCTAGGACTACAGGCACACACCACTGCACCTGGCTAATTTTTTAAAAGAGATGGGGTCTTGCTATGTTGCCCAGGCGGTCTTGAACTCCTGGCCATAAGCGATCCTCTCACCCCAGCTTCCTAAAATGCTGGAATTATAGGCATGAGCCACCATGCCAGGCAAAGCTTTACCTTTAAATGTTAAAAAGTGATTCAACTCTATCATCAGTTCTGTACAACCACTTAAGAATCAGGTGCTCTGAGATGCAAGTTTTCAAATGGTTCTGGTAAGTTAAGGCAGTACTAAATTTAGGATTGTTTTAATTCTTTTTAAACTGGGTTTATTTATACTATTCTTTTGTTCATGAATTTTAAGTTGTCCTAACTTCTTTTTTGTTTATTTTTTACATTAAAAAGAAAAGGAAGTTGGACTTTAGGAAACTAGAAAAAGGAAAGAAGAGATCACATACACAGAATACTCCAGACAAGGTCTAAAAATATTTATTACCAGCAACAACTGGGTAGCCATCCTATTTATACCTTCTTTTTAGCGCTTTACATGACATACATAGGGAAAGGTTAAAAACGGAATACTCTTATTAGTTTATTATACAACAGGCTACTTACCCCATAAATGAATCTCTGGTTAAACTGCTGCATTGCTCCTTGCAGTTGACTACGTTGTAGCTGCCACTGTTCATAGTTCCGGACAGATTCCAATGTTGGCCTCTGCCATGTTGTAGTTCTTGTGAAATGGTCAACATAATAAATACGTCCCATGTTGTCAACTCGCCGTTCCCAGCTAAATCAGAATAAAAACAAGCTAATTCAACAAATACTTGTGAAACAGATACAAGATTTTACCTTGAGAAACTACTTTTGATTTATCTGAAGTGTTCTATATTTTTTTAAATGGCCTATAAGTGAACTTAAGAAAAATGTTACTAAAAATGTGTTTCTTGAAAGTTAACATGTATTAGTCAGGTCCTTAAAATGCAATGTATAGTCAGTAAATGAGCCTCAACCAGTCATTAAGAAAAACGTTTTCAGTTTCTTTCCAATGTTCTTTTTACTGTTGCAATCTTAATAGGGACACAAATTGTATATAGCTTTTCACAGATATCAAAAAGCACTTTTTCAAAACAATACAACTACCTTCTTATTTATCATTTTAAATGGGTATAAAACATTTAATTAAGTAAATGTTGATAAAATAACTTGATCATTTCTACGTGGTTTGTTAAGGGTTATTTCCAATATTCTGATACTACAAATAGTAAAATAGTAAGTACCCTTAATACAGTAAACTTTTTTTCTTCCTTTGAATTATTTTAGGATAAATTTCCTGGAAAGGATTACTAAGGGCATATACATTATTATGGAGATATACAGATAGATATATGTGCTTTCTTTAAGAGGTGTAACTAATTTATACTACCACTAGCAATTTATGAGGTAAAGTTCTTCACCAACACTTGATTTCTTTCTTTTTTTTTTTTTGGTGGCAGTGTTGGGGATCGAGCCCAGGTGCGACACTTGATATTATCTGCTAATTTAATAAGTAAAACAGTACCTTTTACATGTGTATTTCTGTAAGATTATTAGCAAGGTTAAATATTTCTCCATGTTTGTTACTTACTTTCCTCTGGACTAAAAAATAATTTTTCGGGCCGGGCGCAGTGGCTCACGCCTGTAATCTTAGCACTCTGGGAGGCCAAGGCGGGGGGATTGCTTGAGCTCAGGAGTTCGAGACCAGCCTGAGCAAGAGTGAGGCCCTGTCTCTACTAAAAATAGAAAGAAATTAGCCAAACAACTAAAAATAGAAAAAATTAGCCGGGGATGGTGGCGCGTGCCTGTAGTCCCAGCTACCCGGGAGGCTGAGGCAGGAGGATCGCTCAAGCCCAGGAGTTTGAGGTTGCTGTGAGCTAGGCTGATGCCACGGCACTCTAGCCCAGGCAAGAGAGTGAGACTCTGTCTCAAAAAAAAATAAAAAAATAAAAAATAATTTTTCTTCCAATTCTTTTATATAATGTAAATATTAAATGTTTAACACCATGTATTAATATACACTTCACTTCCCTATTTTATCATGACTTCACTATTAAAGTTTTTTTATGTAATAGGAACTTTATCTTCATATATACGATAGGGGCTATGATTCTTATTCAGTTAAAAAATTTCTCTTGAAGAAATTAATCCTAAAACTGAAGCTCTGAGCCAGGTAAACAGTTCAGAAAGAAAAACTTGAAGAACAAGATCTATGGAATCTTTAGGTCAGAAATGAGTGAAAACAAGATTCATTCTCTTTAGCTTTCTTCTTTCTAGTTTGTACCTACCACAAAACAAAGTAGATAGAGAAAGGACAGGAAGAGGGAAAACAGAAATATAGGGAATATTGTGTACACATATAACCCACAATTCTGAATAAACAAATTTGTTCTTTTTTAATTCAGATACTTACCCAGGAGGTAGAGGTTCTGGTCTATCCCACGTTGTTCTTTTTTCAACATGATCTACATAGTAAACTCGCCCATGCTGGTCCACTCTCTGCTCCCAACTTAAACACAAAATTTAAAAGGCTGGTAGAGTATTTGTGTGAGTAGCTTGGCTTTTTAATCCTGTATTTGCCTTCTTCCCTTAAATGACCATATTATAGAACTGAGGCTAATAAATATAGCAGTTTATAAAGAAGATACCAAAAGAATTTAGGAATAAAGTCAAGAAATGTCATCATCTTTTGAGGGTGGCACACAGTTAATGAGATTTCTTCCATACAAGTGTCTGCTCTAAGAGACAAACTGTATTTCTAAAGACAAACTGTATTTCTAAAGGTTGATCCATCTAGACCAAAGTCACTCTCAATCTGATCAGGGTACACACAGGACTTGCATAGAAAAGAATGCTATAATTAATATTATGAAAGCTGAACAAAGACTGAAGGGCAATAGTTTGTTTGGGTGCTAGAAAAACTGAAATCAAAGAAGGGAAAAGTCTAAGGATTGGCCAATCTGAGTATTCTAGCCTCTCTGGTAAGGTTAGCCCCAAAGTGAAGAAGATAGTAGTAAACCATCATAGCTTTTCAAACAGCAGTGACTTCTAAGAGCACTCAGCTTCTTTTTGCCAATCCCTTCCACAAACAACCTTCTAGTTTGGCTTCTTATGTAGGCTTACCAAAAGGAAAATGGCCTAACTACTCAACACAAGTAATCTAATCTGTAGAATAATTAAAATTCTTATCATAAGTTTATTAACTTATCAGCCAATTAATTTTGATTGGCATTCTCGGCTCTGGATTAATTTGAATGCCACAATGTCTACATGTATAAAATTTACTTAAGAATATTATTAATCTTAAAAATAAAGAGATTAAAATGGGATTATGAGAACTAGTTTTCTCAGTTTTCTAAATTATCTATTACTTTGTTATAAATGATTTTATGACCAAAAAAAAATTGATTTTAAAAAGAAATTCCTGGCCGGGCATGGTGGCTCACGCCTGTAATCCTGGCACTCTGAGAGGCCGAGGCAGGTGGATCGCTCGAGGTCAGGAGTTTGAGACCAGCCTGAGCAAGAGCGAGACCCCCGCCTCTACTAAAAATAGAAAGAAATTATATGGACAGCTAAAAATATATATAGAAAAAAAAAATTAGCCGGGCATGGTGGCGCATGCCTGTAGTCCCAGCTACTCATGAGGCTGAGGCAGAAGGATTGCTTAAGCCCAGGAGTTTGAGGTTGCTATGAGCTAGGCTGATGCCACGGCACTCTAGCCCGGGCAACAGAGCGAGACTCCATAAAGAAAGAAAGGAGAGAAAGAGAAAGAGAAAGAGAAAGAGAAAGAGAAAGAGAAAGAGAAAGAGAAAGAGGAGAAAGAGAAAGAGGAGAAAGAGAAAGAGAAAGAGAAAGAGAAAGAGGAGAAAGAGAAAGAGAGAGAGAGAGAGAGAGAGAGAAAGAGAAAGAGAAAAAGAAAAAGAAAAAGAAAAGAAAAAAAAAGAAAAAGAAAAAGAAAAGAAGGAAAGAAAGAAATAAATTCCCCCCTCAAAAAAAAAAAAGGCAATCTAAATTAGATGATTATTTTGACTTGGCCTTAGTTAGCCTTCAGAGTCCTTTAATAAAAAAGTATATTCTTCCACCTTGCCCTGGAAATGAAGAGGAGATTTCAAATATGGTGAAGCTTTGTTTATTTTTACTTCAGACCCTAGAAAATCAGTAACAATGGTTTGAAGACAGTTTTTGAAAGAATGGAGTTTAGTAGTATTTTCCTTACTGAGTATATGCAGAAACATAAAGAAAACAAATGTTAATCAAAAAAGTTACTCACCCAGGCGGTAGGGGAGCTTGAGTTACAGGATTTAATGGCCTAGGGCCTGAGCCTCCAGATATAGTAAGAGGAATTATTAATCCGGATGTTGCTCCTTCCGATGTATTTGTATTTGTGGGTGGCAGAGAGCCTGTACTAGATCCATCACTTTCAGAAGTGGCAGATGGTGAACCATTGACAGATGCTATATAAGATGTGGGGAAAATGGGAAAAGAATCTTTTATTTTCTGAAATCTAAATTCAAAATGGCATTTTAACTTTATAAAATAAGGCAGGTGACAAATATAAAATTTAAGATGTGGATACACAGGTGAAAATTACTTAAAGAAAATAAATAATGGGAAATAGTCAATGTTCTCACTTAGGTCCTGTCTACCCCCCTATATTTCATTATTAATTACAAAGCATATACAGATTTGCTGATTTATTGATGTCACAGGAAATAAAAACTTTTAGAAAGGAAAGCATTAGTATTCCTTGGTATTGTAAGTTCATTCAATAATTTTCCAAATCCTTAAAACTATTTTCCTGTAAGATCCTGCAGATTAGAGACCAATTTTTGATGTTGCTTTTAATATGGAAGATCTGGCTGATAAGCAATAATATTATTACAAATAGTTATTGATCACTTATTACATCTTTAAGAAATACTTGTTGACAAAACAATTCCTAGAGGAAGTCAACAATATTATAACAAAGAGGTATATAATCTCAAACACTTGGAATACATTGTTAACAAAATTATCTACAGAGGAAGGGGAAGATGTATAATTATTAACAAATACAAACTCATTTAATGAAATGATTTGTGGACACCAATTTACTTTTCTAACATTTGGTTTAGTTACTTTGCATTCTCTATGCACATACCAGCAGAGAGAAATAATAAAATATAAGATTAAAGATTTGTTCTGGCTAATCAGAAAAATGGATACTCTACCTAAGATGTTCACATTTTAATAAAATAAAATATGCTCATTTTTTGTGTAATTTTAGCTTTAAAATCTGAATCACTTAGCATTGTTGGGTTATTTGCCATTTACTAATTGTCTTTTTGAAGAATATACTGGGAATAAGCAACTAAATCCCTGACTATATGACGTGCTTATGTCACACAGTTATAAACCATCCAAGAAAGCTGCAATGTTATCTGTACTGTCTATACTTTATATAATGCTCATGTGATTTTCACTCTCAATAGAGCATTGCCTCAGTAACTTCACACTGGAAAGAAAACTTAGGGGAAAGGAACTTCTTGGTTACTTACAGAAAGATCATTCTCGGCCAAAATCTCAAATGTAAAAATACAGCCAGAAAACTGATCTGAAAGGATTTCCTGACATTTACCTGAGGATCAATTCCCAAACATAACTTTATTTACAATCACAGTATTAAGGGCTGGAATACACACCTGGTCTACGTGGGGTGGGTGGAGGTGGTCGTGAAGGTCTCGGAGGCCTAGAAGGTTTAAAACCTCCATTTGAGAGTGATGGAGAATTATTCCCATCGAGCCTCCTATTTTCACCAGCTCCTGCATCCTCAGGGTCATCTGACCCATTTGTGTTTACTCTGGGTAAGAAAGGGGGAAAAGAAGGGGAGGAGAAAATTAATGAATGCTCTTTGAATTTAAGGAAAAAACCAGCAGGAAGACAAAGACTTTAGTTTTAGTAGCTTGAAAAAAGCTTCCTAAATGTTAGGCCAGCCTTATCAAATACATGAAGAGCCCTTGGGTAGAATCCTATATAACTCCCAGAGCCTATTCAAATAGAGTGAGGGGTTGCCCAAGGACACAGAAACACTTGGGACCATTCAAAACTACTAGGTATGCTTGTTCATATTTCAAGTCAGTCTTCAGAAGGCCCTGTATAAGCAGGAACAAAGTCAAGTTCTCAAAAGCCCAATGCCCTAGAAAGAGCACTATTTTATCATAAGCACAGATAACTTAACCATCATTTCTTCATTTCCATTGGCTATTAATACTAATTCAAGTTTGAAGTAGAGTTGGCTTTCCCACACCAGGATAATGAAGTATGCTTTTTTCCCAGGGACTGGGCAACATATCCCCCTACCCCAGTACAAAGGTATATAAAACGTTCGAAGTTAGTGATCTAGAGTAGAAGTGCCCACAGACCTTTTTTTTTTTTTTTTTAAAGGAGGTGTCCTTTCTTCAAAATCAATGACATCAATTAGAGGGAAAGAGAAGGGGGAAAGACACTAACAGGAAATGTGACATTGAAAACTGCTACTACTACTGTCAGCTAAATATAGCTGATACCTTTTTCCCAGGAGGGATCTAGTAGTCATGGATTAGAAACAAGAGCAAGAGTAGCCAGTTTAGAGATGCCTCAGCTAAGGCTCTGATATCTACTACCAGAAAACCACTACACAGTGTTAACTAATACTTTTGGGACTTTCAGGAAAGCTTGAACAAAATAAAATCTAACACATTCAAGAAACAGAGAGGCAGAACCATGTATCAAATTGGGTTTTTTCCCCTCATAATACATGTACTGCTGTGTTTTTATCTTATTTACTTATTTTTTTTTTTTTTTGGAGACAAGAGTCTCGCTCTGTTGCCCGGGCTACAGTACCGTGGCATCAGCCTCGTTCACAGCAACCTCAAACTCCTGGGTTTAAGCAATCCTTCTGCCTCAGCCTCCCGAGTAGCTGGGACTACAGGCATGTGCCACCATGCCCAGCTAATTTTTTCTATATATTTTCAGTTGTCCAGATAATTTCTTTCTATTTTTTAGTAGAGACGGGGGTCTCACTCTTGCTCAGGCTGGTCTCGAACTCCTGACCTCGAGTGATCCTCCCACCTCGGCCTCCTAGAGTGCTAGGATTACAGGCGTGAGCCACCGCGCCTGGCCTTTATCTTATTTTTAATAAAGATTGTATATTTAAAGTATACAACATGATATTTTGATATACATAGTGAAATAATTACTGGAGTGAAGATAATTAACATATCTATCTCCTCAAATATTTATATTTTAAAAATTATTTTCAAACTATGTTTCACAGGAATCCTTTAGAGCTTTTCTACTCAAAGTGTGATCTTTGGACCAAAAGCATGGGTACCACAGATAGGAACTTATCGGAAATGCACAATCCTGGAACCCATTCCAGACCTACTGTATCAGAACTAGCATTTTAACAACATCCTCAGATTACATGTAGAGACTGTAAGGTATAACAAGCAATGTTTTCGGGGTTCATCGAATGCTTATGTTGAATAAAGGGGACACCTCAGTAACTGGCAGTCAGCACCTAATTAGTGTTGACTGCCTGCAGGAAGGCTAAACCACCCAAGAATATGGTCTGAATACAGGACAGTCCATTTTGACACTGCTTCCCTTCCTCTACATAAGGTTTCCAAACTCAATTTGAGACTCTGAGTATTGCCTCTCCATACTATTTTAAGAGATTACTTTCCTTGATGACTTGGGATACAAAAAAGAAAAAAAAAAAAAGATTACTAATTAGTTTGAAAGAAGAGTTCGTGCTGCTTTTTAAATGACAGGTAACAATTGGTAGCATGGACCAAAAGTGGGAAATTGAGGTTTCTAGGTCTGACTCTGCTACTGATGAGTTACGTGACCAAAGAAAAGTTACTTATTCTTTCTGTACCTCAAAATTCATTATCTTGATTACACGATTCCTAAAAACCTTTCAGCTAGAAAATTCATACTAAATTGCACATCCAGTGATAGACAAGTTTTAGGGATATGTGAGGGAGGAGGAACATTAAGAACATGAGGTAAATCTGCCATGATAAAGGTACAGAAGAAACTGGATTCCAAAAATGCTATGGTTTGTTGAGGATTAAAATTTGGGGATTTTAACACCCATGTTGTTCACCCTTTAACATCTTTTTTATACATTTTTTAAATTTTTAAAATATTTTTTAACTTCTTTTCACCAAGAACATAGCAGGACCTTCTAACATCTTGAGCTCCGTTTCACAATGTTGTCATCAGTCAACTTACGTAGTACTGACTCCTTAAATTTCCTCAATACTTAAAATTGCTCCTCTTCCTAGATCTTGAACTCTAAAATCCAACTACAACTTCCTATTCATTCTACCTGCCTCCTACAGTATAGTTTATTCAGTCTCATCATGACCTTCGACCTCCTCAATTTTCACAGTTCATCAGCTCCCTTCAAGTCTCACTTGGGCTTCCTTACAGGTTACTTTCCTTAGTACTTTTATAATAGTTCCTTCCCCCTTGCCCAACGGCCTCCCCTCCCCAAGCAATCCTTTCACTACAACTAATCCCTCCATCTCCTTTTTCCACTACTATTCTTTGTGGCCAAAACGTAACACTGAAGAATGTTCCAGCTGAGAAGTCGGGTGTATTTTAGCAGAGCAAATAAACTAGGTAAGGTAGCATATTAAAGAAGCAGACTGTTCTACAAAAGGTCCTGATAAGTTTTCCACTGGGCCCAGTAAGGAAAAGTTCTGAGGTTTTCACTTCCCATGACCCACAATATAAAAAGTCTTTTTCCCCTTGTTTTTTATTTTTTCTGGAGACAGGGTCTCACTCTGTCACCCGGGCTAGGGTTCAGTGGCATCAGTACAGATTATAGTTCACTGAAACCTTGAACTCCTGGGCTCAAGTGATCCTCCTGCCTCAGCCTCCCGAGTAGCTGGGACTACAGGTGCACACGACCACACCTGGCAAATTTCTCTATTTTTCATAGAGACAAGATCTTGCTATGTTGTTCAGGCTGCCCCCAATCACCCCTTCCCTTGTTAAAAAGATGATATTACAGCTCAAGTCTCCTGAGAGACAGGGAATTAGAAATGACAGATGACAACCTAGTAGTGACACCATAGGTTCAATGGAATTAATATACTGGTGTTAAAATTAACAATAAAAAAATTAATAATTTGGTAGGAAAAAGAGTGCTTACTAGGTCCTGTATGATCATACAGACCTAGGAAAAATAAAAAAAATTAAAATTGTGCTTTTTCAGTCTATATCTTTCTATATGGGCAGTATGTAACTTCCTAAAGCTGGATTATGTCAAAGAGACTGAGGCAAAATGGGCTATATTTCATATTATTTAACAACTTCAACTGGGCTATCTATACTGTTTGGAAATTCCTCTTCTTTAAAATGACAATTATCTGCTGTCCCTCAACTTTCTTCCTTACCCTAAAATTTCTTTGTGTCACTAACCATCTTCATTGCTTCCCATGTCTGAAAAATTCTCTTTGCTTATTCAAGGCTAATTTGTCTATGTGTCCTTGTTGCAGACTATATCCTCTAGGACTTTCCAATATTATTTAACGCCTTTCTTGTATCTTCATCATATTCCTTCTTCTAGATCCTTCCTCTCAAAATAAATAAAATCAAACCCCCCAACCTAAAATGTTTCATCAATCCTAACTGTTCCTCAAACTGTTTTTTCTCATTCCCCTTTCCTTCATTTCTGTATTTATGCAACTAATGTAGACAGTGCATTTTAATTTCTCAAAAAGACTTTCAAAGTGAAAAGGTAACTTATAATTATAAAATAAAAATTACCTGCAATCCCACATCCTGAAAATAATTACCACTAAGATATGGGAGCATCTCTTGCCAGCCCTTTTGCATTGGGTATAACTGCAATCATACAATGTATAATGGTTTCATGCCCT
Organism: Varecia variegata; assembly: GCA_028533085.1. Classification (NCBI taxonomy): domain Eukaryota; kingdom Metazoa; phylum Chordata; class Mammalia; order Primates; family Lemuridae; genus Varecia; species Varecia variegata. The sequence goes on from CM052436.1 coordinate 183,219,983, forward strand.
GGGTAGGTTTTCATTTGTTTTGTTATTCATTAATACTCGGCATTTCCCCTAGATTATTCAAAAACATTTTGAATAAGTGTAAATCATATGGACATATCATAATTTAATCATTTTCTTTTTACTGGTCTTTTTTTTTGTATTAATATTTTTTATTTTCTTCAAATACATTACCAAAATAGAATAGCTGGGCCAAAGCATATAAATATTTTCAAAGCTGAAATACTGACTGATAAATTGTTAAAAAAAAAAAATGGGGGGGGCAAGTTATGAGTTATCAAAAAATATATTTTTTAAAGGTCATAAATGATCTGTTCTCTCATCAGCTGGATATGAAAATGCCCATTTCACCATAAAGTTTTAAAATCTTTGCCAAGCTGGTAAATAAAAATGTTAATGCTATTTTCTTTAGTGAAGTTGAACAATATTTCATATAATTACAGGCCATTTGAGTTTTTTCATGAACTGTATATATGTTTTTTGTACATTTTTCTATTATAGGAGAACAGTTTTTCTCACTTGTGAGAGCACTTTACAATCTGAGGACACTCATCATTTATCATATTGGTTAAATATTTCCTTTGTTTTTGTTTTTAAATATATGTTTTATATTTCTATATAATTAAATTTATTCAGCAATGAATTAACTATTTATATTTTCTTCTAAAGGTTTTATAGTTTCATGTTTTGAAATCAATTTAAAAACCAACTTGAAATCTACTCTGATCTTGGGATAAACTAAGGCACTGATTTTTCTTTTCCAAACAGCCAGTTTTCCCTAGTTTATTAATCTAAGATCTCCTCCTCTTCTGCAGCATTTGACAGTGTTAAACATCTCATCTTTTAAAACACATTTTTCTATTACCTTATTTCACACTGCTTTTGTAATCTTGTACTCCCACGTCTAACTTTCCCTTCTTTGGTTTGTCCTCTTCCTCCCATCCACTAAATATAGGTCCCTATGGTTCTTTCTTGTCCTCCTTTTCCTTCTCCACAGATTTTCCCCTAGGAACTGAAACTCCATGATTATCCAGGTTATCTCTGAGAATGATTCCCAAATCAGAATCTCTACTGTTTGTCTCACTCCCATCCTCTGGTATCAAATTATCATCTAAATGCGGGAGATTTAGAGTAACTCTCCCATCTTAAAAGGTCCTTCCTCACTCCTAAACTCTCCCTCCCTTCCCTCCTATGTTTTGGTTCTATGGGTGATATTGCTATCCTTCCCAGGTAATTTTACTTTTGACACTCTATAGTGTTTTTTCTCCCTGTGCCTTTTGACACTCAATATCGAAGTCCCACTGATCCCACGTTCATATTCTCCCTATACTCTTCCATAACCACTGTCCCATTTCTAGTCTTTGTTACCTCTCAGTGGATTACTATAACTTCCCACATAGGTCTTTCAACCTTCACTCACCACCATATAATACAAACTATGACCATATGACCACTAACAAAAATAACTTTTCCTATGGAGTTCTTTTTTTTTTGCCCCTCCCCCCCCCCAGAGTTCTGCCCATACCAATCCCCTATTCAAATATTTTAAAAGACATTCCTCTCCATTAAAAAAAGAAAATCTTTAAGCCTTTACTTGCAAGCCAAAATCTCCATCTGGTCCTAACCTATCTAATACTAAAAATAACTAACATTTACTGAGGGCTAAGCACTTACTTATATGATATCCTCTCAACTTTAGGAGGCAGTAAAGCATGACAGTTATGAGCTCAGGCTCTGAAGGTAAGGCAGTCCCAGGTTCAACTGTGCCACTTACACCATTAACTCTGGCAAGTTTCCTTCCCTTTCTGAGCCTCAGTTTTCTCATCACCTATTGAGAATGACACGGTAGTACTTGCCTCGTATAAATGTTTAAAGATTAACTGAAAGAACAAGAGATATGCTCAGCATAGTACCTAGCACATAAGAGGCAACAAATACTAATTGATTGAGTCTACTCTCAAATTCATCATCTGCCATTTCTCCCTTTCAATTACTGTGTCTTCAGCCAAACATTGTGACTGGAGATTTCCTATGAAACACCCTGTGCTCTTCCCTGCCTCCATGACTTTGTTCTTCTTCCTTTTACTTAGAATCCCTTCCTCCTTCCAATTCCTCAAAGATATGCATGTCCAAATTATAACTGTTTTTTAAGGTCATAGGTCAAATGTTATTTCTTTCATGAAGCCTTTACACATTTTATTTTATATACTACTTTACATTTTTTAAAACCATCATGTATTATTTTCTAATACTAAACATAAAGAAAAAAACTGTTCAAAAAGAAACAAGATTCAAACTAGCTCTGAAGTAAAATGGTATAAGATGGAGTAGCACTTCCAGCAAGTTCTACAAGCTTGGACTTTAAAGAAACAGACTTTTGTGATGTAACTGAAAAGATTTTCCATAATAGTTTATTGTAATCTGAGACAATGTGTGTCTAACCATAGTGGTTCTAGAAGTATAGGCCTTGGTGTAACAGTACCAGTATCACCTGAAAACTTGCTAGAAATGCAAATTTTGAGCCCCACCCCAGCCAGACCTTGCCCATCATGAACCGTAGATGAGACTTGGCAATCTGTGTTTAACAAGTCCTTGGGGAGATTCTGATGTATTCTAAAGTTTGAGAATCATGGCCATACTAAAATAGCACTGGTGGTTAATTTTAGTTCTTTTAATAAGTTTACATTCTTTTAACAAGGTGTAAAGCTAAAACTGAAAATAGATTTGAAAACTAATTTGGTAATCTATACACAATACAGAATTGTCAGTGAAACCACCAACACCACCATTAGCTTCGAAAAGTAATTGGCACTAATTATATGCTATGGCTTTGCTTCCTTCTTCCACAATCTTACAAACTTCTGCTTATTTCAACATACATATATACATCTGATCTATACATAAGCTCAGATGTTTATGGACAGGATACAGAACCCCAAAGAGCCAAGATGCTAGTAAAGTAACGTCATAAAAAATATTCACATCAAAGAGTAATAATCAAGAAGGCACATATAACAACAAAATCTTAGAACACTAGGCACCAATCATCTTGGTACTTCATAAAAATGACAGAAATATAAAATATCCAGACATACTATGGGGAAAGCAGATTGACAAAACTAATGTTTGAATTAGGATAAAAAGGTAAAATAACCTAAGGCTGTTTAGTAAACTTCCTAAATGATAACTATGGGGGGAGGAGAGGTAGACGCAAAGCCTTTGTTCACTAGCTGTATGTTGCCCTGCCTTTTAGTTTTACAGTTATGAAATCTGCCAACAAAAGCAAAGGGGAAAAGGTAGTCACAGCCATGACTACTACACATTATTGTGTAATAACATTTGACAGCTTACAAAGTACTTTTCAAACCCGCCATTTCAGAGGTGTGTGTGCTCTTTAATAAACCAAATGCCTAAGAATTCGTGCTTAACACAAGACATGCTCAAAGATTTGTCAAGCAGTCTCAGAAACCTGGAAAATACTATTCCCCAAATTATTTATGACAGTGATTCACATGGGAGGATATATAACATTGATTAAATAAATGTCATGAAGCAGGGGCTCTAGCAATGCCTTTGCAAGAAATTTATAGGTGTCCAGAGTACAAATTGCATGATTGTATTGTAAGAAAGAGACCTGCAAAAAACAAATAAGCAATAACACAGTGGCATGACAGAACCTTTTAAAGAGCATATAAAATTCTATCACATTCCCACTTACTAATGCAGATAAAGGCTTATTACGCAAAAGAGTTAACTGACCGAAGCAAGCTAAATATTAAAACATTTTATGGGGGATATTTCAGGAATTCAAGAAATCTTCTATTAAACATAATACTAAAAGAAGGCATAAGTTATCTTCAGCCTACAGAGATATTTATGTAATTTTAAAAACCTTTTCTATTGCTTTTTAATCACAGTGAGAAATAAAAGTTATTATCTGGGCAAAAAGTTACTACTCCTTATTATTCTATCTCTTGTGAAATTAGGATAGGAGATGATTCTTTGTCACAGGAGTGACTCTATGAAGGTAGATTTGCATTAGGTAAGACACAACAGTTTTATAAACTTTGATTTTCCTGACGATCCTGATAAGTTGTCTTTAATTTTCTCTTATATTCTGTGACACTGCTTTTCTGGTTCTTCTGCCCATCTGACTACTCCTCCTACCCGATACTTACTTTGGGAAAAACAAAGAATCCAATGGAATTTTATAACCGCTGCACTCTGTAGCTAAGACATGTCACTTAAAGCATTAAGAGTAGAATCATCTCCTTTCCTAATTTTATCTCCTCTTGTATCAGTTTCCAGGATAACTAATACACAAAGTTTGTTACGTCAATTAACATATCCCAAGGCGTTGAACAGCTTTTAAGCCCAAACCTAAAGACAGTCAGGCACACAAAAGTGCTAAACCTAAGCTAATAGCAAACAGTTGGTACAAATTTCTTTTCCTGGTAATGAAGGCCCAGAAGACACCACAGCTAGTGGTGACCTTCACACATATGTAAAGCTCCTATCCCAGCTTTCCTAGAAAAGAAGCTTAACAGCCCCATGATGACCCTGGGATTTGGAACTCGCTGCCTTTGGAAAGGTGGTGATACATTTACTTTCCCTTTTTTTTTGGAGACAGGGTCTTGCTCTGTCTCCCAAGCTGGAATGCAGTGGCACAATCATAGCTCACTGCAACCTCCAACTCCGGGACTCAAGTGATCCTCCTGAGTAACTGGGACTACAGGTGCAGCACCAGCACACCTGGCAAAATTTCTTATTTTTTGTAGAGATGGGAGGGGGGGGTCTCACCATATTACCCAGGCTGGTCTCAAAATTCTCGGTTCAAGCAATCCTCCCACCTCAGCATCCCAAAGTGCTAGGATTATAGGCGTGAGCCACCACACCCAACCTGATATATTTACTTTCTACGAGCTGAAGTTGAAGTAAGTATCAGAATTTGGTTATCCTTGGCCTACTGTAGATAGCTACAGTCAGACAAGTGTCTTCAATCTTTCAAAAATATTTCCCTTCTAGCGCACCCTTTGATAGCTCAGCTGATACAGTGGAGGACTGTAGACTGGACACACAAATATTTCCCTTCTTACCTTCAGTTCTAAATTGTTTTTCACAGAAATTTATTCTTATTCTTTTTTTTTTTTTTTTTTTGAGACAGAGTCTCACTCTCTTGCCTGGGCTACAGTGCCGTGGCGTCAGCCTAGCTCACAGCAACCTCAAACTCCTCGGCTCAAGCGATCCTCCTGCCTCAGCCTCCCGGGGAAGCTGGGACTACAGGCATGCGCCACCATGCCCAGCTAATTTTTTCTATTTTTAGTTGTTTGGCTAATTTCTTTCTATTTTTAGTAGAGGTGGGGTCTCACTCTTGCTCAGGCTGGTCTCAAACTCCAGAGCTCAAGCAATCCTCCCGCCGTGGCCTTCCAGAGTGCTAGGATTACAGGCATGAGCCACGGCACCTAGCCCTAAATTTATTCTTATATCAATCTGAACTTGAAGTTTTGACTAAAATGAATCTTTATTAATTCTCCTTTGTTTACAGAATGATAGGACAATCAGTGAACTCTTACCTTGTTTCATCCTTTGGCCTGGAGCCATCTTCATTCTGAGAAGCACCTTTAACATCAAAGTTTAAACAGAAGATGAGTTTCAAAATAGTAGTTTTCACTTTTTCCTAAACATGCCATATAAGCAAAGTCTTTTATTAAATCTTTCTAATAAAGAACATACTACAACTTAAATTCCAACATGACTTTAATAGGGAAAATGTGATAAATGTTCACGATTGAAATAAGAAAAGTTTTACCAAAATTTTGTGTGAATGCTTATCATTATGCGTAAGAGATGTTAACTAGTAAAGATATATTACTCATGCACTAGTACTTCTGCCTTTTTTGAGATACATGTTTGACTAATTTGAACCTAGTGTTTTAGTCATATTTTGTATCCCAAATACCTCATAAAAAAGTAGTGATCACAAGCAGGATGATAAAATAAATAAACCTTTAATACCTCTCTTATATAGGAGCCTGGAAAATAGCTTAAAGTACAGGAAAGGCACACATGAGTTTCAAAGTGGCCAAAATGAAGTTCACAATGTTCATATTTTCTTCCAACTTTATTGATGGAAAATATCCCTAAGATTAAGTCAGGGTCTTTTTAATATAAAAGTGGTGGAGGGATGCTGGTAGAGGTAGGCACACTAACAGTAGCAAAAACAGATGGTAGACAGAGGAGAAGGAAAAAACTATAAAATGCAGAAACAAGAACTCAAGTTCAATTGTCTAGGTCCATTTAGTAAAAGAACAATAGTCCCTGGATATGGTCATAGTTTCAAACAGTCAAATCATTACTATATAACACCAGAGCATAATTACTGGATTAATTCATTAAAAAGACACTTGCTGTGTTGTGGCCACTACACTGTACCATACCTAGCAAGGTTGGCAAATATCTGATCTAGTCTAGAAACAATATATTTTAAAAATGGTACAGGTAAATGGATAAATAAAATGTGTCATATCTATGCAATAGAAAACTATTTGGCAACAAAAAAGTACTATTAAAACATATTAAGTCATGGATGAATCTTTTTGAGATCACGTTAAGTGAAAGAAGCCAGACACAAAAACACATATTTTATGATTTTTTATGAAATGTCCAGAAAAGACATATTTTTAGAAATAGAAAATAGTTTAGTGGTTGCCTGGGGCTCAAGGAAGGAACAAGATTTCCTGTAAATGGGCAAGAAGGATTTTTATCGGAAGGATAAAAATGTTCTAAACCTGATTTACAGGGATAGTTGGATACCTCAGTTAAGTTACTAAAAATCATTAAGTTGTACACTTGAAATGGGTGAATTTTATGATATATAAAACACAACCTAATAAAGCTGTTAAAATGGTAAAAAAAAAAATGGTGCAATACCCAAATACATTTTGGGTGTAAAAGGGTAAGTTTCAGTTTTATAAGAATTCTACATAAAATATATTTCCCTAAAATGGCTAATAAATGGGACATAAATGAAATCAGAAACGACACCAAAATATCCACCGTAAGTTACTAAAATCAGTCAATTAGCATTTTTCTCAAAATTAAGGAAACCACTTGGAACAATCCATTTAAATCTACCATTACCTGCTACTTCTAAACTTTCTCATTTACTACAATGAAACACAGTTTTGAATCACATGGACTCTTTGGGCAGACTGCCTGGGTTTGTATCCTAGCTTTGTCATGTACTAATTTTGTGACGTTACAAAAGCATACCTGACTTCCTGTGCCTTTTTCTTCCTGTATAAAGTGGGATAAAGATACCTCCTTCAGAGTATTTATGAGAATTAAACATAAAAATACACTTAGAGTCAGCACATACAAGTAGTCCATAAATATTGTTTCTCAAAATTTACATCTCTTTGGGAAAGTCTAAACAAGGGCCATTTTTGTGGAATTTTTTCAACATAAAGGGAAACCATAATAGAAATTTATGGCATAAATTATTTAGATTTAATCCTTTGCTTCCAGAGAATAGTTAACAACAAAACTTACACAATGAATGTCTAAGAAGAGAAGAATAGCAGTACTTAAATTTGCACTTTATAAGTGTATTATTCTTTAAAAGTATTCCCAGTACAAATTTCCTTAAGAAAAACTCACTAGATTTCTAAATGTACACGTTTTACCCACAGCAAACTGCAAGATCTACAAAGATCTCTTCTATTCAGTAGGCTAGTCAAAAGGACTCTCCCACCACAAAATAACTAAAGCCTAGATAAAGCAATTTAACACAATGTTCCTATTGCTTGGGTACCTAGCAATCTCAAAAATAAACAAAAAAGTGAAATGAAGCATGGTAGTGTGTGCCTGTAGTCCCAGCTACTCAGAAGGCTGAGTGAGGTGGGAGGATCACTTGAGCCTACAAGTTAGGACTATAGCGCTATGATTATGCCTGAGAATAGCCACTGCACTCCAGCCTGGGCAACATAGTGAGACCCTATTTCTTTAAAAAAAAAAAAAAAAGAACTGACACAAGCGTAGGAACAGAATGCAATAAACAGGTGAAAAAACAAGGTTACCCTGCAGGCCATTATCAGTTCTGAGATGAATCAGAAAGCCTTGGGCCAGCAGCAAGGTAGGGGTGCTAAACCAGAAACTGCTACATTAGGCTGGCAAGTGTCTGATCTATTCTAAAAATATAAATGTTGGAAAGGAGCTAAAGTGTTCCCAGGTCAGGGACATATCCTGGAACCTAGCAAAAGCGAAATAAATTTTCTCTGGAGCAAAGAATACCCAATTGAGGCCCTTAAGATTCCAACAGACTAAGATCAAATGTAAACTTGCAATAAAAAAAAAAACCATGTACAAATAAAAATAAGCCTCAATGAAGAAAAGACATAAAATCATTTATATCCCCAAAGATTTCAGATACTGTAGGTACTGGAATTATTATAATGAGAAATGTTAAACAGCAACAAAAACTATGTATCAAAAAAATCAGCAATCAAAACATGAGAAATTGGCCAGGCGCAGCGGCTCACGCCTGTAATCCTAGCACTCTGGGAGGCTGAGGCAGGAGGATTGCTAGAGGTCAGGAGTTCAAGACCAGCCTGAGCAAGAGTGAGACCCTATCTCTACTAAAAAAATAGAAAGAAATTAACCGGACAACTAAAAATATATATAGAAAAAATTAGCTGGGCATGGTGGTACATGCCTGTAGTCCCAGCTACTCGGGAGGCAGAGGCAGAAGGATCACTTAAGCCCAGGAGTTTGAGGTTGCTGTGAGCTAGGCTGATGCCACGGCACTCTAGCCCGGGCAACAGAGTGAGACTCTGTTTCAAAAAAAAAAAAAAAAAAAGAGAAATCATGAAAAAGTGAGCATCAGCAACTCTATTCCTACCTAGGTGGAGAAATAAAAGTATATGTCCACACAGAAACTTGTACAAAAATGCTTACAGCAGCATTATTTATAATTCATAATAATCAAAAGGAAATAAGCCAAATGTCTATCCATGGATAAATGGTGGCACATTATATATACATACATATACACACACACATACACAATGGAGTACTATTCAGCCATAAAAAGAAAGGAAGTACTGATACATGCTATAAGTTGGAAGAACCTCAAAAACATTACAGTAAGAATCTAGTCGCAAAAAGTCACATGATCACTTTCATATGATATATCCCAAATAGAGGGCAAATCCACAGAGACAGAAAGATTAGTGGTTACCAGGGGTTGGGGGAGGGAGGAATGGGGTGTTGTTCTAGGGTGACAGAAGTTTTGAAACTATAGAGATGGCAGATGGACAGTCTTGTGAATGTACTAAATGCCAATGAATTGTACACTTTATAATGGTTAATTGTATGTTATATAAATTTCACCTCAATGCTGAAAATCCTCAACAAAAAAGGGATATATCTGAAGAAGGAATAAACGTTGTAAAGTCGAAATGCACGTATCATTATACCATAGCAATTCCACTCCCAAGTATATACCTTACACAGATCCTTGAACCTGTATACCAATAAACATATGCAAAAATGTTCGCTATATCACTGTTCATAATGGCAAAAAACTAGATGGAACCTAAGTGTCCTTAAACATAAAATGGATAAACTCTGGTATATTCACCCAGGTTATTATATAGCAGTAAAAGTAAATGAACTACAGATACAATAATATGGGTAAATCTTAAAAGGCAACACTGATACTTCCATAGAGCCTAAGAAAAAATTAAAAGTAATGTTTTATTTATCACACGTGATAAAAAGTTTTAAAGACCATGGGAATAATAAACCCAAAATGTGGGATAGTGATTATTTCCAGAGGAAAGATAAGGAAAGATATAGGAAGAAAAATACAGGTGGATGCAATGATATTAATAATGTTTTAATTCTTAAGCTGTGTGGTAGTTTCATGAGTGCTCATTTTATTATGCTGGTTTTTATCTTACATATATTAAATATAAGAACATGAATCAAAGTGCTTTGTAAATTGTAAAAATTAATGAAGAATACTGTAAAATCTTAGCTGAAATCAACAATGACCATATCACAGACTTAATACTTCAATTTTTAAAGCAGCACTTATAAAGTAAAATAAAAACAAAAAAGTGTGGAAAGGGAGTTTTACTGGCTTTGGGGAAAGTAAGTTAATATTCTGAACATACATAGAAGAATGTTCAAATGTAAGTCAAGTTCTTAAAAATATCATTACAGCAAAGTTTTTCTCTATAAAATAATTAGTTGGTGCCCAGACCAGCTGAGATCTACTAATTTCAAATAATACCTGGTAAAGCAAAAAATTTAGGCATTTCAGAGATAGGCTTTGTCTTATAAAAAATAAAAAAGACAAAAAAAAAAAAAAAAAAACTTAGGCCGGTTTCTTAGAATTTATTATACTTGTAAAAAACATTACCAACATATTCACACGTAAAAATGGTTATTTACCCTAAAATTAAATGGAACCAAAAAACTAGAGTCTGATACAACAGAATTTAAAAGGAATAATTTAGATCTGTGGACTACAAAAATAAGTCTACATAAATAGCAAATTAACTAAAGGTTTCTTCCTAAAGACTCATCAAAGCAGATTAATTCTATGTTTAAGGAAGGAAAATACCAGGGCAAATTATGTAGTTACTTCCTAAAGCAGACAAAGAAGAATATCATAGAAAACACTACAACTGAGACTTTTAGTAAGATATTAAACTTATTAGGGGGAAAAGGATATAAACCTTGCTACTTTTTATAGTTTTAAAAACAGCTGTTTTATATATTTTGTCCATTTTTTAGTTGTTTTAGGCAGACACAGAAATGTAAGTTTAATCTCTATTGTTTTATCTCTAAGACAGACGTCCTAATAACTTTTTACAATATAATTTTTTCTTTTTTGTAAGAAAAAAATTGATTTTTTTTTTTTAAGAGACAGTGTCATGCTCTGTCACCCAAGCTGGAGTACAGTGGCACCATCATAGCTCACTGTAGCCTCCAACTCCGGGCTCAAGTGATCCCCCTGCCTCAGCCAGTAGCTAGGACTACAGACCCACACCACCACACTTGGCTAATTTTTGTTTATAAAGATGGGGTCTCGCTATGTTGCCCAGGCTGGTATTCAACTCTTAGCCTCAAACAATCCTCTCGCCTCAGCCTGCTGGGATTACTACAGGCATGTGCCACCATGCCTGGCCCTCACTAGTTTTTAAATAAAGCTTGAAGAAAAATGGAAGAAAAAAAAAACATGCTGAGCAAATTTTCGTGTCACTTAAAATAGGTTTACTTATATAACTGCCATTTTTAGAAAATGTATCTCCCAAAAAGAACTAAAAATTTGTAGGTATAGTACACATTCCCTTATTTCAGTTACTCATGGTCAATCCTGGTCTGAAAATAAGTGAGTACAGTACAATAGGTATGAGAGAGAGAGTGAGTTGTTTTATTTTATTATTGTTGTTGTTAATCTCTTAGTGTGCCTAATTTTATTTTAGGTATGTATGTATAGGGGAAAAAAAGGAATATATAGGGTTCAGTAGTATCTGCAGTTTCAGGCATTCACTGGGGGATCTTGGAACATACCCTCTGTGGATATGGGGGGACTACTGTACCAAAAGAGATAATGCTGTCTCATCAGGAAAATCCAATCTTCATAGTACAGGCATACTTCATTTTAACAAGCTTCGCTTTATCAAATTTCACAGATAATACATTTTGTCACAAAATGAAGGTTTGTGGCAACCCTGTGTTGAGCAAGTCAACTGGCACCATCTTCCCAACAGCACCTGCTCAATTCATGTCTGTGTCATAACTCTCCTATAATTTCAAACTTTTCCATTATTGTTGTATCTGTTATAGTGATAATGTGATCAGTGATCTTTAATGTTACCATTATCATTGTTTTGGGATGCCATGAACCACACCCATATAAAATGGTGAATTTAACTGATAAATGTGTGTGTTCTGGCTGCTCCACCGACTGGCTGTTCCCTCCTCTCTTTCCTTCTCCTCAAGGTTATGGACACACTGAATACCTTGACTTGATCACTACACATTCTATACATGTAACAAAGTATCACATGTACCCCCAAAATATGGGAGGGAAGGATATAGGTTTTAGGAAATGGACCAACCTAGGAAAAGAAGCAAAAGGAAGTCCCAAGAAAGATGACAGCTACATGCGGACTTTAGAGAGACTGAGAAAGAAGTGCTCCAGGGGATCATTTCCAACGAACCTGACAGAGATTCTGACATGTTTGTGCTGAAAATAGTTTAGGCATTTTTACATTTCCGTTGGAGAGTCTGGAACAATTAGTGATAAGGATATGGAAAATTTGGCTAACCAAGAGCTGAGGCAATTATTAATCTCAAGAAGAACAAAAAATTGTGTAAGAAAGAAAATGTGGCCAGGCTCAATGGCTCAAGCCTGTAATCCCAACACTTTGGGAGGCTGAGGCAGGAAGATTGCTTGAGGCCAGGAGTTTGAGACCAGCCTGAGCAAGAGCAAGAACCCGTCTCTACTAAAAATAGAAAAATTAGCCAGGCATGGTATTGCATGCCTGTAGTCCCAGCTACTCAGGAGGCTGAGGCAGGAGGATCACTTGAGCCCAGGAGTTTGAGATTGTAGTGAGCTATGATGATGCCACTGCACTTGACAGAGCAAGACCCTGTCTCAAAAAAAAAAAAAAAAAAGTAAATGTAATCATAATATGACTAATTGATCCAGTAGTAAACCACACTTGTAAAATCAAAATAAGGTTAACGTGAAACACTGATTTAATTTTAAAAATGTTGCGATATGACAATATTGAGAGGCTGGAGGAGAGAAAGTATAAGGCATTAAATTCTCATCTTTCGTATTAGGTACTACTTAAAATTTATAAATCAATAAATAGTAGTATCAATGTTTTATTTGGGGAAAATTTGGGTAAACATGAAAAGAAGCAAGTAAAAAAGTCTCAGAGGGTGTCTCAGGCTCTGGGGAGGCTATTTTTTTTTTTAGATTTTTTTTTGTGTGTGTATGTATGTATGTATGTGTGCTAAAATATACTCCAAGATATTTTTTGTTATGAGTCTTGTAAGTTCCATGACTTTTTTAACCATAGGACTTTTAAAAGTATTTACAATATTACCTTGATAAACATTTAAAATATCAAAGAAAGAAAGGAGAGAGGGAAAAAGCATGTGTGCATAAGAAAGAAAAGGAAGAAGGGCAGGAAAGAAGAAAGGAAGAAAAAAGAAAAGGAAGTTTTTAGTGTCCACCCAGACCTATGACATAAAATTAAATAAAAATTTTCTTGATTCATAGAGAAATACTAGAAAGTAACAACCACAGATATTAGAGAAGAATAAGGCCCTAAATATCTAGGCCTTTTCTTTGAGGTGTCACATTTAGTTTGTGGGTGTCACAGGTGCTGCCATCCCCAAAGTGAGAGAAAAAAGGTGAAACGCTATTCCTAATGTCTGAGTTCTAATTAGTCTTACTGGTTGATTTTTTTAATTGCGAATTAAATGAATGTCATGGATATTCTGGAATCTCAATAAGATGATATCCTCAAGGTGAATGAGACTGTCTTATAAAGGATTTAGTCCCCTTTCTACTACTTATTGGCTCTGTGACCTTAGCTGTAATATTGTGTTGGCCCTGCCATTTCTACCGATTACTCCAGGAGCACAATACAGTGAATAATGTCAAAAAAGAACTGCTTCATGCTAAATTCCTCTCAGTAGTAAGTATGTTCCAGCATACTTATTAGGGATTACTCAGTTGCCTCTATATTTTATAAGTGCCAGTTACAGGCATATCTTACTTTATTGTACTTTGCTTTATTACACTCCGCAGATAACCCATTTTTTACATATTGAAGGTCTGTAGCAATCCTGCGTTGAGCAAGTCTATTGGTAGTCTACTGGTGCCATTTTTCCAACAGCATGTGCTTACTTACTTCATGTCTCTGTTTCACATTTTGGTAATTCCCACAGTATTTCAAACCTTTTCATCATTATATCTGCTATGGTGATCTGTGATCAGTGATCTTTGATGTTATACTATTGTAATTGTTTTGGGGTGCTACGATCCACACCCATATAAGACAACAAACTTAACTGATAAACGTTCTATGTGTTCTGACTCCACCGACTAACTGTTCCCCACCTCTCTCCTCTGTCAGCCTTCCTATTACCTGAGACACAACAATATTGAAATTAGGCCAATTAATAACCGTACAATGGCATCTAAGTGTTCAAGTGAAAGGAAAAGTTGCACATCTCACACTATAAATGAAAAACTGTGAAACAACTAAGCTTAGTGAGGAAGGCATGTCATTGTGAATGTAAAGGAAAAGTTCGTGAAAGAAAGTAAAAGTGCTACTCCAGTGAACACATGAATGATTAGAAAGTAAAACAGCCATATTGCTGATATGAAGAAAATCTGAGTGGTCTGGATGGAAGATCAAACGTGCCACAACATTACCTTAAACTAAAGCCTAATCTAGGCCCTAACTCTCTTTAATTCTATGAAGGCTGAGAGAGGTGAGGAAGCTACAGAAGGAAAAGTTGGAAGTTAGCACAGGTTGGTTCACAACACTTAAGGAGAGAACCCATCTTTGTATCATAAAAGTACAAGGAGAAGCTGCAACAAGTTATCCGGAAGATCCAGCTAGGATAACTGATGAAGGAGGCTATCCCAAACAACAAATTTTCAATATAGACAAAGCAGCCTTCTACTGGAAGAAGATGCCATCTAAGACTTTCATAGCTAGAAAGAAGTAAATGCCTGGTTTCAAAGCTTCAAAAAACAGGCTGACTCTCTTGTTAGAAGCTAAAGCAGCTGGTGATTTTCAGTTGAAGCCAATGCTCACCTACCATTCTAAAAATCCTTGGGCCATTAAGAATTATGCTAAATATACTCTGCCATTTTAAAAACGAAACAACAAAACCTAGATGGCAGCACATCTGTTTACAGCATCGGTTACTGAATATAGTAAGCCCACTATTGAGACCGACTGTTCAGAAAAAGAGTCTGTTCAAATTATTACTGTTCATTGACAGTACACCTAATCACCCAACAGCTCTCATGGACATGTACAAGAAGATGAATGTTGTTTTCATGACTGCTAAAAAGCATCCATTCTGGAGGCCAAGGATCAAGGAGTCATTTTGACTTTCAACACTTATTATTTAAGAAATACAGGCCGGGCACGGTGGCTCACGCCTGTAATCCTAGCACTTTGGGAGGCCGAGGCAGGTGGATTGCTCGAGGTCAGGAGTTCGAGACCAGCCTGAGCAATAGCGAGACCCCGTCTCTACTACAAATAGAAAGAAATTATCTGGCCAACTAAAATACATATATATAGAAAAATTAGCCAGGCATGGTGGCACATGCCTGTAGTCCCAGCTACTCGGGAGGCTGAGACAGTAGGATCGTTTAAACCCAGGAGTTTGAGGTTGCTGAGTTTGAGTTTGAGCTAGGCTGACGCCACGGCACTAACTCTAGCCCAGGCAACAAAGCGAGACTCTGTCTCAAAAAAAAAAGAAATACACTTCATAAAGCTATAAGCGGCCATAGACAGTGATTCCTCTGACAGATCTAGGCAAAGTAAAATGAAACTCTTCTGGAAAAACATTCATCATTCTAGATGAAGAAAGAACATTCATGATTCATGGGAGGAAATCAAAGTATCAATGTTAACAGAAGTCTGGAAGAAGTTTATTCCAAACCTCATGGATGACTTTGAGGGATTCAAGACTTTAGTGGAGGCAGTACCTGCAGGTGTGGTAAAAATAGCAAGTGAACTATAATGAGAAATGGAGCCTGAAGATGTAACTGAAATGCTGCAATCTCATGATAAAACTTTAAGGCAGGAGGAGTTGCTTCTTATGAATAAGAAAGTAGTCTGTTAAAAGGAAATCTACTCCTGGTAAAGGTGCTGTAAACACTGCTGAAATAACAAAAGAGATTTAGAATATATGAATTTATAACACATAAATTTAGTTGATAAACTAGCAGGGTTTGAGAGGATTGACTCCAATTTTGAAAGAAGTTATACTGTGGGTAAAACACTATCAAACAAGATCGCATGCTACAGAGAAAAAGCTTTCATGAAAGGAAGAGTCAATCAATGAGACAAACTTCACTGTTCTATTTTAAGAAATTGCCCACAGCCACCACAACCTTCAGCAACCACCCTGATCAGTCAGCAGTCATCAATATCAAGGCAAGACCCTCCACCAGCAAAAAAGACGACAACTTGCTAAAGGCTCAGATGATCATTAGCATTTATTAGCAATAAAGTATTTTTAAACTAACATATGTACATTTTGTTAGACATGCTATTGCACACTTAATAGTTTACAATATAGTGTTAACATGACTTAAATATGCACTTGGAAACCAGTATATTTGTGTGACTTGCTTTATTGCGATATTTGCTTTATTGTAGTTGTTTAGAACCAAACCTGCAGTAGTATCTCTAAGGTATGCCCCTGTATCTAAATACATAACAACATTGAGCACACTGGATCACACCTGTAATCCCAGCACTTTGGGAGGCCAAGGAGGGAGGATTACTTGAGCCCAGGAGTTCAAGACCAGCCTGAGCAATATAGCTAGACCCTGTCTCTACAAAAAAATTAAAAGTTAGCTGGGTGTGGTGGCAAGTGCCTATAATCCTAGCTACTTTGGAGGCTGAGCCAGGAGAATCACTTGACCCCAGGAGTTTGAGGTTGCAGTGAGCTATGATCCTGCCAGTGCACTCCATCCAGTCTGGGCAACAGAGTGATACCTTGTCTCAAAAATAAATAAGTAAACTGAGAATAGTAAAATCTATGAGAACGGATTTATTTTAAGAACCACCCTATGTATATTCTTTCACAACCAACCAATGAATGAACATGGTCAGGAAAAAAAAATGTAAAGATATGTAGCATCAGAAAAATATTAAACTACAAAAGCAATTTTCTCCCTAGTTCTTTTTTATTTACTTTTTTTTATTTATAGAGACAGGGTCTCGCTCTTGCTCAGGCTGGTCTCGAACTCTTGAGCTCAAGCAATTGTCCAGGCTTGGCCCCCCAGAGTGCTAGGATTACAGGCATGAGCCACCGATATCTCCCTAGTTTTTATGCAACCAAACAATGCCCAGATGCCAGAAATTCCATTTTAGTACTAAACACTAGTTGTCATTTCTGGCTTATATTCAAAAGTTACAGAAATGGAGCCAATCAAAGAACAAGTGTCGTTCCCACCACACATGCTTAGGAGCTGAACTGGGTTTTGTTTACTTACAACTCATGATTTGATTTAGAGTTCCTAGGGTTTTATAAGTAAAACCGATAGTATATTGGACAGAATTGGCAACATTAGCAAATAAGTGTCCTTCAATTTTGACTGAATCATACTAGTTTGTGTGGTACTAGAAATACTATTTTAACTCTCAGAGCTTCATTTCCCTTATCTGAAAATGCAGGTAACACTTTACAAAGCTGTGACTGTTAAAGGAAAATGCATGTACACACACCAACACAGTGCTTGTCACATGGTAAGTACTCAACAAACAGCAGCTATTATATCTGGCAACCCCAACTCTAAAATCCACTGACTTTCCAGTTAAAACCTCTTTTTACCTCAAAGAATTAGGTTAAATTCTCACTGTCAATTACTTTTGTACTTGAATAGAAAACTGGAAACATAGAAATGCTGTTTTCCACTTCTGTAGGAAATAAACAGTAACATCATAAGTATATAAATGCAGTTTAGATTCTATACTGAAATATGGAGACGGACAAGTTTTACTTTTGTTAATTATTAAATATTTTGCATCAGTAATAGTTTCAACTTCTAGGGTAAAAAACTTAGGAAGCTATAAATACTGAGGTTTAGGGTAGTTTGGCAGTATAATTTAACCCATATTTTATTTTCCAGACTCTCAATTTATATACAGAAAAAAGGGACTATTATGTGGAGTTCTTGTGAACAGTAGTCAATTAAAGTGTCAACTCTGAAGCAGTATAACCATTTCAGAAATCTCTCTCCATCCTCACTAGCCTCAGGAACCAATCTGAAAGACACACCAGGACTATCTTGAGGGTCCTGCTATTTTAAAAAATCATGAATTTTGGCCAGGCGCGGTGGCTCACGCCTGTAATCCCAGCACTCTGGGAGGCCGAGGCGGGTGGATCACTCGAGGTCAGGAGTTCGAGACTAGCCTGAGCAAGAGCGAGACCCTATCCCTACTAAAAATAGAAAGAAATCATCTGGCCAACTAAAAATATATATA
>CM052436.1:183238754-183302072 GCA_028533085.1 Varecia variegata
CACACACACACACACACACACACTATTGCATATAGTTTGCATGGTATAGATTAATATTCCTTTCATCCCTCTATTCTGAAGGTTAATTCTTTGACCTGATTTTGGTTCTTCTGCTTATCTCTCTGATACAAAATAAATACTTCTGACAGTTTAAATAGGGTGTGATGGCTCACACCTGTAATCTCAGTGGGAGGATCCCTTGAGGCCAGGAGTTCAGAGACCAGCCTGAGCAACATGGTAAGACCCTCTATCCCTACAAAAAATTAAACAATTAGCCAGGTGTGGTGGCATGCGCCTATAGTCCCAGCTACTGGCAAGGTTGAGGCAGGAGGATTGCTTGAGCCCAGGAGATAGATCAAGGTTGCAGTGAGCTATGATAATGCTACTACATTCTAGCCCAGGCAACAGAGTAAGACCCTGTCTCAAAACCAAAAAAAGAAAGTAAAAGTGGATCCTTAGCTTATGCAACCTATTTTGGGAACCAGGAGGCTAGAGTGAACAAGGTAAAACAAATAAGGGTACCAAAACTGAATAAACCAGCAGTACCATAGACTAGATAAAACCAGTTGGGCAAGGGCTACCTCTGTGGTCAGAAGTTATGATAGGCCACATGAGGTCTCTCTCTGTGACAGAACTGTCTTGCCTGGGCAGAACTGGATATAAACTCTTGACATCAAATCCTAAGTATGAGGGACCTCCCTGGTCCCTAAGCAATAAGAGCTAAATATATAGCATTCTAGTAAATTTGGGAAATGCAGTAAAATTTAAATGCAATTAAAAACTAAAATCAAGATGACATCTCTTTGTTAAATAATGAATTTGGAGTAAAGACTGAAAATATAAGAAATTTCTAGCAAACACCAAAGTACTTATTTTATCTACATAGTATAACGCTAGCATACAATAAGCATCAAATAAAAACACAAATGAACTCAGTATAATAGCTGAGGTTATATAGAGAATATAATTAAAACAGCCAATGGCTAATTAAAGTCAGGGAAAGACATAAGACAGACTCACATCCAAGATAACAGACCCTGGCTAGTGAGAAGAGGAAAAGAGTAGCTGATTCAAGAAATCCAAGGGTTAGAATCACAAGAATATAATGATGAACAGGGATCTGAAGGGTACAGGATAAAGAGGTTTTAAAAAAATTTAAATACGTGATTCAACAGTTAGCCTCTTGATAACAATGTCAACACTTTCGTTTCTGGCCATAAACTTAAAATTTACAATAAACATCAATGATTCTGGTTACAAAAGGTAGAGGTGTAAAGAGAAACAAATTAAAAATTAAAAAAAAAAAAGAAACATCAATGATCTTTCACAAAACAGTATCATTCCTGCCGTTCATTCTGGCTCCTTTTAAAATGTAAGAAAATTGGAATGATAATGTTAGAAGAGAACATTAAAATAAGCAACCAAGCTTTAAAAACATTTAAGCTTAGATGGCTAAAATATTAGATATGAGTAATCCCATAGAGAGAAAGAAATAACGAATTAGGGAAAAAGGAATATAAATATACTACCCTATACATACAGTGTTTTGAAGTTTCCTCAATTCATATACACTGCCTCCTAATAACAATGTGACAAGAATATTAGTATCCTCAGTCCACAGATAAGGAAACTGTCGCTCAAAGACATTAGTGACATGCACAAGGTTATACAACTATTAAGTATCAGAACCAGTACTAAAATCCAGGGACACTAACTCCTGAAGATAGGGGACATTAGTCTATATAGATTTGTTGATTAAGATGGGATAAGGAAGGGGGGCTAGATGACCTCACCAAGGGTTTAACTGTAGAAGTTTTAATGGTACACCAAAAGTCATTACTCAGTCAAAACATTTAAGCATAAGTAATTATTTATGATTTCCTACTATAATTTTTGCATCTATGTGACAAATTACACAGGAAAGTTATTGCCCAACACTTCAATCAATACAGGTACACTCAATTCCTAACAAAAATGGTAACATTATTTTAAAGCCAACAGAAGTTCCCAAAAGGGCTACCTCAATGAATTACCTTGATTTATGTGAAAATGTAGCACAGAAGACAATCTTTTTTATTCAATTCAAACTTGAACTAGTCATGTCATCTGGGTTATTTTATAAATTAGTTAGATTCAAGTTATAGAATGTGTTACTAATGCACTAGAACTGTATTATTTTATGTAAATACTGAAAAGGAAAAGTGAAGATGCTGGTATTTTATAAATTAGTTAGATTCAAGTTATAGAATGTGTTACTAATGCACTAGAACTGTATTATTTTATGTAAATACTGAAAAGGAAAAGTGAAGATGCCTTCCCTGTCATACTCTTATAAAGAATTCAGTGAAATTAAAACTCACATCCAAGTTCTCTAAACAATCCATTTAACAACTGCACTATGAATTATTTTTTTAAACCCCTATTTTGCTATAACTTATGATAGGTGCTATTTCCCTAAAATAAATTTTCTGCCTACTCTCACTTAATCTGATAAGGGAGACCAATTAGCAAACATATATTTAAACAAATATTAAAACAATAGGTTGTACCCCCATAATAAGCTATAATAAATAAATAAATAAACAAACAATAGGAATGAGACAAGAAAATAAATTTGAGCAGAACCAGAGTAGGATTTTAATTGCTGACCTTAGATTCTCCTCCCATCAGTCTTTCATACCAACTTTCTAAAGCACAGATCTGACCACTCTTTGTTAAAAACCCTGATTATGTCCCATCTCCCCTAGCAATGAATCCATCCTTTCTTCCTTCCTTCCCTCCCTCCCTCCCTCTCTCCCTCCCTCCCTCCCTCCTTCCTTGTTAGCCCTGCTACACTTGAAGGAGATAACCCACTCCCATTAATTCTTCTGGTTCCTCCACCTCCACCACCACCATCACCCACACACATATACACACACACTGCAGCAGTGGCTTTTAGGGGCATTAGGGCAAGTTTATGCATTCCCTTTCTTCATGTTTCTTGCTCATGCTCTCTCCTGAAACGGTCTTTTTCTATTCTCTACATTTAAATAGTAGCAATCCTTTAAGCACCACCTCTTTTTCCAGAAACTCTAGTCAAATATTAATCTTTTTCCTGACCATAATTGTTACCTCTTGCCATTACCGTATGCTTTGGTATTTATTTTTTACACTTACATATTTATATCTTCCTTGAGTCTAGAAAGGTGTTGAGACAACTTACAACAAAAACAAATACTAGAACTGACCCATTAACACAGAATAAAAAATAGAATGTCATTAAGGAGATTTGTGCAAAAAAATTACTTCTCAGGTTTTTAGCATCAAAACAAAAGTAAATTCAATGAAATATGAAGGGCACTTGATTCTATTCAGCTTGGCACTTTTCTGTGTTTTATCTTATGCTCTCCATTTGTTTCATATCTAATGATATTTGCTGAACTTTTATCTATTATTCATGGGATGTTTGTTTTTATTAAATTTTTTCCGCTATACTTGTGTATTCTGAGAATTTTTAGACCGAAGATTAAAAACTCTGAAATGGCTAGGAATTATGACTTCTTGAGGTACAATCAGGCATTTATCATTTTAGTGAGAAAAACATTTAATAATGATGATAGCAAATAGGATAGTAGTTTATGCAAAAGAAAACTAACATGGTTATCTCTGAGAAATAATTTATCATTTTATTCTACTTTACTGATTTTTTTAAAAATAAAAAACATGTATAGTACTTACATAATCTGAGAAAGTAAAGATTTTTTTAAAACTATTCCAGTTAAAGTTTCAACATTAAGTCACACCCCGCTCCTCCAAGTCATCAGAAGCCCAGCCCAATTTAAATCAGCTACTCAGGTTAGTTTGAGGATGAGGAAGAGAGCAACAACTAGAATCTGTCTCTAACAAAGAAATAGTAGTATCTTTCATTGAGAATAAGATACTCGTTCCTTAGAAAGAGACTACAGTTAGTGAAGGAAAACCCAAAAGAAAATTCTAGGATGCTGTTACCTTAAGACAATATTACATTTATATAATTTAGGTTTTCAGGAAGATAATGGTCTGTGATCTAATATATTAACACTTACAATCCAGAAGAGGCTATAACCCAGGTATAATAAAAACTAAAATAACATACATAGGATGATAATTGTTCTATAATCAATAAATGCTATTAAATTAGAGAGAGATTGGCAGTTCACTGTGTTGATAGAGATGCATTCATGTCTGAAGAAAATCTAGTGACTCATTCTGGCTAGTACAAATGGTTCACATATAAAGACCTACAAAGAGACTATGTGGAACCAGACTGTGAAAGGTCTTAGCTCAGGCTAAAGAAATTCTATATCATAGCCAAGGAGAAGCACTGACAGTTTTTGAGCCGGAATGAAACATATCCAGTGGCATATTAAGAAAATTCATCTGGAAGTGATATACACTATGATTAGAGGAAGAAACAAATAAACACAGAAATATTAATTAACAATAGCAACCAAAGGATCTGAACAGACATTTCTCCAAAAAAGATATACAAATGATCACTAAGTACATGAAAAGATATGCTCAACATCATTAGCCATCAGAGAAATCCAAGTCAAAACCACAATGAGATACCATTTCACACCTACTAGGATAGCTATAATCAAAAAGACAAATAACAAGCATTGGCAAGGATGTGTAGAAATTGGAATCCTCATATATTGCTGCTGGGAATGCAAAACGATGCAGCTACTTTGAAAAATAATTTCGAATTCCTCAAAATGTTAACTATGGATTCCATATGACCTAGTAATTCCACTCCTGGGTATATACCCAAGAAAACTGAACACATATACCCTCACAAAAACATGTATACAAACGTTTATAGCATTACTCTTAATAGCCAAAAAGTGGAAACAATCCAAACATCCATCAACTGATGAATGGATAATAAAATGTGGTATATTCATATAATGAAATATTATTTGGCAGTAAAAAGGAATGAAGTGTGATACGTGATACATGGACGAAACCTGAAAACATAACACTAAATGAAAGAAGACAGAAAGAGCCACACATTGTACGATTCCGTTTATATGAGAGACCCAGAACAGGCAAATCCATAGGCAGAAAGTAGATCAGTGGTTGCCTAAGCTTGTGGGTGAACAGGGGAAATAGGGAGTGACTGCTAATGAGTACAGAATTTATTTCTGGAGTGATGAATATGTTCTAAAATTAATTGTGGTGATGGCTGCACAACTCTGTGAACATACTATTGCGACTCAGGAACTGATATCCCAAAATATGATGCTTTGACATGAGGAACTAAAGAAGCAGCCTCTCAAGGTCTCTGTGAACTGCACCCCATCTTCTCTTAAGGCACAGGATGAAGTTGTTTTCTGAAGTTCTTTTATCTGCCTAAAGTCCAGACCCACCAAAGAAGAAAACAATTACCTTTGGTCACTTCCCTGAGTTTTTATTAACTAAACTCATATCATAGGAAGAAAGACTGAAGTCTGTCAACACACCTGGACAGACTTTTGTCATAAACCATTGTTATAAACCAAAAGACTTTGTCCCAGACCACTGAATGTTCTTCAAGCCCACTGAATTCCCCTAAAAATCATTTACTACCCACTAAAATCATCATCACTTGTGCATCCCCTTTTCCCCTAAGAAAAAGGGTATATAAGCATCTTATCCCACAGAGTGATAAGGTAATCACTCTGTGACCACCCCCTCATGCACGCTAATAATTTTGTATGCCTTTTCTCCTATTAATCTGCCTTCTGTTCGTTGATTTTCAGCGAACCTTCAGAAGGTAAAGGGGAAGTTTTCCCTTGGCCCCTAGAGTACTAACAAACATTGACTTCTAAATCGGTAAACTGTATGGAATATGAACTGTATCTCACCATTAATACAATACAAAACAAACAAAAAAAAAACAATACCAATTGCCCAAGCGCCCATATTTAAGGGGGAAAAAAAACCTTGCAAAATATTCAAGAATATCCTGAAATAAAAATGAGATTTTTATGTATCTAAACATTTTATTCATTCATTCATTCAACAAGTATTAATTTAGCACCTGATATATAACAGCCACTAAAGATTTTGTTCTCTTAAGATTAATTTTTAATCTTAAAGGGTAAAAAAAAGTAAAGTAGCACATCTTTTTAAGACTTACCAGTGATCTGAAGTTGTGATTTCATGGTCAGGCTACCCATTGAACCAAGTTGTGATCCACTGTTAGACATACCACCAACAGGTCAGCAAACCTAAACATGGCAAAGGAGACACTGTGAACACCAAAAATTCCCATTTTAAAAATACGTAAATAGTGTTAACCCGGTCATTTTCTACTGAAGGCCCCATAACAACCAGTGGCCTTCACATTGCTAAATATAATTTTCAATTCTAGTCTTCATCCTACTTAACCTGTCAGCAAAATCTGACATAGTTGATATTTCCCTCCTCTGTGATTTACTTTCTTTCCTTGAGTTCCCAAGACATATTATTCAGGTTTATGTCCTACTTCACTGTTCCTTCTCTGTCTCCTTTGAAGATTCCTTTTCTTCTCTCTACTCTCTTAATGTTGGCATATCATAGGACTCAGTTCTTGGTTCCCTTTTCCTTTCCATCTATACTCATTCCCTTGAGGATATTATCTGTTCTTATAGCTTTAAACAGGATTTATATAAACAACACATCTCAACCAACTTTATATCTGTAGCCCAGACCTTGCTCCTAAAACTTAAACAACTCTACTTGGGTATCTAAGAGACATCCCATCCATGATGTCTGTAATGAATGAAAAAAATAATAAAATAAAAATAAAAGACATCCCGTACTTAATATACCCAAAACTGAACTCCTGATCTTTCCTGCAAACCTATTATTCTGTAAGCATTCTCATCTCAGTGGATGGCAACTCCACCCGTCCAGATATTCAAGCTAAAAACCTTGGAGTCATCCTTGACTCCTTTCTTTCACATTTCCCTTCCAACCTGTCAACAAATTCTATTCTCTATTTGCAAAATATACCCAAAATCCAACCATTTCTCAGCACCCCACCACCAATCTGTTCGGTGCTGCCTCTGACAGCCATCTCCTTCCTAGATAATATGTCTCTCTCCTAGATTACGGCAATAACCTAACAGATCTCCTGGGGTTTTTTATTTGATTTTTTTTTTTTTTTTTTTTTTTTTTTAGAGACAGCATCTCTTTCTGTCACCCAGGATGGAGGGATGCAGGGGTGGGAGTGTGATGGTGCGATAAAGGTCTCCCTGTTTCTAACCTTGTAGAGACTCAGTATCTATTTTCAATACAGCCAGGACAACTCTTATAATTTTCCAAACCCTGCAAAAGCTTCTTTGCTTTTTTTTTCTCTTTTTTGAGACACCCCAGCTAGAGTACAGTGGTGTCAGCATAACTCACTACAACCTCAAACTCCTGGGCTCAAACTATTCTCCTGCCTCAGCCTCCCAAGTAGCTGGGACTACAAGTGTGCACCACTATAACCAGCTAATTTTTTCAATTTTTTGCAGAGACAGGATCTCGATCTTGCTGAGGATGGTCTCGAACTCCTGGCCTCAAGCAATCCTCCCACCTCAGCCTCCCACTATGTAGTAAGTGGTGTACAAATAATACAATAAGGCAAACAAAATATCTAGAAACTGTAAACATTGCCTTGAGTTTTTATAAAAATTTAGGCCTCCATTAAAAAAGAGTTTAATATAAAACAATTCTGATGTCTTCCCAAGTCTGCCAAAATGAAATGGAGCAATTCCTAAGATGAACTCTATAAAATCTAACATATTTCATTCTTTGACTTACACATAAAAATGTTAAAAAGTAAAATTTGGCCTCAACTATAGTGACTAAGCTCATTCTTTCGGCATGGTATATATATTTTTTTCCTTCACCCTCTTTGTTTATTTAAATTGCACCATTTCAGATATTTTATAACCTACAATCTACTAAAAGAGCCATTTTATTTTAAATATGGAAGGTAAATAAAGTCATTAGTAGTCACCCAGAGCATAAAAGAAATGAGATGTAACATAAAAGCCTTAACACTGCATTGCACAAGATATTCTGATTCAAACAGCTTGTTATAGAAAGAGCCCTCAAAGACATCATTACCACATTTTGTAGTTATTACTCCCTCCTCAATACCCAAAAGCTTATTTGCCACAGACCTACTATATTAAGACAAGTGAATTAAGAGGCAGTGAGAAAAGTCCAACATTTGGGTTATTGTCTGCATGATAAAAAATACTATCCTAGTTGCTAATGTATATCAACAGTTTACTGCTAGAAGATGCCCTTTTTAAGAACAGTGTAGATTTATTCTAAAGGTTAACATTAATTACAAAGTTGCCAAAAGATTAAAATCTCTACAACTTTGTAACTCAAATTAACTTCATGCAGAAAAGATTAATGAAAGTACAGATTGCAGATATTAGGAACAATGATTCTCTTCAGATAATTTCAGAGAATCACTATGGCAGAATTGTGAGGTGCTTGCCAAAAACATGTTAACAGTTTCAATAATTTATGTACCTAAACACATTAGTTTTACATAATTAAAATGTAAGTATTTTACATTCTTAAAAAGAATAAAAGTCACCATTTGTACAATAGCAAAATTAGAAACAGGCTAAATATTAACTGGCAACCAGTTAAATAAATCACATACCCATACTACAGAACTGACTGCTATGCAGCCACTATTATAAAATAGCTTATTGGAGGAGAAGGAAGAGAATAAATAAATAAATAAATAAATAAATAAGTAAAATAGGTTATTAATGACTGAAATGGAAAGAATCCAAAAAAATTTTTTTAAGTTGTAGGAAATGTACAGTGTGATGTTATTTTTGCAAACAAAAACAAACTATATATTCCTATAGGTACATATAGATAAATGCAGAAAAAGTATACATCCCAAACTGGTAACAGCAGTTAGTTACCTTTGTGGAAGAGAGGGTCTGTATACTTAAGAAAGTGGTCACAGGCAACTTTAGTTTTGTATGTATTGTTTAAATTTTTTAAAATAAAATATGTACCATTAATGACTTTCACAATTTAAAAAACAGACAAAAACAGTAGGAAAATAGAGACTCTATACTTCAAGTCCCATCCCTTCCGCTGCACTCCAGACTCTTAGGTCTAATATTTACAGATGCATACATGGTTAAATGATTAAATCTAAATCTAAGCTCCCCATACCTGAGCACACCTACTCTAGCCTTAACAGCACCACCATCCATCCAGTTGCTTAAGTCAAAAATACAGAAATTATCATTTATTCTCTTTTCTCTCACCAAGTTCTAATAATTCCACCTGCAAAATATACCCTACTATATGCCCTAAAATATATACCTACTTTTCTCCATCTCTCTTCTTTTTTTTTTTTTTTTTTGAGACAGTGTCTCACTCTGTTGCCTGAGCTGGAGTGCAGTGGCACTATCATAGGTCACTGCAGCCTTGAACTCCTGGGCTCAAGAGATCCTCCAGCCTCAGTCTCTACAGTGTTTTACTGAAGTCTAGTTTACATTAAAGGTTCACTCTTTGTCTTGTACAATTCTATGGGTGTTGACAGAGGCACAATGCCATGTATGTACCATTACAGTATCATACAGAGTAGTCTCACCACCGTAAAAATCTCTTATGTTTCGCCTATTCATCACTCTCTCCTCTCCCTGAACCACTGATCTTTGTACTGTCTTTATAGTTTTGCCTCATCCATAATGTAAAACAGTTTGGCTCATATAATATGGAGTTCTTTCAGGCTAGTTTCTTTCACTCAGCAATATAATTTAATATTTCTCCATGTCTTTTCATGGTTTGACATTCTTTATTTCTTTTGCTGAATAATATACCATCGTACAGTTGTACCACAGTTGATCCATTCACCTATTGAAGAACATCTCAGTTACTTCCAGTTTGGGGCAACTATGAATAAAGCTGCTATAAAATATTTATTTGCAGGTCACTGTATAGACGTAAGTTTTCAACTCGATTGGATAAATAGAAACACAACTGCTGAATGATAATGGTATTATGTTTTGGCTTTGTAAAATACTGCCAAATGGTCTTCCAAAGTGGCGGTACCACTTTTCATTCCCATCAGGATTGAAGGAGAATTCCTGTTGCTCTGTATCCTCAGCAGCATTTAGTACTGTCTCTTTGTTTGGGGGCAATTTAGCCATTCTAATAGGTATACAGTGATATTCCATTAGTTTTAATTTGCAATTCCCTTATGATATGATGCTATATGATGTTGAGTATCTTTTATATGCTTATTTGGCATCTACATGCTTATTTGCCATCTATATAGAGATGGCAAATAAGCATATAAAAAATAGCAAATAGCACATATATATATATATATAGAGAGAGAGAGAGAGAGAGAGAGAGAGGCACAGAAACAGAGAGTTTGGTGATATTTCTGTTAAGATCTTTTGCCCACTTTTTAAATGGGTTGTTTTATTATTGTTGTGTTTTAAGAGTTCCTTGTATATTTTAGATACAAGCCCTTTATCAGCTATGCTTTTCTCACAGCCTATGGCTTCTCTTTTTATTCACTTAACAGTGCCTTTCATAGACTAGAAGATTTAATTTTAATAAAATCCAACTTACCAATTTTTTCTTTCTAGGTTGTGTTTTTGGTATTATTTAAAAACTCATCACCATCTCTTCAACAAATGGTGCTGTGAAAACTAGATTCCACATGTAAAAGAATGAAGTTGTACCTCTACCTCACACCATTACAAAAACTATAATAAAAATGGATCAAAGAAGGAGCAAAATAGACATTATTCACAAAGAATTGTGGTTGTGTGTTTTGACCTGTCTGGTAGCTCACTGAAGGACTGGTTCAAGAACTTGTCTCTGTTTCCTCTGCCTCAGAGCTTACTCAGGGATGAGGCACCTTTTTAAGCAGTGTTTATTAAAAGCATTTAAAGGCATATGTATTAAACACTGCAACCTGGGGCAAGGGATAACAGGTACAGCATACATGAAGAGTGAAAAGACTGGGAATGAATAAGCTGGGGAAGGAGACACTAGAGGAATGGGTGGGGGGCTGTGTGTGTGTGAATGAAAGGAGAGAGAGACAGACAGAGTTTCACTCTGCTGCCCAGACTGGAATGCAGTCATGTGATCATAGCTCACCACAACCTCCAACTCCCAAGGCTCAAGTGATCCTTCTGGCTCAGCCTGCCTAGTAGCTAGAACTACAGGTGCATGCCACCATGCCCAGCTAATATTTTTATTTTTTGTAGAGATAGGGTCTTGCTGTGTTGTTTAGGCTGGTCTCGGACTTCTAACCTTAAACAATCCTCTCACCTCAGCCTCCCAAAGTACTGGGATTATAGGCATAAGCCACCAGGCCAGTACAGAATAAGGGCTTTGAAAAGCTCCCAGATAATGTGGGAAAGCTAGAAGGCCCTAGAAGGCCATGCACATGCCCAGGGCTATACGCATGCTCAGAGAAGACTTGAGAAAAACCTAAGCTCTTAACTCTGCCTGAACTTCTGGCTCCATGCATGTAGGAAGTGCATTAGCCATAGTTTTAAACTGCCTGGCTAAGCACTGGAGTGCCCCAACAAACAGCCAAATCTGCAAACACTGGGAGGGTTTTTTTGGGGGAAGGGGAGATTCCAGGACTTGAAGACAACCTTCCAAATCACTAACTGACTAAGCTAACAGAACACAGACATCAATGGTCACACATGACAAAAAATAAAGACTTCACAAAATTATTTCAGAAAAGTCACTAAACAAGCAAACAACAACAACCATAACAAGGAGAAACAACCAACCATGAGGTGAAGGAAGAATCTGATTTTAAGGGCTGCCACATTATATAACACTCAAAATGTCCAGTTCTCATACTAGTGAAGTGAACTGAACAGCAAATTAAAAGGATCATATGCCACAACCAAGTGTCATTCATCCTGGGATGCAAGGATGATTTGACAAATGAAAATCATTCAATGTGATATAATGTATTAACAAAATGAAGGATAAAAATCACATGATCACCTCAATAGACATAGAAAAAGAATCTGAAAAAATCTGATACCCTTTCATGATAAAAATTCTCAACAAACTAGGACTAGAAGGAAATTATCTCAATATAATAAAGGCCATCTATGAAAAGCCCACAGCTAGCATCATACTTAATGCTTAGAAACCAAAAGCTTTTCCTCTAAGATCAGGAACAAGGCAAAGATGCCCACTCTTGCCACTTGTATTCAACATAGTATGAGAAATCCTAGCCAGAACAATTAGACAAGAAAAAGAAAAAATTAAAAGACATCAAAACTGAAAAAGTAGTACGATTATTTCTGTTAGCAGATGACAAAAGATTAAAGAGTCCACTAAAAAACTGTCAGAACTAGTTAATGAGTTCAGTAAAGTTGCAGGATACTAAAATTGACATACAAAAATCCGTAGCATTTCCATACACTAACAATAAACTGTTCGAAAAAGAAATTAAGAAAACAATCTCCTTTACAATAGCATCAAAAAGAATAAAATACTTAGGAATAAAATCTCAAGGAGGTAAAAGACTTGGATACTAAACACTACAAAACACTGATGAAAGAAATTAAAGAAGACACAAATATATGGAAAGACATGCCTGGTTCATAGATTGGAAGATAATACCATTAAAATAACATTATTAAAAGCAATCCCTATCAAAATCCCAATGGCCTTTTTTTTCCCAACAGAAATAGAAAAACAATCCTAAAATTCACGTAGAACCAAAAAGGACCCCAAACAGCCAAAACAATCTTAAGAATAAAGCTGCAGCCATCACACTTTCTTTTTTTTTTTTTTTGAGACAGAGTCTCACTTTGTTGTCCGGGCTAGAGTGAGTGCCGTGGCGTCAGCCTAGCTCACAGCAACCTTAAACTCCTGGGCTTAAGTGATCCTACTGCCTCAGCCTCCTGAGTAGCTGGGACTACAGGCATGCGCCACCATGCCCGGCTAATTTTTTCTATATATATTTTTAGTTGTCCATATAATTTCTTTCTATTTTTAGTAGAGACGGGGTCTCGTTCTTGCTCAGGCTGGTCTCGAACTCCTGAGCTCAAACAATCTGCCCGCCTCGGCCTCCCAAGTGCTAGGATTACAGGCGTGAGCCACCACGCCCGGCCCCATCACACTTTCTAATTTCAAAATATATGACAAAGCTACAGTAATTAAAATAGTATGGTACTGGCATAAACACAAATATAGACCAATGGAACATAAATGAGAGCCCAGAAATAAACACACACATTATACAGTCAACTGATCTTCAACACGTGTACAATGGAGATGTGCAAACCAAACCACAGTGAGATACTGCTTCATACCCACTAGGATGACTATGACAAAAATGACAGATAACAAGTGTTGAAAAGGACGTAGAGAAACTGGAAACCTCATACATCATTGATGGGAATGTAAATGGCACAGCTGCTATGGAAAACAGAAAGTTAGACACAGAATTACCATATGACCCAGCAAGCCAAGAGAAGTGAAAACACAACCTCATAAAAACTTGTACACAAATGTTCACAGCGTTATACCTAACAGTCAAAAAGTGGATGCAACCCAAATGCCCATCAACTAATGAATGGATATATAAGATGTGTTATATTCATACAGTGGAATATTATTCAGCAATAAAAAGAAATGGCCAGGCGCGGTGGCTCACGCCTGTAACCCTAGCACTCTGGGAGGCCAAGGCGGGAGGATTGCTCAAGGTCAGGAGTTCGAGACCAGCCTGATCAAGAGCGAGACCCCATCTCTATTAAAAATAGAAAGAAATTATATGGACAGCTAAAAATATATATAGAAAAAAAAAATTCGCCAGGCATGGTGGCGCATGCCTGTAGTCCCAGCTACTCGGGAGGCTAAGGCAGAAGGATTGCTTGAGCCCAGGAGTTTGAGGTTGCTGTCAGCTAGGCTGACGCCACGGCACTCACTCTAGCCTGGGCAACAGAGTGAGACTCTGTCTCAAAAAAAAAAAAAAAAAAAAAAAAAGAAAGAAAGAAATGAAGCACTTATGAATGCTACATCATGGATAAACTTTGAAAATATTATCCAAAGTGAAAGAAGCCAGTCACAAGGACCATATATTGTATAATTCCATTTCTATGAATGTCCAGAATAGGCAAATCTATAGAGATAATAAGTAGATTATTGGTGGCCTAGAGCTGAGAGGATGGAGGAATGGAGACAACAACTAAGGGACACAGGGTGTTCTGGGTGAGGGTAATATTTGTATAGTTTATATTTGTATAAATTATATATTGTATGGTATGGGAACTATATCTCAATTGTATACTGTACGGTATATGAACTGTATGTCAATAAAGCTGTTATAAATAAAAACAGTCGCGGTGTGGTGGCTCAGGTCTATAATCCCAGCAATTTGGGAGGCTGAGGTGGGAGGACCACCTGAGGCCAGGAGTTTGAGAACAGCCTGGGCAACATAGCAAGACCTCGTCTTTACCAAAAATAGAAAAATTAGCTGGGCATGGTGGCACACACCTGTAGTCCCAGATACTCAGGAGGTTGAGGCAGGAGGATTGCTTGAGCCCAGGAGTTTGAGGTTTCAGTGAGCTATGATGGCACCACTGCACTCTAGCCTGGGCAACAAAGTGAGACCTTGTCTCAAAAAATAATAATAACAATAATAAAAAAACAAAAAACAAAAAAATATTAAGGGAATTTTTAATTTTTCTAGACTAAAGTAAATTACTACCAATGAACCCTCACTAGAAGAATTTCTAAAGAATGTACTTCAAGAATATGGAGGGCCAGGCATAGTGGTTCACACCTGTGATCCCAGCACTTTGGTAGACTGAGGCAGGAGGATCACTTGAGGCCCGAAGTTTGAGACCAGCCTGGACAACATAGCAAGACCCCGTCTCTGGAAAAAAAAAATAGATAAAAGAAAAAGAAGAATGATTCTCAAAGGAAGCTCTGAAACTCAAGATGCAATAGTAACTAAGAAAATGGTAAGCATTAAGTTAGCTCAAAAAACACATAACAACGTCTAGGGATAAAAAAAATATAAAAATCCAAACTACTGGAAAACAATATCAAAGTCAGGAATAGGGGTGACTAGAGTTAATTACTCCAAGATTCTTGTACTGCTCAGGACAAGGCAAAGATACTGATTAACTCTGTCAAGTTAACATGCAAGTTAAAATTTCAAAGGTAAACAGTAAAAAAAATAAAATAACAAGTATACAAATTCCAAACAAGTATGAAAAAAAGTCCAAAGAAAAAAATTATCCAAAGAAATGTAAAAAGTAGACAAAAACAAAAAAAAGAACTGAAATATGTGAGATAAGGACTACAACAAAAAGATGACAGATTAAACACAACCATCTGAATTCTCTTTCAAATTCCCTCTTAACTCTAGTGAAGGGATTTGAAAAATTTTAAAAGTAATAATAGTAAAGATCAGAAAAAACAGAAGTAAAGAAAACAAGCAACAATATTTCAGGAAGCTAGAAAAGCAGATGGACCAATGCTGACAGCACACCCAAGAAAGTTAACTCCTATGTTGGTAATAGGGAAAAGCAACGAGCCAAGAGTTTACACTGCAGCATCCTCACTCAAGAGGAAGTAGGGAGTAAAGGTGGAACACATAAGCAGGATTGACTGAAAGCTGTTTAATAAGCATTTTGATCCCTAAATCCTCTATTTCACACCAGAAGGCTCAGGTTTTTCTTTCTAGAAAAGGTAAAACAGAGCACATCTCCAGAATGGGGAATAGTAGGCACAGTTGAAGGCCAGAGAACAATATCAAAAATAGGAAAATTAGCTTGGTGTGGTGGTGCACACCTGTAGTTCCAGCTACCCAGGAGGCTGAGGAGGGAAGATTGTTTAAGTCAAGGAGATCAAGGCTGCAGTGAGCTATGATCATTATCACTATACTTCATTCAGCCTGGGCAACCAAGCAAGGTCCTGTCTCTAAAAAAAAGAAAGAAAGAAAATAAAGAAAAAGAATTGACTACAAAAATTAATGGAATACCAATTAAAGAATAGTGGCCGGGTGCGGTGGCTCACGCCTGTAATCCTAGCACTCTGGTAGGCCGAGGCGGGCGGATCGCTCGAGGTCAGGAGTTCGAGACCAGCCTGAGCAAGAGCGAGACCCCGTCTCTACTAAAACTAGAAAGAAATGATTTGGACAGCTAAAAATATATATATAGAAAAATTAGCCGGGCATGGTGGCACATGCCTGTAGTCCCAGCTACTCGGGAGGCTGAGGCAGAAGGATTGCTTGAGCCCAGGAGTTTGAGGTTGCTGTGAGCTAGGCTGACGCCACAGCACTCTAGCCCAGGCAACAAAGTGAGACTCTGTCTCAAAAAAAAAAAAAAAAAAAAAAGAATAGTAAGCCCCAGCTCTGCCATTAGCTATAAATAGTAGAAACAAAACATTTAATCCACAGGCAATGTGAATGTCTTCCTAAAAACTGAGAGACTCTACATAATACAATTAATAATAACCTAGAAAACTGACTAGTATCATGGACAAAGTGAGAAGCACTAAACCTTTTAAGTGAAAAAAGTAAAAATTTTTATCTCAAAAGCCAAATATTTTTGGGTTACTATTCAAATTGTGAACATAAAACATATTCATAACAGGGCAAGAAAAACAGGTTTGACACCACTGGGATTCAGGTGGAGATAAAAGAGAAAGAACATATAGGACAGGCAGTGGTTCACGCACTCTGGAAGGCCAAAGCAGGAGGATTGCTTGAGCTCAGGAGTTTGAGATCAGCTTGAGCAAGAGTGAGGCCCCGTCTCTACCAAAGAGAAAAAACAAAAAAAACAAACCAGCACGTCTGTAGTCCTAGCTACCAGGGAGGCTGAGACAGAAGGATCACTTAGAGCCCAGGAGTTGGAGGTCACAGTGAGTGACCCAGGGCAAGAGTGAGACTCTGTCTCAACTAAAAAAAACAAGGAAACTAAGCACCCCTCCTCACAACTCCCCACCCCTTTTTAAAAATTTAAAAAAAAGGCTGGATGTGGTGGCTCACACCTATAATCCTAGCACTCTGGAAGGCCGACGCAGGAAGATCACTTGAGGTCAGGAGTTTGAGACCCTGTCTCTACTAAAAACAGAAAAAATTAGCTGGACAACTAAAAAAAAAAAAAAAATAGAAACAAAAAAATCAGCTGGGCATGGTGGCAAGAGCCAGTAGCCCCAGCTACTTGGGAAGCTGAGGCAGGAGGATCACTTGAGCCCAGGAGTTTGAGGTTGCTATGAGCTTGGCTGACACCACGGCACTTTCAGCCTGGGCAACAGAGCAAGACTCTGTCTCAAAAAAACAAAACAAAATAAAAAAAACATACAAAAAGATTTGAACTCTTGGCCAGTTAGAAGTTTAGAAGCTGTGGTAGCCAGCCTCCAAGACGGCCCCAGTAATCCTCACCTCTTGTTATTCAAACACTTCGGTAATACCTTCCCCCACAGTGAAATGAGGCTGGCCTGTACAACCAACAGAATACGGTAGAAGGAACAGTATACTAATCCCAAATCTAGGCCATAAAATTCATTACAGTTTTTCCCTTGATCTCTGGGAATGCTTGCTCTGGGGAAAGCTAGCCACCACACAATGAAGACACTCAAGCAGTCCTATGGAGAGGTCCAAGTGAGGAGGAACTGAAGCCTCCCATCAGGAGCCAGCACCAATTTGCCAGTCATGAGTGAGCCAACTTGGAAGGAGATCCTTCAGTCCCCATCAAGACTACAGATGAAAGCAGCCCTGCCTGACATCTGACTGCAATTACAAGAGAGACCCTCAGGCCGAACTGCTCTGTCAAGCTGATTCCAAATTCCTAAACCAAAGAAACTGTTGGAGATAATAAATGATTGTTATTATAAGCCACTAAAGTTTTGGAATAATTTATTACACAGTAATAGAAAACTATATATTATACTTGCCAAACAAAATGTTTAACTTGAATCTAATAATAAGAAAACAATTATATTCAAAATGTGTGACATTTTGCAAGTCAACTAGCCTAGATGCTTCAAAAAAGTTAACATTATAAAAAACAAAACAGGTAAGAACTATTATAAAGTAAGAGAGAGACTAAAGAGAAATAACTAAACGTAACGTGTGAACCTTGACTGGTTCCTAGATCTGGGGACAAAACCATAGATTTTTAAAGATAACCGGGAAAATCTGAATTTGGATATTAGTTGATATTATGAAATTATGGTTGGTTTTAAGTAATAATACATACCACGGTTATATAGGAAAATATCCTTTTTCTCAGAAGACTCAAAGCAAAAATGTTTAGGGGTAAAATATGATAGCTACGACTTACTTTCTAACAGTTGAGCAAAAATTTTTTCTTTTTTTTGGCTGAGCAAAATTTTAAGCATATCTCTCTACCTAGAAAGAAAAAGTGAATGTAGCACAATGCTATTAACTGGTAAATCCAGACAAAGTGTTTATAGGTATTCACTATATTTCCAGTTTTTCTTTCAGTTTTTGTACAGATTTTTTCTTTTTAAATAAAAGTCTGATTAAGAAAAATATAGAGTACCCTGCCACAATGAGGTATCATGAAACTCCTACTAGAATGCTTAACAAAAGAAAATACTGACAATACCAAGGACTGGCTAGGATGCAGATTATCCTCATATATTGCTGGCTGGAATGCAAAATGATATAGCCACTCTGGAAAACATTTTGCCTATTTCTTATAAAGTTCAACACACTTACCAAGGCCCAGCAATCTCATTCCTGGGTATTTTCCTTAGAGCAGAGGTTCTCAATCAGAGGCTATTTTGCCCCCTGGGACATTTGGCCATATCCAGAGACATATCTGTTATAACTGGGGGCTGGAGGAATGCTACTGGTATCTAGCAGGTAGAAGCCAGGGATGCTGTCAAACATCCTAAAATGCACAGGACAATGCCCCACAACAAAAAATTACTCAGTCCAAAATGTTAACAGTGTCAAGATTGAGAAAACTTACGTAGAGAAATAAAAATATATATCCACATAAAATCTGGAATCCACACTAACGATCATAGCAGTTCTATTCATAATCACCAAAAAAGTGAAACAACCCAATGTCTCTTAACAGGTAAATAGACAGATTGTGGTACATCCATACTACTCAGCAATAAAAAGAAACTACTGACACATGCAACAACTTGGATGACTCCCAAAGGTATCAATCATTCTGAGTAAAAAACCAGTCTCAGAAGGTTACATATGTATTATTCCATTCATGTCTCAGAAGGACAATATCCATAGGGATGTAGAACAAATCAGTGGCTACCAGGGGTTAAGGGGGGAGGGTGGGTATGACCTCAAAAAGGCAGCATAAGCGAGGCTTTGTGTGATAAAACTGTACTATATCCTGATTGTGGTGGTGTTTACAAGAATCTGTATGTTAAAATTTATACAACTGTACATCCAAAAAAGTGTCAATTTTCCTGTATGATGATTTTTTAAATTCACATTTATAATATTTAAAAAGGCCCCATACTCTAGGAACTGGGCTGAACAGTAACCCCCACAAAACTCATGTTTACCCAGAACCTCAGAATGTGACCTTAATTGTCCTTATAGGTTTTTCATATATAATCAGGTTAAGATGAAGTTCTTACTTAGGGTGGGCCCTAATCCAAGGACTGGTGACCCTATAAATAGAAAACTTGGACACAGAGACATACACAGAGTAAAGACGATGTGACGACACACAGGGAGAAGGTATGTGAAGGCAGAGATTGAAGAGATGTATACACAAGCCAAGTAACCTCAAAGATTGCTAGCAACCACCAGAAGCTAAGAGACAGGCATGGAGCAGATTCTCTCGGAAAAGTTCCAACCCTGCCAACAAGGCATTTCAAACTTCTGGACTCCTAAGCCATAAGAAAATAAATTCATGTTGTTTTAAACCACCTAATTTGTGGTAATTTGTTATAGCAGTCCTAGAAAACTAATATATCCTATAATTTTATTTAGACAACATTCTGTAAAAGGCAAAACTATTGGGATAGAAAACACATCAGTGCTTCCTAGGGGGCGAGGACAGGGCAAAAGAATGACTACAAAGGAGCACAAATAAAAGTTGCATGTGTTTGTCAAAATTCAAAGAACTGTGTACATGCAGAAACTCACACTGGAGAGAAACTAAATATAAAATGTGGGAATGATTTCAGCAAGTGCACATACATTAAGGGACATCTGAAAATAGACACTAGAGAGAAAAACCTGAGTGACAGGAATTTGGGAGAGCCTCAGGCACAGTTATGTACATATTGAGTATAATAAAATACTGGCAGAGAAAATAAAGTACATTAAAAGAATTCAGCCAGGCCTAATAGTGCGTGCCTGCAATCTCAGTTACTTGGGAGGCTGAGGTAGGATGATCACTTGAGCCCAGGAGTTGAGACCAGCCTAGGCAACATAGTGAGACTCCATCTCATTTAAATAAATAAATAAAATTTTAAAAATGTAAAGAACTGTATACTTAAAAAGGGTAAATTTTCCTAAGTGTAAAGTACATCTCAATAAACCTGACTCTAAAAAAGAAAGAGTATTTCCAATGTAAGTGACAAAAAAAAAGCTGCTTATGTAGTTTCTACAACAAAAAGAGAAAAAAATAACATTAGATCTCCTATGTATCTTGGGGAGCCCTAAAGCTCATTCTTCCTCTCTAGCACCTCCCTTCTACCTCCTTATCTCACTGCCAGATTAATCTATATTTTCTAATGTCCCTTCCATTTTATAATCTATTTTTCTTTCACCTCCCCTATCTTCTCCTCCTTGACACTCAATTTGTAAACTCAATTTCAACTATGCCTCCATCTCACAGCTTTAAAATTAATAAGAGACAGAGATGGATGCCTCTTCATGAATTTCCTATGGGGAGGGGACTTTTTACATATGATTTTTTAAAAAGCCTTCACAATCAAGTACAGTGGTATACAGTCTATAGCTTCACTTAGTACTATAAACCCTTGTGACTAGAACCAATGAAGAATATCAGTCTGAATCTAAATCTAATATATTAAAATAATCGATTACTGATTAGTCAATCAGTTACAAAGAAACTTAAAATAGGATCAATTACTAACACTTTATCATTTATATTGAGTAATGTTTTCTATCACACTAGAAAAATGTGGCAGAATGCTTAATGTAGAAGAAGATGCTAAAACATTGCCAGGTGAAAACTAACCTTAACATCTTCCTGAAAGGCAATGGAAAGAAAAATGTGGGAAAAGATAGACACACTTCACAAGATTATTTCAGTAATATCTTGTCCCATAAGCAACATTTATAACCTCATTTTAAAATATGTATTCTATTTATAGACAAACTATTAGGCAGGTTATTATGAAATTTGCTTGATTTATTTTCAGAAATAATATATCCAACATAATCAGTTATTTTTATAGCCACATCTATCTTGACTTAGAAAACCTTTAAATAATGTAACATAGGCCTATATTTTCTTTTTGTTTGTTTGTTTTTTTAAATTCAGACAGGGTCTCACTGTGTTGCCCAGGCTGGTCTCAAACTCCTGGGCTCAAATGACCCTCCTACCTGAGCCTCCCAAGTAGATGGGATTACAGACACGTACTACTGCACCCAGCATGGGCCTATGTTTTTTTAAAAGAAGCCACCTAAACAACATTTCAGAAAACACACAAAACCAATAATGAGAAAAACCGCTTGTGGCAGAAAGTACAGAGTTCAAAGAGCTAAAGTACACAGTGGTATTCAGAGAACTAAAATTTAATGAAGTCAAACTCTCAAACAACCTTACTAAAATAAAATACAAAAGCACACACGGAAACTAGAAATACATACTGAGTAGTCTCCCTTGAATAGGCCACTCTGCCACGTTCCCAAACCACAAGTGAAAAACTAGATCCTATTTCCTAGAGGCACAGCAGCAGAGTCTAGCTAGAAGGAACAATTCTCCAATAATAATACCAAAGAAGCCGACCTT
The DNA here is from genome assembly GCA_028533085.1 of Varecia variegata. Lineage (NCBI taxonomy): Eukaryota > Metazoa > Chordata > Mammalia > Primates > Lemuridae > Varecia > Varecia variegata. The sequence goes on from CM052436.1 coordinate 183,260,720, forward strand.
GATGTATGTATGGACTGCTAAAGGCATTGGTAGGGAGGGTAAGTTCTTTAGGTTGGGATAGACGGCAAATATCCATTTTCATAATTTCATTTCTCAGCAAAAGAAGTGGGAATGAACTCAGATCTACTCATGATAGGAAAAGGTTGCTTTCCTATTTACTGGAGAAAGGTACCTTAACAGGGAGGTAGGATGTGAACCATCCTCTCTCCCCCACAACAGGACACTTTGGCTTTGAATATCACACATTGATCCAAAACGTTGAAAGCTCCTTTCCCATTGTCCAATCAAATATATCATCATGGATTAAAGCATATGCACAAAAAGACAATTATCTTAAAGAGAAAAACAGGAAGCTACACATTTAAGGTTCAACAGTATGAAAACAGAGCTCAAGGAAACTGGCACCAGAATCTAACTTTTACCACTCATTTGCTGGTTTGAACTCTGTACCCAGTAGTCCAGAAGGCAATATCTTCCCCACTCTCCCAAACAGGTTTCTGACAAACATTTCAATATTAACTACTATTAGAAGTTGTTTCTGGCTTTAATTGACTATTTACTGCTACAGTTTAAAGAATCTGACGTGCCACAATAAATGTAACTATTGCGGTCCTACTATACATACTGCTCTGTTAGCAAGGATGATGTGAAAATTCATGAAGTACTCCATGAAAATAAATAAATATTGCTTTCCTGCAAACAATGCTTACATGAAATTATACAACTTAATTATATATAAAGTTGAATTTCCTGGCTCCCCCAAAATTCTTGTTTTTCTTTTCTTTTGGTGCCAGAACAGGGACATGAACATAAATTCTTGCTTCTGACCAACTCTTAATACCCATAAATTCTCAAAATAAGACACTACTGTCCACCTCCTTCCAGCAAACCTTTCTCAGATAATTTCTAAACATTATTTAAGAATTATCGGCCGGGCGCGGTGGCTCACGCCTGTAATCCTAGCACTCTGGGAGGCCAAGGCGGGAGGATCGTTTGAGCTCAGGAGTTCGAGACCAGCCTGAGCAAGAGCGAGACTCCGTCTCTACTAAAAGTAGAAAGAAATTTTATGGACGACTAAAAATATATATAGAAAAAATTAGCTGGGCATGGTGGTGCATGCCTGTAGTCCCAGCTACTCGGGAGGCTGAGGCAGGAGGATCGCTTAAGCCAAGGAGTTTGAGGTTGCTGTGAGCTAGGCTGATGCCACGGCACTCTAGCCCGGGCAACAGAGTGAGACTCTGTCTCAAAAAAAAAAAAAAAGGAATTATCAAGTAAACTTGAAGTCAATACTGAGTTACAGAGTAACTCATTTTTCTTAAGAGGAGCCAAAAAGCATTATTATTCAGATTATATTAAAAACCCAGAAGAAAACAACACAGAGATAATAATTTACAGCCAAGAGCTCTAAATACTGAGAGAGGAAGAAGAACCAAATTACCACCTATCCATTAAGAAACAAATAGGATCATAAAAACAAAGCCAATTCCACATTCCCATTGGGGTCTGCAGATTTTCACCTTAGTATTCTAACCCAAGATTACCCCCTCCTACCTCTACTGAATCCAAAAAGGAACAGAATAAAACTATTTTGCCAAAGAAGACAAAATACCACATACATCTTATTTGTTCTCACAGGAAAATAAATGGAAAACTAATAATCTTAAATGGGGAGGGCATGGAGGACAAAATAAATAAATAAATAAATAAAAGTAAATGGATTGCCCAATTAGGCAAGGATTTTAGATATGACACCAAAAGTACCATTCACAAAAGAAAAAAACTGAGGAACTGAGTCTCATCAAAATTAGAAGCTTCTCTTCAAAAGACACCATTAAGAAAATGGAAAGACAAGCAAAAGGCTGAGAGATAATATCTGCAAAACACATATCTGATAAAGCACGTGTACCAAGAATTTACAAATAACTCTTATAATTCAATATTATTAAGACAGACAACCCAATCAAAATGGATTGCCCAAGGTCAGAACAGAAAATGTGCCCCAAAACTGAGATCTCTAGCCTTGTTCAATGTTAATTTCATGATTTAAAACCATGGTTCCATATAGGAGCCAAAAAAGATAACAGGGAAACAAACAAAAAATACTTATGTCATTGCTGTACTTGAACCTATTTAGTCCTTTCCAAAATTACTAAAATGTATATTGAGACTAGGCTCACTCCCAACCCCCTCGGCTTGACAAAGAAACAACAAAAAACTGACAAATAGCACAGTCTCAAAATAAGACATTCCAAACCATCACATAATAAAGTTAAGGAGTAAATTACTGAAATTATTAAAACAGACTTTTTTTCCCCTTTCAGAATTACAAAGGGTAAAACCCTTGTTTAAATATCTCAGGCCTTTGGGAATGACAGTAAGAGGGCTTTGGAAGTTAAAAAGAAAACAAACAAAAAAATCTCTCAATCTTGTACTTTCTTAGGTAAACAGTAAAAGCAAGTCCTCTAAGAATCAAATTTCTTTTAATAAAATTATATATTTTTCCTTCTCTAAAATGAAATTTAAATGACACAGGAACTTACTTGCTTAAAGCTTAATCCTTTATAAAAGTTTACCTTGGTAGGCAAGTGGATAAAGGGAAGAATAGAGAAATCCAAAACTAGAGAAAAATGTAATGGAAGTCCTGTCCCTTGATCAACCTGCACCTTTCCAGAAAGCACTACTTTTAACATTTTATCATCAAACATTTACTGAGGGACTATATACGGGAAAGAATAGATCTGCTTTGTTAACAGGAAAGGAGGAGGAAGAAGAGCAATAGACCCAGAAGCAGAAAAGATACAGGCAAGAGCCTACAAAATTATTACACCACCAAAAAACAACCCAATTGAAAAAATGTGCAAAGGACTTAAATAGACATTTATGTAAGGAAGATATACAAATGGACAATAAATACATGAAAAGATGAAAAGATGCTCAACATTACTATCTTTAGAGAAGTGCAAATCAAAACCATGAGATACCATTTCACACTCATTAGGATGGCTATTTAAAAAAAAAAAAAACAGAAAATAAATGTTGGCATGAATGTGGAAAATTGAAACCCTTGTGCGCTGTTGGTGGGAATGTAAAATGGTATAGCCCCTGTGGAAAATAGTATGGTGATTCCCCCAAAAATTAAAAAGATAACTACCATATGATCCAGCAATTCCATTTCTGGGTATTATACAAAAGAAGTGAAAGCAGGGTCTCAAAGAGATGTTTGTATACCAAAATTCATAGCAGCATTATTCACAATAGCCAAAAAGTAGAAATAACCCAAATGTCCATCAACTGATGGATAAAGAAAATGTATACACAGCCATAAAACAGAAGGAAATTCTGACAGATGAAACTTGAAGACATTATGCTAAATTAAATAAACCAGACACAAAAAGGCAAATATTTTATGATTCCACTTATATGAGGTACCTAGAATGGTTGAATAGAGACAGTCATAGAGACAGAAAATAGAATAGTGGTCACCAGAGACTTAGAGGAAGGGAAATGTAGAGCTATTGTTTAATGGATACACAGTTTCAGTTTGGGTTGATGAAAAACTTCTGGAGATGGTTAGTGGTAATGGTCACACAACAAGGTGAATGTACTTAATGCTACTGAAGACTTGAAAATGGTTAAAATGGTAAATTTTGTGTAATGTATATTTTACCACAATAAAAAAAATAATTAGGACAGATATCTCCTAATTTTCTTTGTCCCTTACAGATGAATACATCAATTTATACAGTAAAATCAACTAATGGAACAAACTGAAAATATTTCATGTAGATTTCTACCTGAAACTCCAGCAAAATGAAATAAAGGAATAAAAAAGTATAAACCCCCAAGGGCAAAAACAAAGAGAGAAGAGACAACAGCAGATAAATGGCAGCAACACTGCAAACAATAAAAAGCAGTAGTAGCAAAGTTCTGCACATATCATTATAAACAGAATATAGTTTTTAATTAAGATCCATAGTAAATCTTTCCTCTGAAAAATTCAAGAATAAAAAATAATCTAGGATTTCCCTTTGACTACTGACTTTACGCAGAAGCAAATGTAGCTAATCCCTCTCACATCTTTTTCCTTCCCATTTTCAAAGCAGAGCTATAATTAAATGAATCACCTGAAAATCCCTTTTAATTTTCAGAATAAATGAACTCCAAAAACTAGGTTAAGACCATACTTCAAAAATAAAAGAAAAAAACCTTTCTTCATTAAATGAGATTTAGAGTTAGCTCATTTGACCCTATGGCTGCATCCCTGTAACAGAGGCAATTTTGTGTACTTTTTAGAGGCTCAGTTCAGTATTCTTACGCATCCATCAAAATGTTGCTATATCTCAGATATTCTTAATACTCAGACTATATTTAACCACTATTGAGCTTACTTGCTAAAAAGACTACAGTATTTTAAAAACCGACATTTTGCATTTTGGCCAAGAATAAGGAATAACATCTTGTGTATGTCAAGAAAATTTTCATGAGAAAGTATAAACAGAACAAAAGGCCTGGTAAAAATAAAATTCTAAAAATCACTTTCTCAGGTTATACAAAATAAACACATTCTACCTTTCTACAACGTTTATCAGTTTCTTTAAACATTCTGAATCATGAATTATTGTGTCACGTTTCTGCAGCAATAACATTTGAATTGGTAGACGAAAAAAAAAATTCTGCATCAAAATTCTACACCTTTTCCAAGAGCAAACCCTTTGTCAGTGTTTCCAAACCTTGGTAAATATAAAAATCTCATGTATAACTAAAGTCTAACAAACCTTATCAGAAGTTAACTGAGATCACCAAAAACCCAAAACAAGAAATGTGATAACCAGCTGAACTGCTTTGGTTTTTCTTTTTCTTTCTATTCTACTTGTGCAAGCTGGGAAATCATAAGAATACGTATGTGATCCACCATTAAGGAAGGTACTGGGGCTGAGAAAACAATGAAGCAACATGCACAACACGAAAAGAGGGATAGCCTATACACATTATTGAAAGGTGGCCTTACTAATAACTTATCTAATAGAAGAAAATAACTATCAAATAGAAAGGGAAATAAATCTATAACACATAATTGTCCCTTTAAAGAAAAAATTTATAACATAACTACCCCCTTCATTTTGTGTTAATTAAACACCTGTGGCCTAACTCATTATCTCTTAAGAGTTTGTTTTTTATCTTTGAAGAGTCCTAACTGGACAGTAGGGGTATGAATTCCACCATTTACCTCTCTCAGTTTTTGTCAAAAACACATTTTAAGGACTCAGATAAGCTGGTCTCACAGAGAAAAGAGAGAAAAATAAAGAACACCTATAACAACTTTACAGTCACTTCTGTTATCAGTACATTGAAGTAGAAGGAGAAAAAAGCCATTTTTACCCTTTAAAAACTCCAAACAGCTTTTCCTCAGTTGCTGGGCACTTCCTCTGTGTGCCTACGCCACTCCTTCCTTTTCTCTCTCTCTCTCTCTCTCTCTCTCTCTCTCAGAAAAATAAATAAATAAACGTTTTATCTTAATCTTTGTGTGAAAAAATCTTTTTCTGCCTGAATACAAATTTTCCACCCTTTCAATTATCTTCACATAGCCCAGTTTTTACAAGAGTGAATAGGGAAAAAGCTTCCAAAATTGGCCCTCTTTATCTACTGCAAGCTTTTGTTCCTTATACAAGCTTTTGTCCCTTTCTTTTCATTCCCACTGCCACATCTGTAACCTGGTCTCCTTGCCTCCAACCCTAGTAAATACTACAGACATCAATATTGCCAAATAAATCTTCGTAAAAAACCATTTCATCCTATCAGCCAAGAGGTCGCAAGGTTATCCAAAATAAGAGACTGGTCGGTGTCTTCTCAACTTTTCCAAACTTTCTATTACCAGGCCCACAAATCCTTTAAAACACAACTCTACCACCCTAAGTCCATCCCTGCCTCTGCACCTTTACACATCCTAAATCCCAATATTAACTTTGCTCTTTCTCTCTGCATACCTTTCATTCAGCACTAGACTGCTTGGAGGTGCTACTTAAACTGTTTTAAATCTTTATGTAAGGACTTTCATCCCAGAGGGCAGAGAACGTGGGTTATGCTGCAGAGAGTCAAAGACCAGATCAGAGGCTGCAAAGCGGCAAGCCACAAGACAAATTCTGCCCACAGTGGTGATTTCTTTGGCCCACAGTGTTTATACTATGAATTCATAAGTTGCCAACACTTAAAAATAAAAATTTCTTACGAAATCTGGATTTCCAGCTTCTCTTTAGAAAAAAAAATGTTCATCCCACACTTGGTCTGCCCTTCCCCCCAGATCAATAATGAGCCAACACTGAACTGTACTTTAAAATGGTGAATTTTTCACAATTGCAAAGATGTGGAAACAACCCAAGTGCCCATCAATACATGAGTGGATTAATAAAACGTGGTATATGCATACCATGCATGAATGACTAAGAAGCAAACCAAAGTTCATCTAAATGCAGATGGCATTTCTGGAGTTTTTCTTGTCTTTAAAAAAGAATAACTGACAGAGAAAAGGTTGTGGAATCCAATAAAATAATACACGTTTTCTCAGAAAGCAAGTATGTTATTAGACATTTCTGGAGTGAGGTGCAGATGAATTCTTGACCTATAAAGTGATGATACACTATAAAAATTCTTCTCTTTCTTGGAGTTGAGGATATGTCTATTAGAGTAAGCAGTTTCCAGACATGAAAAACAATTATAAGTTTCTTGAGAGCAGGGACTGCTTTTCATCATCCCAGCAATGCCTAACACAGAACGGTACTTAGAATGCATTCAATTATGTTAAAGGAACCAAAAAATCTGAAGGTAATTTCTTAAATTGCAACCCAATGCAACCCTTATTATAGCATTTATCATCTTATTTTTCACAATAATCAATGGCCAACAAATTTGTTTTCCTGACAAAAAATACAAAATCCTTGAAGCAAGAGTTTTGTATTTGAGTACCCCTGAGAACCTAGCACAAGAGCAGTTCAATAAGTGCTTGTTGAATATTACAAACTTAATATTTCTATACTTAGATTTCCTATAGGTCTGTGTGCCAGTTTTTAAAATAACATGGCTTCTTATTTATAAAGCACTGGATATTATTAAGTCTTATTATAAGATATTTCTGATACCAGTCCTATATTGTGATGTCAACAAAAATCTGAAAAATTAGTGAGCCAGCACAAAAAGCATAAAATATAATCATAGAATGAGCTAGAAAGAACCTGAGATCATATTCAAAACATTTAATAGACAAGTGAGGAAACAAGGCCCAGGGAGATTTAAGTGAACTGCCCAAGAACACAGAATTCAACTGACCAGCAGTACCAACACTAGAACCCAGGTCCCCTGAATGTTGGCCCAGGTATCTTTCCACAAAGAACTGTTTTGTGAGCTCAGGATGAAATGGATACATTGAAAATATTTTATTTTAAAGATATTTGATATGGAGAATGATCTTTCCCAGCACAGAACTTTCTGTAAGGTATTACATCACCATTAAAGAAATGAAAGCTGCCTGTTCCTCTACTGAGATAACACCATTTCCTTTTCCCTTTTTGCTCTGCATATTTTTCATTTTCATGTCTTTTCTTTTATCATCTTGACACTTCCTCCTCTATCTATCTACTTTCCCTCTTACCTACTTCCTTTCTAATATTTCTCACAAATCACCCCATCCTTTTTCTCCACAATTATCAGAAAGAACAGATTAAGCACACATTTCATTATAGCAAATGGAACACCACAATAAGCAAATCACAGCCTTGGTCTCAACATTTATAAGGCAACTGGTTAACAAAAATATAAAAACAAGGGTCGCACAAATTAATGAAATAATAAACATTAATGTTTACAGTGGAGACAAGAACCTAAGTACGAATGGGACATGCGTAAAGGCAGGTGCTAATGACAAGAGTCTCAAGGTTAGGGTTAGGCAAGTGAGAGATCACTCTCTTCCTTTTTTTAAGGTTTCTTTTCCAGCTTTATTGAGGTATAATACATAAAAATTGTATACATCCAAGGTGTACATGTTTTGATATACACACATAATACGAAAGGATTTTTCACAATCGAGCTAATTAACATATCTATCACTGCACATAGTTACCTTTTGTGTGTGTGTTGAGAATACTTAAGATCTGCTCTTTCAGTAAATTTCAAGTATACAGCACATGATTATCAACTATAGTTACCATGCTGTACATTAGGTCTCAATTTATTCACCTTACAACTGCAAGTCTGTACCCTTTGACCAACATCTCCCAATTTCCCCCATTCTACCACCCCCAAGCCCCAGTAACAACCCTTCTAACTCTCCATTTCTATGAGTTCAACTTCTTTAGATTCCACATACAAGTGAGGTCATGTATTTGTCTTTCTGTGTCTGGCTTATTTCACTTAGCATAATGTCCTCCAGCTTCATCCATGTTGCTGCAAAAGGCCAGTCTTCTAAGGCTCTTATTCCATTTTATATATATATATATATATATATATATATATAAATATAAAATACACACACACACAATTTCTTTATCCATTTATGTACCAACAGGCACTTAGGTTGTTTCCATTATCTTGGCTATTGTGAATCATGCTGAAAAGAACATGAAAGTGCAGGTATTTCTTCAAAATAGTGATTTTATTTCCTTTGAATATATACTTAGAAGTGGAAATGCTAGATCATATGGTAGTTCTATTTTACCACTCTCTTCCTATTCAGATCTCTTACCTATCAATTCACCTACTCTACCTTCATTCACTCCCTATTCTTACTGCTTAACTTTATGTTCTACCTTTTTTTTCTTATCCAGTAGTGTTCCTTTTCTCTCTCCTGACCTTTTAAAGTGATCTATCTTGTCCTCATGTGTTCCTTCAAAATATTATTGCCAACTTCTCCCACCCTGTAGATCTAAATAACATCAAGTTGTGAATTCATTTTCTTTTCTAAAGCTTTAATAGGTATTATTTATGTAATCTTCACAACAATGCCAAGGAGGGGAGTAGGAAGCAATACTTACCTATTTTACAGATATATAAACTGAGGCCTGGCAAAACTAAATAACTTGCCAAAAGTCACATAGCTTACCAGCAGCAAAATCAAATCAGAACCCAGACCTTTTCTTTCTAAGTCCTCTATTCTTTTTCCACTGCACTATGTTGGTTTCTTTTTAATTCCCCCACTCTACCAATACACATGCACATGTCTAAACAAGCATACAGAGATAAATGTTTATAAAACAGCACAAGTGGAGAAAGTATGTGTATGTATACAGGAACTATAAAGACAGAAAAGTCAAAGGACCCAAATTAAGAGCACATTGTAGCTCACAGGCTAATCTTTGCAGAGGAGATTTTGGGTTTCACATCCAAGTGGATGTGAAATTTCTTCAACCAACTGATGTAACCAGCATCAACACTGCTCTCTCCCCACACCTTCCCACAGCAGTTATATGACCAGAGTTTGCCCTCTGCACCACTCCTGCCCCCAAATTTCTCTCACAGGAATGTCACCATACCTGAAGTTCTCACAGTATGAGTCACTTCTTTGGGTTAAGGCGTTGTCTCCAAAAGGCCACTGTGAAATGCATGTTACCTAAAAAAGAAAGGAAGGTCCATTAATACATTACTCCTATGATTAAACACATCAGATAAGCAATGACCTTGGGAATCTGACAGCACAAGATCTTTTAAAAAAAATTTCTTGGGATAGATAATTTTTGATGGGGCAGGCAGGATAAGGGGGCAAGCTGGGGAAAATGATTCATACATTATATGGAAAGATACCACTCTGGGTATCATGGCCATGTGGCAAAATGAGAATGGCCATATAAATACACACTCTGCCTACAAGGATTATCACCATAAGGATGGTCTCTGCAACTTGGAGGCTCCTAGGAACAGGAAAAGAAAAAACACTCCAAGTATCTGGGTATAGTCAGTTCTGAAAAGAAGCACAAGAGCTGAATTGGCAGCAGTTTTCCAAGGACAGTACATTGCTAGACTGAAAGAGGATAGAGGCAGAACAGTTTCTGGTTAATTGCTTCTAGTTTTGAGGATAGTTTCCAACCTAAGGTTTTTAGCTGAGGGCCAAGATCCCAACCAGAGAATGCTGCAATTCAATTCTGTGAAACCCCTTACTAATTTATATTGACTTAAAGCCACAAAAATCAACATGCCTTTACTGAGTGCTTATTATGAGTCCAGAATTTGGCTAAGTACTATAAATACAGAAAAGAACAACCTTATATACTTTTGCCTTAATTCATATATAGTAAAACAATCCCCAAAACCCAAAATTGAGAGGGGTAAGGAACAAGAAAAAAGTGGGGAAGAAACCACAAAAAAAAGGTGACTATTTCCTATTGCGACTAACACAAATTTCTCAAGCCAGAATGAATACAACAAAACTTACTTCTGGGCCAAAGTTCCTTTTCAAACTCTTGCCTCAACAGTCAAGAGGCACAGGTTAGAAATCCCTTTTTTCCCTAGTCTAATACCAGAAGGTCTTTAGCACATTCGTCTTGATAAACCAGAGAATACCAGACTAAGAACTGCAAAAACCTGGTTTTAGTTTTAGCTCTGACTCTTAATTAGTTTTCGGTAAGTTATTTAACTTTTTTTTTAACAAACAGAAAATGAAGAGATTGCACTAATCTAAGAACAGCATATACCTGGCACATACACATATACCATCCACTAGATAACTGTCCATAGAAGGCATCACTAATCAGTCATAACACACTTTCCCAAAGAACCCATACAACCAGAAGCCTTCTAAACACAGTGCTTCCGGCACTTCCAATCGGAGTTGGCCTATAAACCAAAATATATTTGCCACTATGGACTAGATAATCTCTGTAATTTCTTCCAACTCTAAAGTTCAAGTACCAAGTTTCTATAGGCTGAGAGAAAACCACTTCCAACAAGCCTAGCTAGATCAATAATGTTAATAGTCATAAATTTCAGTCCAAACTCCTAGTTCTCTTCCAAATTGCATCTGACCTGGTTCTTTCTGATTTCTCAAAGATGCTAATGAAAAATTCACTTTCATACTATTAACATATATAACCTGTCGGTATTATTCAGACTTGCTAGTGTGTTCTTTTAACAGAAAAGGAGCCCTTTACCCAGATTAGTTTAAAAAAAAAAAAAAATCCTCATCCAAAAATATGGCAACAATATTGCACTAGTAAAGACCTAAATCCAATCCTTGATCATCCCCATAGCCTCTCTTCAAGGTCAGGCTTTGTCACTTCTCACCTAGACTTCTGCTAATAGCCACTCTTTCATCCTTTCGCTCTTATCACCAGAGCAATCTTTATAAAGCACACATGTACTCACATCACTTCCCTGTCTACAAATCTGTATCTATTTCTAACAACATAAAATTCAAAAATTTTGGCATTATACTTAGAACTTTTCATGCCGTTCCCTCCTTTTACCTTTCTGGCCTCACATCCCAAAATGCTCTCCTTCACATTCCACTCTCTGTTTCCTGAACCCCTTTTCTTCCACAATACTCTGCATCTACATACAGCATTAAGGCATTTCCTGTGCCTGCTCTGTCCTTTCCTTTCTCCACCCTTGTCTTGTTACATTCTTGCTCTTCATCTAAGACCCAACTCAGGTCCAGTAAGCAGGTCTTGCCTACCCCTCCAGCCAACCCCCCCTGACAGAACTGGCCACTTCCTCTTCTCCTGTCTCAAAGCTTTTCCAGCTATCCTTGGCATGTCCACAGTATTGTCTGCCTCTGTGGTTCCCAAAACTAGAAGAATTACCTGAGGCATATTTTAAAAAGAAATTGGTTGGAGCCAACCCAGACGTAGTAAATCAGTCTCAGAGGGTAAGACCCAGGAATTTCTACCTTTAAAAAGCTCTTCTAATTATTCTAATGGTCAAATTTGGAGACTACTGATTTGTCTGTCTCTCCCAATAGTTTTAAAGACATCTTTTTTAAAAGAACGTAGAAATGATTTACTGTAGAAGACACTAAAGAAGTACTCTTCGCTGGTTTTTTATTTCATATCATATCCTTGTTGATTTGTCAGCTGAACATGAAGGAATTCCTTTTGGACTCACACCAAAAAAAGGTACATTAACTGTTCAAAAAAGCAATAGAATTTCCACCTTTACTTCTAAATCTTAAAAATGAAGTAACTGTACTTTAAATAAACCTGTAAATACACAGTGCAGGCTCTAATTAGGATCTGCCATGAGAACTTCATTTCAGCTGAGAAACAATTTCTTAGCCGATTTTGAGTAGAAATACACTACCTTTACATACTTACTTCTTAAGATGGAATTTTATTAGGAACAGATACAGAAGAACCCACCTAAGTCCAATGATAGGTGCCTGGCTCCAGTGCCTCACTAATTTTCAAAGAAAAATTCCACTCTTGCTTCCCCATCCCCCACTTCAAAACAAGAGCACTGCAGTTGTAGAAGAATGGCAAAAACCGTAATAAGATACAGACACAAATATAACCAAGAAAACAAGGTTGAGTTGTTATTGGGGAATCGTGGGTTTCGGGTACTTTTAAAAGTTCACAGAGGTTACATCTCTAGCTTTAGGCCCAACGTCTACCTCGGGCGCACAGACCCTATGTTTCTGTCTTTAAGTCATGGCCCGGAACTAAGTCTGAAAACTTGAGTTCTCCACATAAAAGTCAAGTCCTCGTCATGTTTCGACCCTTAGAATACGTTCGCGGCTACTTTTTTCCTTTCTCTGCTAAAGAAAAGGACACTCTCAAGAGGAAGGACAGTGACAGCTCCACGTCTGCAAAAGTCGGCGCCGCCACGGCGGTGGCGGGTGGCGGGCGCCGGGTCCTGGACCACCACGCGGGGGGACAATGGAGGGAGGTGGGGAGTGCAAGAGAGAACGGGAGGCTGCCGCTGTGCTGGGCTCTCCTAGCAACTGGGGTCTTAGAAAAGTCTCGAGAAGGCCAGCCGGGTAACAGGGGGGCCTGGCCGCCGCCCCTCACAGGGCCACGTAGCCCGCGCGGGTCGCAGCTACCGGGCCCCGCGGGTAGGCCGGGCCGCGGGAGAGGGGCCCCCGGGTGGGGCTGAGGGGCGCGGGGCCAGACCCTACCCACGCTCGTCGCGGCCCAGCCCTTTCACAACTTGGTGCCCATAAGGCGAGGAGCTCTGAGATCCCTGGCCAGGCGCTGACCGCTCGGCACTTCCGACCAACCCAACCCCTCCCGGCCCGGGCCACTAGCCGGAGCTCCCCGCGCCCCCCACGGGCACCAGCTCTGAGCGAAGAAGGAGCAGTCGCGGCTCTGGGGTCTCAACTCGAGCGCCGAACTCCTCTACCCTCGTTCTCCATGGACACTCTCACCCGGGATACCCACTCTCCTCAAAACTGCCCCCAGTCCGCCCGTGGATGTTTACCGGGACTCGGGGCGGCGGCGACTCCTCAGTCCCTCGACTAAGATGGCAGCCGGTCCCGAGCCCCGACCACAGCAACTAGAGCGAGTTAGCGGCCAACGCGCAGGCGCCTCCGCGCGGGAGCCGTAGGGACTACAAGCCCCGGCAGGCCTCGCGCGCCAAGCCCCACCCCTAGCCTGAAGAAGTGGCTGCGGCTGATGAGCGCAACTAAATCCGAGTTTTCCGCACCTCCGGGAGAGATGCATTCAAGTTGCTCCCAGCACCTCCAGACTTTTTTTTGTAACACCCCGCCCACCAGAACCTCTAGAACTGTAGCTGTGGTTCCCAGACTCTATTGTGCATCAGAATCACCTAGAGGGCTTAAAACTTAGACTGCTGAGCTCCACCCCCCAGAGTTTCTGATTCTGTACCTCTGGGATAGGGCCTGGGAATTTGCATCTCTAACAAATTCTCTGGTGATGCTACTGGCAGGTAGGATAAAAATTTGAGAACCACTGGGCTCTATAGCTTAGTCCTTAAGAACACTGGTTGGGTTCAAATTCACCCTTCTCGGCCGGGCGCGGTGGCTCACGCCTCTAATCCTAGCACTCTGGGAGGCCGAGGCAGGTGGATCATTTGAGCTCAGGAGTTCGAGACCAGCCTGAGCAAGAGCGAGACCCCGTCTCTACTAAAAATAGAAAGAAATTATATGGACAGCTAAAAATGTATATATAGAAAAATTAGCCGGGCATGGTGGTGCATGCCTGTAGTCCCAGCTACTCGGGAGGCTGAGGCAGAAGGATTGCTTGAGCCCAGGTGTTCGAGGTTGGGGAGAGCTACGCTGACGCCAGGGCACTCTAGCCCGGGCAACAGAGTGAGACTCTGTCTCAAAAAAAAAAAAAAAAAAAAACACAAATTCACCCTTCTCCATCTTGTAATAGGGTGCACTTAGAAGTGATGGTAACAGCGGGGTGGCGTCAACATGGCAGGTGTTCTAAGAGCTGATCAGCAAGCTCCCTTCATTCTCACAGCAAACCTGTGAGAGAAGTACCGTTATTATTCCCATTTTACAGATGCATAAACTAAGTCACAGGCTAACTAAGAACCCAGTCAATCTAGCCTCAGAGTCAATCCTCTTAACCTCCTTCATGGATTGTTTGTGACAATTAACAGCCTGTGCAAGATAGAGACTCAGATGCATGACTAAGCGCTCAGTAGTTAGTGACCTTTGCTTTATTGTTTACCTTGTTTCCTCATAATAAAAATAATATTATTTACCATCTGAAAAGTCACTTAAATTTTTCAGAGTACTTTCAAAACTGCCAAGTCAGTGTTCCTGCAATATGCCTTAGGAGAGATTGTTGTTTTTTATTTTATTTTATTTTTTTATTTTTTTTTCTTTTTCCAGGGATATGGAAGCTGGATGGAGAGATTGTTAAAAATATAGATTCCTGGGTCCCTACCCCATTCATATTCTGTAGGGCAGTGGTTCTGAAACTTTAGTACTTATCAGAATCATTGAAGGATTAGTTAAACCATAGATCGTTGGTCTCTACCCCCAGAGTTTCTGATACTGTAGGTCTGGGTGGAACTTGAGAATTTACAATTTTAACCAGGGACCACACTGGGAGGATCACTGCTCTAGAGCAGTGTATCTCCACCTTTTTCTTTTTAATCATTTCTCTAAGGAGCATTTTTGGAAATTTTTTTCCTAAGTATCCCCTCCATGAAATTTTAATGTCAAACAATGTGTGTCTATTTATGTACTCTATGGTGTATATCTGTGCATTAAACCTTAAAAAGTGAAAAAATTTTCTTCTCCACCCCCAAGCAGTGCTCTGGGGAAATCAGGATTGTCTAACTAGTGTCTAATGTGATTCTTGTCACCAAGCAAGTTTGGAAAACATAGTAACCCTTTAAGATATAAGGTATTTTTATGACCATTTTACACAGAAGGAAACTGAGTCTAAGAGAAATTAAATGACTGGTCCAAGGTCACTCAGCCAGGGACCAGGCATGGTGGCTCATGCCTATAATCCCAGCACTTTGGGAGGCCGAGGTGGGAGGATCACTTGAAGAGAGGAGACCAGCCTGGGCAACATAGCAAGACCCCATTTCTACAAAAAAATTTAAAAATTAGCCAGACATTGTGGCATGTACTAGCTACTCAGGAGGATACTCAAGGAGGTTCACTTGAGTCCAGGAGTTCGAGATTATAGTGTGCCTCACTTCATCCAGCCTGGGCAACAGAGTGAAAAGCCCTATCTTCATTAGCTGTGGAAAATTAAAGGCTCTGAGAACTCTTATACAACCCTGAGCCATGAGGAAGGTTCTTGGACAGTTCTGGACCCTCTCCAACAGGAACCTCTTGCAAATAGCTGGTCCAGGGAAAATTTGCATCATTCAAATATTAGTAACCAACAATAAACCCTCTTGATCTCTGTACGCAGATACGAGAAACAAAAAGAGGGCAAGAACAAGAAAAGAAATGAAAAGAAGAACCAAATCAACAACAAGAACAACAAAACCCCAAAGAATATTTACAAAACAAAGCAAAAAAAGAAAAACAAAAAAACCAGGAGTTCAAACCCAGCCTGGGCAACATAGCGAAATCCCATCTCTAACAAAAAAGAAAAGAGAAGAAAATCAGCAGGGCATGGTAGTGCACACAAGCAGTCCTAGCTTCTTGGGAGGCTGAGGCAGAAGGATCACTTGAGCCCAGGTGTTTGAGGCTGCAGTGAGCTATGACTGTGCTACTGCACACCAGGCTGGGTAACAGAGCGAGACCTCATCTCTTAAAAAAATAAAAATAAGTAAAAAATAGACCAGGTTCTGAGGCTCACACTTGTAATCCCAGCACTTTGGGAGGCCAAGGCAGGAGGACTGCTTGAGGCCAGGAGTTTGAGACAAGCCTAGAGCATAGGAAGATGACATCTCTAAAAAAAAATTTTTTCTCCCCCTCTGGAACATGTTTTCGCTTTGTAAAAGAAATTTTTTTTAATTAGCCAGTGCAGTGGTGCATGCCTGTAGTCCCAGCAACTCAGGAGTCTGAGGCAGGAGGATCACTTGAGCCCAGGAGTTGGAGGTTGCAGTGAGCTATGATGACGCCATCGCATTCTAGCCCTGGCAACAGAGCAAGACCATGTCTCTAAATAAATAAATATCACTCAGCCGGGAACCATGGGTCCAACCCAAGTCTTCTTGTTCCAGATTCTGTTTTCATCTACAATTTTTAAAACTATATAATATTAGGCAAACTATAGTGGTAGAAGTCAGAATAATGGTTACCCTTTGAGGGGAGGCAGTACCTGGAGGAAGGCACAAAGGGAGTTCTCAGGGCAGGTAATAACGTTCTAGGCCTTGATCTGGGTGTGGTACACAGGCATGCTCACCTTGTGAAAAGTCATCAAGCTGTTTACTTAAGATTTGTGCATTTTTCTCTATTTATATTATACATCAATAAAAGTTTACTTAAATATGTTTTTAAATGGATATTCATTTTGTTTTAAAAATGTGTGTCTTTCTACTACATGCCAAGGACTCTAAAACTTTAGAGTGCATCAGAATGACCTGGAGGACTTGTTAAAACTTGGATTGTCAGATGTTACCCCCAGAATTTCCGAGTCAGGAAGATCTGTGATCAGGCCCAAGAAATTTGCATTTCTAACAAGTTCCCAGGTGATGCTTATGCCCAAGGATCACATTTTGAGAACCACTGGATGGACTATGCTATCCTAACCTTTTTGCTAATGCCAACAGGGTAGATTAGCTCTGATTTGAGAGACAGTAGCTAGCAGGAGTTAATATTAATAATTTAGGCTTCAGAGGCATATGGATCAAGGATCTAGTCCTTACTATGTCAACAACTTTCTTTGGAGTTCTTAGGCAAAATCACCTGAACCTTAGTGTCCAAATCTCTAAATGAGTATAACAGATCCTACTTCCCAGGATATTGTAGGAGATCCAGGGTAGGTAGTTGGTGGTTCTTTTTTTTTTTTTTTTTTTTTTGAGACAGTGTCTTGCTCTGTTGCCCGGGCTAGAGTGAGTGCCGTGGCGTCAGCCTAGCTCACAGCAACCTCAAACTCCTGGGCTCAAGCGATCCTTCTGCCTCAGTCTCCCAAGTAGCTGGGACTACAGGCATGCGCCACCATGCCCGGCTAATTTTTTTTTCTATATATATATTTTTTTAGCTGTCCATATAATTTCTTTCTATTTTTTTTAGTAGAGACGGGGTCTCGCTCTTGCTCGGGCTGGTCTCGAACTCCTGAGCTCAAACAATCCGCCCGCCTCGGCCTCCCAGAGTGCTAGGGTTACAGGCGTGAGCCACCGCGCCGGGCAGGTAGTTGGTGGTTCTCCAAGGAGAAGCTAAGTTGGTGAGGGCAGGGAATCCCAATCTAGCCATTTCCTCATTCTTCCATGCTATGTGGCTCTGGCTCCCAGGTTCCCTGATCCAGAGCTCACTCTTGGCCTAGTCAGAATGCAGAATCAGTGGTTGATTAAACCTCAAGCCACCTTTACCCTCTTTCTGCCTAGGACACCCAGGTCAGTCCAGGACAGGACCCAGCCCTGCTAAAGCGGGGGCCAGAAGTCTGGAGGGGCCACCATCAGCAAGGGAAGATGGTTCTCAAGCCTCTCCAGAGAAGAGGAAGGAAGAAAGTAGGGATGGAGAGCTAGAAGGAGTTGGGAGAGAAACCCCAGCGGCCCACATGCCACCTGTCGCTTACCAGATTTCCCTACAGAACACTTAGTCATGCTGCTGTCCCACTCTTCCCTGGACCTGCTGTGCTTTCAATTGCCAGAGGAGGGGAAGGCTTGAAACGCTGTGTGTTAATGGAAAGAAGACACTGGACGGGGCTTCTGAGAGCCTGAGATCCGGATCCAAAGATACCAGTTAAGACTTGAGGCTGTGGCTTATTGGCCGGGTGCGGTGGCTCACGCCTGTAATCCTAGCACTTGGGAGGCCGAGGCGGGCGGATTGTTTGAGCTCAGGAGTTCGAGACCAGCCTGAGCAAGAGCGAGACCCCATCTCTACTAAAAATAAAAAGAAATTATCTGGCCCACTAAAAATATATAGAAAAAATTAGCCGGGCATGGTGGCACATGCCTGTAGTCCCAGCTACTCGGGAGGCTGAGGCAGCAGGATTGCTTGAGCCCAGGAGTTTGAGGTTGCTGTGAGCTAGGAGGACACCACAGCACTCTAGCCTGGGCAACAGAGTGAGACTCTGTCTCAAAAAAAAAAAAAAAAAAAAAAAAAAAGACCTGAGGCTGTGGCTTATTATTTCCCCTCTTTGAGACTATTTCCTCATCTGCAAAATGAGGTATACAAGTTCTGTCCCTAGTTGCCAGATTTAGAAAATAAAAATATAGGATACCTGGCTAAATTTGAATTTCAGATAAACAACAGATAATTTTTTGTATAAATACATGCGAAATATTGCATGTAACATGCTTACGCTAAAAATTTTTTTTTTGTTTTTCTAAAATTCAAATTTAACTTGGCACCCTGTATTTTATTGAGCAACACTACTTCTAAGGCTTTACACACATTCTCGATCAGTTTTTTGCCCTCAAGGACCAGCCAGGTAAAATTAAAAATAACAGCTAATGTTTACTTTCTACACTGTAATTACCAATCACGTCTTCAGTGTTTACATGCACTATCTCATTGAATACTCACAGCAACACAGGTGGAGTGCTCAGTTTCCTCATCTACAAAATCGGAATAGCAATGTACCCTACCTCGTGGGTTGTTGGGAAGATTGAATGAGCTAACGCATGTACAACACTTAGAACAGTGGCAGGCAAACACTCAATAAGCAATAACCATATTTGCCCCATTATGCAGATGGGGAATCTGAGTCTCGGAGTGGTGAAGTAACCAGCCCATGATCATGTAGTTAGCAAGTGGCTGTGCCAGGATTTGAACCCAGGTCTAAAATGTTGGTAACCGATTCAAAATGTTGTGTTGCATCAATGGGAAAATGGAAAACCTTGGTATAATCATTCATTCAATTCAATTCTACTAAGCAATAAGAAATAACAAATTACTAATACACAAAATAAAATAGATAAGTCTCAGACATACTAAAAGGAAGAAGATGGACAAAAGGGTACACACCGTAAGGTACTATTTCTGTGATATTCTAGAGCATGTAAAACCTAATCAATGGTGAAAAATCACTATTAGTGGATGCCTCTAAAAGGAGGGGATTGACTGGGAGGGAGCATAGGGAATTTTCTGGAGTGTTGAAAATGTTCTTTCAATATCTTGTTAAGGGTTTGGATTACATGGCTGTCTGCATTTGTCAAAACTCACAAACCATATGAGAGCTGTGAACATCATTGTATGTAAATTTAACCTAAAAAAATAAGAAAGGCCAAGTGTGGTGTTTTATGCCTGTAATCCCATAACTTTGGGAGGCCAATGTGGGAGGATCACTTGAGGCCAGGAGTTCAAGACCAGCCTGGGTAACATAGTGAGACCCTGTCTCTACACAAAAAATAAAAATAAATTATCTGGATATGGTGGTGCGTGCCTATAGTCCTAGCTACTGGGGAGGCTGAGGCAGGAGGATCACTTGAGCCCAGGAATTGGAGGCTGCAGTGAGCTATTATCACACCACTACAGTATAACCTAGGCAAGAGCAAGACCCTGTCTCAAAAAAAAAAAAAAAAAAGAAAAAGAAAAGAAAAGAAAAGGAAAAACAACCTAAACTCTAGTTAATTACAGGCAGGCTGAAGTGTTTAGAGGTAGAGTGAACTCTGCAGCTTCTTTGAGATTCATCAAAAAACAAGATGGGGCCGGGCGCAGTGGTTCACGCCTGTAATCCTAGCACTCTGGGAGGCCGAGGCGGGTGGATCGCTCAAGGTCAGGAGTTCGAGACCAGCCTGAGCAAGAGTGAGACCCCGTCTCTACTAAAAATAGAAAGAAATTATCTGGCCCACTAAAAATATATAGAAAAAATTAGCCGGGCATGGTGGCACATGCCTGTAGTCCCAGTTGCTCAGGAGGCTGAGGCAGGAGGATCACTTGAGCCCAGGAGTTTGAGGTTGCTGTGAACTGGGCTGATGCCATGGCACTCACTCTAACCTGGGCAACAGAGCGAGACTCTGTCTCAAAAAAAAAAAAAAAAAACAAGATGGATGAGTAGAGAGATGGAAGGATAGATCAATGAATAAATATGTGACAAAGCAAATGTAACAAACAGTTAACAATTGTAGAATCTAGGTGGAGGGTAGATGGGTGCTCACTGCACAGTTCCTTCAATTGTTCTATATATTTGAAAATTTTCATCATAAAATGTTGGGGGGACATCCTGCACAAGCAAAATATAGTCCATTTTCAGGGCTGGATTTGCAACCCCTCATCCGTTTGCAGCTCCACCTCCTACCCATTTCTCCCTTTTGAGCTACAAATTAACATGATTTTATTTCCAAAACCCCTTTCTCATTGCCCTTGCCCTAATATTCCTCCTAAATAGGTTCCAGTCCCCTCCCTATTAATATTTACAGGTTATATGACCTTGCCTCTCTGAGCCTCTGCTGACATCTGGAAATTGAGGTCAAATGTCTTACTTTATTTGTCTAAAAGCAGGGGAAGCCGGGCATGGAGGCTTACACCTGTAATCCAAGCACTTTGGGAGACTAAGGCAGGAGGATCACTTGAGCCCAGGAGTTCAAGGTTACAAATGAACTATGAGTGCACCACTGCACTTCAGCCTGGGCAACAGTGAGACCTATCTCAAAAAAATAAATAAATAAAAATAAATAATTTTTTTAAAGAAAGCAGGGGATTGGACCATATAATTAGGAAAAATTTCTTACTCCCTCCCCAAAGTATAAGTCTTTCAAGAGTTGAAAGAGCTGGTCTTATCCATCCTCATGTGTCCTCTGGCATGCAGTGACGCCCTAAAGGTGCTCAGAAAATGCTTGAATGGAAACCTCTTTGTAAACTTGAGAGGAAGAGACAAGGACACATACACTGAGTGCCCACTGTATGCTTATGAACCAAATGTGTTCACCCGTACAACTACCCAATGAGGTAGGAGACATAGTGATTCTCGCTTTTATAGAAAAGGAAACAGAGGTTCAGAAGGGTGAGGTGAGTGGCTAAAATTCACAGGGAATGCAAGAAACAGATCTAACATTTGAACCCAGAACTGTCTCTTTCAACTATTTCACAACTGCCTCTTCTTGAATCCATATAAGAAAGAGACTTTGTATTCTTTTGTATCCTTCAGATTTTCTATACAGTATGTAGAAGCAGGGGAAAAAGTTATAAAAGTTATAAAAATAAATAGCCATAAGGGGATCTCAGCACTGCAATTTTTGGATTGAGGATTGAGGTTCAGAGCGGCAATTCCAGAACTCAAGAACTACCTTAGATAATAAACAGCATGTCAGAGCTTCTTGTAGTCCTACTCATTATCCTCACTTTCCTCTTTTCTTGCTCTGAAACCTAACGTCATCCTTCGTCCAGGAAAGCCCCATTGGCCCATCTCTACAAATTACAGACCAGAATCATTTTTTGCCTAGAGTTCTCACTGGAGATGTCTGTACAAAACCAGAATCTGCATCTCAAACAAACAAAAAAAAAAGATTAATGTCATGCCTGCAAATTCCTCAGGCAAAGATGGACTCAAGCAACAAGCATTCAGGTCACCGGATGCAAGCTGGGAAGATGTCAGACAGAAACACTGTGGGAATCTTAGCACTCCAACTTGATTCGTGCAAATTTCTCCTGAGGTGGCAAAGGTGCAATTAGAAATCCGAGAATGTGTGAGACTTTGTTGTCAGTCCTTGAGGACCTTCTAGAGTTGGAAGGAGGAGGAGCACGTCCCACAAGGTCAACTGGTCCTGTCACCTGTGTTCAGGCTGTTTTGTCACCTATGAAAGAAACTACTATGGTAGTCGTGTGTTACCTTTTAGGGTTATAGGGAGGAGAAAATGAGAGCACATTGACGTAGTACAGGCCCAAGTGTGCAATAAAAGTTAGCACTGGAGTTTTCAGGTGAGGCAACTGTCCTGGAGAGGGTAGGTGATTTCCCTGAGATCAGCTACTAATTGGTGGAAACAGGATTCAAATTTGGTCAGCCTGATTCTAGAGCCCTCACTCTCAATCTTTAAACCAGTGTCTCTCAAGGAGTTGGGTATTAATGGATGTACACAAGATGATTTTATTGCATTCTAGAACTGGGTGGGGGGGAAAAAAGAAAAAAAAAAAACCAAAATGATTTTAGGTGATGCCATATATGGTCATTTAAAATAACTTTTTATAAGCCAGTCTCAGTGGCACAGTCCTGTATTCCCAGTTACTTGGGAGGCTGAGGGGAAAAGATTGCTTGAGCCTAAGAGTTTGAGTCCAGCCTGGGCAGCATAGCAAGACTTCCATCTCTTGAAAAAACTAAAATAACTTTTTATTATGAAAAATTTCAGAGACTTGTAAAAGAAAATAGTATAACAAATTTTCAGTTTCACCAGCTTCATACATCAGCTCCTTAACAATAGTTTTCATCCACTACTTCCACGGATGGTTTATGTTGAAGCAAATCCCAGATATGATATCATTTTATCTGTAAGTATTTCTGCAGATTGTATGGGAACTTTTTTATCTTAGTAATTATGCTCCTTAGTAATGCATATACTGAAGCAGTAGGTAGCTAACACATTGAGCTGATCATTTCACAGATAATTGCTTAGGATTTGGTTAAAGTAGGATTTTAGCAATTAAAATTATGAAATACCAGGTTTTCACTATCAGATTGGCCAAGAACAAAAAGTTTGATATCTCAATTGTATTAGTAAGGATGTGGGAAAATAGTGATGCGCACTGCTGATTACAGTATAAAGTGATGTGATGCCAAATGGATGGTGAGAAGACAATTTGGCCATATGCACTGAAATCAAAAATACATATGCTATGATCTCCACATGCAAGAAGATGAATTTAGACCCCTATCTCACACTGTGTACAAAAAATAACTCAAAATGGACCAGAAACCGAAAGGGAGAGTCAAACTGTAAGACTTTTAGAAGACATAGGAGAAAATCTTCTCTTCAAGACCTTGGCTAGGCAAAGACTTCTTAGATATGACACTAAAAGCACAATCCATAAAAGAAAGAAACTGATAAAGTAAATCATCAAAATTCAAAAATTTTTGTGCTTCAAAAGACACGACTAATGAATTGTCCACTTAAAAGGGTTTTGGCCAGGTGTAATAGCTCACTCCTGTAATCCTAGCACTTTGGGAGGCCGAGGTGGGAGGATCACTTGAGGCCAGAAGTTCAAAACCAGCCTGGGCAATAGTGAGATCCCATCTCAAAAAAATTGCCAGGCATAGTGATGTGTGCCTGTAGTCCCAGCTACTAGGGAGGCTGAGGCAGGAGAATCACTTGAGCCCAGGAGCTGGAGGCTACAGTGAACTAAGATGATGCCACTGCCTGGGTGACAGAGTGAGACCTGTCCCAAAAAAAAAAAAAAGTTAATTTTATGTTATGTGAATTTCACTTCAGTTTTTAAAAAAGACACCATTAAGAAAATGAAATACAAGCCACAGACTAGGAGAAAATATTTGCAAAATACATATATGATAAAAGACTTGTATCCATACTATACAAAGAACTCTTATAACTCTATAATAAGACAAAAAACCCAGTTCAAAAAATGGGCAAAAGATTTGATAGACACTTCACCAAAGAAGATATAAGAATGGCTAATAAGCACAAGAAAAGATGCCCAACATCATTAGTTATTAATGAAATGTAAATTAAAACCACAATGGGATGCCATTTTACACCAGCCAGGATGGTTATAATTTTGGAAAAAAAAAAAAACAGTAACAAATGTTGGTAAGAATGTGGAGAAACAGGAAGTCTCAAACACTGCTGGTGGGAATGTAAAATGGTACAGCCATTCCTAAGAAACAGGCAGTTTCTTAAAAAGTTAAACATAAGTTTATCATACCACCCAGCAATTCTGCTTCTACATATATACCCAAGAAAAATGAAAAAAATGTCTGCCAAAAATTTGCATGTAAATGTTCAAAGCAACATTATTCATAATAGTCAAAAAGTGAAAACAACTCAAATGTCTACCAATTGGTGAATAGATAAACAAAACATGCTATATCCATACAATGGAATACTATTCAGTAATAAAAAAGAACAAGCTATTGGCGCATGCTATGGCATGGACAAACCTCATAAACATTAAGCTAAGTGAAAGAAGCCAGACACAGAAGATCACATGTGTAATTTCCGGTATATGGAATTATGGAATGTCCAGAAAAGGCAAATCTGTAGAGCCAGAAAGTAAATGAGTGGTTACTTGGGGCAGGGAGTGGGGCCATGAGAGATCTTATGGGGGTGAAAAAATATTATAAAAATAGAGTGTGATGCTTGTGATATTATGATATATATTTTTTGGTTTCATCCGCAGTTCCTGGCTCACAGCTCTCCTAAGCCATATTTCCTAAAGTGACTAGAGCAATAAGGGTATCTTTTGTTAAAGTATCTGGCCTTTTGTCCTCGGTTCCTGAAGCAGCTCTGGAACAGCTTCAGAGCCATAGGTGACAGTCCTTTGTTATTTATAACAATCCCTTTTCAGCCACACTGGGAGTTTATGTTAATGAGGGGACTTTTGGAAAAGTCCCTAGATACCCACAGGATGGGTGGCTGGCTGCCAGGGGATCCAACCATGTGCTCAGAGGGTTTTCTAAATAACTAAACCTTTTAAGTTGAAAAAAAGGGAGTTGATTTAAAGAAAAATATGAGTAAGTCTTATCACAGAATGTATGCAGAGAAGGATAAACCACTAAGGTAGGATGCGGACCAGTAGGGGTGGGAGTCAGCCAAGGGAGAAGAACAGCCCAGAGCCCTCAGTCAAGGTAGCCAGGCTGGGTCTGCCTTCCTGAGGGCTCCACATACCCCTCTGCCTGGTCAGAGAGGGACAGGCTGGGCCCCTGAGCCCTGAGCCTTTCAGACATTTCCCAGCACTGGAGGAAACTGTCAGGTATTTGTGATCACTACCTGGGAGGGTCAGAATGGGCTTGTGTCACAAGGTAAGAGCTTCCAGCCACCAGGCTGCATCATAGTCTTGCTGCCACCAGTGATGGTCAAACCACCTGCATTTCTGGGACTATGAGGAGGATGATCCCTCAGTCCCAGGAAGTGAAAAGATCAAGGGTCTTTCCCCTACTCCTCTGCAGTCGAGATGCAGAGATCAGGATGTAGAGTCACAATCTTTGTTCTGCTGCTTATTTGCTGGGTGACCTCAGGCAAGTCACCTAGCTTCTCTGAGCCTCAGCTTCCTCAGTTGTAAACATAGAAATGATACTTTTTAAAAATATATATAGAAAAAAACCAAGAAATACATATAGATGAAATAAAGCAAAACACAAGGGAAAAGGAAAGTACAGGAACAACCCAAATGTAATCAATAGGAGAATAAATAGAATAAATTATGGTATATTCGTACAATGGAATACAATAAAAAGAACTATTGCTACTTGCAAAAATGGATAAATTGCACAAAGATAATGATGAGTGAAAGAAGCCAGACAAAAAGGAATACATACCATAAAAAATGTACTTTAAAAAAAATGTTTAAAAATAGGCAAAACAAACCTAAGTTTATAGAGGTAAGAATACTAGTAACTCTAGAATGTCAGGAATTGGCTGGGAAGGATAATAAAGGAGCCTTCTGGGGGAGGAGAAATATCCTATATTTTGATCTAGTTACACGGAAATCTACACACACACATGAATTATTTGAATTGTACACTTAATATCTGTTCAGTTTATGGCATATATCTTATAATTCAATAGAAATTAAAAACGAATAGCAAAGAGGGAATGATGAACATAGGATCCAGGAGGATGGTCAATTTGGTTGGGGAAGGGGTTGTATAGGGAGACATGTGGTTAGATGCAGGTTATTGTCAAGGTTCTGCATTTTATTTTGGGATAGTGGCTTCACAAGCACCTATATCAAAAAACACTAATCAGGGCCAGGTGTGGTGGCCCATGCCTTGTAATCCCAGCACTTTGGGAGACCAAGGTAGGAGAACCACTTGAGCCCAAGAATTCGAGACCAGCCTGGGCAATATAGTGAGATCCCTGTCTCTATAAAACATAAAAAAAAAAGTTAGCCAGGTGTGGTGGTGCTTGTCTGTAGTCCCAGTTATATGGGAAGCTGAGGTGGGAGGATTGTTTGAGCCCAGCAGTTCAAGGTTACTGTGAGCTGTGACTGGTTACTGTGCTCCAGCCTGGGCAACAGAGTGAGACCCTGTCTCTACAAAAAAAAAAAAGAAGAAAAAAAAAAAACCTAATCATATAATTCAAAACAATTTCAAAATAGTACAAATGGTTTATGCAGTGTAGCAATCAAGATTCTTTTTAGGCCAGGTGTGGTGGCTCACGCCTGTAATCCTAGCACTCTGGGAGGCCAAGGCGGGTGGATTGTTTGAGCTCAGGAGTTTGAGACCAGCCTGAGCAAGATCGAGACCCCGTCTCTACTAAAAATAGAAAGAAATTATATGGACAACTAAAAATATATATAGAAAAAATTAGCCAGGCATGGTGGTGCATGCCTGTAGTCCCAGCTACTTGGGAGGCTGAGGCAGTAGGATTGCTTGAGCCCAGGAGTTCGAGGTTGCTGTGAGCTAGGCTGACGCCACGGCACTCTAGCCCGGGCAACAGAGTGAGACTCTGTCTCAAAAAAAAGAAAAAAATTATTTTTAAAAATTACTTATTTATTTTTTTCAGAGACACCTCCCCATGGTGCTGAGGCTGGACTAGAACACCTAAGTTCAAAAGATCTTCCTGCCTCAGCCTCCCAAGGAGCTGAGATTACAGGCGTGTGCCACCACACCCGGCTTCAATCAAGATTCTTTGTTGCAAATGAAAGAAACCACTGTCTTCAGTTTGAACAGGAATGAAACTTCTTAAAGGATGTTGGTGGCTCACAGAATCTCTGTGAGGGCCGGAGCAAAAGGATTGGGGGCTGCGGACAGTGAGAAACAACTCCCAAAATCACCCTGCGGAGTGAGGCCAGGGGAGATGCCACGGTCACTATTACAGGGCATCCACACTACGGCTCTTTCTGCCAAGCCGGAGTTCTGGATGCTACCAATAGCTACTACCCCCTTTTCTCTGTGCCTCAGTTTCCTTATTTGTGAAATAAAAGCAATATGCATACATTTTGGGCGTATGTGGACACATATATAACATGATGTATATGGCCGGGCGCGGTGGCTCACGCCTGTAATCCTAGCACTCTGGGAGGCCGAGGCAGGCGGATCGCTCAAGGTCAGGAGTTCGAGACCAGCCTGAGCAAGAGCGAGACCCCGTCTCTACTAAAAATAGAAAGAAATTATCTGGCCAACTAAAATATATATAGAAAAAATTAGCCGGGCATGGTGGCACATGCCTGTAGTCCCAGCTACTGGGGAGGCTGAGGCAGTAGGATCACTTAAGCCCAGGAGTTTGAGGTTGCTGTGAGCTAGGCTGACGCCACGGCACTCACTCTAGCCCGGGCAACAAAGCGAGACTCTGTCTCAAAAAAAAAAAAAAAAAAAAAACAACAAAAAACATCATGTATGTAAAGTGATAGACCAGATGCAAGGCACATGGCAAATACCTATTCAATTAGGGTTAGCAGTGGCGCGGTCAGGTGCCAACTGACAGGACTTGTTCTGCAATGCTAGGTAAGACACCTACAGAGATTCCAAGGAAGTCTTAGAGGAGACAGGGAATGCCAGCTGCATTGGCAGATGGAGGTCAGGAACCATGGAATTGTTTTTAAAAGTTATTTTAGGCCAGGCACAGTGGCTCACACCTCTAATCCTAGCACTCTGGAGGCCGAGGCGGGAGGATCACTTGAAGTCAGGAGTTCGAGACCAGCCTGAGCAAGACTGAGACTCTGTCTCTACTAAACATAGAAAAACATTAGCCAGGCATGGTGGTGTGTGCCTACAGTCTGAACTAATTGGGAGGCTGAGGCAAGAGGATTGTTTGAGCCCAAGAGTTTGAGGTTGCTGTGAGCTACGCTGACACCACGGCACTCTAGCTCGGGCAATGGAGCAAGATTCTGTCTCAAAAAAAAAAAAGTTATTTAATGAAAATTATGTTATGCTGGTACAAATGCTGTCATGTCCCTTATCTTATTTAATATAATAATAATTTGCAAAAGACAAGGACTGGGAGAGCCAGAAATATGAAGGATTGAATCCAGCTCTGCAATTTCCTGGCTGGGTAGTCTTGGACAAGTGACTTCATCTCTCTGAGCCTTGGTGTTCTCATCTGCAAAATGGGGACAATAATGAGATGTCACAAGGATCAGAGGAGAGGAAGGTATATGTCGAGCCTGGCATAGAGTAGGTATAAAGGTAATAGAAGCAGGTGTTATTTTCATTATCATTATGGTTTCTTTTACAGTCTGTCAGAAGAAGGCCCAGCCATGGGACAGTTTGTACCATAAACAGCAAGATCTGGAGCTATGGACCGAGTTGCCAGGGTGGGACCGGTTCTGGAGACAGAGTCCGCTAAAGGCGAAGAGAAGAAGTCTAACAGTGGGCAGAATGCAGCATTCAGAGAGGATGAGGACAGGTGGCTGGGGTAACCCAGTTTGGTGACTGGCAGGAGATAGCCTGGCAGCAGACCAGCCCTGCAGGAGAGACAGAAGATAAAAGCCCCAGCCCCAGAGGCTGAACTCACTGGCTCAGGAGAGTAGTGGTTTGACTCAGGCTCTGGGGCGAGGCAGAGATAACCTCAAATCTCAGCCCCCACACAAGCCTACTGTGTGATGTTGGGGAAGTTCCTCATTTTCTCTGATCTCTGTTCCATTTCTCAGCTGTAAAGGAACTGATTATTCTCACTTCTACTCCTTCTAGGAGAATTTGTTCAACATCAGAGCCATTCTTTAATCTCCTCTCCTCCAATGACCTTGGCCTCCCGGGTGATACCTGAATCCCAAGTCTGAACCTCTGATTTCCTCTTCCTACCTCCTCCCCTTCCATCCTTGACCTCACTGAGACCACAAATTCACTGGCCCTGACACACTGTCCACCTGCCCCTTCCGCTTCCCCGTGCCTCCTGGTCCGCCTGGATTCCCAGGGCCATGGCTGTGATCAACCCCTTACCCCACCCTCTCCTGGGTAAGCCCTGGTCTGGGTGAGCCCCGGCCTTGGTCTGCCTCTTCTGGCAGCCATGTTGGACACAGCTAGAGAAAACCACACATCTTAGCTTTGTTTTACTTCACATTCAAATCCATAAAGCCCAGTGAGTTCCCAATCTTGCAAGGATAACTGACCGTGTTTCTCCTTTGGCTCACTCTACTAAACAACCATTCGATACATTCTCCTCTCCTTCAAACCTCTCTTACACATCCCCACTTCCCGCTGGCAAATATTGTCTCAAGCTTTCTGAGGAAAACAGAGGTCAGGAGAACTCCCTCACTTTCCCATCTGCACTGAAGTCATCTCTCTCTCCCTGTCTAAAACCATCTCCTCCATTGATGCTCTGAGTCTTGAGTTTCCATCTCTTTCACCTTCCAATTACAACTCTCCTTCCACCTCACATCCTATCCTGTGTTTCCAGAGGCAAACTGCCTGGGTGAGAAACCAGGATCCTTCACCCATTTGCTGTGTAACCATGGGCAAGTCACTTAATCTCTGAAACTCAACTCCTTGTATCAAATGGACATAATAATGGTGCCAACCCCATAGGCTTACTGTGACGATGAAATGGGTAAATGTGTGTAAAGCACTAAACATAGTACCTAGCACGTGGAAAAGTACTCAGTAAGTATGTTTTTGTTATTAGTATTATCTGTCCATATCATGTTTGAACTCTTACCGGCTGTCAGTACAATTGCAGATCTTCCATTGGTAATGGAAAACTTTCCTCTCTGAGTCCCTGTGATACCTCAAATTCCTGATTTGCTTCCTGCCAACTATCCTACCTGACATCCAAATGCTCCTGTCCTCAGGAGCCTGTTCTCTTCTCCCTCTACGTGATATTTCTTCCCATGGCTTGAAATGAGTAAGGAACAATAGAGAGACCTTTGAACACGGCACTCTGAGTCTGCATACTGAAGGGGATATATTCAGGAGGATCTATAACTCATCCTCCAGAGAGAGGGAAGCTCTTCTTTCCAGGAGAATGACACTAGTAAATGTTGAAAGAGTGATAGAACAAAAAATTTTAGCTACCCTTTTGCAACCCTCAGTGAAATAATTGATGAAAGATTATTGGCCGGGTGCAGTGGCTCATGCCTGTAAGCCTAGCGCTCTGGGAGGCCGAGGCAGGAGGATTGCTTGAGGTGAGGAGTTTGAGATCAGCCTGAGCAAGAGTGAGACCCTGTCTCTAGTAAATATAGAAAAAATTAGCTGGGCAACCAAAAATAGAAAAAAAATTAGCTCAGTGTGGTGGCACGTGCCTGTAGTCCCATCTGCTCAGGAGGCTGAGGCAGGAAGATCACTTGAGCCCAGAAGTTTGAGGTTGCTGTGAGCTAGGCTGACATCACGGCACTCTAGCCCAGGCAACAGACAAGACTCTGTCTCAAAAAAAAAAAAAAAAAAAAAGAAAGAAAGAGAGATTATTAATGACTGCTAAACCATTAGGTAAAAAGCTGTTGGACAACAGGATATTCCCACCGTGACCATGTATCACCCCACAGACGATTTGCTAATTGTAAAGGAGAAACAGAACCTTTTCAACAGTAAAGAGATCTGGGAGTCGGTCACCACCTAAACCAATTGATGAACTTTAGCATCACTGAGAGAGGGACCACCTGACATGATGTCCCTACTAAGTGATACAATATGAAGTACCCAATACAAACTAGGAAACATTGCCTTGTTGCTTAAAATATTTAACCTGAATCTAATGAGGCCTTTAGGTCTAGTTTCCAATTTATGGGAAATAAACAAGACAGAGGAATAAATTAAATGACACCACAAAGAAACAATTAGATAATGACAGAATGTAAGACATTCCTTAAGGCAATTGGCCTTGTTACTTCAAAATACCAATGCCATGAAAAAGCGGGTTGCTGCTCTAGATTGCAGGAGACTAAAGGTGTATAAAACCAAAATATGTTACGTAAACCTCCAGTGGATTCTGGTTTAAAAAAAAAACTATTAAAGGGGTGATTAAGAATATCTGATTATGGACTAGAAATTAGATATTAGAGAATTATTCATTTTCTTATGTGTGATCATGATGTGGTTATAAAGGAAGATTTTTTTTTAGGGCATACATGCTGAAGTATGTAGGGCTGACGTGTCATGATGTCTGAAACTTATTTTCAAAAGGTTTAATGAAGAAAAGTAAATATACACACTCACACATGCCTATGTGTAGGTAAAGCAAATATGGCAAAATATTAACAGTTGTTAAAACTGGATATTGGGTATTTGGGTAATCATTGTACCATTCTCTCAACCTTTCAGTACATTTGAACATTTTCAAAATTAAATTTGTTTTTCTTGTAGAGACAGGAGTCTCCCTGTATTGCCCAGGCTGGTCTCAAACTCCTGGCCTTAAATGATCTTCCTACCTCAGCCTCCTACAGTACTGGGATTATAGGCATGTGCCACTGCACCTGGCCAAAATTAAAATTTATTTTCAAAAATCAAAATCAAAATTACCATCCCTGTGCCAGCGACTCTAAATTTGGTTTCTATAACTAAGACCCTTCCTCTGAGCCTGGAAGGGGATATACTAAAAATATCAACAGTGGTTATATTTGGGTAGTGTGATTGTGGGTGGTTTTTTTTCTTCTTTCTATTTCTCTATGTTTTCCAGATTTCAGTGAGTATATATTAGTCTTCTGTTTGAAATTAAAAAATAAAAATCTTGACATTAAGTAAATGTATACAGTTTGAAGACAAGATTAGATTATGCACCAGAATGTCAACTGTGGGTTTGTTGGGATTGGGTGAGATGATAGGATTTCTTTTACATTTTATTTTATTTATTTATTTATTTTTTTGAGACAGAGTCTCACTCCATTGCCCGGGCTAGAGTGAGTGCCGTGGCGTCAGCTTAGCTCACAGCAACCTCAAACTCCTGGGCTCAAGCGATCCTTCTGCCTCAGCCTCCCAAGTAGCTGGGACCACAGCCATGCGCCACCATGCCCGGCTAATTTTTTTTCTATATATATTTTTAGCTGTCCATATAATTTCTTTCTATTTTTAGTAGAGACGGGGTCTCGCTCTTGCTCAGGCTGGTCTCGAACTCCTGAGCTCAAACAATCCACCCGCCTCGGCCTCCCAGAGTGCTAGGATTACAGGCGTGAGCCACCGCGCCCGGCCTTCTTTTACATTTTAAATGTTCTGTAACAGTATTCTAAAACTTTGCTGTGCCTTAGAATTACTTGGGGGAACTTTTAAAAACAGCTTTATTAAGGTATAATTGATATACAGTAAACTGCTCATATTCGAACTGTGTAATTTGGTAAATTTTGACATATATAAAGACCCTGGAAACCAAACATATCCACGATTCCCCAGTTTCCTAATGTCCATTGTAATCCCTTCCTCTTGCCCCTTCCTTGGTGACCACTGATCTGCTTTCCATCACTATAAATTAGTTTGCATTTTTAAGGATTTTTATATAAATAGAATCATACAGTATGTACTTTTTTGTGTCCGGCTTCTTTCACTCAGCAGAGTTATTTTGAGATTCATCCATGTTGTAGCATGTATCAGTAATTCATTTGGCCAGGCATAGTGGCTCACGTCGGTAGTCCCAGCAACTCCAGAGGCTGAGTCAGGAGGAGTTACATAATTTTGAGGCTAGGATTTTGAGACCAGCCTGGGCAACATAGTGAGGCTCATGTCTGATTCATTTGTATTTTTGTTTTAGAGATGGGGTCTTGCTCTGTTGCTCAGGTTGGAGTGCAGTGGTGCAATCATAGCTCGCTGCAGCCTGGAACTCCTGGGCTCAAGCAATCCTCTTGCTTCAGCCTCTCAACTAACTGAGACAACACGTATACTATGATACGGATACACCATCATTAGTCTAGGGCTAATTTTTCTGCAAAACTGAGGCAATATCCTTCTGTGTACTCTACCGAATGCCCTGCCAATCATGAGGCTTTCCAGTTTGCCTGGTGGGAACAGGCACTATTCCAGGACCTGCATGAGCACTGAACACTATCACCTCTAATCCTGTTGGGCAGATCTTTCCCCATCTTTGGGGAGTTTCTTCATATGCATGTGCTAATGAGTACTCAGATGAGTATGAGAGTAGAACTCCAGAGTTCTCTCTATGCAGCTGTCTCCTCTTCAGTACTCTGTCCTGCAAACTCTAGCCTCCTTGGCTTCCCCAGACTCAGCTGTTTCCTCAACTCAGAAAATCTGCTGGTCTCCACCGGGGTTCCCCATTCCCTGCACCATGGCCTGTATACTGTCTAGACAATAGTTTTGGGAAATCATAGTTCTCTCTGTGACCACTATCCTTCATTGCCTGATATCTAGTGTCTTGAAAGCAGTTGTTAGACACACACACACACACACACACACACACATATATCTCAGACGGAAGAGTAAATCCCATTCCTTTAACTTCAGGGTAGTAAGGCAGTAGAGTTTTAAAAATCTTAATGTCTAGGCCATATCCTAGACAATTAAATGCAGATCTTTGGAGTTGGGGCCCAGGCATCCACAGTAACCCCTCAGGCCAATTCCAATGTGGATCCAAGTTTAAGGACCAGTATTCCATAATGTGATTTTATTACTTTGGTGATTTAAAAATAATTTATTTTAAACTGGGCTTGCTTGGCCATGGGAAGAAGGCACTATGGCACATTTGCAAGTTACTGCTGAGCCCCTGATTAAAGAGCTTAAATCACTTTAAATTCCCCTGATTAAAAAAAAAAAAAAAGGTTAGTCTTAAGCCAAGAGCAGGGCAGAGCCTGTATGTGAGAGTTAAGCAGCTCCAGATGCAGGAAGAAGCCTAATGGGGCAGGGTAGGGAGCTGGGCAGCACCTGGCAGTCAGGGGCATTTACAGTTTATTATTTCCATCCAACAAAGCTTTCCAACCTCACTGTCTTGCTTCATTTTCTCCCCCTAACAACCCGGAGGCAAAATTCGCTATCTCTGTCTGGCAGATGAGAAAATGAGGCTCAAGAGGTTGATAAAGGGCAAATGAGTATCAGAGTTAAAATTTAAACCTGCTTCTCAGAGATGGACGAAGCAGCAAAGTAATCCTTGCTGGGTAGCTTCCAGAGGTCAGAGAACATCCCTGGGAAGTGCTGAGATGGAGGGAATCTGTTGATCGCGCCTCCTAGCAGAGGAGCAAGAAATGACTCGCTAAGTTCCAAGGGTGGGGATGGTAGAGATTGTGGGAACTTCAGAGAGAATGCTCAAGGGTGATAAATAGCCCCCACTCTGCCTTCTAAGGAGAGGCCATCCAGGTTCTCTGCAGGACTTCCGTCTTGGGAGGGGGTATGAAATTGTAGGGTCAGAGACGAATGGCCGGAAAACGAAGAGACTGAGTGTTGCTACTTCATCTTCCCTCTGGGACTGACCTCACACAGCACTCAACCTCTGCCCTCAATCAGTGAAGACCGTATAATAATGCAGCAATATTGGTTCCCATCTGCTGAGTGTTTGCTATGAGCCAGACCCTTTTCATGCATCTGCGGAATCCTCGCTATGATTATATAAAGCAGATACTCTCATCATTCTCATTTTAAAGATAAGGAGAAGGAGGCAAAGAGTGATTGTATGCATTATCTATTGCTACATCAGAAATTATCCCAAAACTTAACAGTTTAAAACAACAATAAACATTTATTATCTCACTTATTTTCTATGGATAAGGAATTCAGGAGCAGATTAACTGGGTGAGTCTTGCCAGGAGCATCTCATAAAGTTCTAGTCAAGATGTTGACCACCACTGCAGTCATCTTAAAGCTTGACTGGGGCTGGAGGATCCAAATCCAAGGTGGCCCATGCACGTGGCCAGCACATTGGTTGGCTGTTGGCAAGCAATCTCAGTTACTTGCCATGTGCTACTTGAGTGTCCTTACAACATGACAGCTGACTTCCCCTAAAGCAAGTGATCCAAGGGAGCAAGATGGAAGCTGCAGTGTCTTTTCTGACCTGGCCTCAGAAGTCACACTCATTTCTGCAATAACCTAGTGGTTACACAGGTGAGCCCTATTCATTGCGGGGGCTACTGACTCCAGAAGGTATGAATACCAGGAGTTGAGAATCATTGAGTTTCATCTTGTAGGCCACTACCACAGTGACAAAACAATTTACCCAAGGTTACGCACATGGGAAGTGTTAGAGATGGGCTTTTTTTTTTTTTTTTTTTGAGACAGAGTCTTGCTTTGTTGCCCGGGCTAGAGTGAGTGCCGTGGCGTCAGCCTAGCTCACAGCAACCTCAAACTCCTGGGCTTAAGCGATCCTATTGCCTCAGCATCCCGGGTAGCTGGGACTACAGGCATGCGCCACCATGCCCGGCTAATTTTTTCTATATATAAATTTTTAGTTGGCCAGATAATTTCTTTCTATTTTTAGTAGAGACGGGGGGGGGGTCTCGCTCTTGCTCAGGCTGGTCTCGAACTCCTGACCTTGAGCGATCCACCCGCCTCGGCCTCCCAGAGTGCTAGGATTACAGGCGTGAGCCACCGCGCCCGGCCTAGAGGTAGGCTTTGAACCCAGGCAGTTACTATGTCACAGTGAAATATTAGCTTGAAGGAGTAGGGGCAGACAGGTACCTCTCCCCTGTCCCAGAGGCATTCATACTTGAGATCTTGTGCTTCTCATTCCAGTGATTGGTGAGGCAGACAGACACTTTGTCAAAACAACATCATTTCGGCATGTTCTAAAAGATGGCATTTGTCATCAGTTGATGATGGACTTGCTGAGTCCAAGGGAACCTAGATTCGGCTCCAGCTTTGCCACTGACTTACTGTGGGAGCTTGGGCAAGTTACAGCGCCTTCTGGGGCCTTTGTTTTCCCATCTGTGCAATGGGGCAGTTCAATTCCATGGACCTTGAGGTCTCTGGCTGGGTGATTCTGGGATTCTATGCTTGGAGTTGTTCACTGGGAAGGCTGAGGGAGTTCCTTTTTCACTTTCCCTGGCTTTTTCAGACATTTGCTGACATGGAGTGGCCCCCTCAGGTGCAAGGGGCACTCTTCTGGTCCCAGGCCAGGCCAGGCCAGGCTGTTCAGCCCTGCTTCACCAGAAGCTGGCTGGCACCATTGTTCCTCCATAAAGCCGGGCCCCTTTCCAGCTGCTGCTGTCCTCAGGGCAGGGGACCGGCTCAAAGGACTCAGTTGTGTGGCCTGGCCCCTCCCCCAGGGCAGGCCTGGATCACCCAACAGGCTGACTCAGCCCATGCAGGGGAACAAAGGAGATGAGATATGGGTTTAGGAAAAGAATTTGACATTTACTATTTCCCCCCATAAAACTTCAAAGTAATCATCATGGGGAAAATCCCCTTGCACTTATTTATTTTACAGTTCAGTGGCATTTAAAAAAATTGGGACAAGGGCATTGTTTCTGATTGCAGAGCTTAGGGACCCATATTTTAATGATTTTATTATGCATTTTGTTTGCCTTTTATTATCTTTCAAATTGGGATTGCGTAGCAGTTAATGAAATCATAAACTAATTGTAGCATTTAAAAATTATACAATTTTACATAAAATAATGTAATATAGGTCTTAAATTTGATGAAATATGGTAATTAGGCCCTGTTCTTGGAGCTTGGGCCTGCTGGACCCTGAACCCCCTGCAACCTCCACCCGTCCCTTTCCACCACCCACAGGCTTGTCTTTATCCTGGAGTCATTGTCTTAACCCGGCCTCTCCAATATAGCCCTTCAAACTTTTAAAAAGTTTTTCCCCAGCATAAGACCCTGAAGGAATTGTGAGGGGGAGGCTCTGCCCAACTTTTGGCCAAGAAAGAGAGATTATTTAGGGCCCTGTAAGGGCACAGAAGAATGAAAAGAAATTTAATTCCAACACTGTAGCAGGCACTACTGTGCGTGTTTTATGTGTGTTAACTCACTTAATCCTTACAACCATATATCAAGTAGCTATTAGTGTGTCCCCGTTTTACAGATGGGAAAACTGAGGCACAGAAGTGATATAACCGGCCCAAGATCATATAGCTAATAAGTGGCAGAGCCCAGGGGGAAAAGAAACAAAATTTCTCTTTTGTCCTTTCTGCCAATCTTTGCCCCAGAGGTAACATGGTCATAAATGTGGTATATATACCGCCAGATCTTCTTTTTAGGCATTTGTGGCATAAACATGTAGAAATCTTTAATTTGGCTTCACAAGTGGGTCATGTTATTCTGCAGTTAGCTTTTTCTTTTCTTTTTTTAAAATTAAAAAAAAATTTAGGCCGGGCGCGGTGGCTCACGCCTGTAATCCTAGCACTCTGGGAGGCCGAGGTGGGAGGATCGCTCGAGGTCAGGAGTTTGAGACCCGCCTGAGCAAGAGCAAGACCCTGTCTCTACTAAAAAAATAGAAAGAAATTAGCTGGACAATTAAAAATATATAGAAAAAATTAGCGGGACATGGTGGCAAATGCCTGTAGTCCCAGCTACTCGGGAGGCTGAGGCAGGAGGATCGCTTGAGCCCAGGAGTTTGAGGTTGCTGTGAGCTAGGCTGATGCCATGGCACTCTAGCTTGGGCAATAGAGTGAGACTCTGTCTCAAAAAAAAAAAAAAAATTAAAATTAAATAAAAAAAATTTTTTTTTTGAAACAGGGCCTGGGCTAGAGTGCAGTGCTGTCATGTCATCATAGCTCACTGCAACCTCAAATTCCTGGGCTCAAGTGATCCTCTTGCTTCAGCCTCCTGAGCAGCAGGGACTACATGAAGGTGCCACCATGCCCAGCTAATTTTTCTATTTTTTTTTTTCCTTTTTTTGTAAAGATGAGGTCTCACAATGTTGCTTAGGCTGGTCTCAAACTCCTGGGTTCAAGCAATCCTCCCACCTTGGCCTCCCAAAGTGCTAGGATTACAGGTGTGAGCTACCATGCCTGGCTGCAACTAGCTTTTTCTACTTAACCCCATGACTTAGAGACTTCTTTTCTTTTCTACACAAGTACACATAGAGTTCCCAGTTCTTTTTACCTGCCATGCCATGCCATATTCCATAGTGTATATATTATGAAAATACACCCAAGGGCCTAAGAAGCACTAGGCCCCATCCTACATGCTTTATATGCACGTCTCATTTCCACCTTGCACCCTGTGGTCGTTAGCATTTTTTCCATTTTAAAGTTGAAGAAAGTGATGCCTGGAGAGGTTAAACATAGTAACTGAATGAATGAAGCAGGATTTGAACTGAGCGTCCACACTTTTAACCATTGTACTTCTAAGTGCTTTCCTAAACAGAAGAGTTTATTTAAATCATTTTCATATTGGTGGATATTGAGGTTGTGTCCAATTTTTCCCCACTACACACAACGCTGAAGTGAAAGTCCCTGCACATGCCTCTTTATGTCCACATGGATATGTATACTAGGGTGGGTCATGATAGTGAACTTGTGCCATTACATTTTTTTATGGTGATACGACTAACCCTCCCTCCAAAAAGGCCTTTCTAATTTATACTCCCATCAGTTGGAGATCCTGAGATCCTCCTAAGAATCACAAGGCTTGGAACATACTTGGGTTTGAGTCCTGC
Source organism: Varecia variegata (assembly GCA_028533085.1). Taxonomy (NCBI): domain Eukaryota; kingdom Metazoa; phylum Chordata; class Mammalia; order Primates; family Lemuridae; genus Varecia; species Varecia variegata. Next base: position 183,299,753 of record CM052436.1, read on the forward strand.
CTTTGCAATACGACTTTGGAGTAGTCACTTCTTCTTGTAGGCTCAGCTACCCTTCTATTAAATAAGATAATAATCCTGACCTTGTAGGGAATTGTGACAAGGAATATTATTAATGTGCTTGGCACTCAGAGAATGCTTAATAAACAGTGCTCAATAAATTATGCCCAATAAGTAGTTCCAATTTAATTATGAGACAGTAAACGTGATTGTGAGACAATAAACACTCTTGGCACATCACTCCTGAGAGAACGACCCCATGATGTTGTCCATGGAACAGCACGTTCCATGAGGCCATAAACATGAAGAAAAGGCCAAGAAAATCACAGAGACATTGGCCACAACATCATCGAGACAAGGAAATAACATGAGCAGCTTTCTGTGTTGAGACTTTCTGTGAGTCACAGAAACTCCCTAACCTACTATTGGTTGGGTTTTCAATTACTTGCAAGCAAGAGCATTCTTAGGCAATACTTTGCCTATATTTACTTTAGAGTTGAGGAAATAGAGGCTCAGACAGTTCAATTGACTTGGCCGGAGGAAGGATTCAAATCCAAATCTGTCTGACTCCAAATCATGAGTTTTTCTCCTAGCCTCCTAGGAAACCAAGGAAAGGAAGTTTGGGTCAGAAAAAATGTGATAATAAATGTTTAACCAGACATATAGCTTCATAAAATAAAAGACTATATTTTCCAGCATCTTTTGCAACTAGACGTGGCCATATGACTAAGTCTGGTGGAGGAGACGTAAGCTGTGAGATGTTGTGGTGGACTTCTGGGATATTTGGAGGGGGTGGAGAAAGAGTATCACACCTTCTTCATTTTTTTCCCTCCCTCTGCCTACAAAGAGGATGCAATGGCCGGAATTCAAGCAGCCATTTTGGACTATGAGGTGACCTTAATGATGGAAGCCACACTGAAAATGGTGGAGTAGAAAGATAAGTTTCTAGGTTACTGATGATACCATGAAGCTGCATACCAGCCCTGGACAGCCTACCTCCAAGCCTATCTCCAAATGCTTTTTACATGAGAAACATTTCTTTTTTTCCTCTCTATTCTATGCAATTGAATCTAATTCTTGCTGATGCAGCAGCATTTAGTTTAGGCATGGGTAGGTGATGCAATTCTGGTCACTGGGGAAGTTTATTGCCAAGTGGTAGGAGTGGGAGGGGGAGAGCACATCTGGGAAAGTTTTTCTTTCATCTTACAAAGTGACAGAAGGAGGAGATGGTCCCTTTCTTCTGCCTCTGGACATTGTCATAGAGATGTGATATTTGGGCCTGGGGTAGCTATCTTGTGAGCATGTGGCAGCCAGTTTGATGACAGAGTCGATATCTGAGGGCAGCGGAATAAAGAGAAAAGAAGAGCCTGGGTCCTTGATGACGTTATAGAGCTGCCACTGAATTAATGTACCCTCAAGCCACCTTACCTCCAGATTCTTGTTACATGAGATAATAGCATCCTCTCTGTTGTTAAATCCATTTTTAGTTGAGTTTTATGTTATTTGTGAGCCAAAATTCTGACTAGTACTGGAAGAGTGATCAGGTCCAGGGTGTGGCCATTGAAGTGGGTGGAATGGAGGTAAAGGCCAAAGTGTAGGATGAGTCAACCTCCTGGAATGTGAAGTTGCCCAAGGAGATGACAAGGAAAAGAGGAAGAGTGTGGGGCAGGGACCAAAGTCCTCAGTGAATGGAGAAGAGGATGGTAGAAACAGCAAAACAGGGTAGAGGAGAATGTCACTGAATAGCATGAGCCTCAAAAGAGCTGGAGTTTTGATATGAAGAAGAGGAATGTATCAAGCAGGATCGTTAGGGTTGTAAGAAACAAAGAATAGGGCTGGGCATGGTGGTTCATGCCTATAATGCCAGCACTTTGGGAAGATGAGGCAGGAGGATCACTTAAGGCCAGGAGTTCGAGACCAGCCTGGGCAACACAGTGAGACCCCATCTCTACAAAAAATTTAAAAATTAGACAGATGTGGTGGTCATGCCACTGCACTCCAGCCTGGGTAACAAAGCAAGACCCCGTCTCTAAAATAAATAAAAGAAACAAAGGATGATTCTGCCCCTCAGATATCCTATTTTGTGAAGTGCCTGTTCAAGTCTTCCTTTAATTGGATTTGTATCTTTTTTTTTTTTTTTTTGAGACAGAGTCTCGCTTTGTTGCCCGGGCTAGAGTGAGTGCCGTGGCGTCAGCCTAGCTCACAGCAACCTCAAACTCCTGGGCTTAAGCGATCCTACTGCCTCAGCCTCCCGAGTAGCTGGGACTACAGGCATGCGCCGCCATGCCCGGCTAATTTTTTGTGTATATATATATTTTAGTTG
>CM052436.1:183302172-183323604 GCA_028533085.1 Varecia variegata
GTCTCACTCTTGCTCAGGCTGGTCTCGAACTCCTGACCTCGAGCGATCCACCCGCCTCGGCCTCCCAGAGTGCTAGGATTACAGGCGTGAGCCACCGCGCCCGGCCGGATTTGTATCTTTCTCATTAATTTACGGGAATCTTTAAATGGAGAAGGAAAGGGAAAGGAAGGAGGGTCATCCTCCCTGCACAAGCTCACAGTCCTCCATCTCCCGGCAGCTTCATGACACACTTTCCTCCCCTCTGTCCTCTGCTCACTTCACTGCTGCTTCAGCAGCCTCCTTGTCACTCTCAGGACGTGCCTGGCACATTCTCGAAAGTGTCTCCCTCCTCCCAAGTCAGCCCCATCACTTTTATTTTTCTTCATAGCACTCACCACCACCTCACATTATATTGGTCATTATAATGTTTGTGTATATATATAATGTCCCCCCACTAAGACATTAGCTCCTCAAGGACATGGGCTTTTCTCACTGTTGTAGCACAGTACCTGGCCCACAGTAGGTACTCAATAAATGTTTATTGAATGAAGGAACAAATTAGCCACTAATAGCAGTGGGGAGGAGGAGGAAGGCCCAGATGCTCAGCTGTCATCCAAACTGCAGAGGCAACTATGTGTGGGAAGCAGTTGGCCCTAAGAGGGTCCCTGGCTCCCAGCCCAAGGGGGATTATGAACTTCGGAAAAGCCTTTCTCCACGCCTCTCCACCTGGCTTGCCTCTTCTTTCCAGCTGGTCATAGTCCCCAGGGGTTCATTTGATTCAAACATCGCTGGAAAGCTCTGAAAGCATTCTTTGTTCTTACATTTTCTCATTTTTTACAAGCACCAGGCGTGGATAAGCACCTTCTGGAAAACATGTAACACTCACACACACACACACACACAATCTAACACACATGCTTGGCCATATTCCATACTCTTGTACTCCCTCATCACTCAGTTTACCCACATCCAGTCCTAGTTATGCACCCTTGTGAACACATGTTCACACTTGACCTCAGACATTCTCGCTCCCCTGTCCCACACACTCACACACGTCCGTCGTCCTGCACGTGATCTCCTGCGCACAAGCCCCTGCCCAAGTTGCCACCCATGCCCCACTCACGCTGACACATACACACTCGTTCCCTCAAGCCTGGCTCCTGTGGCACGTGCACATGGACCCACTTGCACACACAGCTTTGAACGCCCCTCCAGCTTTCATCACACACATACAATGGCCTGGGATGGTGACCCACGCTGGTCAGAGCTTAGTGTGATGACCTGTCCCAACGACAGTGATACCCCCTGAGCATTGGCCACGTACGTGCTGGATATCCTACACTTTGGGCCTTTATCTCATTCAATCCTCATAACAATCCAATGAAGGGGATGCTATTATCAGCTCCATTTGCTCGGTGAGGAAACTGGAACTCAGAGGCATTAAATGGTAGAGCTAGGATTCTAACCCAGGCGTCTGACCCTAGAGTTCACCCCCTTCTCTGGTATGGCAGACTGTATTTTTCAAAAATGGTCACATTTCCCATCCCTCATGCTCTTCTAGAACCTTGCCACTCCCCCAGCAAGAGGTAGTCTATGGCCCCTTCTCTTGAACTTGGGTGGGTCTTTGGGACTGCCTCAACTTACAGCATGGTGGAAGAAGTCATGCCACGTGACTTCCAAGGCTTGATCATAAAGGGAGATAGGACTTGTGCCTGGCTGTCTTTCTTCGGACGCGCACCTTTGGAACCCAGCTACCATGCTGGGAGGAGGCCACAGGCAATATCCCTGCTGGAAACCCCAACTGAGGTCCCAGTTGACAGCCAGCACCAACTGGTCAGGAAGCCTTCAAGATGACTCCAGCCCAGCTACCACCTGACTGCAACCACACAAGAGACCCTGAACAAGAACTGCCTAGCTGAGCCCAATCAACCCCCTAAACCAAAAGGTAATAATAATAAATAATTGTTATTTTATGCCACTAAATATGGGTGGTTTGTTTTGCAGCAATGGATAACTGATGCCAAGGCAGAGAATTACCCACAGTCAGCCTCAGACCACCATGGGGAGGGGATACTAATCTCTCTGTCCTCCTTCTGGACCTTCGTCTTCCACCCACAGGGTCTAGAATCTCAGAGCACAACCCCCACCATCTGGTCCTTCACAGCAAATGACACTGGTGCAGCCGTCTCCCCTCATGGGCATGAGCTCTTCAAGCCCTACTGCTGACTCTGGTGCTCTAGGCAAGTGTTCATCTCTCAGTGTCCCCTTCCGTAAAATGTGCTGTATTAAGACCCAGCCTTGCCCACGCACACGCAGGCTATGAGCCATCCTGGAAGCCTGAGTTTAAGGGGTTATTGTCAATGCTTGCATTTTAGGGTCTCAGTTGGCAACTAGAACCACACAATGTCCTAAAAAGACCTTTCAGAATCATCTTGTGCAGCCTTCTATGTATAGAAGGGGAAGCTGAAATATTAATTTTCAGCCAGGACTAGCACAGTCCTGACACCTAATAAATGCCTGTGAATATCAGAGAATGTGAGAAGAGACGAAAAGAAAACAGGCTGGGTTGGATGAAGGATCTAGTTTTCTTCCATCACTTTTGCCTGAGAAGCTTCACCCCACACCCTCCTCTCTGCTCCTACAGTTCCCTGCCCATCTCCCCTTCTGCTTCTGGGTGACCCCTCTGCCCAGGTACCCTGCCTGGAACAGGCACCAAGTGTGAGCCCTGACACATGGGACACCAGGTCTGGCCGATTTGCCTCCCTAGTGGCCCACTCCACCCTCCCAAGAGCAGTTCTCTTAGGACACTTCCTCACACATGCTTGAAATAAAAGCATTTGATATTAATAATAAACCCACCGCTCGCCAGGATGATTCATTTCCTGGGACGCTTTGGAGCCCCTGGGGTGCTGCTCGGCATGCCCCCAGCACCTCAGCTTTCTCCATATTCTCCCTCTCTGAGGAGGGACAAGGGAAACTGAGTCACCAGAGTGGCCAGGGTCAGGCTTCCACCCTGCTTACCTCCTCCATTTTCTCCTCCCCTTCTCATCTGTATTAGATTCCTAGGGCTGCCATCACAAAGTACCACAAATTTGGTGGCTTAAAACAACAGAAATGTATTCTGTTCCAGTTCTGGAGGCCAGAAGTCCAAAATCAAGGCATTGGCAGGGTTGGTTCCTTCTGGAAATGCTGAAGGAATCTCTTCCGTGCTTCTCTCCTGGTTTCTGGTGGCTGCTGGCAACCCTTAGTATTTCTTGGCTTGTAGTCGCATGACTTCAACCTGCTTCTGTCTTCACTGTGTGGTCTTCTCTGTGTCTGTCTTCTTCCCTTCCCTTCCCTTCTCTTATAAGGACATTTGACATTGGATCGAAGGCCCATTCTAATCCAGAACGATCTCATCTCAAGATCCTTAACATAATTACATCTACAAAGATCCTTCTTCCAAATAAAGTCACATTCACAAATTCTAGGTAGATATATCTTTGGGGAGGAGGGCCACCATTTAAGTCATAGCACCATCTTTGCCCATATTTCTGGAATACCATCTAGGAGACCATCCAGGTTCCTGGAAACTGGCGATTGGTAGCGGCAGTGGTTCCTGGAGTGGCCCCTTCCCGTCTATCCTATCCTTGGCTTTGGCTGGGCAGGTTCAACTCCATTAGAGACAGAGCAGGGCACACATGGTAGCCTCGTTGACATTAGCAAGAGGTGACTGCTAACAAAAGGAGGAAGATAGGTAAATCATAACCAACTAGAGAATTCAGGAAGTACTGCAATGTGGGGACATCTAGTGTAGAGACAAAAACTCAGTTGACACTATGCAAATAAGAATGACAACCAATGTTCATTGGGATGATCTTGGGCCAATGAGAAATCAGTTGATCAGGTTGGCAGAACAACTGAGGTGGGCCAGACGTAGGGACATATGTTGGCCTGGAGTGCTTATATATAATACCATCCAAAGAGGGCAGTTAACACTTAGCTGATCCACCCATTGCTGTGACAATGTAGGCCCAGTTGCTAGATAATTTTTTCCAGAGAAGCTGGAAATATAGATTTCCATGCAAATTACCCCAATTTTTAAATGTTGGCAACTAATTCAAAACATCAGCTCTGGGGCAAGCATCTCGAGGACGACCATATTATGACCTCTGCCCATGTGTCATGCATTCCATCTCCCAAACCTTAACTAGGTAGCTGCCCTGGGCCAGGCCCTGAGCTGGATGCTGGCATGCAGAGATGCCCAAGGTTTGGTCACTGTCTCAGAGGAGTTCACAGCCTTCTTAGCTTTTGGTCCTTAGGGATGAATTTAAGGATATGTATAATATATTTTACAAAGCTGTCTGCCAAAACCAAAACCAGACTATGTGGCCCCTAAAGGCAAATCTCATTTCCCTGGAAGTTCTTTGGCACAACGACCCTTTCCCTGGTGACATTGGATAAAGGAGGCACCAGGGTGCTTAGATGAGTCTTAGAGGGTATAGGAAGGACAACGCTATATTGGTGCACCTGCCAATGCCCCGTTCAGTGCCAGGAGAAGAGAGGGGGAGGGTATGTATGTGTGAGAAGCAGAAGTGACCGCGGTCAAAGAGGCAGGGCACTTGGGGCTATGAGCCTACACCCTGAGCAGGCAGAGCTGGGTTCAGATCCTGACTGCAGCTAACCAGTTAGTCTTCCTGACCTCAGCTTCCTTATGTAAGGAAATGTAGTTAGTAATAATGCTTATCCCACAGGGTTGTTGAGGATTTGAAACAGTTGGTGATGTTAACTGTTATTTTCTTCTGCACTTTTTTTTACTCTGTCATGACTTTGCAAATGTCCTCCCCACACCTTGGCAGTTCTCTCCCTGCTTCTCTGCCTGATTCATTCTCAAGACCCAGGTGGGCGCTTCTTCCTCTGAGAGGTCCCCACAGCCCCCAGGCCTGGGGAGTCACTTCCTCCCTCCATTTTGGATGCTCTGCTCAGAACTGCCCTGGTACTGATGACCAATGTGGTGATCGTTGGTGAGTTTTTCCCCCCACTGGGTAGGAAGTTCCTTGAGGGCAGGGCCCGGGTCTGAGTCATCTGTGTTGCCTGCCCCAAGTGGGTGGTCAGCAATGGTCAGCAATGTCTGTGGCATGAAAGGAAGGAAGGGGAGGAAGGAAGGGGAAGGAAACAGGAAGGAAGGGGTGTCACAGACAGCTCACAGCTCACTGGCTGAAGCTCAGGCCCCAGGTCTCTGGCAGTTAAAGCACAGGCTGATGTCAAAGGACTGATCTTTGTTTAACCTAACAGAATGTGTGTGAGGGTGAGTGTCTGAGTGGGTGAGTGTGTAGACGTGTGTAGCAGGTGTATGAGTGTTTTGTGAGTATGTATGTATGTGCGTGTGTATTTGTGTGTGATGGTGAATGAATGAATGAATGAATGAATCTGTGTATGAGGATTTCTATGAGTGTATTTGTTATGTATAAACCCTTTGTGTCCTTGCACCTAGCACGCTCAACTGAATGTGTGCGGTACGGGGGGGGGGGGAAGCATGATGGAAGGCAGAGTAGCGCGGTGGTTACCAGCGGGGGCTCTGGAGTCAGCATTGGTGCTAACTGTGAGCAAACCAACCACGGTGAGCCTCAGTTTCCCATGTGCAAGACTGGTAGCATTGCAGCATCTGCCCTACAGGGAGGTCAAAAGAGTTTAGAATTGAGTACTGAGCATAGGAAACAACAGATGTTGAATTATACCAAGTGTCTCTATCAACACCCTGAGCAGATGCTTCCAAGGTCTAAAGGCCCTTCATCAAAACAAGTCAAAAGACCGCTTACTAGCAACATCCGCCATTCTTCCCTGAGCTCAGTTTCTTCTACGGGAGGGAGCAGTAAACTGCATTTTGTTTGTCTCCCAAGGCAGCTGGGATGCTTATGCGATCAGAGTCGTCCAAATCCCGCCCCTCGGAGGGAAGGGCTTGGACTGCCGCAGTCCAAGCCAAAGCTGGGGACAGGGTGCCCTCTCCTGGCAGAATGGGGTAAAGGGCGACTCCAGCCGGACAAAGACTGACGGGTGCTGTCGGCAAAGAGAGTCCGGCAGAAGGGCAGCGGGCTGGGGAGGGGACTCTTACAGCTCTTACTCTTACACCGTGGAGCCACCTGCTGCTCCCTTTTTGTCTGCTGACCTCCTCTTCCCGCAGATGTCGCTCCAAAAACCTCTCCCGCCCGCTGTCCCCCGCCCTGTCAGACAGGGCCAGACCCGCCCCCGCCCCTCGTCGCAAGTTCCCGGAGCATCCCGGGTTCAGTTCGCATTCCTCCGTGGGATTACCATCCCAGAAATGAAGGGGAGTGGCAGCATCCCCGACCGTCTGATTCCTAGGGTTCCTGGACAAGGCTCTTGGCAAATGTTAGAATAAAAGGATCGAGGAAGCCCATACTAGAGTGGGAAGTGCCCCCACAGGCCGTCCAGCCCCATTTGGGAAGGGTCCAGCTCAGCAGGGGACATGAGAGACCCGGATGCAGGGCATACCCCACCTCCACCCCAAGGACAGCCAGGACTGTGGGCTGAAGCCCGCACACACCACAGCGTGGGCTCCGGAGCAGAGATTTGGGAACATTAATTCATTCCCGAATACTGTGTGCCAGGTACTGAGCTGGACATTGGAGATACAGCAGCTGGAAAAACCAGACAGGTTCATGTCCCTCCTGGAGGTGTTGGGACAGACACATAATCAGACAATTTCGATATAGTGATACCTAACCACACCACACCACAGTCCCATTTTACAGGTGGAAAGATTGAAGCTCGGAGAGGGCACGCGGCGAGGGAGGAACATTCTCCTGTATTCTGAGTCTGGAGGGCTCCTCCAAGGGCAGAAGCGTGCCTGTGGGTGGGCGCAGGCAGCCCCTGGGACTCCCGCCCCCTAGCGGAGCAGCCCGGGATCAGGATTCAGGGGAGGGCGGAACCCGGTACCAGGGTCTCTAAGAATTCCCTCCCTATACTCCCGCCTAGCGGTGACATCCAGGCAGACTCGGGGTGTTTACACAGCCGTGGGGGCCTGGAGGCCGGGGGCGTGGGCAGGAGACACCGGGGAAAGGAGTGGAGCAGTAGGGGGAGGTCTCCCCAGCACTGCATAATCCACCCCCATCCGCATCAGCTGGCGTCCTCAGCGCCCGGACCCCGGGCCCCATCTCTCAGCCTCCCAGTTAATCCAGAGTGGGACGCGGACAGCGGGGAGGGCGAGCGGGGATGCCAGAGCGCAGGCAGCCGGAGGGCCCCACGGGCAATGGGCGGGCTCCTGCCCTCTCCGCCCCTCTCCGCCCCTCCGCGCTCTGGACTCAGAGTCTGCAAAAGCAAACAAGGAAAAGGCAGGTGCAAAGGGCAGGAGGAGGCACCGTCCTGTGTCTGCCCGTGTCTCCCCAGAGGCGCCACTGGAGCTTGGACTTGGAGAAGGGGCATTAGACAGTTATTTGTCCACTGCAGATTTCACCGGAGTAGGCGGGGACCCCCAAGAAAGCACTGTTAGCATTTTCTTGTGCATCCAGCCTGCTTTATATATATATTTGCATATATAGGCAAATACCTGTTTATATATTCTTTTTTCTTTTTCCTTTAACACAAATAATAGCATACTAAGCACACTGTTCTGCAACGTTTCTTTCTTTCTTTTTTCTTCATTCAACACTATGTCTTGAAGATAGGTCCATATTAGTAGATAAACATCCAGTTTTGGCCGGGCGTGGTGGCTCACGCCTGTAATCCTAGCACTTGGGAGGCCGAGGTGGGCGGATCGTTTGAGCTCAGGAGTTCGAGACCAGCCTGAGCAAGAGCGAGACCCCGTCTCTACTAAAAATAGAAAGAAATTATCTGGCCCACTAAAAATATATAGAAAAAATTAGCCGGGCATGGTGGCACACGCCTGTAGTCCCAGCTACTCGGGAGGCTGAGGCAGTAGGATCGCTTGAGCCCAGGAGTTTGAGGTTGCTGTGAGCTAGGCTGACGCCACGGCACTCACTCTAGCCCGGGCAACAGAGCGAGACTGTCTCAAAAACAAAACAAAACAAAACAAACAAACAAAAAAACATCCAGTTTTTAAAAAATGACTGCCTCGATATTCCACCATGTGGATTGTGCCATTATGTATTTAACAAGTGTTCTATTGAAGGACATTTAGACTGTTTCCAATCTTTTGCTCTTAACGTCATTTCACTCACGTGTGCCTACATCTTTGGGGTAAATTCCTAGAAGTGGAACTGCTTGTTCAAAGGGTATGTGAGTTGGTAATCTTGTTAGTTATTACCAGAGTGTTCATGAAAGTTGTACCAATGTACAGTCCCAAAGCAATGGATGAGGAGGCCGGTTTCCCCACAGCATCATTAACAGAGTGTGTTATGAAACTTTTTGATTTTTGTCCATCTGTTAGTGAACTTAAAAGCAAAATTGACCATTCCCTTTCCCCAAACCACATGAGGAGCCTGGACTTCTACCCCCACCTGGCACTAATAAGGCACCCCTCCCCCTATTCTTTTTTTATTATTTCCTTTCCATGTTATAATGATAAAAGGGTCAATCCATCAAGAAGACTTAGCTTCCTATATGTGTATGCATGAAACAACAGAGCTGCAAAATAATGTGCAGCACAAACTGATAGATGAGTAAGGAGAAACAGATAAATCCAAAATTATGGTTGGAGACTTCCACACCTCTCTCAACAATCAATAAAATAACCAGACAGAAAATCAGCAAGGATCTAGAAGAACACAGCAACACCATTGACCAACAGTATCTAATTGACACATAGAGTATACTCCACTCCCAAACAGTAGTATACACACTCATTTCAAGTGCCCAAAGAACACACACCAAGATTGACCTCACCTTGGGTCATTAAACAAATCTCAGCAAATAGAAAACAATTGAAATCATATAGAGTGTGTTCTTTGAATGCAAAGGAATCAAATTAGAAATCAGTAACAGAAAGATAACAGAAAGATCTCCAAACCCTTGGAAACTAGGCAACACACTTCTAAATAGTCCACAGGTCAAAAAGAAAGTCTAAAGGGAAATTAAAAAATACACTGAACTGAATGAAAATGGGAATATGACATATTAAACTAAAGCAGCTCTGAGAGGAAATTTTATGGCACCAAATACATACATTAGAAAAGTCTTTAATGGGCACTTAGGTTGACAGAAAAAAAGAAGAAGAAAAGTTTCAAATCAATAATCTAAGCTCCAACCTAAAGAACAGAGAAAAAACAAAGCAAAGCAAACCCAAAGCAAGCAGAAGGAAAGAAATAATAAAGAGCAGAAATCAATGAAGTTGAAAACAAAATAGAGAAATTCAGTGAAACAAAGAGCCAGTTCTTTGAAAAGATCAATAAAATTGACAAACCTCTAGGAAGACTGACAAAGAAAAAATAGGAAAGACACAAATTACCAGTATCAGGAATGAGACAGGGATATCACCTGCAGACCCTACATCAAGAGGGTAAGAAGGGAACACTACAAACAATTCTACACACATAAATTTGACAACTTCAACAAGATGGACCACTCCTTGAAAAAAGGATGCAAGGCTGGTTTAAATATATATATATATATATATATATATATATTATACACACACACACACACACACACACACACACATATTTATGTAAATGTTTCTTTTGAGAAAGAGATAGGGCCTCACTATGTTGCCCAGGCTAGAGTGCAGTGGCTATGCACAGGAGTTTTGACACGCTCCATTTTCAACCTGGGCCAGTTCACCCCTCCTTCAGAAACCTTGTGATTTACCCCTCCCCCCAACTCCCAGGAGGCCATGATATTAATTCCCAACTTAGTGTGGACACTTGATGGGCATAGGACACTACAGCCTTGAATTCCTGGGCTTAAGTGATCCTCTTGCCTTAGCCTCTCCAGTAGCTGAGACTACAGGTGCACGCCACCATGCCTGACTGATTTTTCTATTGTTTTGTAGAGATGGGGTCTTGCTCAGTTCAGGTGGTCTCGAACTCCTGAGCTCAAGCAATCTTCCTGCCTTGGCCTCCAAGAGTGCTAAGATTACAGGTATGAGTCACCATGCCTGGCCAGGGGAATAGTATCTTGACAGAGTCTTGCTAGTGCCTTTAAAGTACGTGGTCAGCCTGGGCAACATAGCAAAACCCTGTCTCTAGGAAAAATTTAAAAATTAGCATGAGCCACCACACTCAGCAAGGTTTAATATTTTAAAACCAATCAATATAATCCACCATATTAATAGTCTAAAGAAGCCTGAAAGGTGCTCACACCTATAATACCACACTTTGAGAGACTGAGGCAGGAGGATCACTGGAGGCCAGGAGTTCAAGACCAGCCTGGACAACATAGTAAGACCCCTTATCTCTACAAAAAAATTTAAAAATTAGCAGTGTAGTGGTGTATGCCTATAGTCTTAGCTACTCAGGAGGCTGAGGCAGGAGGATTGCTTAAGCCCAGGATTTCAAGATTACAGTGAGCTGTGATCACACCACTGCACTCCAGCCTAAGTGAGAGAGTGAGGTCCTGTCTTTACTTTTTTTTATTGATTTTTATTTTTTTTAGCACACAGATGGTCATTGAGTACTATCTTTAAATAAATAGTCTAAGGAAGAAAAATCACATGATATCAATAGATATCATAAAAAGTATATGACAAGTTCATGATTTAAAAAAACACTCAAAGAATGGGAATAGAGGGGCACTTTATCAATTTGAGAAAGAGCATCTACAAAAAAATCTATGGCTGGGAGAAAATATTTGCAAACTATCAGTCCCATTTGACAAGAGACTAATAACTAGAATATATAAAGAGCTCCAACAACTCAATAGGAAAAATATCAAATAATCTGATTAAAAATTGGGCAAAGGATCTGAATAGACATTCCTCAAAAAAAGACATACAAATGGCCAACAGGTATATGAAAAAGTGCTCAACATCATTAGTCATCAGAGAAATGCAAATCAAAACTGCAATGAGATATCATCTCACCCCAGTTAAAATGGCTTTTATCAAAAAGACAGGCAGGCCGGGTGTGGTGGCTCATGCCTGTAATCCTAGCACTTGTGAGGCTGAGGCGGGCGGATCGTTTGAGCTCAGGAGTTCTAGACCAGCCTGAGCAAGAGCGAGACCTCTACTAAAAATAGAAAGAAATTATCTGGCCAACTAAAAATATATAGAAAAAATTAGCCGGGCATGGTGGCGCATACCTGTAGTCCTAGCTACTTGGGAGGCTGAGGCAGAAGGATCGCTTGAGCCCAGGAGTTTGAGGTTGCTGTGAGCTAGGAGGATGCCACGGCACTCTAGCCTGGGCAACAGAGTGAGACTCTGTCTCAAAAAAAAAAAAAAAAAAAAAAGACAGGCAATCACAAATACTGATGAGGATGTGGAGAAAGGGGAACACTTGTACACTGTTGGTGGGAATATAAATTAGTGCAACCACTATGTAGAACAGTATGGAGGCTCCTCAAAAACCTGAAAATAGTACTCCATATGACCCAGCAATCCCACTGCTGGGTATATTTCCAAAGGAGGGGAATTCAATATATTGAAAAGATATCTGCACTCCCATGTTTACTGCAGCACTATTGACAATAGCCAAGATTTGAAATCAACCTAAATGTCCACCATCAGATGAATGGATAAAGAAATTGTAATACATATACACAATGGAATATCATTCAGGCACAAAAAAGAATGAAATCCTACCATTTGCAACAATATGGATGGAACTGGAGAACATTATGTTAAGTGAAGTAAGTCAAGCATAGAAAGACAAATCTCACATGTTCGCACTCATATGTGGGAGCCAAATATTAAAATCAATTGATTTCATGGAAACAGAATATAGAATGATGGTTACCAGAGGCTGGGAAGGGTAGCGGGGAGGGAGGGATAAAGTGGGGATGGTTAATGGGTGCAAAAATATAGTTAGGTAATTAGATAGATATAGTTGGTTACCCTAACACTACCCACTACACACCACAATACACTGTAGTGTGCTGAAAGGGCTGAGTAAAGCTCTGCTGCCCACCCCTCCCTCAAGCCCTGAGGACCCCCCCTTCAGGAAGTCTTTGCTACCTCACATGGCATTGGCCCTCAGACAGGTCAGACATACAGACCAAGCAAGGGTGCCAGTGTCGATACACTTACTACATAGTAGAAGGATTCAATTCCTTTTTCATTTTTAGTAGAAAAAATGAATAAGGTCAGGTGCAGTGGCATTCACCTGTAGTCTCAGCTACTCGGGAGGCTGAGGCAGGAGGATCCCTTGAGTCCAGCAGTTCGAGGCCAGCTGGGACAACATAGTGAGATCCTGTCTCTAACTTTAAAAAATGAATAGAAATAGAAGATACAGTGTTTTCCTACAACACTTCGGTGGATGATCTTGTGATCATGCTGGCAAGGGTGTACCCCACTTTATAGACCACTGCTCTAGGGAACAGGAAGCCAATGAATAGTTTTAAGCAGGAGAAAGATATAGGCAGATTTGTGCTTTCAACAGATCACTCCAGCTATAGGGTGGGAATAGAGGGGGCACAGCTGGGCTGCATGCTTAGAGACCAGTGAGGAGGCTGGTGTACTGGTTTAGGTGGGAGATGGCAAAGGATGGGATCAGGCCATTGACCATAGGGTGGAGAGGAGGGGATGGATTTGAGAGCTCTTTTGATGATAAAATGGGCAGTTACTGGGTGAAGGGACGTGCCAGCCAGCCAATGAAATGAAGCATATGGCTGGGCATGATTGCTCATGCCTATAATCCCAGCACTTTGGGAGGCCGAGGTGACAGGATCATTTGAGGGCAGGAATTGAAGACCAGCCTGGGAAACATACTGAGACCCCTTCTCTACAAAAATTAGCCGGGTGTAGTGGTGCATAGTTGTAGTCCCAGCTACTCCAGAGGCTGAGGCAGGAGGATTACTTGAGCCCAGGAGTTGGAGGCTACAGTGGGCTATGATCGTACCACTGCACTCCAGACTGGGCAGTAGAGCAAGACCCTGTCTTAAAAAAAAAAAGAGGTAGTGGAAAGAGATAAGGGTGCCTACCTCTACCTCTTCTGTTTACCATTGTACTAGAGGTCTGGGTGTCAGGATTGGAAAATAAGAAACAAAGTTGTCATTATTGACAGATGATATGGTTGTATACATAGTCAATACAAAAGAATTTATAGACAGGTAAGGGTTCAGCAAGGCTGCTAAAATAGATCAATCTTCTAAAATCAATTCATTTCTATATATTTGCCACAAATATCTAAAAAATGAAAATTTAAAAAGACAAATTCAAAATGACACAAAAATCACCTAGGAGGAAATCTAACAAAATATATTCAGGAACTTTTTAAAAAATTTATTTATTTTTTTTGGAGATAGGGTCTTACTTTGTCACCCAGCCTTGAGTGTAGTGGCACAATCATAGCTCAATGTAACCTCAAACTTCTATTCAGGACCTTTACGGAGAACAATATAGAACTTTATTGAAAGTCATTAAAGAAGATATACATAAATGGAGAAAAACTATATACACACCATGTGTATACCATGTTAATGGATTAGAATACCCAATGACATAAAGATTTCGATTCTCCCCCAAAATAATTTATTGATTAATATGATTTCAGTAAAAATTCCAAAAAGCTTTTTTCCTCTAGAACTTGACAAGGTGATTCCAAAATTCTATGGATGTGTAAACATCTAAGATAGCCAAGATATTCTTGAAAAAGAACAAGGTGGGGGACTTCCCTAGATATCAAGATATCAAGATTTATTATAAAGCTCTAGTAATTTCAACAGTGAAGGGTTAGCATAGACCAATGCCTCAGAATAGAGAGTATAGAACCAAATTCAAGTATTCACAGACACTTAATCAATGACAGAGATGGCACTGCAGGTACCTGG
Organism: Varecia variegata; assembly: GCA_028533085.1. Classification (NCBI taxonomy): domain Eukaryota; kingdom Metazoa; phylum Chordata; class Mammalia; order Primates; family Lemuridae; genus Varecia; species Varecia variegata. Next base: position 183,316,027 of record CM052436.1, read on the forward strand.
GGCAAGGATGCACTATTCATTAAGTGCTGGGACAAATGTTTATCCATTTGGGAAAAATGAAATAGAATTTCTACCTCACACCATATATGCATTTGAATTATAAAACTTTGAGATGTTATAGAAGAAATTCTTTATGATCTTGGGGTTCCTAAAACAGTACAAAAACTCCCACTAACTCTAGAAGACAAAATTGATAAATTCAACTACATTAAAACAAATAATTTCTATTCATCAAAAAATAACAGATAGAGGGTGAGAAAACAAACCGCAAACTTGGAGAAGATATTTGCAACACATATAATTAGCAAAAGATTAGTATACAGAATATGTAGAGCACTCCTATTAATTGACAAGAAAAAACAAACCACCTGTTTTTAAATGGGCAAAGACATGAATGGAACTTTTACAAAGAGAGATTTGAGAATCTTCTCAAAGAGAAAAGATAGGTTATAACATATGAATAGATGCTTAACCTCATTAGTAGGGAAATGCGAATTAAAACCACAATGGAATACCATTTCATACCCACCAGATTGGCAAAAATTGAAATTTGATAATAGGAAGTGCTAGTAACATAGAACAACATAGAACAACAAGAATTTTTATCCACTGTTGTATAGTATAGACTGATGCAACCACTTTGGAAAATAGTTTCATATTACCTAGTTAAGCTGGACATGAGTATACCCTATGATCAAGCAATTCAACTCCTAGATATATACACACAAGAATGTTAGAGCATTATTGTTTGTAGTAGCAAAAAACTGAAACAACCCAATGTCCACCAATAGCAGATTGTATAAATTGTGATATATTCATTCAGTGGATTATTACAGAAATGAAAATAAACGAACCACAGCTATAGCATCTATATGGATGACTCTCAAAAATAATGTTGAGAGAGAAAGGCAAGTTGCAGACAAATATATACAGTACAATTTCTTTTATACAAAGGCAAAAAAACAGTCAAAACAAAACAATATATTGTTTAGGGATAGTCGTATAGGTAGAAAAACCCATTAAGAAAAGCAAAGGAATCATTACGACAAAAGTCATTGTTGCGGTAACTCCAGGGGTGTGGAGAAGAGGCATGTGATTGAGGAGGGACATAGGTGACTTCAGGGGTAAGGCAGTGTTTTATTCCATGGCACATGGGTCAACTGGATATGAGTGGTCACAGCAGCCAGAAGTGTGAGTGAGATGGCTCAGGAAGAGAGCAGAGTAAGAGGAAAAAAGAACATCGACACTTGAAGGTGTTGGAGGAGAAGGAGGAAGTTGCTAAGGCCAGAGAAGGAGCAGTGAGAGGAGAGTCAGGAAAGTGGGAGCCAAGAGCAGTGGTTTGCAGCGGGGAGGTGGGTTGGGATGCAGGCAGAGGCACACCAGTTACATCCCGCCAGGTTCCCTGATGACCTTGGCTGGAGCAGTTTCAGTGGAGGCCTTGGGGGTGGAGACCACACAGCTGAGGACTGAACAGGAGATGAGGAAGTGCAGACCCAGTATAGGGACAACCCTGAAAAAGTTTGAGAAGGGGAGGAAGGAGATGGGAGGGTGGGGGTAGAGATGGGATGACTTGGGGTGCAGATGGGGGTGGCATAAGGGGGTGGATAAATGCCTTGAGAAATGTAGAAGGGTCTTCAGGTGGCCAATTAAAACCAGAAAGAGATACATTTTCACACTCATCAGTCCAACAAAACCTTATGTTAGATGAGGTGTGACACAGATGAGGATCAACCAGCCCTCCCAGGCACTGCTGAGAGAGTAAATGGTAAAACTACCTTGGAAAGCAATTGGCAATATCTAAGAAAGTTAAAGATGTACCTTCAGCCCAGAAACTCCACCCCTAGGTACACTTATGCCCCAGAGAAACCCTCTCCTGGGCACCAGGAGACAAGTAAAGAAATGTTCATTGCTGCATCTATGCAATAGCCACAGGCTGTGTACAGCCTGCACATTAGCTAAACAGGACAACAGATAAATAAATCATGGTACGTATACAGTAAAATACAGTCAGCCTCTGCATCAACAGGTTCTGCATCCACGGATTCAACCAAACTCAGAATGAAAATATTCAATAAAAATAATACAAATTAAAAACACAATATAACAGCTATTTACATAGCATTTACATTTTATTAGGTATTATTAATAATCTCGAGATGATTTAAAGTACACAGGAAGGTGTGCATAGGATATATGCAAATACTACCCTGTTCTACATTAATAGAAGGGACTTGAGCATAGGCAGATTTGGGTATTCACGGGGGTCTTAGAACCGATTCCCCCCATACCCAGGGATAACTGAACTATACAGCAGCAAAAGTGAATGCACTCAAGCTACATGCATGACGCACAAATATAATGCTGACAGAAAATGGCAAGTTGCAGAAGGGTAAGTACAGTTGATATTTATGCCAACCTAAAAGGAAGAGACTGAAGAACAAAATATGACCTCAAGAGTTTACTTGAGCCAAAGTGAGGACAGTTGCCTGGAAGACACAGACCCAAATAACCTTAGATAAGAGCTCAGTTTGGCCTTTGTTACAAGCAGGCTTTTAAAGGCAAAAAGGAGGGACAGGGAGTGGGCCAATACAAAGTTGTTTGTCAGGAATTCTCATTGGTTTACAGAAGTATCATTGATTAGTGATTGGCTATACATTCTTAAGAGTGTGGGTTATAGCGTCCAGTGCAGTGTGGCATTATTAGGCTAATTTATAGCTACTAGTGACAATAGCAGACAGATTAAGGAGATGAATACACAGCTCAAAGGCGGGAGTATGACCTGATTGCTGGCTCATTTTAATGTCTTTTCTGATAATTTAAAAGGACCCATTCCTCAGATAAAAGTTCTTTTCTTTTCTCATTTATATAGAGGTTTTAAACACAGAAAGAACTTAAGAATTATTTAATGACGTACACGTACGTAATAAAAGTATAAAGAAATGCATGCAGATTTGCCTAAACTCAGGGTAGTGGTTACTTGGGGGAGGGGGAAGGTCGGGGATGTGCTAGGTATCTAACATACAGCAACTTTCTTAAAATCTGTGTGGTGAGTGTCATTTGGTCCATTTTACAGATGAGGAAACTGAGGCTCAAGGAAGTGAACTGGCTGGAATTTCAGTTCCGCTTGGTTTTGACACTGAATTCATGGCTGAACAAATGAAAGGCCGGCTTGGGCTCCCTCTCAGGGCTTTCCCGCCGCGCCCTTCCGGACCCTCGCGGGAGGTCTGCCGGCGCCCCGGGTCACTTCTGACTCCTCAGCCCGGGGGAAGTCGGTTCCGGCCCCGCCCCCGTGCGTTGGGCCCCGCCCCGGACGGCTCAGCCCTGGCGGGACTCATGAATATGCAAGCACGAGGGAGATATTTAAAGGCGCCGGCGCCACACGCCGATCCCTGCCCGGCGCCGCCCGCCCGGTTCCGTGCCCTGCGCGAGGCCCGCCCCCTGCACCCGTGTCCATCGCTGCGTGCGGAAGCACTGCCAGCATGTCTGACAAACTGCCCTACAAAGTCGGTGAGTTCCAGGGCTTGCAGCCGGCAGGGCCTCCACCGCACCGGCCTGAGGTGTGTTGGGGGCGGCGGCTTCAGGGCCCACCCCGGGCGCTGAGGACCCCCGCGACTCGCAGGCTCGGCGGGTTCATGGCCGCGCGAGGCCAGCTGGAGGTTGGAGTTCATGCGCCGCCGCGAGCCGGTCGTCGGAGGCGGCCGCGGACTGCAAGTCCCAGCGTGCCCCGCGACGCTCGGTGCCGGCGCGCGGGCTGCGGAGCCGGGAGCAGGCGGCCTGTCCGCGGGCAACGGGTGGGGAGGGCGAGCCTGGGTGCGGCCTGCCCCCAGGGGCCCGGGTCCTGCCTCCCGGGCCTGGACCACACCCCGGCCAGCTGGGTGGTCCCGGACCAGGGCCCACCCCTCTCTGGGCCTCCTGCAGGGCAGGCGAGCGCTCTAAAGCCCCGAAAGGCGTGTGAGGGGAGGCCCGGAAAGCGATCCGAGGCCGGCACTGGTCCGCGCCCGGGGGCTTTGGGCCAGTAGTCACTCAGCAGGGACAGCCGAGCAGAGAATTTCCACGAAAATTTGGAAAAATGGTGCTGTCCTACGGATTGAACTCTGACATACTGATAGTTAACGTTTATTGAGCGTTTACTGTGGGATGGGCACTGCCTTCTAGCTTTATTCTAGACTAATTCATTTTATTCTCCTGGCTCTCTGGGAGGACTATTCTCATTTTACAGTGAGAATCCTGAGACGCAGAGGTAACTTGCCCACAATCTTAACAGCTAGTAGGTGGTGGAGCGTCTAGACCTTTGAGCACACCCTTTTCACCATGTATACAAGTGAATAAACTTGGAACGACCCTAATTTTTTAGCAAAAACTAGTTCAATCTGACTAGCAGCTTTTAAAGTAACTTCAAGACACCACTAAACCTGGAGAAAGGCACCAGCATTTATGGAGCGCTTGCTGTGTATCTGGAGATATGCCTGTGTTTACAGGATAATCTTTATGGAGATAGATGTTAGCCCATTATACCCAGGAAAAAGCTGATATCCTGAGAGGAGGTGACTTGCAAAGATGTTGTTGAAAATAGCTCAAATAGCCTCCAGAGTAGACTGTTGTCCCCATTGTGTGGATGATGAAACTGAAGCCCAGAAAGGTTAAGTCAAGGTCACATTAGTAGTGGAGGTGGAATGGGGGCTTGTCATACTGTGGAGAGGTTGGTGGGTCAGGATTGGGGGCGTTGGGTTGTGTGCGTGGAGATAAGGCTGGATTTGGAAGTAGGGGAGCATGGCTGGGTGAGGATGGAGGAAGGAAACCTCCTTCAAGGAGGGCCTGCTGGGCCACACCTTGCCCATGTGGCATCTTCTTTAATCCTCAGAGCACATATCAAGGTTAAGGATGATTATCCTCACATTACAGATGAAGAAGTAGGGTTAGAGAAGGTCTTGCCCTTCCTCTTGGCTTGTCCTGGGACATGTGTTCCTTTGACTTCTGCAAGTCCTCAGCTCCAGCTCTCTTGGGCACCAATAGCTCCAGAATTTGGAGCACTAACCCTTCCTGCGCCCTTGCAGTTGAGGGTCCCCTGGAAAACCACTGGGCTGGCACAGCTGCCCTGAGGGCATTGAAGGAGTTATTTTTAGCCGGATGGACATGTGATGGTGGAGGAGAGGGTAGAGCTTAGCAGGATAGGACAAAACCTATTGTCTCATACAGCCTTTAGCCCCACCTGGCCACCGGTTCCACCTCTGCCATTGACTGGTTATGGAACCTGGGGCAAATTCCTCTCTGGGTCCTTTCCTCATTGGTAAATGTTAGGAGTTGGACTAGGTCATATTTGTGTCAAATTTTTGCCACCTCTGTCACGTGCCAGTCCCCATCTCATTCAGTTCTGACAGCAGATATGGTCAGTAAACATTTGTTGACCCCTTCTCTGTGCCAGGCTCTGCTGGACACTGAGAAACAAAGGTGACCCAAGGATGGGATGGGACAGACGTGAATACAGATAATGTAGTGTTGTCTCTGTTTTATGTGACCAGATCTGCCACTTCTCTACCTCCAAGGTCACCACCCCAGTTCTGGTCTCATAGAGGTCTGTCTCCCTGGGTCTCTTGTTCCACAGATTTAGGCATCTTTTCAAAAGACAAATCTGGGGTCTTTTCAAAAGACAAATCTGGTCTTTGAATGTATGATACCCCCTTAAAACTCTAGGCTTCCCACTGCACTGGTAGTAAACTCCTTACTCGTCTTACTCCCTCTATTTGAGTCACCCTGGCCCACTCTCTTCCTTTAGTGGGAACCCTGTTTCCAGGGTTTTTTTGAGCACCTACTGTGTGCCAGGTACTGTATTAGGTACTTGGGAGGAGCTGTCCAGACTGAGAGCTGCTTGGGTTAAAGCTCTGAGATGCGAATGAGTTAGCTTGTCTGAAGACAGGAGGTCTGTGTGCTCAGGGGCCAGGTGAGGAGTGGGATTTTATTCATGGGTTAGGGGAAGCCACTGGAGGTTTGTTTGTTTACTTTTGTAGAAGAGTAGAGGTCACGTAACTTAAATTTTTTAAGCTTGCCCCCTCTGGCTGCTGTGGGGAGAATGATATGTGGGAGCAGGGGGACAAGGGAAGAGACTGCATTAGTGACCAACTGAGAAGTGGCGGTTTATATGAGGGTGGTGAGATGCAGTTGGATTGCATTTATGTTTGGGATGTTGAGCCAAAAACGTGCTGATGGAAGTGAAAGGGGGAAAAGAGGAATCAAGAAGTCATACACAAGTTTTTGGCCAGAGTAGTTGGTTGGATGGTGGTTTCATTTCCTAAAATGGGAAGATTGGGGGAGTAAGGTAGGGGTGGGGCCAGGAGTCATGAGGGCTCAAACTTGATACATAATAGATTAATAGATTCATTGGACAGCCAAGTGGAGGTGCTGAGTAGGCAGTTGGATTATATGAGTCTCAAGTTCAGGGGGAAAGTTTGGGCTGGAGTTCACTACGTGGGAGTCATTGCTGTAGAGAAGGTACTTCAAGTCATAAGACTGGATGAGCTCACCTGGTAAGAGTTAGAGATGAGGGAGATGATAGAGCCCCGAGGGCTCCCAGACCTTAGAGTCTATTAGATGAAGAGGAACCAGGAAGGTAGGTGGAAAAGTGCAGGAGGACAGAGCCATAGAAGCCAAGTAAGGAAAGGGTTTCAGGAAGGAGAAGTAATTAGTGGGGTCCATGCTGCTGGGAGAAACATGAACATGGGTTATTGACCATCAGAGGTGGGGATCAGGCTGGTCTTCCTACATCTTGAGAAGAGCAGTTTCAGTGGAACAGTGAAGTCCTTGATGTGAAAGGATACGCAGTTGGCCTCCCACGGAGCAGGGACAGCTCATCTATTTTAACAGAAAAGAATGCCTGGTCTATAGCTACAGATGAGGAAGACTAGTGGATTCCACAGAGAGAAAGTGACATGGTTCTGAATTCTTCCCAATGAATTGTGAAGTGAGGTTGTCAGTTGATGAGGAAAGGTGTTGGAGGTTTGGGGAGAGTAGAAAAGTTGAGTAAATTTACTAGGAAACGTAATACGATTGCTGCAATGTGCTATGTGTTCCTTTAAACTTACGGTCTTAATAAATGTGACCTCTTGGTGGGGTTATGATTCTCCTCTTGCGTGGTTCAGTGGCATAGGTACAGTGGAGGTTTTTGGGTTTAACTGGGGTGGAGTTTTGCCCAAGTGAGTTCTCAAAGGAACTGAAGGCAGAGGGGACAGTGGAAATTGGGTTAATGGATTAGAGGTTCTGACCTGATAGACCACAGCCATGTTGAGTTGGGGCTCTGGAGAGAGAGAATTGGAAAGATGGGACATGGCCAGAATTGGTTGCTTGGAATCCAGATTTCCAAGGGAGAGTTATCATTGGTGATGGCCTGCCAGGGTAGGAGGGGTGGGGTGGAGGGTGGTGCTATGAGGAAGGGGTTGTGTTGAGGTGCATTGGGAGTGGTCCCTCCCACGGGGGAGGAGTATTTCATCTCTGAAAATTGTTTAGATGCACTGTAGGAAGCAGACTGACTGTCAGTTTTATTACTTATTATTTAATTCTTTTTTTTTTTTTTTTTTTTTTTTTTTT
>CM052436.1:183324104-183350757 GCA_028533085.1 Varecia variegata
ATCATTTCTTTCTATTTTTAGTAGAGACGGGGTCTCACTCTTGGTCAGGCTGGTCTCGAGCTCCTGAGCTCAAACGATCCGCCCGCCTCGGCCTCCCAAGTGCTAGGATTACAGGCGTGAGCCACCGCGCCCGGCCCCCTTTTTAATTCTTAAGTTACTAAATTTTCTACAGGGTCCTTCTTTCCCTCTTTCCCTCTCACCCTCTACTTCCTGGGGTGATTGGCAGGATCTAAACTTCCGTAAAGATAAAAATCACCATGAGTCCCAGGCTCCATCTTACACCTGTTGAATCTAATTTTCCAGGGGAGATTTATAAGCATGCCAGATGAATATCCCTTATCATCTGGGACATTTTCAAGCATTGACCTAGGGACTGACAGGAATGGGCCAGTGTGGTTGGGGAGGGAGGAAGGTGAGATGATTAGAGGGAAGAGTATTGAGATAGTCAGGTAGCTTATAATAATATTCTTCTTTTCTGCCTGAGAATTTGGACAATTTTGAGGCATTTTGAGTGGTAGATAGAGCCCAAAATATACCTTTCATTATTAATAACATTAAAGCCAGAGGACATAGATTAGTGTGAGAGTCAAATGATCCTGCTAACTGAATCCCCAAATTCAGCAGTTACTCACCAGTTACAGGCAAGGCGAGCCTAGGGTAGGTCTCTTTATATGGAAGAGCAGAGAACACCCACTTCCTGCAGGTGGGCAAGCAGGCCTTGCTTGCAAAAAGAACGGAGAGCTGAACTGAGTGTGCCCAGTTTATTCCTCTCAGATTTACTAAGCAGACTAGCCCATTCCACCTTCCCTGGGGCAGAGAGAGGCCAAGAGTATTAGTTATACTGATGAGTTCCCAACACGTAGAAAGAAGCATTTTCACATCTTCAAGGAAATCAAGGAACTGTGTTAAGTCCAAAGTGTTAGGTAATATTTATGACTGTTGAATCATCAAGATTGATGACTTGGGGAGCTAAAATCTTTAGGGAATGAGGGGTGATGTGGAGGTTGGTAGGCAGCAGCAGAAAGGAAGGGTAGTGGGAGGTATACAGTCTGATAGTTAATTTTCAAAGGGACACATCTCTGTGTTGTAACTTTCATGTCCCTTTGTGATTGTCTGATTAAATGTGTTCTCCCACAAGGCAGTAAGCTGCAGTTAGGCAGGGACCAGGTCTTTCTTGACTACCCAGGCTCCATAAACACTTGTTGAACGAGTGAGGGAATGCAGTGACAGATCGGTAAACCCTAGTGTTTCGAGTCCACACGTGGATTGAGGTCCATACATGGTGACCGTTTCTCGGTTGGTGGGATGAGGCAGCTGACACATGGAACTCCCCCGGTTTTTCCTGCTAGCCGACATTGGCCTGGCCGACTGGGGTCGCAGGGTCCTGAACATCGCGGAAAACGAGATGCCGGGCCTGATGCGCATGCGGGAGATGTACTCGGCCTCCAAGCCGCTGAAGGGCTCCCGCATCGCCGGCTGCCTGCACATGACTGTGGAGACCGCCGTCCTCATTGAGACCCTCGTCGCTCTGGGTGCTGAGGTGAGGCCCACCGCTGTGTGACCTGAGCCAGTCCCCTGCCCTCTCTGGGTTCAGCCAGGGAAGAAGACGATTGGGGGTGGTGGGGAGAAGTTCAGGTATGGAGATGACCTCAGGCCCAACAGGGCTCCTCCCGGTCACTTGGGCTTCCTCGCCATTATCTCAGTGCTGCTGCCCTTCACGGTGAATGTTCTTACGCAGATTTTTCTCCCTGACTGGGAAGATACGTTCTGACGCGTTGTGACGCCGCCTGACACGTCCTCCTGACAGCTCCTGGAGGAAAAACTCAACCCCATTGTCCCAGTTAGGATTGGCTCTCATTGGCCCTTGTAGGGTCTTGCGCCTTTTCTGGACCAATCATGGCTGCCAGGAGTATTGCGTGCTCTGATTGGCTTAGCTTGGGTCATGTGTGTTAATGATTGACAGCTCTTCCAAGATCTCCGGGAATCAAGAAGCGAGGTGGTTTCCTAGAGCATTGGCAGGGCATGGCACCGGACGGCACAGCAGCCGTAACTACAGTACTCCAGATCTCAGTCCTTGCACCTTTTTCTTCAAAACATTCACTCTTTTTTTTTTTTTTTGAGACAGAGTCTCACTCTGTTGCCCAGGCTAGAGTGCCGTGGCGTCAGCCTAGCTCACAGCAACCTCAAACTCCTAGGCTCAAGTGATCCTTCTGTCTCAGCCTCCCGAGTAGCTGGGACTACAGGCATGCACCACCATGCCCGGCTAATTTTTCTATATATATTTTAGCTGTCCATATAATTTCTTTCTATTTTTAGTAGAGACGGGGTCTCGCTCTTGCTCAGGCTGGTCTCGAACTCCTGAGCTCAAACAATCCACCCGCCTCGGCCTCCCAGAGTGCTGGGATTACAGGCGTGAGCTACCATGCCCGGCCAAAACATTCACTCTCTTGATGGTCTGATTTTATGACCTTAAATACTGCTTATATGGTGATGACTCCCAGATTTACGTACTAGCCTGGGCTTCTCCCTTGAACTCCAGACTTGCATATGCAGGTGCTGATGTGTCATCTCCACTTGGAGGTCTAGTACCCATCTCATGCTGAACACGTCCAAACTCATGACTTTCTGGCCCCTCCTCTTCCCGAAGTCTTCCCCATATGAGTAAATGGAAACTCCAGCCTTCCAGGTTCTCTCAGTTCAAGAACATGGGGGTCATCCTTGATCTCTTTCTCTCTCACCCCAACAACTAATCCCTCAGCACATCTTGGTAGCTCAACCTTCAGAATATATACAGCTTCCCTTCACTTCCACTGCTACCATTATAGTACTATTTCTTATCTGGACCCTCCCTCAACAGCTTCTTCACTTGTCTCCTTGCTTTAGCCCTTTCCCTTCTGCACAGCACCAGAGTGATGTTTTAAAACCTGAGTTGGATTTCATCACTTCTCTGGCTCCCATCCACTCATCCAGAGTCCCCAGCCTGTGGTCTTAGAGCTGGCTGGGTCTAGATTCCAAGCCTCTTGCCCCTACCTCCACAGCTTTCCCCTATTCCTGTGCAGTGACCCTGGTGCTTCTGAGCTGTCAGTGACCACAGCCCTGTTTTGCTGGCTCTTCCAGGTGCGGTGGTCCAGCTGCAACATCTTTTCCACCCAGGACCATGCAGCAGCTGCCATCGCCAAGGCTGGCATTCCAGGTGAGTCCTGCTTGCTGCTGGGTCGTGTGGGATGTATGAAGGGGCTCTGCTTCTCTGTTTTTGTCACTGACTTCTGTAGCAACAAGCTTCCTTATGGCAGGGAGAGGAGTCATGGCCACAAAGTCCTCGTCCAGTGAAACTTAGGAAGGAGCTGCTTTGTTCCAGTGTCATCTAAAATCTTTATTGACCCAACTCAAGCCTTGTGACCAGAAAGAGGAGGATCTTATGGCTGGGAACCACAGGATGTAGAGGAGGAGAGCTTCCTTAAAGGAAGGATGTGGGTCTGTTTCCAAAGAATTAGGAAGGAATAATGGGCAGGAAAAGAGCCCCAGAGGTTGGTTCATTGCCTAGGGTATGGTAGTCTAGGGGCCCAGTGAAGGACCAGGACTAAAGAGAAAGGTCTTTGTCACAAGCTGCTGGGCACATGTCTGTCTGGGCTTGGGGAGGGGAGTGGTTAGATCTGACCTAGTGATTGAATAGGACATTTGAGATTCCATCTAATCAACCACAGGTGGAGGGGAGATACCTCCACAGACTGACCAGGGCTGAATGGGCATATCCCCCACTCCTCAGCCTTGGTTGGGCTTCATGGCCCTCTTCTGGGAAAAGCCTTGTTTTCAAGACCATTGTCTGTTCCACTTGGGGGCAGGGGCAGCTGGTTTGGCTTGGCTGGTGTCATCTGCTCTCCTGAGGCTCCTGGAAGCCTCACACCTGTGTTGCAGTCATACCACATGAAGGGAGGAGTGTAGGCTGGCAGGCAGTAGCCTTCAGGTCTGGTGCCTACTCTGTAATGCCATGCTGGGGGACCCAGGTGCATCTCAGCCCCTTTCTGGGTGTCTTGTTGGTAGTGATGATGGTGATGCCTGCTTCATAGGGTTTCTATGAGGAAAAATAAGCTGGGGCATGAAGCAGTTAGGGTAATGTCTGGCACAGAGAAAGTACTCCATACATGGTAGCTGCTATTAGTAATTTTTTGGCCAGACTTTGCCTGAAACTAGCCACCACAGAGGCTGCTGGGCACTCAATCCTTTCAGTGCAATACAAACTCTGGATCCTGCCTCGTGGATACCCCTGAGGAGGAGGCATCATGGGACCCACAGTGGCTGTAGGCCTTGTGGGTGAGAGCCCTGGTCACTGTGGGTTGATGTCCCAGTCCTTGGGGCTCAGGCAGAAGAGGATGGGAAAGGAAATAATTACTTCCCGATACCTATATCTGGGCAGCTGTACTTAGCCTCTGTCTCACTTAATCCATACTGTTGTGAGCCCATTTGTAAAGGAGAAAACGGGTTCAGAGAGGTGAAGTGATTTGCCCAAGGTGACACAACTTGTGAGTGGCAGAGCCAGAATTTGAACTCAGATCATTCCGGCTCCAAGTTGTGTTCTTACCATTGCTGAGTCCTCAAAGAGGCTGGAGGTGGCTGGGGCTGGGAATTGGGAAGGAGATAGTATTGGCTCTGCCAGGGTCATTCCCTGGAGCAGGTACCGGTGGGGAAGGCCAGGCCCTGACATGCCACTAATCCTCCAGTGTACGCCTGGAAGGGTGAGACGGACGAGGAGTACCTGTGGTGCATCGAGCAGACGCTGTACTTCAAGGACGGGCCCCTCAACATGATTTTGGACGATGGTGGTGACCTTACCAACCTCATCCACACCAAGTACCCAGAGCTCCTGGCAGGTGAGCAGGGCAGGGCAGGTGGGCTGGTGCTGGCGGCCTGGATGGGGCCTGCTCGCCCACATGCAGGCAGCAGGCCTGGCAGGACTCCCAGCACCTTGGGCAGCACAGTCTGTAGAAGATGGGCGGATAGCAGGCTCTGGCAGGCATGCTGGGGCCTGGCCTCCTGACTTCTGATAGTGTGAGGCTGGGGCAGCTGAGGGGGCCTGGCTGAGATGACAGCTCACAGGCAAGCATAGGGCCAGGGCTGGGAAGGAGCCAGCTTTATTCAAAGCAAGGCAGGGGGGTGAGTAGTGGGAGGAGGGAGTGCAGAGTACAAAGGCCCTGGGGCAGGAAAGTGTGGCCTATTCAGGAAACAGAAGGGAAGCCAACATGGCAGCAGTGAACAAAGTGAGCCTTCAGTGAGACATATTATAGGATGTAGTTGGAGCTTTAGGGAAGGCCAGATGTATGAGGACCTGATAGGCTAAGAACCTGATTGGCTTGATTCTGAGAGCAAAGGGAAATAATTGGAGGGTTTTGAAAAGATTGAGAATACATATGTTAAAAGTGGCTGCTGGCTGTCGTATGGAGGGTGGGTAGTGGCAAGACCAGACGAGAGGTGAGAGGGCAGGGACGAGGGCAGTGGCAGTGAAAACGGAGAAGTTGAGAGTTGCTGGGTGGCCGAATCATCAGGCCTGGCCGTGGATTCCCTGATGGAGGGTGTCAGGCGGCTCCTCTCTTGTGCTGGCCTGGGTGATTGGGTGGACTGTGGTATTAGCCACGGAGATGGGAACCCAGAAAGAGGAATGGCTTTAGGGGGCAAAGGTGAGGACTTGGGGCGAGGTCAGATGTGGCCTCCCTGAGGCTCATCCCTGCCCCTGTTGTTCAGGCATCCGGGGCATCTCTGAGGAGACCACGACTGGGGTCCACAATCTGTACAAGATGATGGCCAATGGGATCCTGAAGGTGCCTGCCATCAACGTCAACGACTCCGTCACCAAGGTGAGCCTGAGGGGCAGTGACAGCTGCAGCTCCCAGTGCAGCTCGGGAGTAGGCCCCTGAAGGAGGCTGCCCAGCTGGGCTGCAGGCTGGGACACGAAGCCCTCATCTGAGGGGGAAGGGGTTACAGATGGAGGGTAAGGAGTGTGTTAAAGAAGGGGGGGGCTACACGGGGGGCTTCAGAGCTGGGATTCAAGAGCTTCGTGGGTTTCGGTATGAAGAGCTTCAAAGTTAAGCAAATTGTTTCACTGGGCAATCTCTCCTAGTACTTGATCCCTGGAGAGGCTTCTGGATGGGCAGAGAAAGACTAGGGAGAACGTCTCGGAGCTGATCAGGGGGAGGGGTGTGTGGGGCGTTGGCTGGCTGGGGGTCAGAGCGTGGTCAGCCCGGCTGGATGCTGTGGGCCCCAGGGCTGTGCCCGCCCCCATCGCCCCTTGTCCTCCCCTCTCCTTTCAGAGCAAGTTTGACAACCTCTATGGCTGCCGGGAGTCCCTCATAGATGGCATCAAACGGGCCACAGACGTGATGATCGCGGGCAAGGTGGCAGTGGTAGCAGGCTATGGCGATGTGGGCAAGGGCTGTGCCCAGGCCCTGAGGGGTTTTGGGGCCCGTGTCATCATCACTGAGATCGACCCCATCAACGCACTGCAGGCTGCCATGGAGGGTATGATAGAGTGAGGGTTGCTGTCGGCCACTGGGGCCAGAGGAGGGGCAAGGCCACCATAGATAACCCACCGCCACTGTCTCTACATAGGCTATGAGGTGACCACCATGGATGAGGCCTGTAAGGAGGGCAACATCTTTGTCACCACCACAGGCTGTGTTGACATCATCCTTGGCCGGTAGGTGCCAGATGGGGTCCAGGGGAGCAAGAGATGGGGGCGGGCCTGGGACTGTTCTTTGTCCCTGACAGTCTCCCTTGGGCTTGGGGCCTCCCGCAGACACTTTGAGCAGATGCAGGATGACGCCATCGTGTGTAACATTGGACACTTTGATGTGGAGATTGATGTCAAGTGGCTCAACGAGAACGCTGTGGAGAAGGTGAACATCAAGCCCCAGGTGAGGAGAGGCACGCTGGGCCGGCCACCAAGGAGGGCAGCCGGGGAGATCTGTTGCACCCTGCGCAGCAGGATGGGAGGAGGGCCTGGTTTCAGAGCCAGGCTTGAGGGGTCAGACTTTATCCTGAGGGCAGCCGGAATCTCTGACAGTGTTAGTCAGGTGAGCTGTACACGGCAAGGTTGCTGTTTTAGAAAGATCGCTCTTACTACTGTGTGGAGAAGGAAAACAGTGGCAGGCAGGGAGAGGGAGGCTTTCAGAAGAGGGTCTTGCAGTACCTGCAAGGGGCTTGGTTCAGGTGTGTGTCGGTGGATGTATATTGAATGAAGAAATGTTGGATGGGCATTGGAGACCTTTCTTTGGACTTGTACTAGGCCTCTGGGAGCAGCTTGGAAATCTGGGCTTTTGGGGAAGTGTTTGGGAGGCAGTGTGAGGGAGCAGGATGGCAAGTGACAAGATGGCAGTGGGGAAAAAGCAAACTTGTGTGTGTTCAGGCAGCTGGGAAAGATGGAGGATTGGGATTCCACTTCACGTTCACTCACTAAACCAGAAGTTCTCAACCTTGGCAGAGTCAGCTGGGAGCCACACCGTGGGCCACTTGAATAGGAATCTCTGGGAGTGAGGCCAAGGGTGTCCCCATTTTTTTAAGCTTCTGAGGTGATTGCAACCTGCAGCCAAAGTTGAGCACCACGGCATTCAACCTTTACTGAGCTGCATTCAGTTATTTGGTTATCAAGAACATTGGTTCTGTCCTCAGGCTATCCGGACTCAAATTGTAGCCACTTCTTAGTGTGTGGCTCTGGACAAGTGACTTAACCCTGTAAACTTCATTTTCTTTATCTGTGAAATGGGGATGATAGCAGTACTAACATCACAGGGTTGTTTTTAGGATTAAATGTGATAGTTATATGTAAAGGACCTAGTACGGGGGCGCATGGTTAATAATCATAATATTAGCTACTACTTAACTGAGTACCTGCTATGTGCTTTACACGTGTCAGCTCATTAAATTCTTACAGCAGCCCTATGATGTCTGCAGCTCAGAGTTGCCTAATAAATATCAGCTATAATTAGTTGCAGTGCCAGGCCCCGTGCTGGAGGTCGTGCAGGGCCAGTGCAGGCCCTCGTGGGCACTGTTGGAGGCCGGGAGGCCTGCTGGATGAGGGGGTAGGGTGTGGCGGGGTGGACTGTGGAGCAGTGCCCCACCAGCCCTCACTGTGGCTTTGCCCACTTGCAGGTGGACCGCTACCGGCTGAAGAATGGGCGCCGCATCATCCTGCTGGCCGAGGGCCGGCTGGTCAACCTGGGTTGTGCCATGGGCCACCCCAGCTTCGTGATGAGCAACTCCTTTACCAACCAGGTGCTGGCGCAGATTGAGCTATGGACCCACCCAGACAAGTACCCCGTCGGGGTTCACTTCCTGCCCAAAAAGGTGGGTTCTCACCTCCACCTCAAGCCAAGGGTCCTGTGCCTAACGCTGGGCTTCCCATGCAGGGCTTGCCAGAGTGTGTAGAGTGCTGGCCTGTCTGCCTTTTTAGAGGTCCTCATGGGGTCCTCTACAGTATAGAAATCTTTCTCCCCGATTGACAGAGGAGGAAACCAAAGCTCAAAGTGGGGAAGACTCCTTACAGCACACCCAGGGTGGCAGGTGAGAATCTCAGCCTCCCCACTTAGAGGCTGTTTAACTGGGGAAAATTATTTAACTTCTGTGCCTCCATTTCCTCACCTGTAAAATGAAGGTAATAGTACCTCCCTTAAGGATTGTGAGGATTTCCCTACGCTGGGGTCACGAACCCATGTGCCCACACATACTAGGTAGTTAAATGAGTGAAGCAGGCTGGATGAGAGCTGAAGAGAGCATGCCTCAGGTAAAGGGGTGGCTGCCACTCACTTGTCACCACCTGGGAATCCAGGTCCACTGGACTAGGGCTTCTGACCTTTCCAGAGAAGGCAGATACCAAGATCTTTGTGAAATAATCAATTTTGTAACATAGGCAACTCATTACAGTTTTAAAAAATAACTAGGTAGGTCAGCTTGGATATGTCTGTAAGCTGAGTGCTGTCTACAGGCTGCAGGTGTGTGGCCTTGGGATAAGGTGATGCATCACCAATCGTGGCATCTCACCTGCCGTGGCTGTGTGGTCAGCATAACTATGACGAGAGGTCCTCTGACATCAAATCCAGTGCTCATGCTGACGCTCCGTGCAGTCCACCCATCCCTAGGGGTCAGAATTGCTATGTTTTAGTCCTGGCTCTTTTTGCACACAGATGAACTTTGCCACTTACCCTGTCTGGTCCTCATTTTCCCTATCAGCTAAATGGTAAGAGTAGCTCTTGCTCTTCTAGCCTTTGGCTGCTGGAGAGGTTGTGATGGGGTCTTCAAACCACCCATCCACCCCTTGAAAGGCTGGTTCTGTCCATTGAAGAAAAAGTAGGAAAAGGTCTGGGGGTCTCCTCGAGGCCTGGGCATCTGCCCTTAGGGCCAGCCAACCCCTTCCTCCTGGTCTCCCTGGGGCACTGTCTTGCTGGACCAAATGTTTTACCTGTAAGGATTTCAAAGGGTACCCTGTTCTGTGCAGCCAGGTCCCCAGGCTTGTTGTGGAATTAAAAAAAAACTTTTCACTTAATCCCATCTCACCCCAGTTGGGTGAAATGTGGTTGTGAATTTGGTGAGAAATTGGTCAGGCCTTTGAAATAAGGCCAGGGTTGGAAGTGAAAGAGGAAAAGATCTCACCTCTTGCCCTAGCACCTGGTCCCATCCTTACCTCCTTCCTCCATTGTTGCTAAGACATGGGAAGACAGAGGTCGGGGACAGGACATTCTTGGCTTCACACTGTATGTTGGCAAGGGATAACAATTGGTTAACAACAATGACAGAGTAGCCACCATTTATTAAATTACCTACTTGCACTAATCACTCTGAATATCACTGATCTTTGTAACAGCCATCAGAGATAAATGATCCATCCTACAAATGTGGAAACTAAGGTTTAAAGATTGACTTGCTCTCACCAGCTGTTAAATATTAGGCCAGGAGTAGAACCCAGCTCTGTCCAAGCTGTTAACTATTATGACATGACACACTGCCTTCTGGTGTGGGGTTGGGAGAAGGAAAAGTTCTGGGTTAGTCCAGGCCACGAAAAAGGACAGTTCAGTGTGTACTCTGGCAGTTGGAGACCTTCATTCTGCCTCTAGGACTGAAATGGACTAGGGGCTGGGCTCTGGTCCTACCTTTGCCTGCCTCTCACTTCAGCACATCATCACCTTCTCTAGGCTCTTCCCTTTCTTTATCTGTTAAATACGAGGATAAACCCTGCCCTTCCTACTTCTTAGGGGTGTTCGTGAGGCTCTAATGAAACAAGGGATATGAAAGTACCTGGGACTGTAAAGCTCTCTGGGCTGGGTTGTGGCCAAAGGCTGTCATGCCATCATGGGAGGGGACTTGGGGCCCTAAGGGGTAGGGTACAAAGAGGCCCCACCCAGAGCCAGAAGCTGAGAAAGTCAGAGCCACACCCAGAGTTGACCATCTTTAAGTGTGGCCTCTTGGCCTTCTCAGCTCCTTTTATGTGTGTCATCACTGGTCAGAGGTAGGGGCTTGCTTTATCCAACCCCAGCCTGTGTCCTCCTTGGTTTCTGTTTGATCTCTTCAAAGCTGCCCTAGAGGCCATAAGCTGGGGTGCTTGAGACACGATTTGGGGCTTTGGAGCCAGATGGCCCTGGGTTCAAATCCTAGTTCTGCTGGTCTCTAGCTGTGTGACCTTGGGCAAGTCATTCTACCTTTCTGAGCCTTGATTTCCTACTGTGTAAAAGGACAGTGGCAGTTCTTTTAGTCAAGATCCATTTGGTGGCAAGGGGTAAAAACCCTGTTCAAACCAGTGTATTAGTTATCTATTACCGTATAACAATTTAACCCTCCAACTGACTGCCTTAATACAATGAACATTTATTATCTCAGTTTCTGTGAGTCAGGAATTTTGAGATCAGCTTAGCTGGCCGATTCTGACTCAGGGTCTGTCATGAGGTTGCAGTCAAGATTTCTGCCAGGGCTGAAGTCATCTGAGGACTTGACTGGGGCTGGAAGATTCTCTTCACATCACTGTTGACAGGAGTCTCAGTTCCTTGCCTATGGACCTCTCCCTAGGGCTGCTTCTGTGTCCTCACGAGATGGCAGCTGGCTTCCCCCAGAGTAAGTGATCCAGGGAAGAGCAGGGAGGAAGCCACAGTGCCTCTTGTGACCTGTATCCAAAGTCACACACGATCACTTCTGCTTTATTTTGTTCATTAGAAATGAGTCACTTAAGCGGGGGAGGGAGGAAGAATTAGGCTCTACCTCTTGAAGGAAGGAGTATCAAAGAACTTATGGATATATTTTAATCAAAAAAGGAACTGTATTGGCTGTATAATGGAGAAGTCTAGGATTCAGATACCAGATCCAGGATTCAGTGTTATCATAGCTCTGTCTTTGTCTGTTGGCTCTTCTCTCTACATTCATTTCACCTGTCAGGTAAGACCAATACCCTTCCCTGTTCAGGAATCCCAGTGGAATTAGAGCACCCCTGTCTCTACTTGTCATGGAAAATATGTCCTGTCTATAGATAAATTCCAGAGAGGCATTTTGGTTAGCTGCTTGGGTTGGTGGAGGATGAGGAAGGAGACGTAATTGATGGGTCCCACCTGGGCTACTTGGTGGGCCGGATTGGAATGGTTCGCTCTTGAAGAGGAGCTGGGCAGCCAAAACAACACATTCACTGCAGCTGGCTGTGAGGACAGAATGAGGTAATGTGGGTAACACACATGGCAGATACCACAGCAGAACCATTTCTGCCTCTGCTGGTGCCTGGATGCAGTTAAGGGGTCCCAGAGCATGACACTGATTCCAGGTCTTCTGTGTTTCTCCCCAGCTGGATGAGGCAGTGGCCGAAGCCCACCTGGCCAAGCTGAACGTGAAGCTGACCAAGCTGACTGAGAAGCAGGCCAAGTACCTGGGCATGTCCCGTGATGGCCCCTTCAAGCCTGACCACTACCGCTACTGAGAGCCAGGCCTGCCCTTCACCTTCCAGCCGCTGCCCTTGCCCAGGCCCCACTTCTCCTCCCCAACAGCAAATGGCACCAACTTTGTGATTGGTTTGTCAGTGTCTCCCCCATCAACTCCCTGGGGCTGGTCACTCAGTCTGTGGCCTGTGCTGTGTCCCTTTATGGTTCCAAGTGTGGCAGGGGGAGTTGAGAGGCCCCTCCTCAAGGGCTGGTCATGATGGAGGTACAAGAGAGACATCCACAGGAAACCATGAGCTCAGTGGTCTCGGAACTGCTAAGTCAGTCCTTCTCTAGGCTGGAAGTTGGTAGGGGTGGTCACAAAGCCCATGTATTTTATCATCTAGGCTTTCACCTGGCCTATGGACTTATTCTATCCATGTGCTTGGTTTACAGGTTAACTAGTCCCTCAGTCCATGACAGATGAGAATGAGCTTTATTTTTTTATTTTTTATTTTTTTGAGACAGGGTCTTGCTCTGTCTCCCAGGCTAGAAAACAGTGGTGTCAGCCTAGCTCACAGCAACCTCAAACTCCTGGGCTCAAGTGATCCTCCTGCCTCAGCCTCCCGAGTAGCTGGGACTACAGGCACGCACCACGACACCCAGCTAATTTTTTTATTTTTTGTAGAGATGGGGTCTCACTCTTGCTCGGGCTGGTCTCCAACTCCTGGCCTCAAGCGATCCTCCCACTTTGGCCTCCCAAAGTGCAAGGATTATAGGTGTGAGCCACCGTGCCTGGCCTAAGAAGGAGCTTTATTGAAGGGTAAGGAGGAAATGTTGGAATTTGAATGTTCTTGAGAGCCTGGCTTAGTCCTGGGCCTTTTTTTTTCTTAAACCTCGTAACAATGAGGTTGGTACTTTAGTCCCTATTTTATAGGGGTTAGAGTAGACTATTAAGGGACAACCAAGAAAGAACAAGAGAAGTGACAGCCAGAGGTTGGGAAGGGCCAGAAAAACAAAAGCAGGCATAGATCTGCCACCACTTTGTAACATGATGGTTCCTATCACAACCCTGGGTCAAAAAGATTAATTTGGTTTATAATGTTTATAATGTTAAAAGAAAGTTAGAAGATGGGTAAATAAAAGTTTTGGTGCCTAAAAGAATTTTGAGCCTTTGATATATAGATAACCAACTGCCAGCAATATGTGGTATGAACAAAGGGTTATAATCATATACTGATGAAGCACTGAAAAGACAAGGGGTTGTCTGCAGTGTGGGGTGGTAAGGGCTGCAGGCAACCCCTTAGGCTTGGAAGGATGGGTAAAGAGGGAACTTTTATTTCTTCAGGTGTGTCTCTTGTAAATAACTTGTTTTTAACCCAATCTGAGGCTCTCATTTAATAGGTAGATTTAACCCATTTATTATTATTGTAATCCTTGTTTGTATTTATTTCCTCTACCTTATTTTTTGTGTTCCTATTCACATTTTTTTCTCCCTATTTCTATTTTTCTTTAGAGTTATCCAGTGTACCTTGAGGGGCTATTATTTGTTGAGCATTTACTGGGTGCCAGGGGCTCTGTAGTTGATTTACTTTATTCTTACAACAATCTTAGTAATGGTATTTGTTTTATGTTTTTAGAGATGGAGTCTTTCTCTGTCACCCAGGCTGGAGTGCAGTGGCACGATCATAGCTCACTGTAACCTTGAACTCCTGGGCTCAAGCAGTCCTCCCACCTCAGCCTCCTGAGTAGCTAGGACTTCAGGTGTGCACCACCATGCCCAGCTAATTTTTTCCAAAAAATTTTTTTAGAGATGGGGTCTCACTGTGCTGCCCAGGCTGATCTCAGACTTCTGGCCTCAAGTGATCCTCCTGCCTCAGCCTCCCAAAGTGCTGGGATTATAGGTTTGAGCCACAACACCCGGTAGTAATGGTATCTTAATTGTATAGATGAGAATGTTGACTCAGAGGTGGCTTTCCTAAAGTCACACAAGAGGCCTCATCATGATTTGAATCATAGAAAGGTGGGTGGGAAATTGGGCTCCTTATTTGCCTAAATGAGCATTTACTGAACCCCTATTCTGCTCTTGTAAATCAAAGAAAAACAAGAAGAATCTGCCTGGGCAGGGTAACTAGAGACTGTTGTAAGGGCCACCTACTGAATGGAGGGCTTGATGGAGATGCTGGGATGCTTGAGACCTGACCCCAGCTGGCTGGGATCTCAAGCTATCTCCTAGCGATTCCCTTTTTCTGTTCAGTGCCTGGCAACAGTGGGAGAAAGGCATCAAGGAAGAGGTGGTGCTTGAACTTGATTTTGAAAGAACTGAAGATTTTTAATAGGAGAAATTGAAGGCAAGGGCATTCTAGGCAGCAGAACAGCTTAAGCAAGAGTGTGAGTAAGGGGATAAGGGATAGCAGAGAGTTGTTTGGCTGTAGAGGGAGCTATGTGACAGAGGACTAGACAGGTGACCTGGAGGAAAGGAAAGAGAGGCCCTGATAACCAGGATGAGACATTTGGTTTTAATCCTTGAGCAGCACAGACCCCTAGAATATCCCCACTTAATTGAATATTCCACAATTGTTGCTTCTTGGTTTTTGTATTCTCAGCCTCTGGCTGTAAGGTGTATTACTGCCAATTTCCTAACAGGGAGAGAGGCTCAGAGAGGCCAAGTGGTCTGACCCAAGATCATACAGTAGGTAGTGGCACCTGGACTCCAATTCAGGTTGATCTGAGTCCAGGGCCACACTTTCAGGTGAGACAAATGGGGAGTGTTAAAATGAAGACTGTTCCACTTAAGGTGTGATGTTATAGCAGAAGGTAGTGGCTGGGGTTGGTGCTTTGTTTACTGTTCCTGTCTTCGGAGTTGAGAGTTGAATAAACAAGGGAACTTGAGGTACCTACCATAGGCTGAGGCTGACTGTTCCTCACAGATCAACTTTCCCAGCTGGAAGTCCATAGCCTTGTGCTTGGCATTCCCTTGTTTGTATCTGGTATTGTAATTCCACCTCTTCTATTTGAGTGCAAATGCTTCTGAGTGACATAAGGTAGGCCTTGTTTGCCGTATTTTTTTCAAGTGCACTGAGTGGGGATAACAGTGTAAAGCAAAATCCTTGAATCACACTCAGTGGTTGGTCCATGGTCACAGTGGCAGGAAGGGCTAAAAACTGCTCACTCGGGCTTAGATGCTCATCAAGGTATCCTGCCTGTAGACAATTCTCACCTTTTTTTCCCTGAGTGCATATAGTTGAAGTTGCATAAATTACATGCATATATTATATGGCTCTGCTGTAAATAATTTACAGACTTCGTACTTCAACTGTTAGTACCAGATGACAGGGGACCCACTTCTCAACTGATCATAACACCAGCGGTCAAAACCATCAGACTGAGACACATTACAATACCCACTGCCATTTCTTTTCTTTTTTTTTTTTTGAGACAGAGTCTTGCTTTGTTACCCAGGCTAGAGTGAGTGCATGGCATCAGCCTAGCTCACAGCAACCTCAAACTCCTGGGCTTAAGCGATCCTACTGCCTCAGCCTCCCGAGTAGCTGGGACTATAGGCATGTGCCACCATGCCCAGCTAATTTTTTATATATATATTTTTAGTTGGCCAGATAATTTCTTTCTATTTTTAGTAGAGACGGTGTCTCGCTCTTGCTCAGGCTGGTCTCGAACTCCTGACCTCCAGCGATCCACCCCCCTCAGCCTCCCAGAGTGCTAGGATTACAGGATGAGCCACCGTGCCCGGCCCCCCCACTGCCATTTCTTGTACACCTATTGCATGGCAGGCATTATGCAAGCATTTTTTAGGTATGATCTTATTTATTCCTCAGGATAACTGTGTAGAGACTCTGCACAGAGTCTGGGGCTCTAAGGAGCCATGAGAGTGAGCTGGCATTTGTACTAGGTAGGACTCAGACCAAAATCCAAGCCCTTTGCACACCCACAGGGCCAGGTTTAGGAGGAAGGGAGCCTGCTTTCTGACTCCTCAACTCTAGGATCAGTAACTCTAGGATCAGTACTGTAACCCAGGTCCCCTAAAGGCAAGGTTGCCACCAGAGAGGAATGCCCACAGCCCCAGCTCAGTTCCTCTCCCATGGTGGCCGTTGGGACAATGACTTCTCAGTGGAAAAGAGGGGGAGGCTGCTGTTCATATGAGCTATAGAGGTCAAACACCTTAAGTTGTGCGGCTGCTCCCTCCGAGGGGCCCCTGCCTGTGTGTAAGTAGCTCCCTTGCCCCTAGTCTTTCTCCTCCCAGACACAGGAAATACTTTTCAAAATGTTTCCTCTTTGAGTTCCCATGTAGTCCCCCACGTCCGGTCCTCCAGGGGTTCTGGTTTCTGTTATCTTAGCCTTTTCCTTTCCTATTTGGAGATACCCTGTCAATTCTCACGTTTTTTCTTTTAAACCAAAAAAACCCTCCTTTCACATCTGGTCTCAGACTTACCTCTGATCTCAGGTCTGCTAATCTGTCCCATGTGTGACACAGACCAGGTACCCGCAATGAAAGATGATGTCTCCTGCTCTCTCTGCCAACTCCTGATGTCTGAGCTACCCCATCAAAGCTCGGGGAAAGAAGGAATCGGTGGTATCCAGGCCTAACTCTGGCTGGATTTTTTTTTTTTTTTTTTCCCCAGGAAAGAGAGATGGGAGGGTGAGGCCTGGGGGATTTTGTGGAGTAGTGGACTGAGCTTTAGAAGGAGACGGCCTTGGTCTGCTGTCAACTCACTACGTTAACTGCAGGGACAGAAATACTTGCCTCAGATGATTGTCTTGAGGCTCAAATGATATGTGTGAAGAGCTTTAAGGACTGTGTCAGACACCAGCCGGTGCGGGTGGAAGGGAGCTATCTTGAGGGCAGGGAATTTAGAATACTTGGAAAATACTTGTAGAGAAATTATAAGATCTTAGAACTAGGGAGAACCTTAGAGTCCTATAGAGCAGAATGCAGTAAATGGAGGCCCAGAGAGGTTGTGACTTAATTGAAGTCACTCTTTCATGTCTGGGTGTCTTGCTCAGGTCCCTTTCCTGCCCACCAAGCCCTGTTGTCCACATCCATGTGACAGGCTGTGGGTGGGAGGCCCTGCCAGGCTATAGGTGCTGGGATCCCTTTTTAATCCAGGAGTAATGAGTTTCAAGGGCTTGGAGGTATCATGGGGCCTGTTTATGGCAGTGAGAACTACAGGAGGTAGCAGGTGCAGGGGTCAGCTCTGCTTTGGGGGTCTTGAGTTTTCAGGAGACCCCAGGAATCCAGATTCTTATCCCTGAGACCTACTCAGGACTACCCCAGGGGACAAAGAAAGCTAGGAAACCTGCTTGAGGTGGTGGAGACAGCTGGGGGTGCTCATGTGGTCCATTGATTTGTTAATCAGCTTCAATCAATTTCTCACTGATTTCTCCAAATTGGCTCAAGGATAGGCACATGGCTTAAGTTGATCCAGACTCAACACCAGGACTTTAGGACTTTTGCTGGAAATCTGTTGTGCAAGAGTAACCCCAGGAACTTACTCTCTGGGCTGCCTGGACCCAGTGGGAGCTGTGCTTGGACAGATTGCCCCAGGACCAGAGGCTTCTTCTCCCTGGCTAGAGGAGTTACAACCTCTAAAGGTCCCCAAGTGCTGGGCAGTGGGCTTTTCCTGGCAACTTCCATAATCACTGGTGCCTAAATTCACACTGCCTAGCACCCCAATAGTCTAATCACCCCCACTCATGATTGCTCTCATACTTGCCCTATTACAAGGGAGAGAAACCAGGTGGGTGCCTCCCCTGGAACTTACAGTGTGTCCAACAGAACGCCCTGCCTCAGCGTGTCTCTCCATGAGGACCTGTGCCTGCTCTTCCTACTAACTGCTGGCTTGTATGTATCCGCCTAAAGCCTGTTCCTTAACCCAGTGGTTCTTAGAGTTGAGCATGCCTCAGAACCACCTGGAGGCCTTACTAAAGCACAGGTTGCTGGGCTTTACCCACTAGAGCCCTGATTCTGTAGGTCTGGGGTGGGGCCTTATAATTTGCGTTTTAACAAGTTCCTAAGTGTTGCCAATGCTACTGGTCCATACCAAGTGTAGAATTTGCCCCAGTGCCTATTACACAATAGGTGGTAGGTGGCAACTGTAAAGGAGACCCACCTGTCCTCAAAACTGGAGAAAGGACGCTCTCTTCAATGGGGCTGCCAGGCTTGGCAGGAATGTGAGCCTGGAGCTGCTGCTTTGCCCCTGTGAGGGGATGCTTGCCTGAGGATGAAGCCAACACAATTGGGAAAAATGACACATTCCAGAGGACATTTGAGCACCTGAATCTACACATGTTTTATAATAACCAGATCTACCCTCTGGACTTTGTAGTGACATGAACCAAAAAAAAAAACAAAACTTTTTTTTTTATTAATACTTAAACCCATTTGAATTGGTTTGCTGCCTGACAATTTCAGGAGTCCTGCTGTAGTGGAGAAGACATTGAGGGCACCAGGTTGTAGAAAAACAAAGACTTTGAATACAGGGCAGAGTCTTGGGCTAATGTAATCTCTTCATGGTTCAGATGGGGAGGGGACTTTGCCCATAGCCAAACAGCAAGTGCTGGGCAGATAGGGGCAGGAATTTGGACCTCCTGCCTCTTTATCCATGCCCTCCCGCCCTGTGCCTCTCATGGCCTCTTAAACAAGTACTGACCCAAGAAAAGAAGTAGCCCTTTCTCTCCAGGAGCTCCACTAGTGAGGGGATTTTTTTTTTTAATCATCATCATCATAAGTTTTCCAGTAGTTTTGTTTTCACTATTGCTCTGGTAGTCTGTATAGCCACTGAATCCAGGAGTTCTAGAGGACCTCTGGAAGATATGAAAATCTTCAGGACTCAAATGAATGAAACTATTTGTTGTGCTCCCCAGGCAACAAGAAGGCATAATCATTGTCATCATCATCATTACCACCATTAGGAGGTGTCACCTCCTGAAAGGGGCAGCCTTGCAAAAATAACAGGAAAATACCTAATCCCACAGTTTCCCCAGTAACAGTTGAAGGTGAATCCTATGAGTTCTCTTCACTAACAGACACCTCCAGTTCTGTTTTGCACAACTTCTGAAAAGAGCTGAATGGACAATGGAAGGAAAAGACATGTAAATCTCTCTCTTTCAAAACGGTTTGTCGAGAATCTGCTTTTACAGAGTTCCTGAGTAAACAGCAGGAGACTGAGCTATAGCCTCAACCATATGTTGAGGACAGAGTCACATCCCCTCTGATAATCCCTTCTCCAAGGAAAGGCAGGAAACCAAGTCTTAGACTCTGATATCCTTGCAGTTTTTGTTATCTACCTATTGCCTCTTTTGTTATCAACTGACAGCCATCACTATTTTTTCTCTTTGTCCCCATGAAAGCAGCGAGCCACTTGGCCTGGCTCCTGGCACCCACCCCCTTTTCTTTCTTTGGGATGCCTCGCCGTCTCCCTGCTTTCTTCCCCGCTTTTTTCCCCAGTCTCTTTCTCTTTCTTCCTCTTTTTCTGTCATTCTCTCTATCCTTCTGAGAGGATAAAATAAACTTTTTTTTTACTTTTATATCTTAATTTCTGCGTGAGAAATCTTTCTCCACCTGCGCTGTGATCACCTACTAGGCTTTCCACCCTAACACGCTCAGACTCTACAACTCCCAGCTGCGAGAGCTGGTGATTAGCTGCTGTTTCTATGCAAGCTATCAGTAGGAAGCTCCTTTCTGGAGTGAACATAAAAGCATTTGGCAATTTTAAAGGATTTTACCTATAAAACAAAAGACATTCCTTCCCTACTTCCTGACTACAACTTCCCCCACTGCCCCAACACACACGCCCTGTACCCTTGGTACATGGAAAAAGAAAGTAGTAAGTCGACACTAATCTTAAATTTACTACAGATGGTTTGGCTAATTCAGTTCAAATTAAATTCTTTTCTTTGCATATCGTGTCCCTTTCATACATGGGAATTAGCCTTTGGAGTTAAATTCCTTGATAAAGTTCCTATTTTATGACTGGGAGTAATTTCTCAATAGTGGGTGGTGATGCTAGATCTATGGTTGCTCAAACAGATGGAGGCATTTAAAATAAAGATCCAATGATTACCAATTAGATTGGCCTGTTGGCCACAACCCAAAAGAAGGGGTCTGAGGCCCTGCGGCTCTCTACATATCAGGGTGTGGTTTCTGAAGTATATTGTTTCTGTGGAATCGTAAGTGTCAATATCTACTTTTAAAAACATTGAAGCCTTTTAAAACATGTAATAAAAAACACAGGTTTAAATGTGCTATGCAGGCCAGGCACAGTGGCTCACACCTGTAATCCTAGCACTCTGGGAGGCCGAGGTGGGAGGATCACTTGAGGTCAGGAATTCAAGACCAGCCCGAGCAAGAGCGAGACACCCATCTCCACTAAAAATAGAAAAATTAGCCGGGCATGGTGGTACGCACCTGTAGTCCCAGATACTCAGAAGGCTGAGGCAGGAGGATTGCTTGAGCCCAGGAGTTTGAGGTTGCTGTGAGCTAGGCTGACACCATGGTATTCTACTCAGGGGAACAGTGTGAGTTTCTGTCTCAAAAAAACAAAAACAAAACAAAACAAAAATATGTGCTATGCAACAAATTTTAACACAGTGAAAACCACCTGGACCAGATTCTAAAATAAACCTCTTGGCTGTTTCTATTTGATAGAAAACTGTTCTGAGGTCACAGGGTGAGCTGTTAAAACTTTTTGCAATAACTTCTCTGTAAATTAGACCTTTCTCAGTACAACCAAAACAAAAGAGGAAAAAAAAACTGATTGCTGAGGGTGATACTGGAGCGCAACTGTTAATCTCTAATCCCTGATTTCAAGTTTTTGTATGCATCATTATAACATTACACTAATTAAAACTGCTTTAATGTATATTATATGATGAGGTTCTCCCTTAAAATTTCAAGAAAGGATACCTCTGTAAAATAAAGAAAGTTGAAAACTATTGCTTTGGATTATGTTGCAGAATTTCCAGGGTTAGAAACATACTCAGAGTAAGTCTGGAGTCTAGCCCCTTTGTAGTGGCAAGTGGCATTTTGCTCCCTAGCAACTATATCCCTAATTTTCTCTTACAGAATGAACCCTCCCACATTACAAATGGACTTTGTGGGGCTGTCAGTCAAAGTTGACCACGCTTTCTTGGGTACCACATCAGGTCACTCAGACTTTCTCCCCTGGGAATTTGAATTCTGAATGGTCCAATGCAAGGACTGAAGAGGTTGGAGTTGACTTATCCCTGTGGCCTTGCCCTGAAGACATTGTCCATTGGTTTCTGCAACCTGGCTCCTCTAGTACCCCTTAGGGTCTTGTCTTTCCTGAGGTCTGTTGTGTAGCCTTTTCTTTGAGGTCTCCAAACCTCTCCAGTAAACCAACCCCCACCTTTTTTGTTTTTATGCTTAAGCTAGCCAGAGCTGTTTCTGTTGTTTGCATCTAAAATACTCTGATTTACTTTTCACTTTGTAAATGGAGAAATGGTGGTAGCATCAAAAGTGACTTGTTCAAGGCCACACTATGAGAATTTGGGGCACAAGTTTAAGGATATGCCATACAGGAGGAAATGATCCTGAATCAATAGGCACAAAGGTAGAGCAAATCTTTCTAGGACAAAGTTCACTGGATGTGTGTGTGTGTGTGAGAGAGAGAGAGAGAGAGAGAAAAAGAGAGAGAGATTGAGACAGAGATAGAATGAATAATGGTGTTGGACATGGAGGGGTCCAAGATCTTCATAATGATGGAATCATAATTCTGAGCCACAAATGTGAGTTTTTATTTATGGTCATCAGACCAGGTAGAGTTTTGCAGAGGCCCAGAACCATGGCCTCAGTACTCTAAGGCTTGAGGAGGAATTCTGAAAAGGTGGAGGAATGTCAGGATTTCAATCTGAAGGGGAACTTGGGCAGGTAAATACCTAACCAGGGATCTGAATAAATAGAAGAACTGAGAGTTTGAGGGACTAGACCACATGCTAACTAACAGTGGTTCTAGCCTCTAACAAGAGCCAATGAACCATAAGCTCTGTAAGGAGAGGATCCATGTTGAACTTCTTCCCCACTATATTCACAGCACCTGGCACATAGTAGGTGCTCAATACACATTTGCTGAATGAATGAATGGGTCAGTCTTCTATGTGGTTGTCTATGTGGTTGTCTGGTTGATGGGTTTCTAATGGAGTAATTCTTAAGCCTTGCTTTCCTGGCATCACCCACCATGGGGGGCCAAATGGTGCCTGGTTGGTGAACAGTGTCTGGAAAACACAACAGCAGTGGCTACAATCTGTTCCAATAGTTTCATTATTGATGACATTTACTCAGCAGCAGCTGTGGTACAAGGAACAAAAGGTTCCTGTGCTTCCAGCCTAAACAAAGCAAAACAAGCAACTGGCAGCTTTTCTGTGGGGGGGGAGGCGGGGGGCAGGGTGTGTGGGGTGTGTGTGTGTATGTGTGTTTCTTGTGTTAAGGCACAGAGAATCACACAACACAAATCCTTGGATTTACAACAAGGACAGGAATGATTATTTCCTATTTTATAAACAAGTAAATGGAAGTACAGACACAAAGACTTGCCCAGCATGCAGAAGTGTGTTGACAGCTTAGCCTGGAGCACCCACTTCTCTTCTTGTGCTCTGTCCAGGTGGTTGTCACTTGATCCAATGCAGGGTCCAGCTGGATAGAGGCATTTACTTCATCGTTTCCATACTAGCTGTGTCCTTATAGGCATAACCTGGGTCTCCAGTTGGGAAAAGTTCCTTGGAAAGAAAGGAGTTTTAAGGTATGTGAAAGAGGGAAGATTGCAAGTGGGCTGGGGGCAGGGGTGGCCCCACCTGTGATGTACCCTGAGCCCCACTGTCCTTACCCCCCAGGAGAGAGATACATAGTGGTTACCAGGGCTGGGGTAACTGCTCAACATTTTTGTGTTTCATAGTTACTCTCTAGAAACATTCTTGGCATAGGCCTTTTTTGTTATCATCTGGTACCACCATTGTTTGCAGTTTCCCTGCTCTTGCTTAGACATAGTGATTCGCAGGGGAAGAGCTCCAGCTGCTGAGGGGCACTGACAGGTGGCATTTCTTAGCTTTTCTCCCCACTGGCAGGGATGCCCCCAGCCAAGCACAGGAAGTAGATGATGTCATTTGGAGCCCTTCCCCTAAAGGTGCTGGGAATTTCCATGTGCCCCACCACCCCCTGGCCCTTCCTCACAGACCTTTCTCCCCACCTCTGCCCCCTCTCTGAAGCAGTATCCGGGGGCTCCCCTTCCCTGGGTCCTTCCAGAGATACAAAGCTGCACGTCAGTTTCTCACAGACCTCATGAGAGTCTTTAAAGATGGAATTTCTGGGAACAGCTTGGGACATTTTGGGCAACAGGTTCCTAATGTTCAGTACAATGATTGCTGCCGACTCAATTGAGCCCAGGCCCACTGCCTCCTTACCGGCTGACAGAGCTGGGCTGGGGACTGAGGAAGGATCCCTGAGTCCTTGTTTCCTACTTAAGAGCCTGAACTCTAGGATATCAGAGTTCAAGACGCCTGGGGACCAGAGGTCGGAGAAACTCCTCCCAGGTCCCAGCACCTTTGCTGTGAACCCCTGTTTGGGACCCACCTAAGGGTCTAGGATCCTCAGCCCACAGCCTTCTGGCTTGAGGACTCACAGCAAATGTCCAGTCGCAACCGGCTGCCCGCCTTTACCCATAAACCCTCCCGGGACCGACAGCCCAGCAAGACTGTGTACCAGGCTGTAACATTTCCTGTCTTTTTTCGGGGGCGAGGGAGCTCCTTGGAGGAAAGGGCGAAAGACTGAAGGATGGCTCCTTACTGGCTTCCTTCTGCCTGAGTCTCTGGTTTTGGAGGCGGCCTCGGTGTTCCCAGGTTTAAAGGTAGGGGACAGCATCGTCCCCGACGCCTAGATCCAGAGACTGATCGCCACGCCAGGACTGCCGCTGTAGGGCGGGGACAACCCGGTATCCCGGCCCCAGGAGAGTGGCGCGTGCGCAGCCCGCGGGACTTCGCGGGGAGGGGGCTCCGGACCGCGAGCTTTCGCGTCCTTTACGGAAACAACCACGCAGCTTTGAGCAGCCTACATATACTTTATTTCGATTTTAGCACAAGCCAGGTCTCCTTGAAGTCCCGCCTACTGGACGCTCCGCTCGCGCCAGGGCTTAGAAAGCCACCCGGACCAGCGATCACCTGCCTGAGGAGCGTCCGGCGTCCCCGAAGCCCCACGCCTGGGGCGGCCAGGCTCAGCAGTAGGGGTTGAACACGCGGCAGGAGCAGACGCTGCGGAAGAAGCGGCAGTAGCAATAGGCGCACGGGTCGCAGCAGGCTGGCGCTGGCGGCTTGCAGCTGAAGCGGGTGGCGCGGGTGGCGGGGGCTTGGGCTGCGCCACCTTCTTCACCAAAGCTGCTTTCTGCGGGAGAAACGCCAGGCTGTCTTAGCCGGCCACGCCCACCCCCTCGTCCCCACCTCTGCCTGGGAGTTCATCCGGCTGTGAAGGCCCCAGACCAGACACCCCCGCCTGGTTGCCCACTGCCCGCTGGAACTGTGCCCACACGGACCCCAGCGGGTCCCCTCCTGCTCCCCCAATCAGGTGCCCCCCCCCGTCCTGCCTCTTCTATTCCTGGCTCCGGCCTGGCCCTCTTTTCTCCCTAGGGGGACTTACTCAGCTCCAGTTTTTGACTACTATCTGTGTTTTCCACCTTCCAATCTGTCTGCAGTCTCTGCCGGTTCTGCCTTCACAATAGACCCAGAGTGACACTGCTGCTACCCTGAGTCATACCACCATCTTTTCCACTCTGTCACTCTGGCCCCCTTAATGTAAGCAGTCCACTGAGTGCACTAAAGGGACCCTCTAGGAAGACCTATGATCGCATCCCACACTAGCTTAAACACTCCCAGTAGTTTCTCCTTGCGCTTAGACTGAAACAGAAACTTTCTTTTGGCCCTTGAGACCCTCTGTGGTTTGGCCCCTGCCCACCTCCCAAGCTTGACTTTACCAAGCTGTGTCACTGGCCTGCCTTCTGTGCACGGAACGTAGCAAAGGAGTTCCTGCTGCAGGACCTTTGAGCTTGCTGCTCCCCATTCCTGGGGACATTCTTTGCTAGCTGTCCCATATAGGTGGCTACTGGGTACTTGAAATGTGTCTAGTGGAACTGAGGAAATGAATTTTTCAAATTTTATTTAATTTTAATTAAATTAAACTTAAAATTTAAAACTGAAGCAGCATTAATTTTTTTTCCCATTAAACACAACTTTGTTTTGTTAGGACTACATTGCACTTTGTTGAAAATTGAGCATTGGAATTGAGATGTGCTGTAAGTGTAAACTGCACCAGATGTCAAAGATTTAACACAACAAAAAGAATTTAACATATTTCAATAACTTTAAAAAGTAATTACATATTGAGATGTTAATATTTTGAATATAAAATATATAATGTTAAATAAAATATTAAAATTAATTGTACCTGTTTCTGTTTACTTTTAAAAAACGTGGCTATAGAAAATTTGAAGTTATATATGTGGCTCACGTTGTATATCTATTGGACATTGCTGCTCTAGGTTACTGAGTTTTGCAGTCTTTACCTAAACGCTGCTTCCTTAGGCCTTCCCTGACCACTCTTCCCTTCACTCTCTCATTACCATGCTGTATTTCTTCGTAGCCTTTATCATCTGAATTTAGTTACCTACTTATTGATTTGCTTGCTGTTTACCTGTTTTTCCCCACAAGAATGTAAACTTCCTGAGAGCAGGGATGTATCTTTCTCGTTCACTGCTATATTCCCAGTGTCTAGTATGTAAATTTATTTGTCAATTATATATTCTTATCTGTCAATAATCTGATCTGCTTATTCACTTTACAGCCAGCGAAACAAGCTCAGAGAGAAGCAGGCACTTTTCTCAAGATCACATAGTTCTAGGTGCTACCTTCGAATACCTAGTCCAATATTCCTTGCTCTGGTTACAGTTCATCTGATAAACTGAGGCACACTAAAACAGTAATAAGGTGTGCATTTCAACAATGCCTTAATCCAGTATTTCCCAAAGTGTGGGAACTAATGGTGGTATGATTTTAGGTGGTACATGAATATTAAGTGAGCCTGAATTACATAGAAACAATTCTTTTTTCAATCTCTTTCAATCTGAAAGGCTCAGTTTGGTGCCAGTATGTCTTTAATGCCTCTCCAACACTTTCTAATCTGCCTTTTAACACAGATCAGGCCTCACATTTAGAGCCTTTGGCAGGCTAATACCATCCAGCTAGAATTCACTAACAATTTTTTATTTTCACTTTACCTATTTTTTTTTTTTTTTTTTGAGACAGAGTCTCACTCTGTTGCCCGGGCTAGAGTGAGTGCCATGGCGTCAGCCTAGCTCACAGCAACCTCAAACTCCTGGGCTTAAGCGATCCTTCTGCCTCAGCCTCCCAAGTAGCTGGGACTACAGGCATGTGCCACCATGCCCGGCTAATTTTTCTATATATACATTTTTTAGCTGTCCATATAATTTCTTTCTATTTTTAGTAGAGATGGGGTCTCGCTCTTGCTCAGGCTGGTCTCGAACTCCTGAGCTCAAACAATCCGCCTGCCTCGGCCTCCCAGAGTGCTAGGATTACAGGCGTGAGCCACCGTGCCTGGCCTACTTTACCTATTTTTATCATTACCTTCTATTTATGGCAAGTGATACTGGTTTCCTATCATAGTTATATACAGTTGACCCTTGAGCAACGTGGGAGTTAGAGGAACAGCATGACCCCAGAGCAGTCCAAAATCTGCATATAACTTC
>CM052436.1:183350857-183410621 GCA_028533085.1 Varecia variegata
GCCTCCCAGAGTGCTAGGATTACAGGCGTGAGCCACCGCGCCCGGCCCCTGCATATAACTTCTGACTCCCCCAAACTTTACAAATAGCCAGCTGCTGACTGGAAGCCTTACTGATACTATAAACAGTCAATTAACACTTATTTTGTATGTTATATGTCTTATATACTGTGTTCTTACAATAAAGTAAGCTAGAGAAAAGAAAATGTTACTAAGACAATCATAAGGAAGAGAAAATACATTTATAGCACTGTACTGAATTTTCAATACTGTAAGTTTACATCATGTTTACA
This sequence comes from Varecia variegata, assembly GCA_028533085.1. Taxonomy (NCBI): domain Eukaryota; kingdom Metazoa; phylum Chordata; class Mammalia; order Primates; family Lemuridae; genus Varecia; species Varecia variegata. Next base: position 183,351,148 of record CM052436.1, read on the forward strand.
AGATGAATTGTCTGTCTCAAATGGCTGCTGCAGACCTCAGTCTGTGGTACATATCAAGCAATTTAACTTTTTCTTGTAATGTCATGACTTTGCTTCTTGGGAGCACTTCCAGCATCACTAGTGGCACTTAATATGGGTCCCATGGTATCATTCAAGTTTTCTAATACTGCATTAAACACGAAAAATACTGGAGAACTGTGAGAGATCACTTTTTACTGCAATACCCAATTTGCTAGAGAGATAACTAACTTGGAGATGATTTGCGTCATATGGTGTTTTAAGCAGATACTGGCAATACTTGAGTTCACTGCAATGGCAAGAGGAGGTGGCTATGAAATTATTACAGTAGTACAAGATGTACTATAGTTAATTTTATGCAGTTATGATTTAATACTACATCTTTAAATTTGTTTATATTTCAACTGTGAATGAGGCCTCATATGGTCTGTAATTATATATATATTGGTAAATTTTAAGTTTTTATAATAGATTTGTATATATTTTATAGTAGAAAATGATAAAATAGACTAGTATCTATATATATTTTATGTATTCATAACATACCTAACTTTTTCTTAAGTTTTTCAATATTTCTAGCCTACAAGTTTCACCTGTGAGTTTTTCAAATTGTCAGATCTCCAAAAAATTTTTCCAATATATTTTATTTTTTTTATTTTATGACCAATACATGCATATCCAATATATTTTTTGAAAAAAGCATCCACATATAAGTGGGCCTACACACTTCAAACCTGTGTTGTTCAAGGGTCAACTGTATTTTTTTAAGTTTTAATTTTAATTTTAAATTTTACTATTATTTTGTGGTTTTTTTTGGAGACAGGCTCTTGCTCTGTCACCCAGGCTAGAGTGCAGTGGTGCAGTCCTAGCTCACTGCAACCTCAAACTCCTGGACTCAAGTGATCTTCCTGCCTCAGCCTTCTGAGTAGCTGAGACTACAAGTGTGCACCATGCCTGGCTATTTTTTTTTTTTTTTTTTTGAGACAAAGTCTCGCTTTTTGCCCTGGGCTAGAGTGAGTGCTGTGGCGTCAGCCTAGCTCACAGCAACCTCAAACTCCTGGGCTTAAGCGATCCTACTGCCTCAGCCTCCCAAGTAGCTGGGACTACAGGCATGCGCCACCATGCCCGGCTAATTTTTTCTATATATATATATTTTAGTTAGCCAGATAATTTCTTTCTACTTTTTTTAGTAGAGACGGGGGTCTCACTGTTGCTCAGGCTGGTCTCGAACTCCTGACCTCGAGCAATCCACCCGCCTCGGCCTCCCAGAGTGCTAGGATTACAGGCGTGAGCCACCGCGCCCGGCCCTGGCTATTTTTTTTATTTTTTAGTAGAGATGGGGTCTTGCTATGTTGCTCAGGCTGGTCTCAAACACCTGGCCTCAAGCCATCCTCCCTCCTTGGCCCCCTAAAGTGCTAGAATTACAGGCATGAGCCACTGTGCTTGGCCTTAAGTCTTAATTTTAAATAAATATATTAAATAAATAGGTGAAACTCAGATGTGGCAAAAGTTGTAAAATCGGTTCTAAAATGACTGAGGTTTGGGAAACACTACATTCATCCAAAAGAATGGGTGATAGTGAAATTTCAGGCAGGGGGCTAATTAGCATAGGAAGCTGTTTTTCAGCAGATAAGCTATTTTGCTCTCTGGACTTCTGTAGGGGTCTGGCTCAGGGATCTAGGCCAGGAAGTCTTTAAGGTGGCTTTCAGTTTCTTTTGTTAATATGGGCCTGGAAAATCTTTCATTAAGTTCCCAGCCAGAGTTTGAGGCGTCCTCCCCTTTTAAGTTCAGTGTAACCCCCACAAGGAGAACTCCCAGGCCTACCTTAGAAGATTTCTTCTTTTCTGCTTCTTTTCTGCTGATCTTTTTGGATTTCTTGTTCAGAGCTTCAAAGAGAAACAGAAGGAACAAAGCCAGATGTTTCTGGGGGTCCTGGGCAGTGAAGTGGGAGGACAAGAGGAGGCTCTGGGAAGTCTTGGGGCAGAGAGAAGAGGAGGGGTTGACAGGATGAGTCACACTGTGGGACTCGGGCCAGCAAGTTCTTGTTAGCCTGCCTGCTGACCTGGAGCCAGGGACTGAGGGCAAAGTGTCCTCTGAGGGAAGGCAAATGGGAAATCCAAGGAGGCCCTAGTCCTGTGGCATTTGTGAGGAGCCTGGTCCCTTGACCTAGTTGGCCCTGGGCCACTCAGAGCCACCCCAGGTTCCCCTTCTTTAGTCTCCAGTCTGGGTGCAAGAACTTTGTGACACCCAGAAAACAGACTTAGTATCGTGTACATGGATGCACCTGTATTTCCTATGTTCCTATTTGTCCATGTCTCAGAACTTTGGAGCCAGGCAGACCTGATTTGAATCCTGACTCTGCTGACAAAACAGCTGTGTGGCCTTAGGTAACCTACTTAATCTCCTTGAGACTCAGTTTTCTCATCTGCAAAAAGGGTTCTGTAATACCTACCTTACAATGTTGTCTTGAGGATAAATGAGATATGTTTATAAAGTGAAAAGTCTGGCCCATTGAAGCTGATCAATGAATGTTGATGCCCCCTTTCCCAGCCCTTATTTCTCTGATATGTCTAGAATAGCCTCTTTTCCTAGTAAAAGGCAAGGCAGTAAGGGATATTATTAATAGTTTTGAGCTTAGGTTCTATATTTAAGTACCTGAATTTGAATTCTGGCTTTGCTGATTAAGAACTGTGTGATCTTATGTTTGTTACTTAACTTTCCTAAGCCTCAATTTCCTCAACTGTGAAATATGAATAAAAACAGTACTCACCTCACAGTGCCTAATACACACAGTCTGTGTGTCATTATTAGGTGAAGTCAACTAGAAGATCTCCAATGCCAGACTCTAAGCCCCTCATATTTTTCCCTGAACAGTCATTCTTAACCCTGGCATGACAGAACTGGTTCATCTCAGCCTTGCTTATATTCTGTAGCACCTCCTGAAGTTTGTTATTGTTGATAGGAGTTCTGTGATTCATTCAGTCTCAGAAATGCTAAGTTGAACCAAGTTCACCAAGTGTCTTGACTTCTAACATGCTAAACTTCATATTAGATTAGGGACATGCAGGACTTTTCCAAATCAAATGAGCCAAGGGACACTTTATTCCCCCAGGATTAATTCAGGGAATGAGCAAGAAGGAGCTATGACCATGGCAGTGGGTACTGGCAGCAGCCCAAAGAGCAGGCTTGACATCCTGCAGCCCCCTCCCATGGGTCAGAGCCCAGAGGCAGGCCCCAGGCCAGGCTACTTACCCACAATAGATACAGAAGAGAAATCCGATAGGTTCATGGAGGAGTTGCTCCTCAGGCTGCTGTCATCTTTGGGCTTCTCTTCAGGTGGTAGGTGGCTATAGGTAGTGAAGAAGCACATGAAGACCAGCAGGGTAGCCAGGAGCAGGCGGGTGACATCCATCCCAGGAAGCCTGAGTGGGACAGCAAATGTGGTCAGGTGGGTGAGCCAGGGGTAGTGGCAAGAGGATGTACCTTCCTGCTTTGTTTTTCTTTGGGCTGATGTTCTGACCCAATTCTGCAAGTGGAGCCAGAGGACTAGCAAGGCTTAAGATGGGTAAAGGGAATTGATGAGGGAAGAAGAAAGAAAAGAAGAGATGGGAAGGAGAGAAAGACAAGGACAAGAGGGAGATTAAAGCAAAGAGAAAAACAATGCATTGCATTCATCTCTGCTGTCCAGAGGGTGCATTCTGGTATTTTTAAAGCTGGTGGCCCCAGGAAATGCTAGGCTGGGCAGAGTTGTTGAAAGGCCTGTCTTGTAGTGGCAGAGGCTTTATGAAGGTGCAGAGAATAAGGCTAATTAAGACTCAGTAAGAAAGTTGCAGGGAAAAATGGCTCCTTCAGACTAGTGTATATGTCACTAGACTTCCACACCCAGAGGGAACAAAGGCAGGTATGGTTTGTGTCAGGAGGATGGACCTGTGGACACAGGCTAACTGGATTGATTTGTTTATTTGCTAGCTGGATTCTGATAGAGGAAGATGGATCCTACAGTGGGTTTCTTCCCATGAGTGCCTGGATTTGCCTCAATCATGGCTCAAAGCTTCAGCAGCATTTTTACCTTCCAGAGTATGGGCTCCCTATCCCTTACCCCGCATTTCTACATTTTATCTCTGGTCTGGGAAAAGACTGAGACTGCTTTTTCAAGGTTCCCTCCACTCTAGCCATAAGGCCCTGTGGGAGAGAAGAGAATAAACAGTTTGCTCATGCTAGTCTTGCCCACTCCTGGGCTTCCCCTTATAGCAGCTTGGCCAGTTTCTATCCTAATTTTCTCAGTCTTCAGCTGGATGGAGTCAAACTTTCTGCATGTCTGTTACATTGCAGGAGGAGGGGGGTCCAAACAGCCACGTCCCACCCTCATTCCAAGCTTCTTGAAGTTGGAGGGGACAGTCCCGTCCTTTTGAAGTCCATCTTCTACATCTCCCACCCTATTCTCCTGATTTCTTCAAATCTTTTCATCATTGGGCACTTGCCTGTCACAGACTGGCCACCAATTTTCTTTCTCAAAGCCTAGTGAGCTGACAGAACAGACACTGGGCTGGGAGTCAAGACTGCTGGATTCTTGTCTTGGCTCAGGCATTAGTAAGATGAATAGATTTGGGCAAATCCATTCTTTTTTCTGGGCTCCAATTTCTTTCTTGGTTAAATGAGGGGAGTGGGCTAGATCAGTGGTTTGCATTCATTTAGCAGGGGAACTCTTTCTTCAAAAAAATACTGATATGCAGAATCCAAATATATATAACAAAAAGAGGCAATAAAGAGGTTTCTCAGGGCCGGGCGCGGTGGCTCACGCCTGTAATCCTAGCACTCTGGGAGGCCAAGGCGGGTGGATCGCTCAAGGTCAGGAGTTCAAGACCAGCCTGAGCAAGAGTGAGACTCTGTCTCTACTAAAAATAGAAAGAAATTATCTGGCCAACTAAAAAATATATATAGAAAAAATTAGCTGGGCATGGTGGCGCATGCCTGTAGTCCCAGCTATTCGGGAGGCTGAGGCAGTAGGATCGCTTAAGCCCAGGAGTTTGAGGTTGCTGTGAGCTAGGCTGACGCCATGGCACTCACTCTAGCCTGGGCAAAGCGAGACTCTGTCTCAAAAAAAAAAAAAAAGAGGTTTCTCAGACAGTTCATATCTTTGTTGTGTGGTGAAACAACACATCTCCTTAGGCCCTAAAGGCCTGAAACAGCTCCTGAGGCCCTAAGGTTTCCAGCTGCATGCAGTTTGATCTCTGAGGTTCTTAGCCTCTCTATCCATAATATTTAAACAAACAGACCGATAACAGAAAAGTCTGGGGACTGAGGTATAGTTATTTGCTTCATTCTCTGCTTCTCAGAACTTGTACTGTCCTCTGTCAAAACTCTTATGTTGTTCATGTGTTTGTCTCTGCCACTTGATTAAAAAATGTCATTTTTTACCCATTTTTATGACCCTGAATCTGGTACAGTAACCAGCCCAGAGCACTAACTCAACAAATGTGGCTGAATAAATGCTCACATCCCAAACTGATAGAGAAATGGAAAATTCCACTAGACAAAACGCTTCCCCTTCAGCAATCCCCTATGTAACTGCTCAACAGCTTCCCCTCTTGTTTCCGTAAACCGCTTGCAGCAACTTCCTGCTATGGTAAGATAAAGAGAAAGAAACTCGGAAGCAGGAGCTCAGAGTTTGGTGGGAGTCCCCTCTGAGCCCGCGGGCGTAATAAAACTTGATTTTCTACACCTTCCTTGTGCCACTTGGTTTGTTCTCAGTCAGTTCTGCGGTAACATTTTGGTTCCCTGACCGGGAACTCCGATTGTGCTGGCCCCTTGAAGCCACCGGCTTGGAACAGGAGCGGCAGATGGTCGGCTTTAACGACCTTGGTGGAGGTGGCGCCATCCGCCTTTTTGCAGAAACTCCCCTGCTCATTGGGGCCCCACCAACCGCTGGGCCCTGAACCCGCCCAGACGAACGTGAGGGTGCAGACGATCAGCCAGATGATTTCGGACATGGTAAGGTCCCGGGACCCGTCCCAGTCAGGCCCGTACTACAGACGGAAGAGGAGCTTGATCACCTCCTTCAGGTAGAGGTTCCCTGGGAGGGAATGTTGTAGCCTCTTTTGCGTGACTATTTGTGCGAATGTGTAGGGTTCCACGGCCCCTCGGCTAAGGAACTTGACTGGGTCCTGACCTGCGTATGCGTGGCAGCCTTGTGTGGGGTAAAGGTGACCCACTCTCCAAAAGGGGGGTGACCTGGCCCGGGACTTATACGGGTGCACCTTATCCAAGACGTGCCTAAATCCTCGCGAGGGGAGCAGCCAGGCGGACAACTGAAAGACCTCCCCACCCTTGTGTGACACCATTCACGACTTCATCATGGGAGGGACGGAGTCCAAGCCCATGGTCCTGAGGTGCACGTTAAAGAATTTTAAGAAAGGATTTTCAGGTGACTATGGAGTTAAGATGACTCCTAATAGCCTTTGCACACTCTGTGAGGTCAAATGGCCCTCCTTTGGAGTCGGGTGGCCGATATGGGCACACTTGATGTCCCGACTGTCCAGGCAGTTTGGAGAGCAGTCATGAACACTCCAGAACACCCAGACCAGTTCCCATACATCGAGTCTTGGCTAGAAATAGCCCAGACTCTGCCTCCCTGGGTTCGGTTCCGCATAGAAAATGGACAGAGTAGGGTTCTCTTTGCCCAGAAGCCTGGAGGAACTAGACGCGATCAAGTCCCAAGAAGTCAGATGTTAAAACTGTCCACCAGGGATCTCCAGAAGACGACTTGATTCTGCCTCCACCATATAATCCTACTGACCCGACCCCAAGGCCACCACCACCTATGGCCCTGGACACAACACCGCCATCCATCTCACCGCCTGTGATGCCAGAGCCACCGGCCGGAGGGACCCTGGTGTCACACCGTCTTGGCTCTGCCCAGAATCCAACTCCAGCCTTCCAATTACCAGTCTGTGAGGTCCGAGGCCATCCCCGTGTGGCGGATGATGGAACCGTCCAGCCTGGACAGCCAGTCCTCTACTATCAACCCTTCTCTACCACAGACCTCCTAAACTGGAAGCAAAACACTCCCTCCTACACTGAGAAGCCCTCCTACACGGTGTTCAGGAAGGGGCTAAAAAGCCCACTAATATAAATAAGGTTGCTCAGGTTACACAGAAGGCAGACGAGACGCCTAGCGACTTCTACGAGCGCCTCTGTGAAGCATACAGGGTCTACACACCCTTTGACCCTGAGGCACCAGAAAACCAATGAATGATAAATACAGCCTTTGTGGCACAGGACTACCCAGACATACAGTGCAAATTGGAGAAGTTGGAGGGTTTTGCTGGAATGAACATCACTCAACTAATGGAGGTGGCCCAGAAGGTCTATAGAAATTGGGATCCGGTTGCCCAGAGAGAAAGTGACAACAAAATCAAAAGGTCTCACTCCTAGCAGCAGCACTTGGAAATCCCAGGGCCCCCCAGAAACCTGGTCAGCACCGAGAAAGAGGACCTCGAAGGAGGGGGACACTGAGACCAGACCAATGTGCTTACTGCAAGGAAACTGGACACTGGAAAAATGAATGCCCCCACTGGAAGACCGCCCCCCACGAAGACAGAACTCTCCCCAAGGTTTCCAGCTGGAATCAGAAACTCAAGATCTCATTGGACTTGCTGGCTTCGGCTCGGAATAGGGCCGACAGGGTTTCTTCAGCCTTGGCCTCCGGGAACCCACGGTCGTTATGGATGTGGGGGGCCAACCAGTGACCTCCATGGTGCACACTGGAGCAGAACACTCGGTGGTGACAACCCCAATAGCCCCGTTCACCAGTCAGGAAACAACTATAGTAGGGGCCACCGGGGACGGAGTTGCCCGACCCTTCTGTCAAGCCCAAACTTGCCAGATGGGGGGACATAAAGTGACACATGAATTTCTATACCTCCTGTACTGTCCGATCCCTCTACTGGGGCAAGACTTCCTACACAAATTAGGAGCCCAGATCACCTTCCATCCGGAAGGTTCAGCCAGTCTCTCGCTCCGGGCCCCAGGATCCCTCATAATGGCAATCACAATCCCATGAGAGACAGAATGGCAATTATATAGCAAAGCCAGAGAGGACAACAATCCTCTTGATTTCAGACAGGACTTTCCAACAATCTGGGCAGAAGACAACCCCCCAGGCTTGGCACACCTGCAGCCACCTGTGATAGTGGAGATAAAGCTGGGAGCCCAACCCACAAGAAAATGACAATATCCTATCCCAAAGGAAGCCTGGGAAGGAATCCAAAAACACATAAACAGGCTGCAACAGGAAGGCATCATCACAGAATGCCAATCTCCCTGGAATACTCCTCTGCTCCCAGTAAAAAAGCCCAGTGGGAGCTACCAGCTGGTCCAGGACTTACAGATGGATGATCAAGGAAGCCACAGGTACCCTCCATCCTGTAGTGCCCAACCCTTATCCTTATACTCTTTTGGGACTCATTCTGCCAGATGCTGCGTGGTTCACTTGCCTGGACCTGAAGGATGCATTCTTTTGCTTACATGTGGCACCAGTAAGTCAGCCTCTTTTTGCCTTTGAGTGGAGGACCCCGGCACTGGGAAGAAGAGACAGCTCACATGGACACAATTGCCACAGGGTTTCAAAAACTCACCAACCCTATTTGGAGAGGCACTAGCAGCGGACCTAGCCTCATATCCAAGGGAAGAGTTCAATGCACTCTCCTGCAATATGTAGATGATCTCCTGGCAAGCTGGACCAAGGAAAGTTGCCATCAAGCCACTCGGGCCCTACTCTAGCTGCTCGCTGAAAGAGGATATAAGGTCTTCTGGGAAAAGGCCCAAATCTGTAGAGAAAAGGTTAAATACCTAGGTTTCCACATCTCCCAGGGACGGAGAGCATTAGGACATGAATGGAAACACACAATCTGTACCATCCCAAGACTCAAAAATTGGAAACAACTTTGAGAATTTCTGGGAGTGGCAGGATTCCGCTGCATCTGGATCCCAGGACTCTCATTACTAGCAAAACCACTCTATGAAATCCTATGTGGACCTGAGACCGGAAAATTCGAATGGGTGGAAGAACAAGAAGTCTTTAAGGACATAAAAACCTTCCTACAAAAGTCTCCAGCGCTAGGACTGCCAGACCCTGCTAAGGATTTCAATTTGTTTGTGCATGAGCGAGAACATGTGGTGGTAGGGGTCCTGACTCAAACTGTGGGCCCGTGGCAAAGGCCTGTGGCATGTTTGTCCAAGCAATTAGACTCAGTGGCATCTGGATGGCTTTTGTGCCTCTGAGCACTGGAGGCCACAGCAACCTTAGTTAAAGAGGCAGACAAACTCACCCTGGGTCAGAGGATCCACATGCGGATCCCACACACTATTATAACCATCCTCAATAACATAGGGCTCCAGTGGTTCTCCAGCAGCCCATTAGTCCAATATCAGGGACTGTTGTGTGAAAATCCACAGATAACCCTTGAAATCGTGCGGACTTTCAACCCAGCTACTCTCCTGCCCAATGATCCAGGACTTCCAGACCACGATTGCATGGAGGTAATGGAAGAAGTTTATGCCAGTAAGCCAGACCTCAAAGACAGCCCCCTGCTGGCCCCAGAATTGGAGCTTTTCCCGGATGGCAGCAGCTATGTCAAGGATGGGAAACGGAGAGCGGGCTACACAGTCACTACACATGAGAAAGTGATCATGGCAGGATCACTGCCAACTGGATGGTCCACGCAAAGAGCAGAGCTATGGGCTCTGATCCAAGCCCTAAAACATGCAAAACATAAGAGGACAAACATTTACACTGACTGAAAATATGCCTTTGCCACCCTACACGTCCATGGAACACTCTAAAAGGAAAGGGGGCTACTCACTACGGGAGGCAAAGAAATCAGAAACAAAGAAGAAATCCTCCAATTACTGGAAGCTGTATGGGAACCAAAGGAGATTGCAGTTATTCACTGCTGAGGACGTCAGAAGGAGACAGACCCAGTGGCCACCAGTAACTGTTTGGCCAATCAGACAGCTAAAAATGCAGCTAATCAAGAGCCCCCTAAAGACAACCCCCAAGATATCAGTCAAATCCCACTAGCACCGGAATGGCTGGAGAAACCAAGTTATACACTAGAGGAAGACTGGTGGGCAGAACAAGAAGGTGCTACAAAGGATGAACTAGGATGGTGGCACCTATCGGACAACCGAGTCTTCAACCCTGGGAAACTAGCATATCCTATTACTTCCCAACATCACACTCTGTCCCACATGGGAAAAATAGCCCTCACCAATTTGCTCAACAAATATTACTACCTTGCCAGACTCCCATCCCTTACTACAACCATCTGCGCTCACTGCCAAGTCTGTGCCAAGAATAACGTGACAACACAACACAGGCCTGTCCCAGGCATCCAGTACTCAGGAACTTCCCCCTTCAAAGATGTAGAAATTGACTTTACTGAAGTAAAACCATGTAGGCGATACAAGTACCTGCTGGTTATGGTGTGCACTTACTCAGGCTGGGTTGAGGCCATCCCCACACGGACTGAGAAGGCCAGGAAGGTAGTGAAAATCCTCCTAAAAGAAATCATACTCGGTATGGACTACCACTGTTAATTCGGCTGTGATAATGGGCCCCGCTTCACGGCAGAAATTACACAATCTCTGGCTAAAATGTTAGGAATCAAATGGAAACTCCGTACTGCTTATAGACCACCAAGTGCAGGGAAAGTAGAGCACATGAACCAAACCCTCAAAACTACTCTCGCAGGCTGGGCACGGTGGCTCACGCCTGTAATCCTGGCACTCTGGGAGGCTGAGGCGGGAGGATTGCTCTAGGTCAGGAGTTCTCGACTAGCCTGAGCAAGAGCGAGATCCTGTCTCTACTAAAAAATAGAAAGAAATTAACTGGACAACTAAAAATATATAGGAAAAAAAATTAGCTGGGCATGGTGGCGCATGCCTGTAGTCCCAGCTACTCAGAAGGCTGAGGCAGTAGGATTGCTTGAGCCCAGGAGTTTGAGGTTGCTGTGAGCTAGGCTGATGCCACGGCACTCTAGCCCAGGCAACAGAGTGAGACTCTGTCTCAAAAAATAAAAAAAATAAGATAAAAAAATAAAAAACTACTCTCGCAAAGCTGTGTCAGGAAACATAAACTACCCTGGCTATATCTACTTAATCTAGCACTCCTCAGAATCAGGTGTGCCCCAGAGCCAACAGGGTACTCACCCTTTGAAATTCTGTTTGGAAGACCCCCACCCATAATTAAAACTATCAAAGGAGACATCAGACACCTAGGGGAAATAAGTCTACATACACAATTTACCCTCCTATCTAAAACCTTAAAAAAACCCATCACACTGTCTTAGAAAGAGCTCCCATAGCCTCAGGACTCCCAGTCCATCCTCACCAACCTGGAGACTCAGTCTGGGTTAAAGACTGGAAAAAGACACCCTTAGAACCTACTTGGACAGGCCCTTATACTGTTGTTTTAGTCACCCCTACTGCTGTTAAAGTTACAGGTATCACACCTTGGATCCATCACTCTCGAGTGAAAAAGGCTGCGCCTGACAACCGCCTAGACTCCTGGACAGCGCAACAGGACCAAGGAAATCCACTCAGACTCCACCTGCATTGGAAACCCACCAAGGCTGAGATACCAAGGACTGCATCAGGCAAAAGACCAACTGGCCCCAGGCATCAACACCGGACTTATGGCCTTACTACTAGGACTCGGACTCTATACAACAACTCCTAGAGACTGGACAGTGGAGGGGGAGAATAACGTTTGTTATATTATATTGGGCCACTACAGGATGTTTCTTCTACCTTTGGGAATCACTCTAACCTTCTTATGCTTATCTACCAAGGCACACCCAACATGCTCGTGCACAACAGGGAAAGCCTGTGTCCAAATGCCGTGGGGCCCCAGGTACTGTCACTCTGGTGGATTTACCTATACTACCTATATGCCAAGTAGTTGTTATACCATAGCCACCCAGTGTACCTATGGGGGAAAGATGTTTTGGACTGGAACTATTACCAGAGACCCGGGATTATGTCCCTCCCAATACGGAAAGCAGGCATGTTGGACATATTATACCCATGTAGGGATGTCAGATGAAGGGGGAGTTCAAGATCAGGCAATAGATGAGTACAACAAAAAGTTAAAACAGAACTTATCCAAATAGGCTCAGCAACATCAGCACCATACAAACACCCCAAACTAAGTGGTATACAAAAACTTACAGACCTATTGAAACATCCCCACTAATTACTAAGTTCTTAAATATAACCCTTCAGGCCCTACCCAACCATACCTCATGCTGGATCTGTCTCCCACTCCAAAAACGGGTCTGTGTTGGAATCCCAGTACCCCCAGAGTGGAATTGGAACAACAGTACATCAGAAGCAGGGACTAACTGGACTGTTCTCCTAGGGCCAGTAGCCAACAGTGTCAGACTAGCTATTACCCAGAACCAGAACATTACATGTTACAGCCAGACACAAGGTAATGTCACAGTGGGAGAAGTTCCTGGAGAAATTTGCACACAAAACATAACCTCTTCCTCCGGTAATAATACAACCTGTGTCCCTAGAGGAATCTTCTTCCTCTGTGGGAACCAAGCTTACTCCTGCCTTCCAGACAACTGGAGAGGGAGATGTGCACAAATCTTCCTCACACCGGACATATCTGTTTTCAATAACGAAGAGTTAGAAATAGCCTTGAGCCCTCATCCAACAACTTGACAAAAGCGAGCCCTCCTAGCCAGCCTCCTAATTAGGGAAGGGAATAGCCACCAGAATAGTAACCAGAATAGGCGGGTTAGTAACATCATTAAACATTTATTACAAACTATCTAGAGAACTAAATGAAGACATGGAACGGGTAGCAGACTCCCTTCTATCCCTTCAAGTTCAAATAAACTCACTAGCCACGGTAACCTTACAAAACCACTGGGCTCTGGACCTCCTTACTGCTGAAAAGGCGGGACCTTGCACTTTCTTGGGAGAAGAATGCTGCTACTATGTAAATCAGTCACGAATAATGGCCACCAAAGTCAAAGAATTAAGGGAGAGAATTAGAAAAAGAAACCAAGACTTAGAACAATCATGGGACTTCAAACTGGGATCATGGGCTACATGGTTGCTACCCCTAGCAGGATCCATAATAACTATACTCCTCCTAATAACTTTGGGTCCCCTCATTTTTAACTCAATTACAAGATTCATAGAAAACAACATCTCACAAAGGACAGCCCGACTCCTAGTTTTACAAGGGCACCATCCATTACATAATGCATTATAAAAAGAATTTTATAATAAGCATCAAAGGGGGGAAATGATAGAGAAATGAAAAATTCCACTAGACAAAACCCCGCTGCTATGATAAGATAAAAGACAAAGAAACCCAAAAGCAGGCGCTCAGAGTTTGGTGGCGAGTCCACTCTGAGCCCCCGGGCATAATAAAACTTGATTCTCTACACCTTCCTTGTGCAGCTCGGTTTGTTCTCGGTCAGTTCTGCCGTAACAAAACTAAGCTCCTCATTTTCCCAGCCTAGTGGGTTTCTGAAAAGAACATTGTTTGTTGTCTCCTTAGCATCGACGATGATCTTCCCCCCTTTTTAAAGAGGATCCTGGTCTTAGATATACATTTTGGGTGATGTGTGACCTAACCCCCAGCTCCAGGGGAGGCCTTGATTTATCCGTGACAAAGAGCATAATCCCATCCCATCTTCCCCAGTATTGGTTCAGGCATGAGCATGTGAGTAAAGATGGTCTAACCAGAGGAAGCCCAGGCCTCTTTCTGATTGTTTAGGGACATTTTCTCTCACTAGATATGTTAATGTAAAGCCAGCAGTCCTGGTTAGGGCTGGCAGCCATTTTATAAAGTGAGCCAGCTTTAGGATGCAGCTGACATAGTGGAAGGCACACCCGACAGTGTAAAAAGAAAATCAAAGTCTTAGGGCCACCCCCAACTCCTTATGCCAAAGAGAAGCTAAAAGCCTCAGGCCCTTGTGGAAAACTGGCCACCACAGGTCATTCATTAAGGACATTCCTTGCTAACCTCCCAGAAGAACGAACATGCAAATTGTACCTATGTCTAGCACCTAAAACTAAAGCCTGTCCAATTCCACACTAATAATGAATTACAAGTTTATCTCACAGGTAACAGAACTAGAGACAAGACAGAATCGGACATTCTTCCACCTACCCAGGAACATCTACATAATTGATGCTTCCTTCACTCCCTTATTTTATCTAAAATGTAGATTTCTTGGGCCTCACAAAAATGTAACCACTTTGCCTCATAACCCCCACCCACCCTTCCCCACACCTTTGTCCTTCTCTCTGTATGCCTTTAAAATGCTGAAGTTTCCAACTTTCCCTTGGGGAAAACAGCCACAGCTTGTCTGTGATTTGTGTTTTTCCTGGGCGCATCCTCAAAATCTTGGTTTAATAAACTTCCATTGATTGAGATTTTTGCTTCAGTCATTTACTTGGGTAAATAACAGTAAGAAAGAACATTGGTAACACAATTAAGCTACTGGATCAGAACTTGTCTGAAGCCCATGTTATATCTGGAATTATCAGTTAGACAAGCCAATAAATTTCCTTTACTATTTTTTTTTTTTTAAGACTAGTCAAGTGCTCCTTTACTGTTTTTAAAAACCCAAAATAAGTGGTAAAGATCTCAGTCGATGGAGGTTTATTAATCCAAAATTTGAGGATGTGCCCAGGAAAAACACAAGCCACAGATGCATCTGTGACTGTTCCCGCCCCCCCCACCAACCCGCACATCGAAGAGGGATTTGGGAACTCAGTATTTATTTATTGTAAGGCTGGTGGCGGGCACCCCTCCCCTCCCTAATGGAAAAAGAAGAAGCCCACAAGACCTGCCAAGGACAATGACTGCAAGGCCCAGCTAAGTTAAAGGACGACCACACCTGGATGGTTACCCTGGTAAGAGTTTAGGTTCCTAGAGTCCACACATACCACCGGCCCCTCCTATTTCTCAATACCCGCCCTAAAACTGCAATGGAAAATTCCTTGCTCTCCCCACCATACATATTCCTGACAAAGAAACCCCTACCCCCAGCCCTAAAATCATATATAAACCCACTCAGATTTCTGGGCAATGCGACTTTTCGGGTATCTCTTTCTCTCTCCCCCGGGACCCGAAAATCTTGCCCGGGTCCCTCTCTTGGGACTCGTTACCCTCACCCAGGAGCGCCCTAATAAAGCCTCTTTACTTATCCCTTTCAACTCTGCTCGTCTTTCTTTCTCTGGCGCCGGCCAATCCAAAAAACTTTACATTTATTTAATTTATTTTTTGGACGAGTTCTGCTGATATTTTATTTAGAAAAAGATAATCATTGATTTTAAGATTTTAAGTTTTCTTTCTTTTGAATGCCACACTAATTATACATAAGATAGTACCAGATAATAATAAAAGTATTTACACACTGAATACAAAATAAATACAAAGTAATTATGGAACAAATTAGTTATCCATTAATTTGCTTTGCTTTCCCATTGTCCATCCTGTTTCATTTTTCTTTGCCTTTTGTAAATCCTTTTCTTTCTTGTTTTCAAATCGATTTTTGGCTCTGGTGTTACCCACTGTATTTCTATTGGTTTTCCTCAGCTGGTATAATAAAAACATCTGAAGTGGGATCATGTGGAACAAGTGTCTCTGGCTCTTTCTCAGTTTGTGCACCTCTTTCACTTGCTGTTTCTCTTTGTATTTTGCAGCTGTGATGGGTCTTATGACATGTCGATGCATGATTGGTGACTGGTAGTGAGGATTTTCATATAAAGTTGGTCCTCCAAAACTTCCCTGGATAATCTTTATGAGATTTAATACAAAGCGAGGTCCTATTTCTCCAAGAGCAGCATCTTCTATGATCTGGAAATTCCAAAACTATTATTCTGTTATTCTATTATCCAAAATGGTAAAAGTAAACACATGGTCCACAGATGGTTGGCTTTTGAGATGATACCGTGGTATACTAAAGATCCAAATTAAGAGTTCTTTTAACAAAGCATAATGTGGTAATTAATCAAAAGCAGGGTTAAAAGACAAAAAGGGCTGAGAACCTTTCAAACAGTTTCCAGTCATCTTTAGTTCAGCTAGGTTATGAGTATTTTGAACAAAGAATTTAGCAGATGGTCCATGAGGTGAATTTGAAAGCCACATATAGAGATCCTCTTTTTTCTTAGCTTCAGAACAGATGAATAGATGCATTTATTACAGTTTTCCATTTCACAGACCTCATTAATCACAAATAATTTATCTTTACGATCCATTTTAGTATCCGCTTTAGAATGAGGCATCAATATTCTCAAGTCCATCATTAAATGTCTTGTTCTGAAGGTTATTCCTCTGGAAGAAAAGATGAGAATCTGTTCCTTATTTTTCCACTTGCCATTGCACAGGGACCTGGGATAGGGTCTCTCTCTTCTTTCTCCACTTCCTCTGCGATGACAATAATGCTGATGATGCCCTGCTTAGCTGGCAGCTGGCATCTTTTTTGTTTCTTTCTGACTTCTTCAGGTTGGGAACTCAGTATTTAAAGGGAGATGGTATACAGGAAGGCAAAGGAGGGAGGTGAGTAGTGAGGCAAATGGTTACATTCTTATGAGGCCCAGGAAATCTACATCTTACCTAAGATAAAGTGGATGTTTGAAGAGAAAAAGGGAGTAAAATAAGAATCAATTATGCAGATGTCCCTGGGTAGGTGAAAGAATGATTGATCTTGTCTCTGTTCTGAACCTGGGAAGATAAACTTGTGATCAACATTATTAGGGTGGAACAGCCTAGTTTTAGGAGCTAGACTTAGCCTACAGACCCAAAGTTACGATCTGTATGTCCTTGTTTATGGGAGGCCAGCAAAGAATTTCTTTACGAATGATCTGTGGGGCCAGTCCTTCATAGATGCCTGAGGCCTTTTGCCTTTCCGGGAAGATCTGGCTGATGCATAAAGTTAGTAACAGCTATTCATTTGGAAGGGGGTGTTGCATGACTCAGCCTCCAGGATTGATCTTCCCTTTTGCATAAGGAATTGGGTGCAGGGGGGTCCTGAGATTTTTATTTTCCTTTACATTTTACACTAGTATGAGTCTTATGTTACTCTCAACCCAAAGCATTATTTTTTTAGACAGGATCTCACTTTGTGGCACAGGCTGGAGTGCAGTGGCATCATCATAGCTCACTGTAACCTTGAATGCCTGGGTTCAAGAGATCCTTCCCACCGCAGCCTCCCAAGCAGCTAGGACTACAGGTGCATGCCACCACATCTGGTTAATTTTTAAATTTTTTGTAGAGACAAAGGTCTCATTATGTTGCCCAGGTTGGTCTTGAACTTCTGGGCTCAACTGATCCCCCGGTGTCAGCTTCCCAAAGTGCTAGGATTATAGGCTTGAGCTCCTATTCCAGTTTGCCTTCCTGCCTGTTTTGGATCCCAGGGCCACTCGGATTCCTACTTCCTGCCCAGCTGAAAGGCTTTTTTAGCTTGGTCCAGTCTAGCCATCAGGGTTGCCTGGGGTGGCTTGTAGGTTAGGACTGAGGAAAATGAGCTGAACTGTATTTGAACAAATCCCCTTCCTCTCCTTAGCAGCACCCCTCTAATGACACTGGCTGGGCCACTCAGCTTGGAGAGCAATTTCTCCTCTCTTGTTCCTCACACCCAATCAGTCACTAAGTTCTAGTGATTTTCATTCCCCCTATTTCTCACATCCATCCTTCCTTTTCCATTCCTTCTGTCCTAGGAGCACAACTCCTCCCCTCTGTTCTTCCATAAGAGCCTCCTCACTGGCCTCCTTGTCTCCAGAACATATAACCAGGCTAAGCTTCCTTTTATAGCCCTGTTTTCCTTCCTTCACTCATTCATTCATTCACATATACATACATTCATCTATTCAACCAATATGTGTTAAGTGCCTACTATTAACCAGTTCTCTGCTACATTCTTGGGTTACAGTCATGACCTAGCCAGATATGATGCCTGTCCTCACAGAGCTGACATTCTAACTGAGAAGACTGACAACTAAATAAGTTATCCTAATAAAGCTGGTGCTATGGGAGACCTAAGCTGGTGTGGGTGCTAGGGAAGCTGAAAACAGAGGCATGAATTGCAGTTAGCCATGTTGGAGAAGAGGATAGAGGTGGTGATGGTAGTGTTGCAGAAACAGGAGTCAGATCACCTGAGTGAACCTGGCATTTAAATGGCTATGTGGCTGGCATGGTGGCTCATGCCTGTAATCCCAGGTACTCAGGAGGCTGAGGCAAAAGGATCACTGGAGGCCAGGAGTTTGAGATCAGCCTGGACAACATAGCAAGATCCCATCTCTAAAAAAAACTTTAAAAAAAATAGCTGAATGGCCCTGGGTCCATCTGGGCCTCAGCTTTCTCATCTATAAAATGAGCGGACAAGACTACATGACTCAGTACAGAGTATGAGGCACAGAGTAGAAATTTAATAAAGATTTATTTAGTGAATGAAATAATCTAAGAATCCTTCTATTCTAAAATTCTATGAATCCTGTCTTAGTCCATTCAGGCTACCATAACACAATACCATACCCTGGGTGGCTTATACACAACAGAAATTTATTTCTCACAGTTCTGGAGGTTGGGAAGTCTAAGATCAAGGTGGCACAGATTAGATATGTAGTAAGGGCCCATTTCTGCACAGATAGTAGTCTTCTCACTCTGCCCATTTCTACACAGACAGTAGTCTTCTCACTCTAATCTCCCAAAGTGGACAGGATCTCCCTTGGATCTCTTTTATAAGGCCACCAATCCCATTTATGAGAGCTCTGTCCCCGAGACCTATTTGTTAGGTTTACTTAGAGTGGGAACCCGAAAAATATCATAAAGCCTGTGAAACAAAAGCCACAGGATTCTGAAGAGCCCAAGGTTATAAATCTAACTTCGACCACAGACAGCTGCAGCGACGCAGGCTTTCCTACCCGCCCTGATAAAGACAAAGCTACCCCCTCTCCTATCTCTGCAGGTATTAATTACTTCCCCCAGAAAAACCCTCTGTAAAACCCAAGTCTCTCCCCTCCCTTGGGTGGATGCTCTTTGGCTTCCACCCATCTGCACCCAGATGCTCAAAATAAAACAGCATTTTGTTACACATGAGGCTTCGTGTCTCTCTCTCAGCTCTGGACCTAATGCTATTCACTTTCAAAGGGCCCCACCTCCTAACACTATCACAATGGGGGTGAGGATTTCAACATGTGAATTTGGGAGGGCATAAACATTCAGACCATAGCAAATCTCTGATTTCTGTTTCTTGCCTCCTGGTCATTGTTCTATTGGGGCAGGTTAAATAGTTATACAAAGAAAGATTTTATAAAGTCCACTTATTGTGTATCCTTAAGAGTAGAAGAATTTATAAATGCAGGAGTGTGACTGAATCTGACTAAGCCCTGGAGAAAAGGGCATGAAAAATCATGACTAAATGCAATGGTTTATGTAACCTAGGAATCTTGTTCATATGTGTGTATGTATGCGTGTGTGTCTATACACACATGCATGCTAATGTGTAAGAACTCTGATTGAGGGAATACAGGAGACAATAGTGTGCAGACCAGCCCTGAGTGGGGTACACTAAGTGTATAGACTATATACTGAGAGCATCCCCTTAGCTACGGTGATAGGGATAGCTTGTCATCTTAAACCTTTAGGGCCAGGGCCTTGGTCCCCAAAGGTAAGGAAAGGATCATAATCTCCCAGTGATGGGAGATGGGTAACTACCTAGTGGAACAGAGGTATAGTGAAAGATGAGAACTGAAGAAAAGGTGAAGGCAGCAGTCTTTTTTTTTTGGAGATAGGGGTCTCACTATATTTCCCAGGCTGGCCTTGAATTCCTGGTCTCAAGCAATCTTTCTGACTACAGGTGGGCACCCAGCTCCCTTTCTTATTTTTATTTTAATAATTTTGTTTGTTTAAGCAGAGTCTTCTTGAAGACTGTGAACAGTGTCAGCTGCTGATCTTACTAGGTGTCAGTGAGGCACAACTATGACAGCCTGCCCTGGGCTTTCCTAGTGGCACCAGTGAGGGCAGCCAGGGTGTCTGGGCAGCCAGCAAGCTGGCATTGGAGGAGAGGTGACTGGGCTCAGTTGGTTGTAATAGTGGCTTCCATCAGTCCTGGCAAGCACCAATGGCCAGGGACCTGGGGATCTGGGTAAAGCTCATCCTTGTGGAGAAGAGTGGACAGAAGCCAAGAACTGTTCAGTTGGGGCCCTGCATGGAAGAGCAACTGCAGTCTCCAGCAGATTCATACAGCTTAGCGGTGATATAGGCAGCTTTTCCTTTGATTAGTCTTTTGGAACAAAGCATATACGTGGGAAGAAAAGGGAAATGATAGCATGAGGGAATTCTTAACCTTGAAATTGTCTACAAAACTTTGTGCATATGTGATTTTTCAGGGGAGAGGGTCCATAGCTTTCTCTGGATCCATAAGTGGGCGTCTCTGGCCCTTAAAAGCTCAGAATATTTGTATATTATATCCCTAAAACCTGAGTGGGGCTCATCCAGAATCACAGACACATGAGGGCAGGGGATTTTTTTTTTTTCCAGTTCGGGCAATAGTTCAGTTCCATTGTGGGGCAACAGTCCCGTTGGAAGAAGCATATCATTCTAGACTGATGCTGGTTTAGAATATCTTAAAGTAATACAATACTGAAATAATTTGAAAAATATAAACAGTGTGATCCCATAAACATCAAAACAGCCTCAAATATGTACATGCTTGCATATGAAGAGAAAAGTCTGGAAGGATAAACATTAAAATTTTAATAGCAATTACTCCTTAGGAGTGGAATGGAGAATGAGGAGTGAAGTAGAGACATGCACTTCTTACTTTACGTACTTCTGTATTTGAGTTTTTTTAAAATAAGAAAATCATTACTTCGTAATAAAAAACAAAGGGTTTTATAAATAAAACCCTTAACATAAAAAATATGTCAAGATGCTACTTGACATATCCTCAAATGATTTAAAGAAGCTGGATTAAGAGTTATATTTGATTTGTGAGAATGAGCCTGAGAAACTTGCAGGACCTTCCTCTCCTCTTCTACCTCAAATTCAGGGTAGAGTTTGTTCTAAGCTCTGTCACCAAAACATAAGGCTTTCTTGTACTATATCTTCTTTTTACCTGAGGCCCCTTCTCTGCCCAGGGACACTCTCAAACCCTATTACCCTTCTGGTTCATCAACTACTGTTTCTGAAATGCCCAAATTTGGGAAAGGTAGCATGATTTTTGTTGTGGTTTAGTTTCGTAGCCAAACTGGCTGTCCTAAACTCCGAGGGGTGGGCCCCAGAGGAGAGCTGGCTTCCTTTCTTAGTTACCTAGATTCTGCACACCAGATGTTTAGCAGCTGCATAGGGAATCTGAATCCCCCCAACACCTTTCACCCACCTGGGAAGCTTGTTTTAGATCTGCGGCAAGAGCCTGGCTGGGGTGAGCATAAGGGGCTTGATCAGGGCTTTTTGTTAATGTTCACTGAAGCTTATCACTGATGTCTGCGATCAAACATAATTTCTGGGGTAGCATAAGCGTGGCAATATGTTTGATCTTCTTAGTTTTGTCCTAGAATAGCCAATCAACAAATATTTTTTGAATACTATGGGAAGCTTTACCTGATGGCCTTCCTCTAGGTGGGTTAATTATTCTCTCTTCCCTAAACACAGTGTATGGCAATTATTTATTCATTTGTCTCTTCTGGACTAAGGACTCATCAAGGACAGAACCTGTGCCAAACTTACCCCTTCCCTATAACCTCAGTGCCCAGCACCAATTCAGACCTCAGGAAATGTTTCTCTCATGGATTTACTACCTGCTCAGTATAGATGAATAACAGACTCTTTGCCTTTAAATAGCTTTTGGTCCTGTAGGGAAGAAAGACAAGAAACTAAAAAAAAAAAGGAGGAGAGAAGTGCTAGAGTTGAGGAACAGGTGAAATAAGTGCCTTGGGTATGCAGAAGAAAGAATGTGGTTGAACATTACAGGGTCTTGGATGATTTTATGAATTACTCTCAAGCAAGGACCTCTCTAATTTCCTTAGCCTCCTTCCAGTTTTGGTCTACAGCTCCTGACGTGCTCCACACTCACCTCTGTGAAGCTTGTGCCAGGTCCTCCCTCTCTCACATTGTGCAGCAGGCTGGAGTGCCTTTCTCCTCTTGCCTCTGCTGCTTTGCCCCTTCCACTCTCTTTGAATATCCTGCCCTAGAAAGAGGCTTTCTTCTATAGCCTTTCAGGCCAATGGTGGCTAGATGTCCGCAGCCAAAGCCAATTACTGAGATTTCCATCCTGTTTTAATCAGTTATGTGAGCTGGAGGTTTCTTAAGAAGCCAAACCATATCCTGGGAACATCAATAAGTCCTGCAAGTCCAAATCAAGCAGGTGCCCCTGAGGATGTGGGTGGCCTGAGTCAGGAGTACAGGTACTAAGTTCCTGATCCTCTCCCAAGAAATAATTCTAGGTATTCCATTACTTCTCTCCCACTAAAACAGGGAGACCAAATTCCTCCTCATTCCTATCTCTTAGGAAGTAAGTTATACACAGGCTACCTAAATTTATCAGGCCCTGTGCAAAATGAAAATGCAGGACCCTTTGTTAAAAAATTAAGTGATGGGGACAGGAGAACATTAAACCACACCTGACGCCCTCTAAGCATGGGGCCTTGTGCAACTGCACAAGTTGAATGCTCATGAAGCCAGCTGTGGTTACAGGATTGAGAAAGTTGACACTGATAATATGATATGGTTGCTATGAGGAAGTTTGCAGATTGGAGGAAACATTAAATTACACTCACACCAGGTGTGGTGGTGTGCACCTGTAATCCTAGCTATTTGGGAGGCTGAGGCTGGAGGATTACTTGAGCCCAGGAGTTCAAGACCAGCCTAGACAACACAGTGAGACCCCATCTCAAAAAAAATTATACTTAGTAAAATTTTAGCAGTAAGTTATTGAAAGGATGGTTGGTCTTGCTAGAACAGAAAAATGAGCTCTCTCTGTACTATCTCTCAGGCACCCTGCAGAGCTCTGTTTTCACAACATCTAAAAGGACCCCAGCAGACAAAAAGGAAATGTAAATTTTTTTATTTTATGATTGCTAGACCTATTGACTAAGAGTGCCTTTTTAGAACTTGCTTTTATAGGGTTGAGGAGTTCCTGAGAAGTTCCTAGATGGACAGCAGGGGGGACATACTTCAGGCCTCAGAGCCTGCCCAAAATCGTATCTGCCATCAGCCTGCCACTGGAAGGAGTGGATACAACAGTTCACAGTACCCTGTTAATTTGGCTACAGCCATAAACCTTCTTCACCTCCTAAATAAAAAGCCTGAGCACCTGATTGCTCTCTGCCAACACTATCTCCCTCTCTTAGATTGTGTTGGCCCTTTTCTGCCCAAGGGAAAATAAATAAACTTCTTTCTATCCTAATCTTTGTCTGGAGAAATCTTTCTCAAAATTCGCATGTATCCCCACGATGCCAACGAAAATAAGAAAAAAAAAAAAAACTCGCATGTACTAGCTCATACCCTAACAGGTATATAATAATGAGACTGTACATAGACATCACCTGCAGCTGTCTAACCAGGGCTCTGGGCATCAGATATCTCAATGGAAAGGAGTGGGGCAAAGAATGGATCAGCTTCCGGAAACATGGGTTCTAGACTTAGCCCTGCCACTAACTCGCTGTGCAACTTCTGGCAAGTTATTTCTTTCTTTCTTTTTTTTTTTTTTTGAGACAGAGTCTGGCTTTGTTGCCCGGGCTAGAGTGAGTGCCATGGCATCAGCCTAGCTCACAGCAACCTCAAACTCCTGGGCTTAAGCGATCCTACTGCCTCAGCCTCCCGAGTAGCTGGGACTACAGGCATGCACCACCATGCCTGGCTAATTTTTTCTATATATTTTGAATTGGCCAGATAATTTCTTTCTATTTTTAGTAGAGATGGGGTCTCGCTCTTGGTTAGGCTGGTCTCGAACTCCCGACCTTGAGCGATCCACCCGCCTCAGCCTCCCAGAGTGCTAGGATTACAGGCGTGAGCCACTGCACCCGGCCCCAAGTTATTTCTTTCTATGTGTATCTTTTTCTTCACCTGTATGAAAAGGATTTGAATTAGATTTTTAAGCTCTCTTCTACTTGCTGTGATTCCAAATGAGTGGCATCCCCTTCAAAGAGGCTGTAACATATTCCTTTTGATAGCAAGGTCTTGCCTTCTGAGAGCAAATCTGATTTCTGGAAATAGACAATGATTTGCAGCTAACTCTGGTAAGGGTAGTAATGTTTTTGGTAAAAATTGAACTGTGGTCTAAGTCATGTGATTTTATAATTTAAAAATGATTTTAATTTTTGGCTGACATAACTTTTGATACAGTCAGTTCAGTGTTTTTCCTTGAATTTGTAACATTGAGAGGCCTTAAATTCATTCTAATGTTTCAATTTCCTTAAAATATCTTTTGAATTCTAGACATACTTTCAGAGGCAATTTAAAAGTAATACAAGAAAAAGCATCACATAACATAATAATCACAACTTATACAATAGGACAGAAAACTGTTTCAGTTGAGGACCAGGTATATGAAAAGCCCCACAAGTAATCAAGAGCCATGTAAAGTAAATATCAACTTAAATTAGTCTTTCCTAAAAATACTATTTAGGAATGGGGCATATAAAATGTTAAACTCACTAGATTTTAGAATTAAAGACAGGAGAATAAAATAGGCAGAAAAGGAAAAGACAGAGGAGAAAGAAAGATAAGTACAAGGGAAAGAAAGAAATAGAAGAGTTGTGGGGATTGGAGTTGAACAGTAAAGGGAACTTCAACTTTACCTGTAATTTTTTAAAAATAAAAAAGGTGAAGCAAACATGGTGATAAATAAGGACAATTCTGGGTGGAGGTGACATGAAATTGTCTATACTTAAAAATATTCTCACAATATCAAAAAAGGAAAAAAAAAAAGAAGTAAATTGTACTCTGGTCTGGTCTCTGTGTCTGGTAGATCACGGCCCTTTGAAAAGTCAGTTATGGTTCAGAGCTCTTGCGTCTTGAGATTTCCAAGAGTGAAGCAATTATTTACAGCCAAGCTAAGGTGAAGGTTCTGTTTCTCTCTGAATGGGATGACTTTCTTTGACCAGAATAATACATGGCTCACTCTACCTGGGAGACCAAGGTTTGTGACTTAGTGTTGCTCATCCCTAAGTGGGTTCCAGCTCAGGTGAGGAGAGGAATGGGGGAAGGAAAAAGCAGCCCAGTCAGCATCAGTTGGAATCAGCTGTTGTCAGACATGGGCTTATGTTTGACCTCCAGCATGTCCCTATACAACCGTGTGTGGGGAATAGAGAACAAGATAAGGACAGGGTTGTGCACTTCTGGATTTGTAGCTTCTGGTTTGCAAACAACTTTCTCTTTACCTTGTCTAGAATGCCATGGCTATTCCCCATCTCCTTCTCCAGATCCTACCCTTCCAGGAGCCTGCTTAAGTCCTGCCTCCTCCAGGCCCACTGTTCTCTAGGCTACCTCTGGGCTCTTGCCTTCTGCCAAACAAAAGGGGGTCCTCTGGCCAGGGGCTGCAACGGGCAAGATTAACTGCCCTGGATTGTCATCTCTTGAGGTGCCTGTGGAAAGCCAGTCCTACCCCATGTTGCTGCAAATTCCTCTACCTGTTGACCCAGGCCATAGAGCTCCAAGATAATGTTTCTAGTTAATGCTTTTCTTCAGACAAGGAAGGTCTCTCTGATGGTCTGAGTTCTAGGGGAAGGCAGAGTGGGAATAAATTACAAAATAGAATTTAAGCTACATTCTGCCTCAAAATATCTCCCCTTAATTAGCCAGGTTCCAAAGCTTGTCTCTTGGGTCACTAGGGCAGTGCAAATGATCTCAGACATGAGAGTAGCAATTAAGTTGGTAGCAATTAGCGCTGCTGGACTGGATTAGTTTTCTATTTTCCTATCTAAGGGCAGAACTCTGAGGAAGGGAATAGAGGAAGAAACAAATAAAGAAGTGTCCAGAGAGCTTTGGGACATGATGTCAGGAGGGCAGATTCTGCTGAAGCTGGCCATGGGACACCGAGAGGGAAGAAGGCACTAATGAAAAAGGTCTAGAGAAGCCCTGGTCATAAATCTGCCTCTCTTCTCAAGATTGTCCTCTTATGAATGGATCTGAAGAAAGGCACTTCAGAGACTGAGCAGATCATTCTGAGAGATCCTTTAACCAGCCTCATCCATGACTTGAGGGGAAAGTATTAGAAAGACAAGGCCAATTAAGCAAGAAGGATTCACCAACATCTGAAGTGGTTAGTTCTTGCTTTCTGTCTTTGGTTAACCTAGTCCCAGAGGGTCAGAATCCCTGCTAAGCCATAAACCAAAAGCTTACAGCTCTCCTGGCCAAGCCCATGATGGCCAAGCCACCATCACTGTGGCCTAGACAACTGAATGTCTCTTAATTGACATCCCTCCCTCCATTCTGTCCTCTTCCATATTCCCTATATAGTAGCCAGAGTGATATTTTTTTTCTGAAACATAATTCAAATCACAATAGTCCCTGCTTAAAACCTTTACTAGCTTACCATTGTTCTTGAAATAAAATTCAAATTTCCAACAAGATCCTGCTACCCTCTCTGATCTCATCTGACAGAGTCTCCTTCTAAATCACTGCATTCTAGACATACTGTACTCCTGTTCCTAGAATATGCCAAACTCTTCCCCACCTCAGGCATTTATACCTACTATTTCTCTGGCCCTAAATGTTCTTTCCCTGGACTTGAACTTGATTCCCTCAGTTCTTCACATGGCTAGACAATTGGTAACCTTTGGATCTTCGTGCAAATATCAACTCCTTCTTTGACCACTCTATCTACAAGTGTCTTTCCCCAGTATCTCTCTATCCTGTTCATCCTATTTCTTCATAGCATTTATCACAATTCTTAATTATCTCTGTTTATCTCTGCATTGGCTTTCCTTCCTTTGTAGAATCTAAACCCCGTGAGGGCAAGTATCTTGCTGTCATATTTGTTTTGCTACCCCCAGTACTAAGCAATGCCTGGCACAAAGCAGGCACTTAATAAAGATTTGATGAAAGAATGAATGAGAAGAAAAGAAAACCAACAACAGGTCAGGGGCAGTGGCTCATGCCTGTAATCCTTAGCACTTTGGGAGGCCAAGGCAGGAGGATTGCTTGAGTTCAGGAGTTCTAGACTAGCGTGAACACGAGCAAGAGCCTGTCTCTATAAAAAATAGAAAAATTAGCTGGGCATGGTGGCACACAACTATAGTCCCAGCTACTCAAGAGGCTGAGGCAGGAGGATGGCCCGAGCCCAGGAGTTTGAGGTTGCAGTGAGCTATGATGATGCCACTGCACTCTAGCTGGGGTGACAGAGCAACTCTGTCTCCAAAAAAAAAAAAAAAGAAAAGAAAAGGAAAACTAACAACAGAAGATTTGTTGGTCCCCTTGGACCAATAGGACCAACAGGACAGGTTATAAATCAGATTGGAGGTGAGTTAATGTCCTTTCCTTGGCCTTTGTTCTGTCATATTGGGGCTTGGAAGACATTTCATCAACATCCCTTATCTAAGTGCTAGGATAGACTCAGAACTTTGGCTTTTCTTAACATCTTTGATCTTGTCCTTGACCAAGAAACTTAAAAGAGATGATCTAATTTGTGGATAAAAGTGACTGGCCCTGAGTCTGGAGTGGGACTATAAGAATCACAGGGCTTTAGAACTAGAGAAGATCTTAGGGGGGGTCATCTTGTCCAGGGTACCTAAACCGGACTGTGCATTACAGTCAATAGGGATGCTTTTCCTACCCAACCTAACAGTACTTTATTAAGACATAATTTATATGTAAGAAAATGCACAAATTTTAAGTATCTATCTTGATGAATTTTAACTTGTACATATACCTGTGTAACTACCACTCAGATAAAAGTATAGAGGATTTCTTCCATTCCTAAAAGTTCCCTTGTGCCCCTTTCCAGTCAATACCCATTTCCACCCTTTAGAGGTAACCTCTATTCTGATTCCTACCACTAGATCGGTTTTGCTGGAATCATACTGAATAAAATCTTTTATGTAAGACTTCTTTTGCTCAACACAATATTTTTTTTTTTTGGTATAACAGAATACCTGAGAGTCAACATAATAATTTGAGATTCTATCCTTTCTGTTATGTGTTTGCAAACAACTTTTGTGTTGTTATCCTTTCTGTTATGTATTTGCTGGCCTGGCTCAGTCCAATTTGCGATGGTAGGAAAAACAAAAACAACCCAAACAGTATTTACTTCACTTCCTAAGCCATGGTTTTATAATTCCTATTTGTTATTTTTTATTGCTAATTGATATTCTACTGTGAATATACCACATTTGTTCATCTATTCTCTTAGGGGAGCTTTTACAAAATATAAACCCCAAAACCTTCCCTAGTCCCACTGAATTTGAATCTCCAGGGGTAGAACCTGGGAGACCTGTTTTTTGTAAGCTTCCAGGTGATTGTGACGTACAGCCATGTGTGAGAAACACTGATCTGGTCCATCCACGCTGGTTCCACAGATGTGGAAACTGAGGCCTAGAGTAGGAAGGGAGTTTCCCAAGTAGACACTTGAATCAGTAAGAGCCCAGACGAGAACCTCTTCCACTGTACTGTTCTTTTCACTGTAACACAACTCAAACTGCTTGTTAGTGACAAAGGCAGAGGCATGAATCATAATGGCTTCCACTTATTGAGTATCTGCTATATGCCAGGCTCTGCTCTAGGCACCTTATGTATATTTAATACTCTTACCAAGCTGAGGAAACTGAAACCCAGAGCACAAGGTCACAGAGGTAGTAAGTGACAAAGAGAGGGGTCAACCCCAGGTCTGTCTAACTCCAGAGCCACACAAGAAGGTTGGTATATTTCCTGAGGTGAAAAGAAAGAAAACTACAAACTCCTTGGTTTGCTGGCCTGGCTCAGTCCAATTTGCGATGGTAGGAAAAACAAAAACAACCCAAACAGTATTTACTCCACTTCTTAAGCCGTGGTTTTATAATTCCTTCAGTTCTGTATACGAGTACTCCAACAGTGAAATCTGTCAACTGTCTGACTAAAAATATGCCAGCTAAGGGCAGGGTGATCTGTTGGCTTAATCCCTAGCTCTTCCTCCTCTACTGACAAGTCTCCCCACTGCGTGGGGACTGTAAATGCTGCCAGTGGGGCTGTCAGAGATGGCTGTCCACATCTGGAAAGCAAGCTTTCCAAAGTGAAAAGGGCCCTGACCCTTTCTTCGGGGAATAAACCCACCCCAGCAATCAGGGACTAGAATGAGTCACAGACACATCTGCTAGTTGAGATGCTGAATCCGGAGTCCTCAGAGTCTGACGGTCTCCATTTTCCAATAAGGAGGGTGTCTGAGAAGTATGAGGGAAGAGGCTGACATAGGGAAGTGGAGATCTCTCTTTTGCAGCTGGCGGGGTTGGGCCAGCAGGATGGGAAAGAATGGAGGGGAAGAGAAGAAAGCTTGTGGATGCTGACAAAGACTCTCCTTGACCAAACTTTAGTTAGGTATCTCTGAGCTTTCTTCTCAACTAGTACTCGAATTTGGCCCCTGGTCCTATCTTTGGCCTGCTTAGCCCAGTTTTAGCAAGAATCCTCGCACCCTTGGTATCTAATCAAGTTCCTCAACCCTCACCTTTGATGCACAGTACAAGTCCTTGACCTGCCTTTAGCAAGAATCCTCCTTGATGTCTCCTCTTAGCAATTTTCCATTCCCTGACTCCCTCACTCTGATCTTTGGCTATAAATCCCCAGTTGCCTTTGCTGTGTTAGAGTTGAACATGAAATCTCTCCCCTGTTTCAATATCCCTATTGCAATAGTCTTGAATACCCTTTTCCTTACCGTTTAAACACGCATCAGAATATTTTAACAACACTAAATTTTTTTTTTTTTTTTTGGTTTATGTTGCCTAGGCTGGTCTTAAACTCCTGGCCTCAAGTGATTCTCCCACCTCAGCCTTCGGAGTAGCTGGGATTATAAGTGTATACCATCGTACCTGAAGCAACACTAAAATTATTTGATCTCTTGGGCTGTATCTATATACATAGACTGATTTGACTATTGTGACTGAATTATTGGCTCATCTAATTCTTATGCCTAAGAGATGCCAAATTGAATAATATTTTAATGAGCGGTTTTGGTTTTACGTAGACAGCCTGCTTCAGGACCATTCTGAGACCAAGAACCATATGGCAGTCCCAGGCTCTACGTAAAGGGCCCTAAGTTAGAATTTGAAAGAAGGCTTGAGGCTGCATCCCTTCTCAAGAAACAAAAGGAACAAATCATTCAGGTAGCTGCTTGTCAGTATGAAATCTGTCTCCCTGTTCCACTGAAACAGAGGTCAGAGTCCAGGCTTCCCAGATAGTCATTCCCACAGTGTATAAGGAATACAATGTTGGTGGAAACTGCTAAATGATTGTTTTTTTTTTCTTCTTCTTGTTTTTCTTTCTTTCTTTCTTTCTTTCTTTTTTTTTAAGACAGGGCCTCACTCTGTTGCCTGGGCTATAGTGCAGTGGTGTCATCATTGCTCACTGCAGCCTCGAACTCCTAGGCTCACATGATCCTCCTTCCTTAGCCTCCCGAGTAGCTGGGACTATAGGTGCATGGCACCACACCCGGCTAATTTTTAAAAATTTTTTGTAGAGATGGTGTCTTGCTATGTTGCCCAGGCTAGTCTCGAACTCCTGGCCTCAAGCAATCCTCCCAGCTCGGCATTCCAAAATGCTAAGATTACAGGTATGAGCCACCGTGCCCTGCCTAAATGATTACTTTAAATCTCCTGACATCATTCCCTTCAGCTTGTTTTATCTTTCACTCAACAAAGTCCTTACTGGGTACTATATTTTGGTTTTGTTCTTCAGAAACCACTTCTTTTCCTTTTCTTTCCCTTAGTAATCATGCTGTCTTTTGATTTCTGAATTCCTTTTACTTGGAGTGCATTCTGCATAAGCACTCACTAAGCATAGCCCAAGCCGAGCTGATGGTCTGTGACAGCTCTCAACAAATTTACAGCAGAAAGAAGAGAAGAGGCTTTAATGTCAGATGAAATTTTCTGCAGAAAAGGATCAAGTCAGTACCAATGAAATACAGCAGAATAAACCTTAAGAATATGTATGAATTAGTTCTGTTTGGAGAAAGTAGAAAAGGTTTTGAGATAGACACCTACAAAAGTATTTTTTGCAGTGGGTCAAAATCTCTTGATCCCACTAAGGCCCCCAAAATAACCAAAGAAAATAAAAAAATGATTCCAATGTGCCATCCATTTATCCTCCTTGAGCCTTTCCAAAGGAAACAATGGAACAAATGTCCAATGTCACTGAAGTAGAGCAAATTCACCCATAATGGAAAACATTAACCTGAGATTTTTTTAATGGGCATTAAAATGTGTCAAAAAGGGCATCCATTCTGAAAAATCAAACACTTAGAAAAGAAAAGGAAGGTTGGTGATAAATGGAATTTTGGCTGTTTCCGCTCTAATAAATATGAAATGAGGCCATGGTAACCTGTTCTTGCATGCTCGTCACATTTTACCTTCCTCCTCTACTATTCTATTTATCACCTTTTCCAGTTCCCCTCCACAGAGAAAACCCCACACTCAAAATCTAAGGCAGTGATCTGTCTAGAGAGTTTGGGCACATGATTTTTTATAAATGGGAAAGAGGGCTGGGTACAGTGGCTCACACTTGTAATTCCAGCACTTTGGGAGGCTGAGGTGGGAGGATTGCTTGAGGACAGAAGTTCAAGACCAGCATGGGCAACACAGTTAGATGTCATCTCTACAAAAAGTTAAATAAATAAATCATCCAGGTGTTGTGGCATGCACCTGTAGTCCCAGCTACTCAGGAGGCTGAGGTGGGAGGATCACTTGAGTCTAGGAGTTAGATGCTGCAGTGAGCTATGATTGCACCACTGCACTCCAGCCTGAGCAACAGAGTGAGACTTTGTCTCTAAAAAAAAAAAAAAAAAGAAAAAAAATAAAGAAAAAATCAACAAAACCAAAAGCTAGTTCTTAGAAATGAGAGAGTGCCGAATCCTAACCACTAGACCACCAGGGAGGCTTAGTTCTTAGAAATGACCAATGTGGACAAGATGTGGTGGCTCACACCTATAATCCTAGCACTCTGGGAGTCCGAGGCGGGAGGATTCCTTGAGCTCAGGAGTTCAAGACCAGCCTGAGCAAGAGTGAAGCCCCGTCTCTTCTAGAAATAGGAAAATTAGCCAGGTGTTGTGGCACGTGCCTGTAGTCCCAGCTACTCTCGAGGCTGAGGCAAGCGGATAGCTTGAGTCTAGGAGTTTGAGCTACAATGATGCCACTGTACTCTACCCAGTGTGACAGAGCAAGACTCTGTCTCAAAAAAAAAAAAAAAAAAAGACCAATGTGATTGATGAATCTCTGGTAAGACTGATCAAGAGAGAAGAACAAATAAATAATATTAGGAATGTAAAAGGGAACATAACTATAGATGTATCAGGGATAAGAAATCAAATTTAAGGCCGGGCGTGGTGGCTCATGCCTGTAATCCTAGCACTTGGGAGGCCGAGGTGGGCGGATCGTTTGAGCTCAGGAGTTCGAGACCAGCCTGAGCAAGAGCGAGACCCCATCTCTACTAAAAATAGAAAGAAAGGATCTGGCCAGCTAAAAATATATATAGAAAAAAATTAGCCAGGCATGGTGGCGCATGCCTGTAGTCCCAGCTACTCGGGAGGCTGAGGCAGTAGGATCACTTGAGCTCAGGAGTTTGAGGTTGCTGTGAGTTAGGCTGACGCCACGGCACTCACTCTAGCCCAGGCAACAAAGCGAGACTCTGTCTCAAAAAAAAAAAAAAAAAAAAAAGAAATCAAATTTAAAAAATTTATGTCAATGTGTTTAAAAACTGAGGTAAGGGGCCAAGTGCAGTGCCTCAAGCCTGTAATCCTAGTGCTTTGGGAGGCATAAGTGGGAGGATCACTTGAGGCCAGGAGTTGGAGGCTGCAGTGAGCTGTGATTGCACCACTGCACTCCAGCTTGGGCAACAGAGTGAGACCCTGTGTCGAAAATAAATGAAAAAGAAATGAACCAATATTACATATGCAGACTGATCCTCAAATCTTAAATTTTTTTCTGTGAGAGTCATTAAAAATCTGATACTACAAACAAATTTCTGAAGACATTTAAAGAAGCGCTAAAAATGTGACTCTGGGGTCAAGGTTGATATTTAGGACTGCTTCTATCTTAGGATAATTGATTTTTATTTTTTACTGCTAGGAAATAGAAAAAGCATGGTAAAGAGAAATAAGAAGCCACTAGTTAGCAAAGATTGATTGCTTCCTTTACACTAAACTCTTAACTACTCTGACCCATAAAAGTGAATCAAATAAACCTGTTTAACTTTCCAAGAAAATGGGATGACTGTCAAGTTTTAAACTTTCCTAAGTAGCAGCAGCTTCACTCATTCTAGAAGCAGATTCAAGTTGCGACCTAAACTTATATGCTTCCCCCAAAGAGCCAAGGCACTTCATTTTTCATCTTATAGCAGAGGAGATTTGCTGCTTGTCCGTAATTTCAAAGTTAAGAACAAGAAAACAACCAATCATACTACAAAAATCATTCACTCCATCTCACAGGCAGGAAGATTCTTGTAGACTCACAATGAAAAGAGGAAATGTTTCATTAGCTGAAAAGCAGCAGTAAGCAGGATCAGGAGAGTAGGTTTTATAAAAGAAGCAAAAGTCAAGGGTATCCTTTATTTTACAGAGGAGATCTCTAGCAACCCAGGTCATTTGAACCTTAAACTCAGAGAAGGAAATAAAATCTCTGTAGGCAGAAGAAAAAAAGAAAGTTGTTTCCTTCTACTTACAGTGCAAGTGACTATGCCCTTTATCAGCCTCTTTAAGGGTGGCAGCCAGAGCAGAGCGTCTTTCCTGTCCTTGGGTAGCAGAGGCAAGGCATGTTGCTGTGAGATTTTTTAAAGAGAACAGGAGCTCCCAGCAGTTGACTTCCTCATCTCATCTCTTTGGTTTCCACCAAGCAAAACTCCTGCTTTCATATTCATCCTGGTTGCCACAAGTCTTGTGGTCTGGTCTCCCTCTATTTCTCCCTAGACTTTGGAATTGAATTGATGTTGACACTGAGGTTAAAAGGGATTATTAGTAGGGAAGTGACTCTGCTGAGGATACTGCATGGGCAGAGTTTCATGAGAATTCAATTCAGAATGGATCTCTGGAGACAGAATAAAACTTTGGCCTAGTGAGTTAACATAAAAAACCCAATCCTTCCAAAGAAGGGTTTTACTCAGAAATTCGTTGTGTTGGCTGGGCATGGAGACTCATGTCTATAATCCTAGCACTCCGGGAGGCCGAGGCGGGGAGAAAAGCTTGAGCTCAGGAGTTTGAGACCAGCCTGAGCAAGAGCAAGACCCTGTCTCTACTAAAAATATAAAAATTAGCCAGACATCATGGCATGTACCTGTAGTCCCAGCTACTTCGGAGGCTGAGGCAGGAGGATTACTTGAGCCCAGGAGTTTGAGGTTGCTGTGAGCTAAGCAGACACCAGGGCACTCACCCTGGCAACAGAGTAAGACTCTGTCTCAAAAAAAAAAAAAAAAAAAAAGAAAAGAAAGAAATTCTTTGTGAGTTAAGGAGCAGTTGGTGGAGAAGTTAAATCTCAGATGGGCAGATTCCTAAGTCCCAGCCTGCCTTATTAGTAAAATCTCTTTGGAAATTTTTTTGGGAAATATTGGTCTCAGAATTTTCAGATTTCTATTTAGATTTTCACCAGTTCAAGGGGCTTCTCTCTGCTAACTCCATAACCTATTAGGATGTAGCTCTCTTCTTCTTACTCATTTGGTTTTTCCTTGAATCAACTAAAATATACAAGGTCATTCCTCACTGCAGGTATGAGTGGGAAAAAAGAAAAAAAAAAAAGAAAAGAATTTACAAGGTCATGTGAAAGCTGATTATACAAATTGAGTCATTCTTGTCATACTTAACTAAATCAGAGTCAAGGGGCCGGGGGAAAGAAGCACTCAGGGCACAAAGCATCTGCTCTAAGAATTAAATTTTCTACAAGCCTAAGTGCTGAAAAGCCCTGCTGTAATCCTAAAACCAATTTTACCTAGTAGCTGCTGAAATGACCTGCTGTGACTCTAAGACTAGTTATACCTACCACCATAACTCACCAGTCAGAGCTTGCCAGCTCCCAAAAGTTTCCCTAGTGCCAATGAGCTTTCTTTCATGACAATACATAACATTTCTCTTTGTGATAAAACTCCCAATCTTCTCTCCATTCCTCAGACATACTGAAGACTGCCTGGTCTATGTGTATGCCCCAAATTGCAGTTGTTCCTTCCAAACTAAAATGTTTTCAATTTAGAGATTCACCTCTACATTTTAATTTAACTTCAGCAGTCACAATTTATTAACCTCTGGATGATGTGAAGCTCAGAGACTTTCCAGAAGAAAGTAAGTTAAAACAGAGCTCTGCAGCAAGCATTGTCTGTTTATCCTTATCTGTAGAAACCAATTTCTTTTTGGTGGTTTGTAGAGATGAAGACAACTGGAAAGACAAATAAATAAGGAGTCAGGAGACCTGGATTCCAGTTTAGGCTTTGTTATTTTCTCTCTGTGATCTTGGGCAAGTCGCATAAACTGTCTGAACCCCACAATCTCATCTACCTACCACACTGGGCTGAAAAGATCAGATGAGATGACGTAGACACCTTGAAAACTGTGAAGCATTCCACAAATGTGAATGTTTTCTAAATTTTAATTCTCTCTTTTTTTTTTTTTTTGAGACAGAGTCTCACTCTGTTGCCCGGGCTAGAGTGCCATGGCGTCAAGCTCACAGCAACCTCAAGCTCCTGGGCTTAAGCGATCCTCCTGCCTCAGCCTCCCAAGTAGCTGGGACTACAGGCATGTGCCACCATGCCTGGCTAATTTTTTTCTATATATATTTTTCGCTGTCCAGATCATGTCTTTCTATTTTAGTAGAGACAGGGTCTCGCTCTTGCTCAGGCTGGTCTCAAACTCCTGACCTCGAGCGATTCTCCCGCCTCGGCCTCCCAGAGTGCTAGGATTACAGGCGTGAGCCACCGCACCCGGCCAATTTTAATTCATTATATGACCCACAACTAAGCCCTTTGGATAGATAAGGAATTTGAATATGAGGTTGGCAGAAGAAGAGCAACATCCTGAGTCTGATGAATATTGGGTGATGGGATGGGCAATGGGGGTTGAGTGAAGTGGAAAAGAAAAATGAAGGAAAGAAAGCAGAAAAAACATCAAGTTTCTAGAGAAAGCCTTGGCTCGGTGCTAATTGGGGCTTATACCCCTAAAATATAATTATGCTCAAGTATAGAGCAATGGTATGTAAGTGAACAATCAAAAATTACTTCCTTAAAAGGAATTAGCCAGGAGAGGAATCTGGGAAGATGAGAGTAGGAAGCACCAGGAATCTGTCTCCTTACCTAGATAAAAATCGCACTGGCAAGAATCTGTAACTATTTTGGAACTCTGGAGTCTATTAAAGGCTGCAACTTCCAGGGGAAGGCTTGGATGGTAAAGTGAGGTTAATTTCAGTCAAGTCCAGCAATTAGCACAGAAGCAGCGACCCATCCCCCAATCCCAGCCTCATCATGGCAGGCAGCTGTGCACATGCTCCCGGAGCAGCTTACACAAAGCTTGGGGGAGCCAGAGTGGGCAAAAAGGATCTTGCTCTGATCACTACTGCTTCTGATCACTTAGGTAAGGACAAAGAGGCCAGGGCCATTGTTGTTGCTCCTTCCCCATTGTTGCAAGCCCCTACCCCTCCTGCTGAAGTGACCTTCAGGGGATTTAAAGAGTGCCCTTCACTTTTTCCTCCCTTTGTTTTTTCTATTTTTCCCCTTTGGGAGGCATTAAAGACTAGGGCATTTAAAAATAACTACATATATAGGGAAAATTAGAAAGTGACTACACATGCCCAAGGGAAGGCACAGGCTCAGGAAAGACCTGAGAAGACTTTACCACAGGCTGATTCTTGGCACAGAGATAGCCTACAACAATCAACAAAATAAACAAAAGAAAACCCCAACAATAACAAACCAAAGCCCAAGGAAGGGAGAGAACCTGATTATTATTAATAGAGTTACCATATTATTCGATGCAAATGTCCAGTTTTCAACAAAAGAATCACAAGGCATACAAAGAAACAGGAAAATATGGCGAGTCAAAGGAAGTAAATAAATCAACAAAAACTGTCCCTGTGAGGGCCGGGCGCTGTGGCTCACGCCTGTAATCCTAGCTCTCTGGGAGGCCGAGGCGGGCGGTTTGTTTGAGCTTAGGAGTTCGAGACCAGCCTGAGCAAGAGCGAGACCTCGTCTCTACTAAAAATAGAAAGAAATTAGCTGGCCAACTAAAAATATATATAGAAAAAATTAGCCGGGCATGGTGGTGCATGCCTGTAGTCCCAGCTACACGGGAGGCTGAGGCAGTAGGATCACTTAAGCCCAGGAGTTTGAGGTTGCTGTGAGCTAGGCTGACGCCATGGCACTCACTCTAGCCTGGGCAACAAAGTGAGACTCTGTCTCAAAAAAAAAAAAAAAAAAACTGTCCCTGTAAAAGACCTGATGGCAGATCTACTACACGAAGACATTAAAACAATTGTCTTAAAGATGCTCAAAGAACTAAAGGAAGATGTGGAGAGAGTCAAGGAAACAATGTATGAACAAAAGGGAAATATCAATAAAGAGATGGAAAACCTAAAAAGAAACCAAAGAGAAATGCTGGAGCTATAAAGTACAATAACTAAAATAAAAAAAATGCACTAGAGGGATTCCAAGGCAGATCTGAGCAGGCAGAAGAAAGAATCAGTGAACTTGAAGATAGAAGTCTGAGGAACATAAAAGAGATTGAAGAAAAGTGAACAGAACTATGTGACATGTGGAACACCATCAAGCAGAACAACATATTCACGGTCCCAGATGACTGGGAATCTCAGAAGAGAGAGAGAAAAGGACAGAGAGAATATTTGAAGAAATAATGGCTGAAAACATCCAAAGTTTAATGAAAGACTTGAATATAAACATGCAGGAAGCCCAATTGTCAGGTATCAGTCTGAAATGTCAGTTCTTGGTATGCTCATGGCCAAAGAATGACCAGATGCACCGAAGTAAGGCAAACACAAATAAGAGCTTTATTGAGGAGAGGAAGATAGGATTATAGAGCAAGAGCAAGATATAGGTTTACAGAGTCGGGTACATACACCACAGATGATGACCGGATCCATTGTTGCAGCAAAGGCAGAGTAAAAGGAAGGGCAAAAAGGGCCTGGTTATGGTCTGCATCTTGTTTTATAGTGCCTCACCTCCCTTGTGGTTCAGAGGTCACCATGGAACCACTTTGATTGGACAGTTGGGAGTTGCATGACCTGAGTCTTACCACGCATGTGGGTTGTTTTAGATCACTTTCCAGACTCTATCATACCTATGCTGCTTGGCCCATGGGTTAGAGAGTCTTCTGCATTCTTTTGCAGTTGGTGCGCTAAGTGCTGATTGGCAGATTCATAAGGTGTTCCCTCCTAACCCAGGTATGGAAGTTGCTTGGGAAAGGATTAAGGTGGGGCAGGACCAAGATGGGGGCCTGAGGCCCACCCTTGTCCTTCTTCCCAGGTGGGGCAATTGGACCAAGGCAAGATGCCCACTTTCATCCCTAGGAGACCTGGAATCCCTCGTTATCTACCTAACACAATGAATTCCCAGTAAGATGAACACAAAGAGACCCACACAAAGACACATTATAATCAAACTTTTGAAAGCCAAAAACAAAGAGAGAATCTTGGAAACAGCAAGAGAGAAGTGGTGACTCATCACATACAAAGAATCTTTCATAATATTATCAGCAGATTTCTCATCAGAAACTTTGGAGGCCAGAGGGCTTCCATTCAAAATGTGGAAAGAAAAAAACTGTTGGCATTTTGTCATGACAAGGGGTCCATTCGTCATCTGTGGCAAATGTATCTTGCTCGCACTCTGTAAACCTATATCTTACTATTCCTCTATAATCCTATCTTTCTCTCCTCAATAAACCTCATTTTCATGCTTTAAAAAAGAAAAGAAAAAGAAAAAAACTGGCAACCAAGAATCCTATATCCAGATTCTCTCAAGTGATGCAAAAAAAGCATTTGACAAAATCCAACACCGTTTCATAATAAAAACACTCAACCCAAGAAGGAAACAACCCCATCAAAAAGTGGGCAAAACACACAAATAGAAGTTTTTCAAAAGATAGACAAATGGCCAAAAAACATATGAAAAAATGCTCAACATCACTAATCAGCAGAGAAATGCAAATTAAAATTACAATGAGATACCATCTTATCCCTGTCAGAATGGCCATTATTAAAAAGTCAAAAAACAATAGATTCAGAGAGAAAGGAATGCTTATATACTGCTGGTGGGACTGCAAATTAGTACAACCTCTATGGAAAGCAGTATGGAGATTTCTCAAAGAACTAAAAGTAGACCTACCATTAGATCCAGCAATCCCACTACTGGGTATCTACCCAAAGGAAAAGAAGTCATTTTATCAAAAACACAACTGCACTCAAATGTTTATTGAAGCACAATTTACAATTGCAAAGATGTGGACTCAATCCAGGTGCCCATCAATTAATGAGTGCATATAGAAAATGTGGTGTGTATACACACACACACACACACACACACACACACACACACCATGTAGTACTACTCAGCTGTGAAAAGGAATGAAATCATGTCTTTTGCAGTAATATGGATGGAATTAGAGATCATCATCCTAAGTGAAGTTTCTCAGGAATAGAAAGCTCCTGAGCTCAAGCGATCCTCCTGCCTCAGCCTCCCAGAGTGTTAGGATTACAGGTGTGAGCCACCGCACCCGGCCCAGACCTCTCATTCTCTATCTTGACACCAATTTACACTGTTTCCCTCCCAACGTTTGCAGATTTCACACTCTACCTTGCCCCACCCATGGTCTGGGTCCCTCATTGATCCTCAATGGAGGAAGCAGATTTTCACAAAAACTTCTGTGGCCATTGTTATTAAAGGAAATAACATGTGGGAAAGTATCCAGCACTATGCCTGGTATTAGCAGGTGCTCAATTTGTTGAATGGAAAAATTAAAACAAAATATAATATAGTATCAAAACAAATTCATTTACTAAAAATTATAACCAAGGCAGAAAATCTCATTTAAATGATTAATAATCACAATGTAAGTTTAGATATAAACATAATTCTCAAATGGATTAGTTCTTTTTTTACTGAGACTGTAAACTAGCTCTCATCCATCTTTAGTCCTAGAATATACATACATACATGCACAAGTCTAATGGGTAACAATAGCTTAATGGATATAGTGAAGTCCTATTTTAACCTGAAGTTACATTCTAAATTCAGTATATATGGTGAAATTGCTTATAGTTAAAATTGCTCTTGAAATCCCTTAGGAAAATGCCACGTTGAAGATCTACTATCAGTGTTGGAACAGAGTGCTATTACTCCAGTTGAGCACCAGATTAAGGAGCTGGCTTGCATTTTAGGAGGCATGCTGTAAAGGCATTCTTTAATCACTAGACTTACAGCTCCAAGAGAGGCTCACATAAGAATTGAGATGGCCTGAGAAAACAGCAGATGCCTACCTTCCATTTCACACTCATAAGATTATTGAGTAGAACAATGGAGGAATCCCCAGCACTTTTTAAGTCCCTCCCTCTCTTCCTTCTTTCCTTCCTTTTTGCTTAGCAATATGATTGAGTTTATAGTATCTCTGTAAAGCCTCTTGATGATACAAAGTCTTAACCCAAAGGGGTAGGTCTTGAGTGAGAACATTTCTAACACTAGGGCAGGCAATGAACTGAAGCATTTTTTAGATTGAGTTGGCTTTCCTAAAGGTCTGAAATCACATAAAGCAAACATTTAGGTTCTCAATGACATCCAGAATGTTAATTCATTCAATTTTGACAAATACAAATATTTTTTGAGCATCTGTTTTGTGCCTGGCATCATGGGCACTGGAGATACAATAGTAAACAAATTGGACAAAAACTCTGCCCTCCTGGAGCTTATAGAATGAGGAGCTTACTCCTTTTACTACTTTGTAAATCCTTCTTTTCTTAACGTTACTCCAAGTGAAGGAGAAATGAAGTTATGGTCATTTAAACAGATATAAATAACAGTCCAAGACTCAGGTTACCATCTCATTATCCTGAATTATAGTCACCACCAGACTGGCAGGTCCCGCCACCCACAGATGGAACATATTAGAAAAAAATAATAATAACAACAACAAAACAATAAAAAATTATACAAATAAATAACAATATAGCATAACTATTTACATTGTATTAGGTATTATAAGTAATTTAGAGATTATTTAAAGTATATGGGAGGATGTGCCTAGGTTATATGCAAATGCTATGTGATTTTATATCACATAAGGGACTTAAGCATCAGTGAATTTTGGTACCCTTGTGGGTACTGGAACCAGTCCTCCTTGGATACCAAAGGATGACTGTACGAGCTGTTTTACCCTCTAAAATGATCTGAATATGGTCTAGCCCAACAGTAACAATAATGACAGCTACCAAATAGTGATTTCTTGCCATATGCCAGCCACTGTGCTAAGTGCTTTACATAGCTTATCTCATTTAACGCTCACAATGACCTTATGAAATAAGTATTATCTTTATCTAACAGTTGAGAAAACATGGGCAAAGAGCAGTTAAATGACCTGTTTTGAACTATTTCACTATATTGCTTCTCTTTTTTTTTTTTGAGACAGAGTCTCACTCTCTTGCCTGGGCTAGAGTGCCGTGGCATCAGCCTAGCTCACAGCAACCTCCAACTCCTGGGCTCAAGCGATTCTTCTGCCTCAGCCTCCTGGGTAGCTGGGACTACAGGCATGCACCACCGTGCCTGGCTAATTTTTTTCTATTTTTAGTTGTGTGGCTAATTTCTTTCTTTTTATAGTAGAGACGGGGTCTCGCTCTTGCTCAGGCTGGTCTTGAACTCCTGAGCTCAAGCAATCCTCCCGCCTCGGCCTCCCGGAGTGCTAGGATTACAGGCGTGAGCCACCGTGCCCAGCCTATACTGCTTCTCAATTGTCCCTTAATATCACATAGAGGGAAATGTAGTTGTTGAATACTTTCTAGGTGTGCAGCCCTGGGCTCATCCTATAGGGAAAACAGAAGTAGAAAGAAGATTTTGTTCTTGATTTCAAGGAGCTCATCTCTCATCCTCTTAGATGGGTCAAGGAAATATTTCAATGAAGAAATAGGAAT
Organism: Varecia variegata; assembly: GCA_028533085.1. NCBI lineage: Eukaryota > Metazoa > Chordata > Mammalia > Primates > Lemuridae > Varecia > Varecia variegata. Next base: position 183,393,475 of record CM052436.1, read on the forward strand.
AGAGGTATTCAGAATGACCTTGGTGTCAGACTACAAGTCAAGGCCAGAGTCAGGGCTGAGACATGAGCCTTCTCGTGTTGAACTGGCAGTGGTTCTTCTCTCCCTCTCAGAGGACCCCAATCCCGCCCCAAACTTCCCATCTTTTAATTTCTACCCAATTCTCCCTTGCCATTCCAGGAACTCCTGGGGCACCATGGGGATCCCAACCTTATTTTTTTCTTTTTTTTTCCCAACCTGATTTTATGAAGGAAACAATGGGAGTGAGTTTGAGGTACTTGCCTTTGGCCTTTGCAATCTGGGGGTTTGGAGAGTTTGAGTTGAATCTGACAGTAAGAGAAAAATTACATTTCCAATACGAAAGGAAAATCTTTAGGGAAAGGTTTTCATGCCTCCTCAGGAACAAGCGAAATAAGGGACCATCTTTCTGAGGCCCAGACCATATGACACACTCTTCTACGACAACTATTTCCTTGTTTTTACAGAACTAACTGCCTCATAATTTGTTGAAAGATTCATTGCTGAAGAATAGACAATAGGAACACATATTGCTACTAGGTTTCATGGGTATTCTAAACTTATAAACTTAATGGAGATGTTAGAGGGTGCTGTGATTCAAATCTACTGTTTATTACTTGATTTCCTACAGTCACAAGTTGTTACAGAATAAGCCTCAAGTAGTTTTCGCCTGGTTGTTGCCTTCATAACACATCTGACTGCCCAGACCAGGTGAGGGATCCCTGTTATACACTCTCATAACAATCTGTACTTTTCTTTCTTAAAGTAAACATAATTATAATTGTTTGTGTAGTTTTTTTCAATGCCTTTATTTTCCTTCTAGAGTGTAAGCTTGATGGGGGAATGCATTTAAATGTTTATTCACCACCACTGTGTCCCCAGGTCCCAGTGTGGGGCCTGGTCCCAGAGATGCCCAATTAATGTATGGTGAAAGATGAATGAATATATGATCTGGAAATCATGGAATTGAAGAACTGAAAGAGGCTTTGTTTAGTCCAATCCCCTTAGGTTATAGAACAAAAAACCAAGTTCCAGAAAAATGAAGAGCTTTTCCCATTGCCACATACTGTTTTGTGGCAGAATCTATGCCCAAACTGATCCTTTTAATTCTCTTTTCTGTACCTTATTGTACTTATCATTACTTAAAAGTTTTAGAATAAAGGCATTAACCAGTAATTATAGATTCAATGGTTGGTTGAAATAATGGCCTCCCCAAAATTCGTGTCCACTCAGAACCTCAGAATGTGACCTTAGTTTTTTTTTTTAACTATTCCCTAACTGATTTTTTCCTTTTCATTCACCAAAAGAGCATCTGCTATAAATACAGTCATGTGCTGCTTAACGACAGGGATATAGTCTGAGAAATGTGTCATTAGGCGATTTTGTCCTTGTGCAAACATCATAGAGTCTACTTACACAAACCTAGATGTTATAGCTTACTATGCACCTATGGTATAGCCTATTGCTCCTAGGCTACAAACCTGTACAGCATGTTACTGATCTGAATACTATAGGCAATTGTAATACAATGGTAAGTGTGTATCTAAACATAGAAAAGGTACAGTAAAAATATGGTGTAAAAGATAAAAATGTCTTGGTGTAGTGGCTCACGCCTGTAATTCCAGCACTTTGGGAGGCTGAGGCAGCAGGATTGCTTGAGGCCAGGAGTGAGACCAACCTGAGCATGAGGGAGACCCCATCTCTACAAAACATAGAAAAATTAGCCAGGTGTGGTGGCATGCACTTCTAGTCCCAGGTACTTGGGAGGCTAAGGCAGGATGGCTTGAGACCAGGAGTTTGAGGTTGCAGTAAACTATGATGATGCTACTACACTCTAGCCCAGATGACAGAGCAAGGCTCTGTCTCAAAAAAAAAAAAAAAAAAAAAAAAAAAAATGGTATGCCTGTATAGGGGGCGCTTACCTGAATGGAGCTTGCAAGGCTGGAAGTTGCTCTGGGTGTGTCAGTGAGTGAGTGGTGAGTGAATGTGAAGGTCTAAGACTTTAGGGTACACTACTGTAGACTTTATAAACATTGTACACTTAGGCTACACTCAATGTATAAAAAAAGTTTTCTTTCTTCCATAATAAATTAACCTTAGCTTATTGTAATTTTTTAATTTTTGAAAACTTTTTGACTCATAATGCTTAGCTTAAAATATGAACACATCATATAGCTGTACACAAATATTTTCTTTCTTTATATCCTGATTCTATAAGCTTTTTTATTTTTAAAAGTTTTTTTGTTTTTTTTTTTACTTTTTAAACCTTTTTGTTAGAAATTAAGACACAAACACACACATTAACCTAGGCCTACATGGGGTCAATGTCATCAATATCATTGTCTTCTTCCTGCACATCTTGTCACACTGGAAGTTCTTCAGGGGCAATAATATGCATGGAGCTGTTGTCTCCCATGATAACAATGCCTTTTTCTGGAATACCTTCTGAAGGATCCATCTGAGGCTCTTCTTGAGGAGATGGCCCTCTTTTCAGAAATTTGTCCATGGTGGTTTGCTTAGTTTGTTTCTTTTTTAAAATCATAGATGTGCTTGTAAGCAGATAATGCATCATGAACATTCTTCTCTATTAATTAAAACCTTTTGGTGTTGGGGTCTGTGTTTTCAAAGTTTTTAAGGAGGTGGTTGAGGTCTAAAAAAGCTTCTGCTAAATGCTTCACGGTGATTTTTCTTGCAGGTTCTTTTTTTCTCTTGCTTCTTCTTCAGTTGTTCCGGTTCCAGTTCCTACAACTCCTCATTAGTCAGTTAGTTCCTCAGGAACCACCCCTAGCAGCTCCTCAATGTCATCCTCATCCACACCCAGGTTAAAGTTGTTTGCCATCTCAATCACAGCCTTGTTGATTTTTGCAGCCTTCTCATCCTTGGCAAATCCTTTGAAGTCATGGACAAACCTCCCGGGTGTCTTCTTTCAGATGCCATTCATACACTTCTTGGTGACATCACCCCAAGCCCAAACAAGGTTTTGATGCAGTCACAGATGTTGTAATCCTTCCAGAATTGTATCAGTGTCTTCCTCAGTTGTTGCAATAGCCTCGGCAGTGGTCCTCCTCAGGTAGTAGATGGCTATAACTCCTTGATCCGTTGGTTGTATCAAAGAGGTGGTGTTTGGAGGCAGAAACACCACTCTGATAGTGGGATAAAGATCATCAACATTATCAACAATAACCAAAATCTCAAAAGGTATGGTATTCTCCAAACAGTACTTCTCCGTTTCACTGGCATAGCAATTTGGGAGGACATCTTGAAAGAGGAGCTGGGTCATTCATGGCTTCTTATTGCTGCTGTCATACACTGGCAATATGTACTTATTTATATGTTTGAAAGCCCTGAGGTTCTCATTGTGCCAGATCACAAAGAATTTCAATTTGTAGCCTGCTCCATTGCCCCCAAGCAACACTGTTACCTTGTTCTTAAAAGCCTTGAAACCTGGCATTATTGGCCTCTTTATGGATGAAAGCCCTTTCAGGCATTCATTTCCAGAATAGGGAGATTTCATCCAAATTGAAGATTTGCTCTGGCAAGTCATTTTCCTCCACAATCAGTTTATCTAGAGTTTCTAAAAATTCTTCAGCTGCCTTCACATCAGCACTCGCAGACTCACCTCTCATTCACATTACGTAGTGTAATGAATAATGATTCTTGAATCATTTAAACCGCCCAGAGATAGCAGTAAATTGAACATCTTAGTTGGGTCTTTTCTTTTTCTTTTTTTGAATTAAAGTAGAGAGTTTATTTGGGCCAAGTTTGAGGACTGCAACCTGGGAGCATAGAGTTGTCTTGAATATGTCCCCAGCCTTTTCTTTCAACATCACAAACACACTTTTTGCTTTGACTATAATTATCATGGTACTGAGAGGGATACGCTACTGTGCCTGGTCTTCAATCCAGGTCATTAGAAGTTTTTCCATATTTGATATAGGCTCTTCTTGAATTTTTGTTAATCTTGTTGCCTTCAACAAAGCAGATCCTTTAACAGTTTTGGTCACTTTGTTCTTGTTCTTCAAGACTGTAGCTGTTAGGTTTGTTCAGGGTGGGAACCCGAAAAGGATGAAATGTGGTTAGTGGAAAACTTAGATTGTGATCATAAAGCCTGTGAAACAATAGCCGCAGGGGTCTGGAGAGTCCAGAGGTTTTAAATCTAACTCTGACCACAGACAGTTGCGGCAACGCTGGCATTCCTATCCCCCGTGATAAGGACCAAGCTAACCCCCCATCTCTGCAGGATGAGACTGATGCAGGGGTCCCAGAAATTGGTTGTTTGAAAATAATTTATTACAGCAGCTGTTCTGGCCCAGTTGCTTTAGTCCTTCAGGAAAAACCCTCTGTAAAACCCAAGGCTTTTCCCCCCTCTCTCATGGTGGATGCTCTTTTAGGCCTACACCCATCTGCACCCAGATGCCCAAATAAATGGCATTTTGCTACAGCTGAGGCTTCGTGTGTCTCTCTCTCTTGGCTCCAGACTTAACATTAGCTATGGTGGAATGGGACATGTCTGTCGGTGAGCAATAACCATCACTGATTTTCGACCTTGGTAGTCCTTAATCACTTTCAGTTTCATTCCAAGTGAATCACTTGACCTGGCTTCTTACTGGCAACATTAGTTGTAGATTTTGTACACTTAGGAGTCATGATGAACGAAACAACATGAGATTAAATCAAGCACAAGATAAAATGATGCAATCAAGAGATGCAGTAAACATGAGATGTATGAGGCTGCTGCTGCTGGCATAAGATGACATACATGTTTTAACGGTAAACTTTTTTTATATAAGTAGAAACAGTATACTTTAAAATAATGTAAAAGTATAGTAAATACATAAACCAGTAACAGTCATTTATTATCCTTATCAAGCATTATGTACTGGACACAATTATATGTACTATACTTTTATGCAACCGGCAGCACAGTAGGTTTATACCATCATGAATACTCACCACAAACACATGAGTAATGAATTGTGCTAAGATGTTATCAACAGCTATGATGTCACTAGGCAATAGGAATTTTTCAGCTCCATTATAATCGTATGGGACCACCTTTGTATATGTGGTCGATCATTGACCAAAATGTAGTTGTGCAATACATGACTAATCTTTTCTCTAAGTAGATCCTGTGTTTAAGATAGTGATTTGGGATTTACTAAGAAGTTAGATGTCAGGCAACTTGCCTGTTGAACTCAAGATAATAACAACATAATAACTAAATTTGATTGACAGTTTACTCTGTGCCAGGCTTTGTGCTATACAGTTTATGTGATTTATCTCATTTAATTCCCATAGCAACTCTAGGTGCTATTATTTTACAGATGAGGAACCTGGAATTAGAGAGGTTAAAAAACTCATCCAGGGTTTTACAGCTATAAAATTCTTTAGTAAAAGGTGAAAGATGGCTGGGCATGGTGGCTCACACCTGTAATCCCAGCACTCTGGGAGGCCGAGGTGGGAGGATTGCTTGAGCTCAGGAGTTCGAGACCAGCCTGAGCAAAAGCAAGACCCCCTCTCTACTAAAAATAGAAAAATAAATTAAAAGTAAAAGGTGAAATATTTATATAATCTGAAGAAAAACCAGAGTACAGCTATAAAATTGATGAAGCTGGGGTTCAAACCCAGGAAGTATTATTCCAGTGACTTCCTTCTTAAACAGTATTCCATAAGAAGAACTCCATGCTATTCTTTTTATCCTACCAAATGAAATTTGCTTTATTGTTTTTCTTCTCTTAGAAAAGTTGGTATGTTTATACAATGCTCATTATAAAAAATCACACAAGACGTAAGAATCCAGGAGAAAGAGAATCACTAGAAATATAGTACCCATAACTAACCACTAACCATATAATCATTTGAATGTATTTCTTGCAAACTCTCCTTCTATGCATATATACCACACATGCCCTTAAAAAAAAAGATGAGAGGGAGCATGATACTACATGTAGGGAAATAGTATAGTGAGAGGTTCAGAATTTAGGCTCTGGAATTGGCCAAATTCGGTTATAATCTCAGTTTATGAGCTTGAAATCTTTTTGTAAAAACCTTTTGAAGACTTCTTTAATATTTAAGTAGAAAGATTTATCATAAGATTTAGTAATTAAGAATAGGATACCAGTTCAACAACTAATTTGGGGAAAGTGATTTAAGTTCTCAGAATTTCTGCCTGTTTAACAATAAAATGTGCACACTAGTAAACCTTACCTGCAAACTCACCCTGAGGATTGGGATTGGTCTCTTATATGTGAAAATGCTTTGTCAAACCAAGACTTAAGCAAAGTTAAGCTGATGTTAAAACAAATGTAAAAAATGTACCTCTCATTAAAGGAAAGAATTTTAGGACAGGAAGGATTTATCCATCATTAACTTTTAAATGAATATAGCTCATCAAGTAGGATTTTTAAAATATTTTAAGGGCTGATTACATATGTCTTTTTATTCCATATATTCCTCTGTGTTATTATTGATAAACACAGGGAGTATTCAAAACAAAAATTTACATACTCAAATAATTATTCATATTCGAACATTATTACAGTTTAGAAATCTAAGGTATTCTGGTCCATTTGAAAGAAAATAACATATAGAAGATTACAGGAATAAAATGACATGCACCCGGTACCTACTATTAAGATTTAAGAGATATTTTCATATTGCTGTATTATGTTTAGATCTTTCTTTAGGAAAACAAACATGTCACAAAACAATTGAAGCTTAGGCCTCCTTATGTCATCTCCCTTCACCTCTTTCCAAAGGGATACTCACTCTCCTGAAGTTGGAGTGTATTATCCCCACACAGATTCTTACACATCATGCACATATGTATGTACTCATAAATAACACATAGTATCATTCTGTGTTTAAAAATTTGCATAAATAACATTTTTTAAATTAACATTGTTTTGAAATTTATCAGTGTTGATACATGTGCTTAATTTTCTATTATAAGAATAAAACTGTTTATGCTTTCACACAGAATCAGTTATGTTGTTTCCACTTTTTTTCCTCATATTACAAATAGTTCATTGGCAGGCATTTTCCTTCTTTAATGAGTGCTATTCAAATGAATTCTGTCACCGAAAGTTCGGCACTTGTCCCCAAGGCTGCATCAGAAGAATGAGGACAAGTGATTTGAGGAGAAGGAAAGTGGAGTTTTTTAATTTGCCAGCAAATGAGGAGGTTGGCAGACTCTTGTCTCAAAGTACCAACGTCCTCGAGCTTGAAATCTTGAGCCAGGTTCCATGCCTCATATTCCTCATCTGCCAAATGCAGATAATAATGGCACCATCCTTATAGATTTGTCATGGGCATATATGACATAATACCTGTTAAGTGTTTCATACAGTGCCTGGTACAGAGTAAATATTCAATAGATGTAGCTATAATGACAACATGCAAGCTGTGTAGCCTGCTTTTTCACTTAACATGTTGTAGACGTTTTTCCATGTCAATAAATATAGATATACAACCACAGTTTCAATTGCTGCGTAATATTCCCTATTAATAAAAATTTTGTTTCTAGTTTTTTATTATTACAAACAACACAGTGATGAACTATTTGTTCATTCTCTTTTTAACAGCTTTATTAAAGTATAATTGATATACAATAAACTGGCATAAAGTTTATAATTTGATATATTTTGATACACTCGCGAAACAATGACCACCAGCAAGAAAATGAGCATATCCACCGCCATGAAAAATTTCCTCTGTCTCTTTGCAATCCTTCTCTCCTGGCCCTCTTTCTGGGTATGCCAAGAGTGCAAGGCCCTGACTGCCCTTTACCCAGGCCATTTCTCAGGATTATGTCTGCAGTGAGCAACCTTGAGGGATAAGGTAATGTCACCCTCTAGGACAAAAACCAGAATTGCTTACTGCTTGCTATGAAATGGCATGGCCCCCAAGCTCAGGGTTCTTCTCCTATAATGCAACATGCATAGGCATCTACCTGGGCCATCTGTGTGGGAGGGTAAGTTCAGTCCCAGTTTTTCCATCTTGATTGATTTTGTCTATTCTGTTTGAAGTAACAAAATTAAGGCCCTGGGGCCGGGCGCGGTGGCTCACGCCTGTAATCCTAGCACTCTGGGAGGCCGAGGCGGGCGGATCGTTTGAGCTCAGGAGTTCGAGACCAGCCTGAGCAAGAGCAAGACCCCGTCTCTACTAAAAATAGAAAGAAATTATACGGACAGCTAAAAATATATATAGAAAAATTAGCCGGGCATGGTGGCGCATGCCTGTAGTCCCAGCTACTCAGGAGGCTGAGGCAGAAAGGATCGCTTGAGCCCAGGAGTTTGAGGTTGCTGTGAGCTAGGCTGATGTCATGGCACTCTAGCCTGGGAAACAGAGTGAGACTCTGTCTCAAAAAAAAAAAAAAAAAAATTAAGGCCCTGAAGAGAAAGACGCTGTGTACTTAACCATCCGTGAGGGCCAAGCAAATATGATACTAAATTGTTATCACCAGCATAGTTGGTGAATTTATAGTATTATATTAATACTTCTTAGATGATGTAATCAAGTGTCAAAAGCATGTTTTTGGAGTTAAAGCAAGACAAATTTGGGTTTAAATTCCATCTTTATCATTAACTAGCTACATAACCATGGACAGGGAATTTTAGCTCCTTGAGCTTCAATTTTCTTATTTGTAAAATAAGGATAATACCTTTCTACTAGAGTTGTTGTGTGCATTAAATGAAATAACAAATACAAAGTGTCTATCCCAATAGTAGTACATAGTAAAATCTCAATAAATGGTAGCTGTTATTATCAAAGGCACTTGCCTTACTAGTACCATCAGTTTTTACATAGATACTTAAATTTAATAAACTATAAGCCAGGTGAGGACATTGTTGCTTTATTGTAAAGCTGTCACTTGTCTTAAAATTAAATTTTGTGACTTTCTTGGAGGACACTGCCTTGCAGATAACTTATGATGAAGTTTTTCTTTTTCTTTTTCTTTTTTTTTTTCTTTGGTTTTTAATTTAATAGGACTCCTGGGACAGGATTTTGTTTTCTTTTTCTTTTTTTTTTCCTCTGGTTTTTAATTTAATAGGACTCCTGGGACAGGAGATGAAGTTTTTGAATAACACTTCTTGAGTAAACCAAATTTGCACTTATAATGACCCAAGAAAATGCATTAGATAATTAATATAAATTATGTGCAAAATATACAGGTAGAATATTTTTGCAAATATGGTTAGCTGACATAGGAAACACATGTTCTAAGATAGTTGCACATCTAGTAACTACATAAATATTTAAAAATCAGTGTTTTTTTATATGCCAATAACCCATTAAAAACTACAATGGCAAAATAAATAAATCCCATTCACAGAAGAAACAATAACAAAAATGAAATAATTGGGAATATACTTAAGCAATTATGAGAACTTATATGAAAAATGCTATAAACTCTACTGAGAGACATGAAAAAAAGTTGAATAAGTGGAAAGACAAGCTATCTTTCTCCATGGTATGAATTATTATTATTATTATTTTTTTTTTTTTTTTGAGACAGAGTCTCACTCTGTTGCCCGGGCTAGAGTGCCGTGGTATCAGCCTAGCTCACAGCAACTTCAAACTCCTGGGCTCAAGCAATCCTACTGCCTCAGCCTCCTGAGTAGCTGGGACTACAGGCATGTGCTACCATGCCAGGCTAATTTTTCTTTATATATTTTTAGTTGTCCATATAATTTCTTTCTATTTTTGGTAGACACGGGGTCTCGCTCTTGCTCAGGCTGGTCTCGAACTCCTAAGCTCAAACGATCCACCCACCTCAGCCTCCCAGAGTGCTAGGATTACAGGCGTGCGCCACCATGCCTGGCCTGAATTATTATTATAAAACAAAATTTCCTCAGATTAATGTATAAATTTAACATAATGTCCACCTAAAAATACCAATGTAATTTTTATTTTTTTGTAAATTGCATCTGATGTTGATTTGAGACTGTGAAATAACAAAATATTGAAAAACAAGGACAATAAGGGGAGCACATCCTATCAAATGTTAAAAAAATTATAAAGCTATAATAATTTTAATAATATATTAATTTATATAATATTTAATAATATAATAATTTTAATTGTGGTACTGGAACCAGAGTAGGTCAATAGAATCAAATAAAGCCTAAAATAGGCTCAATAATGTTGATAAGAATTTTCTATATAACAAAGGTGACTATATTTATGAAGCCTGTTGGTAGGTGGCAGAGGGTATAAAGATGAAAAAGATGCAGTATCCAATCTAGAAGGAAGGTTGAGATGAGAGCACAACTTTTAAAATAAAATATTAACAAAAAAGGTTAAGTGGTATAAGGAATAAACAATTAAGGAACTATAAAAATTCAAAGACAAGAGAAAAAAGGCTTGGTCAGGTCTGCCCAGGCTTTGAATGCTAGATCTTGCTTTGTGTTCCAAAGATTGTCAGCACACCCTGGTTGTGCAATTTCAACCAGGATTGGGTCAGTGTGGGAGCCACAGAGGCTACTCCACCACACTTTTAAGTCATTTCATTAGAGTTGCCTCAGAAGTCCTGGTGGGACAATCCCAGGAGTCCTCTTTGGTTGTCTTACTTGATTTTCTCAAGCAAGTCCATTTTAGACCCTGGAATATGGGTAGTCCCTCTCTTTTTAACTCCAGTTCCCACAGGATCATTTAAGAAAATGTACACATGTTTCCGATTCATTACTATGTTATGATGATCATTCTTACAAATGCTTTTGACGTCTATAAGCCTTTCGAGCCACTCAGTAGACCTGTCTGAGCCAGTCTGCTGGAACATGAGTCTCCTTCCCCTTCATGGCGAGTGGTGCAGGATGGCTTTGATCAGAGAGAATGGTCTGGCAGTCATGAAACTGGGTGTGGTTAAGTCACAGGGATCCCGAGAAGGCATATGCACAGACACCAGCCCAATTATCCTTAGGAGGCAGCTCATCTTTCCCTAAATGTTTCTCAAGGGGTCTCCTGAGTACCTTCTGCATTACCATCACCTTAAGATCTTGTTAAAGATTCCTGGGTCCCACTTCAGATTTGCAAGTCAGGATCTCAGGATCTAGGTCCTGAAAACATATTTTTCACAAGTTTTTCTGCATGCTAGGCCTTCTAAAATGCCTCCTTCTCTGTCTCTAGTTTTGGAGTTTCTCAATACTGCCTTCTAAGCAATGATTCTGACTCGAGGGTCCTTACTCATTTTTCAAAAGATACTTTACAAGCCCTGTGACCTAAATCTAACTGGAAGACACCTAAGTCCTAGGCTACTTTTTAGCTGTAGATTATAGAATTTACAGCATCATCCTCAGCCTGCAGCCTTTTTCCCCTATTCTCCTTCCTCCCTGTAGTCTACCATTATCAACCCAATTCTTTTAGGTTTTATAAGCTGTAAGTGGGTATTTCCTAAGGTAAAAACCAATATCCTGGAGCTGAAGATTCTTTATATCCACATGCCCTATCAATCTTTTCTTTAAGATGTCCCCTGGGCTCCTTTCTTTCTATTCCCTCTGCCATACCCTAGAGACCTTCATTGCCAGAATTAGCTCCACACACAGCCTCTTAATTTAAATGGTACCAATCTTCCCTTTCTCAAATCTTTCCCACCTACTATCTGCTCAAAGCCTAAAAGGATTCTTGGTATCAACCATATCAAGTCTAAACTTCTCATTCTCCAGGCCCTTTATAATGTATCCCATTTTGCTTATTAGACTTTATTTCCCACTATTCTGCATATGCCTTCCATTTATTGCCTATACGCATGTTCTGCTGATTTCAGCCCATGGGTCAGGTTCATCTCAGTGTCCCCAGGGCATAGTAAAAAGAGGCAGGGTAGGAGCCCAATAAATGTGAGCTGACTGAGTCAACAACTGGCATTCATTTTCCCTTTCAATGTACTCTCTTTATTATCCCATGAATGCAGGTCTCAGATTCTGTTTGAAGACTTCCCCAGTTTCTCTAGCTCTTATGACATCCTCATTCATTGGAGGAAAAAAAGGAAAGAAAAAAAGGAAGGAAGCACAACAGAGAATGGGCTTTAGGAGTTACAAAAGCACAGTGAAGAGAAATAAAGCTTAGTAGTCTGATAGCAATCACTCCTTAGTTATTGAGGGAATAACTCAGTCATGGAATATTCATTGACTTTCCATAGTACCATATAATCTGTATCATTCCATTCAGAATACATACACTATCCGTGTTCCTTGCTAAATGTTTCAAGTGTATTCATTCTGCTTCCCTGTGTTAATTCAGGAGTAATTTCTTCCTGCTTCCCTGATTCTCCATGTTGAGTTAAATGCTCCCTCTCCATGGTACCATCACACCCCGCGCTTACTTTTAATTCAATCTCTTTGTATTGAAAATGCCCATTTATGAGTCTGACTCACCCTTACACTATGAGTTTCATGAGAGAAGGCTCAGACTTACTTGTCTGTGTATTCTTTGTACCTTTTATAGGTACATCAATTCTGAACATATAGATGCCACATAAATGATCTCTGAAGTAAGTAGGTGTTGGCATTGGAGGATAAGGACCATGTTTTATATTTTTGGTTTTTGTACTTTGAGTACCCAGCATAGGTGTTCAGAAAAAGTTTGTTAATGTTAACATTTTGGTGCTCTGTTCCTCTCACCATCCACAACCAACCTTACCTTGCCCAACAACAACAACAACAACAAACAAAACCCCTAACAACTGAGCAGTTAATAAACAAATGCTCAACAGACTGCTATTCACTGAGATTAATGCTGATGAACATTGTGAGAGAGAAGCAGTAAACAAATTTATTAATTATACTTCTATTTAGAAACTCTATGGCAGAGTCTAATTGTTTAAATAAGAACTTCTGCCCCTCTTTCCTGCTTTCAGAGACTAGGCTTTGGAGCCAGGCAGAATTAGATGTGAATCTTGGCTCTGCAAACACACTAGCTATCTGACCTTGGGCAGGGATGGGGAACCTGCAGTCTTAAGGCCACATGTGGCCTTCTAGGTCCTTACGTGCAGTTTTTTGACTGGATCCAAATTTTACAGAACAAATACTTTTATTTTTATTAATACATTTTTCTTCATCTTTTATATTAATATTTTAATTTTATTTTTAAAATTGTTACTGAAAGTTTGGCACTTGTGCACAAGGCTGCATCAGAAGAATGAGGACAAGTGGTTTGAGGAGAAGGAAAGAGGAGTTTATTAATTTTCTGGCAAATGAGGAGGTTGGCAGACTACCATCACAAAGTACCAACATCCTGCTTCTGAGCAGAAGTACAAGGTTTTAAAGGTTCTGATTCATCCCATCTTTGACTAAGACAAACTTGTGACCTCCGTATGGATTCATTCCATTTTCACCTAAGACAATCTCATGACCTCCACCTGGACAATTCCCTTGAGCCATCTCCTGTGCACAAAGAACAAAGGACACTCCCTGCCCCTCCCAACCACTGGCGTGAGTCAGTGATATAGGTTTTAGTTCTCAGAAAAGGTAAGGGGTTTTTGAAGAGATAGAAAACATTTTTACCTTTTTTAAGGCCATTTTCTCTGTTACAAAATGAACATATTTAAAATAACAAAGAATAAAGTAACTTTCAACAAAATAATCCTTCCAGATTGACCAGCACAATTAGAACATTAGTAAGCCATAAGAGCTAAATTAATGGCTGCTATACTAATGATTCAGTTCTTACTTCCCCTGCCTGACTGGTGCCACTACTGCATGAGGCTGGTTGACAAGAGTTTATGGGAGTCGAGTACGCCAGTCTGTTACCAGATTTTGACCAAGGTACACTGTGTTTCTGTTTGAATTGGAATTTGTAAATAGTTGCACAGCTTGACAGTATTTTTTAATTCTGTCTGCTTAACAGCCCATCACATCAGGGAAGACCAAGGAAATGCTGAAGGAAAACAGATTTTTTAATGAGGATTGGAAATTGGAATATTATCTTGTTTCTGCTAAAGAGATGATTTGCTTGCTTGGTAATACTTCAATATCAACATTAAAGAAATTCAGTGCTCATCAGCATTATAATACTCTTAAGGACCACAAATATTTTAAGTTAGAGGGAGAGGCATGAAAGGTTGTATTGCAGAAATTAAAAGATGAAAGCAAAAGCAAAGACAGTTCTTTCAAGCAGCAATAAGACCTGGAAATAGTGCCACTGAAGCAACTTATAAAGTAGCTTATATACTTGTGAAAAAAGGGGGCCATTCAGTGACGTAGAAATTGTGAGAGAATGCATTGTTGAAGTTGTAGGATGCTTAGACCCTAATAACGTTTCAAAGTACAAACAAGTGCCTCTTTCAAGGAGAACCATAACTGATTGGCAGCATGAATTAGCCTTCAACTTAACAGAACAACTTCATGCAATATTTCAAAAGGAAAATATATATTATTTAATCACTTTGGATGAATCAACTGATACTACTGACTCAGCACAGGTTTTATACTTCATTTGGGTCATAACAGAAGATTTTCTTTGCTATGAAGAGTTACTCGCTTTGAGCACTCTTATGAACAGAACATGGGCAATAGATATCTTCAACAACTTTCAAGATAAATGTCATGAAGTTGAGCTGAATCTGGTAAATTTAGTGAGTGTATGTATAGATGCTGCACCTTCTTTGACAGGAAAACATGAAGGATTTATTGCACAGATATAAAAAAAGGTATTAACAGATCCAGATACTCTCATTTCTTTTCTTTCTTTTTTTTTTTTTTGAGACAGAGTCTCGCTTTGTTGCCCAGGCTAGAGTGAGTGCCGTGGCGTCAGCCTAGCTCACAGCAACCTCAAATGCCTGGGCTTAAGCGATCCTATTGCCTCAGCCTCCCAGGTAGCTGGGACTACAGGCATGCGCCACCATGCCTGGCTAATTTTTTCTATATATATTTTAGTTGGCCAGCTAATTTCTTTCTATTTTTAGTAGAGACGGGGGTCTCGCTCTTGCTCAGGCTGGTCTCGAACTCCTGACCTTGAGCAATCCACCTGCCTTGGCCTCCCAGAGTGCTAGGATTACAGGCATGAGCCACCGTGCCCGGCCTCTCATTTCTTTTCATTGTATATTGCATCAGCAAAATCTCTACTAAAACTACTATTTTAAGTGACACTTTGCAACAAGTAATAAGTATTTGTTACCAAAACTTTGGCACTTGTCCCTAAGGCCACATCAGAAGAATGAGGACAAAGTGGTTTGAGAAGGAAAGAGTTTATTAATTTGCTGTAAATGAGGAGGTTGGCAGACTCCTATCTCAAAGAACCGATGTCCTGTTTCTGAGCAGAAGTGCAGAGCTTTTAAAGGTTCTGATTCATTCCATCTTTGACAAAGACAGTCTCATGACCTCTGCCTGGACAATTCCCTTGAGCCATCTCCTGTGGCACAAAGAACAAAGGGCACTCCTCTACTCCTCCCAACTACTGGCCTAAGACAGGGATACAGGTTTTAGTTCTCAAAAAGGGTAAGGGAGTTTTGAAGAGACAGAAAACATCTTTACCCTTTTTCAGGCCATTTTCTCTGTTACATATTGTTAACTATATTCATGCGAATGCAACACAGCATTGTGAGTTTCATAACATGCTAAAGTTGACCAATGAGGTATTCAGTGTGTATTTGCTGTGTCATTCTAAATGTGTTGGCTATTGCAGGGACAGGTGTTAGCCAAAACTTTATCTCTGCAAGAACACATAGTTAAATTTTAGGAAGAACAGAATCAGCAATGTGAATTATTGAAATAAGTTTTCTAAAGGAATGCAGCATTTATGTGTGATATCACATCAAATCAAAACAATTTGAATATTTCTTTGCAAGGTAAAACTAAGTCTATATATAATATGTGGCAAAAAATCCAAGCAAAAGTTATCCAAGATAACTTTTTTCAAAACACTTCTTCTTCAAAAGGAAATTTCAGATTAACATTTTCCCCAGTTAGCAAAGGTCATTGATGAGCAGGATGACATATGTGAATCATGTGAAGAATATGCAGCTGTTATAGACCTATTAATTGGAGAATACAATGAAAGGTTCACTGACTTTGAGAATCATGACATCACATTCAAATTAGCATTTCAGCCTCACCTAGTTGATATCACCAAGGCACCTAAAGAACTACAGATGGAATTGATTGAGCTCTCAGTAGATGACATTTTAAAGTCATTGTTTGATGCTAACAAAGATCAAATTGAAATATGGAAAAATGCAGAATACCCATGCCTTCAGCAACATGCCCAAAAAATGCCTTCTTGCTTTTCAACCACTACTGCTGCAAATCTACATTTTCCTATCTAACCCAAATCAAGATGCCCTTAAGGTCACAAATGACTGGTACCCATCTAGAGGACCAATTGAAACTGTGGACCTCCATGCTGCAATCAAATATTCAAATGCTTTCCAACAAAATGAAGACACGATGAAGTCATTAAAAGGTCAGCTAACTTTAAAATTAACAAATAGTTTTCATTTTTTGAAATTATTAAGTACACAGTAGTTAGATTTTTATGAAAGAATGTACATTTTTAAGTATATCTAATTGAATTTTCTTGAATGTGGCCTTAAATTAATGCCAAATTAATGCAACTTTCAACAGAAAAAGTTCTCCACCCCTGACCTTGGGTATAACCTTTTGGAATCTTCAATTTAAAATGGAGATAACAACACTATTCTGCAGGATCATTATGAGGACTGAATGTGTAAAGATAGAAAAGGTGTCTTTGCACCATATTTGGCACATATTAAGCATTAAAAAAGTTAGCTCTTACTCCTTCCTCAAGAGGTTTGTTTGGTTCACCTCTTTCCACAAAGTGTCCAGTGGATTACACAACATTATGTAGTTTAACCTAAAGTTAGGCTACATTCATTCCTTCACTTATTTTTGTAGAGATGAGGTCTCATTTGTTGCCTAGGCTGGTCTCAAACTCCTGGCCTCAAGTAATCCCCCTACCTTGGCCTCCCAAAGTGTTGGGATTATAGGTGTGAGCCACCAGGCCCACCCAAGGTTAGGCTTCTTGTTCTTATACTAGCTGTTCCCCAGGAGCTTTGAGTCTATGTCTATATACACTTAAACATGTAACATGTATGTGTGTGGGAGTCTATATGGCTGCCTACATGTGTCCATCTCTATACAAGAACCATGGGCTTCCAGCTATCCTCACATTTGGTTTGA
>CM052436.1:183410721-183430065 GCA_028533085.1 Varecia variegata
AAAAAAAAAAAACATCTAAAAGCAAATAGGAGTGCTCCCCGGTAGTACCCAGCTATAAGATCCACATACTGCTATAGCTCAATAATAAAAAAGGATAAATGGGTGACACCACTTTGCCTGGATAAAGGTAACGAGTAAGGGGATATTTTCCTCAATCTCCATTTTTTATTGGGGGAGTGGTGGTGAGGGTGTGGCAGATTTATAAGGCACACTAAGCAGCTTTGGTAAGCAGCTCCATCTATCAAATTCTGTCTGTGATCTTTCTCTCATTCCAATCTGAGGATCTGGGGTAGTTGTTCTCCCTCATAATGCTGAAGCCAAACCTCCTAGTAATTTTCCAATTATCTCTGGAATCATGAATAAAGTCTGAACATATTTTCCAAAACGAAGTTAATTTTAATGAACTTATATTTTAAAAAGGTATGTCATAGAGCTCTACTTTGGTGAAGGCTGACTAATTGGGATATTTCACACAAATCTCTTGCTGAGAACAATTATAAAAGCTGGACAAATTGTTATTTCTTAAAACACCAATTTGAAGACATTGAAGAGCCACCAAAGCAGTGAAAATTTGTCTAATATCTGGAGAAAAAGAGAAGCCAAGAAAGGTGAGGCTGGTGTTTGGGGACACTTTACCTGAAGATAATTGTTGATTAAAAAAACAAAAGCAGCGCTGAGAAGCTGAGAAGCTCAAAAGAGCTTTTGGCAGTTTCTTAGCCAGGACTGATGAAACAAAATTGTAGTAAGAAGCCTGAAAAGGAGAAAGTGCCCTGATAAATAAAAATAACCCAGGCTTTTGATTGGGACCATGAAAGGCTTTGCCCTAGGAATAAGGGCAAAGTGGAAATAGACAACCTCTCACAAGGACTAAAGCCCAGTTTGGAATTTCTCAGACACATATTAGATGAAGGTGTTTAACCTCTAGCCTGTTTGATTGACAGAAATAAAAGTTAACCATCTCTGGAAGGTTAACTTTTATAACATCACATAAAACTTCAAATCATCTCTAGAGTTCAGCAGACTTTTTTTGAAGATATTGACAATGTGGTCCTAAAATTTACATGGAAATGAAAAGGACCTAGAATAACCAAAACAATACTGAAAAAAGAACAGATTTATTTATATTCCTGAGTTCAAGATTTACCATAAAGCTATAGTAGACAGAAATAGATTAGTGGAATAGAATCATGTCCCAGAAATAGATCCAGATATATACAGTCAATTGCTTACCAACCAAGGCACCATATCGATTCAACAGGGGAAAGGAATGACTATTTAATGAATTGTGCTGAAATAACTGGGTATCTCTACGGAAAGACAACTCTGAGCCCTATGGCATTCCATGTACAAAAATTAATTAAAGATGGATCATAGGCCTATGTGTAAAAGCTAGAACCATAAAGCTTCTAGAAGAATTTCTTTGTAACTATGCAGTAGACAAAGCTTTCTCAGGTAGAAAATAAAATGCACTAACCACAAAAGTAATAATGAGATAGTGGACTTCAGAAAATTAAAATTTTTTGCTTATCAATAAACACTATTTTGTAAATAAATATAAGTGAGCAATAGATAGAGGAAAATCTCTAATACATATATTTAGCAAAAGAGCATAAAAAGAACTTTGACAAATCAATAATAAAAGATAAACAACCTAGCTGAAAAATGAGCAGAAGACTTGAACACTTCACAAAAGATAAACAAATGGCCAATAAGTATATGAAAGAAATGTTCAGCATCCTTAGTCTTTAGACATATGCAAATTAAAACCATAATATGATACCACTAGAAGGACTAAAATATAAGACAATACCAAATATTAGCAAAGATGTAGAGCAACTAGAACTCTCATAGGAACATAGAATGATACAAATACTTTAGAGAACTGGCAGTTTCTTATATAGTGAAATATATAATACACCTATCCTATGGTCAACAATTCTATTCCTAGGTATTTACCCAAGAGAAATAAAATGTGTATCCACAAAAATACTAGTACAATAATGTTCACAGAAGCACTATCCATAATAGCTCAAAACTGGAAACAACTTGGATATCTATTAATAGTAAAATTGATAAATAAAAATAATGTACAACTAATAAACTAACAGAGGAAATAAAATAATAAAAAATAATTAATTGGTCCAAAAGAAGCAAAAAAGGAGAAAAAAGGGAGCATAAAACAAGTGGAACAAATAAAAACAAATACTAAGATAATAGATTTAAATTCAAACATATAAGTAATTACATTAAATATAAGTGGGCACAATTAAAACATAAAGATTACCAGATTGTGTATTTTTTTTTTTTTTGAGACAGAGTCTCACTCTGTTGCCTGGGCTAGAGTGCCATGGCATCAGCCTAGCTCACAGGCTAGGCTGTGAGAACCTCAAACTCCTGTGCTCAAGCGATCCTTTTGCCTCAGCCTCCCGAGTAGCTGGGACTACAGGCATGCGCCACCATGCCCGGCTAAATTTTTCTGTATATATTTTTAGTTGTCCATATAATTTCTTTCTATTTTTAGTAGAGATGGGGTCTTGCTCTTGCTCAGGCTGGTCTCGAACTCCTGAGCTCAAATGATCCACCCACCTCGGCCTTCCAGAGTGCTAGGATTATAGGCGTGAGCCACCACACCCAGCCTACCAGATTGTGTATTAATTTCCTTTTGCCACTATAACAAATTACCACACATTTCATGGCTTAAAACATTAAAAATTTATTATCTTATAGTTCTGAAGGTCAGATGTCCAAAATAGGCTTCATGGGCTAAAATTAAGGTGTTGGCAAGGTTGCTACATTCTTTCTGAAGCCTCCTGCCTTTTCCAGCTTCTAGAGCCCACTTGTATTCCTTTCTTCAAGGCCCTTTCCATCTTTAAAGCCAGCAGTGTAGCGTCTTTAAATCTCTCTTGCTCCAACTGTCCTGCCTCCCTCTTTCACCCATAACAACACTTGTGATTATATTGGGCCTACCTGGATAATCCAGCATAATCTCCCCATTTCAAGATTCTTCCCTTAATCCCATCTGCATAGTCCTTTTTGCCATATTAGGTAACATATTTATAGTTTCCAGGGATAGGACATAGGCATCTGTGATGGTCAATTTTATGTGTCAACTTGTCTGGGCCAGCCATGGGGTATCTAGATATTTGGCTAGATATTATTCAAGGTGTTTCTGTGAGGGTGTTTTCAGATAAGACTAACATTTAAATTGCTAGACTGAGTAAAGCAGATTGCCTTCTGTAATGTGGGTTGACCTTATCCAATTAGTTAAAGGCTTGAATAGAACAAAAAGCTGACCCTCCCCCAAGTAAAAGAGAATTTTCCTGCTTGGTGGCCTTTGAACTGGAACATCAGCTCTTCCTGGTTCTATAGCAGTTTCTGGACTTCAGACTTGAACTAGGACATCAGCACTGCAGATTTTGGAGAGGCCATTATTATGACTACCACAGATTAAATAACAAAATTCAATTCTATGCTGCTTATAAAAGATATACTTTAAATATCAGATCAATTTATTTATTTATTTATTTATTTATTCATTGTTTTAGAGACAGAGTCTCGCTCTGTAGCCCAGGCTGGAATGCGGTGGCATGAGATCATAGCTCACTGCAACCTCAAACTCCTGGGCTGAAGTGATCCTCCTGCTTTAGCCTCCCTAGTAGCTGGGACTATAGGTGTGTGCCACCACACCCAGCTAATTTTTTTGTTTTGTGTAGAGATGGAGTCTCACAATGTTGCCCAGGCTGGTGTTGAACTCCTGGCCTCAAGCAATCCTCCTGCCTCAGCCTCTCAAAGTGCTGGGATTTCAGGCATGAGCCACTGTGCCCAGCCTAAATATGAGATTTAGACAGTTTTAAAGTAAGAATGGAAAAAGACACGACCTAAAAATACTAACGAAAAGAAAGTTGATTAATATCAGACAAAGTAGTCTTTAAGGAAAGAAGCATTACTATAGATAAAGAGATTCTTCATAATGATAAATGATCAGCTCAACAGGAAAATATAATAGTTCTAAATGTGTTTGTAGCTAATAACAGTCTCAAAACATATAAAGCAAAGATGGACAAAACTAAAAGAAAAATAGAAAATTTGCAATTCTGCCTTTAGAAATGTGAGATTTCAATATTCCTCCCACAGTAATAAAGGGACAAAAATATTTAATGTTGTAAAAGACTTAAACAACATGATTTACCAACTTGACCTTACTGACTTAATTGAATGCTGCACTCACCAACTGTAGAATACATTATACATTCTTTCAAGTGTGTATAGAACATTTAGCAAAATAGACTAGGCACTGGGCCATAAAGCAAATTTAAACAAATTACAAAGGATGTTAATCATAGAAAAAATGTTCTTTATGGGGAATTAAGACAAAAATCAATAACAAAAATTGAGAAAAATCCATATATATATGAAAAAGATAAAAGAATATTTTGAACATCTTTTCTAACAATTTGAAAATTTAGATGAAATGGAAAAATGCCTGGAAAAATGCAAACTACTTAAACTGACACAAGAAGAAAGAAAAAATCTGAATAATCCTTATCTGAAAGAAATTGAATTGGTAATTTAAAACTTCTATACCAAGAAAGTTATAGCTCTGGATATTGTTCACCAGTGGATTGATCTAAATATTCAAAAAGAAAAAATATCAATCTTACTCAAACACTTCTTGAGAATTAAAAAAAGATGGAAGACTTTTGAACTCATTTTATGGCACTAACATGACTTTTATATCAAAGCCTAATAAGGACATTACAAGAAAAAAACTTCAGGTCAAACTTTCTCATGAACATAGATGCGAAAATCCTAACCAAAATACTTGCATACCCAAACTAGCAATATATAAAAGCACTAATACTCCATGACAGAATTGGATTTATTCCAGGAATACAAGATTAAGTTACCATTTAAAAAAACCAATCACTGTAGTTCATCATAACAAAATAAATAAGGTCCTTACAACTAACATCATACCAAATGGGGAAAAACTGAAAGCCTTTCTGCTAAGATCTGGAACAATACAAGGATGCCTTGTTTCACGACTTTTATTCAACATAGTACTGGTAATACCAGCCATAGCTAGTAGACAAGAGAAAGAAATAAAGTGCATTCAAATAGGAAAGGAAGAAGTCAAGTTGTTCTTGTTTGCAGACCATATGATCTTATATTTAGAAAAACCTAAAGACTCCACCAAAAATCTATTTAAACTGATGAACAAATTCAGTAAAGTTGCAGGATAAAAAATCAACATTAAAAAGTCAGTAGCATTTCTATATGCCAACAGCAAACAATATGAAAAATCAAGGCCGGGCGCGGTGGCTCACGCCTATAATCCTAGCAGTTGGGAGGCTGAGGCCGGTGGATTGTTTGAGCTCAGGAGTTCGACACCAGCCTGAGCAAGAGCGAGACCCCGTCTCTACTAAAAATAGAAAGAAATTATCTGGCCAACTAAAAATATATATAGAAAAAATTAGCCAGGCATGGTGGCGCATGCCTGTAGTCCCAGCTACTTGGGAGGCTGAGGCAGTAGGATTGCTTAAGCCCAGGAGTTTGAGGTTGCTGTGAGCTAGACTGACGCCACGGCACTCACTCTAGCCCGGGCAACAAAGCGAGACTCTGTCTCAAAAAAAAAAAAAAATATGAAAAATCAAGAAAGCAATCCCATTTTATGATAGCTATAAAAAAATTACTTGGGAATAAACTTAACCAAAGAAGAGAAATGTCTCTATGATGAAAACTATAGAACATTCATGAAAGAGATTAAAGAGGACACAAAAAAATGGAATGATATCTTATGTTTATGGCTTGAAAAAATTAATACTGTTAAAATGTCCATACTACCCAAAGCAATTTACAGATCAATCCAATCCCTATCAAAATAGGAATGACAGGCCTGGCATAGTGGCTCACGCCTGTAATCCTAGCACTCTGGGAGGCCAAGGCGGGAGGATCGTTTGAGCTCAGGAGTTCGAGACCAGCCTGAGCAAGAGTGGGACCCCATCTCTACTAAAAATAGAAGGAAATTATATGGACAAATAAAAATATATATATAAAAAATTAGCCGGACATGGTGGCGCATGTCTGTAGTCCCAGCTACTCGGGAGGCTGAGGCGGGAGGATCGCTTGAGCCCAGGTGTTTGAGGTTGCTGTGAGCTAGGCTGATGCCACGGCACTCTAGCCTGGGCAACAGAGTAAGACTCTGTCTCAAAAAAATAAAAAATAAAAAATAAAAAAATAAAAATAAAACAAAATAGGAATGACATTCTTCATAGAAATAGAAAAAACAATCCAAAAATTCATGTGGAGCCACAAAATATGTAGACTAGTCAAAGTAATCATGAGCAAAAAATAAACAAACAAACAACAACAACAACAACAACAAAAACAAACAAAGCTGGAGGCATCACATTATCAGACTTCAAATTACACTACAAAGCTATTGTAACCAAAACAGTATGGCATAAAAACAGACACATAGACTAATGAGATAGAATATAGAACCCAGAAATAAATCCACACATTTACAGTCAACTTATTATTGACAAAGGCGCCAAGAACATACATTGGAGAAAGGATGCCCTCTTCAATAAATGGTGCTGGAAAAACTGGATAGCCATACGCAGAAGGATGAAACTAGACCCCTATCTCTCACCATATACAAAAATCAACTCAAAATGGGTTAAAGACTTAAATGTAAGGCCTGAAACTATGAAACTATTAGAAGAAAACATTGGAGAAATGCTTTAGGACAAAGATTTCTTAAGACCCCAAAAGTACAGGCAACCAAAGCAAAAATGAACAAGTGGGATCACATCAAACTAAAAAACTTCTGCACAGCAAAGAAAACATTCAGCAAATTGAAGAAACAACCTAAAGAATGGGAGAAAATATTTGCAAACTATTCAACAGGCAAGGAATTAATAACCAGAATATATAATATAAGGAACTCAAACAACTCAATAATAAGCAATCAAATAATCTGATTAAAAAATGGGCAAAGCATCTCAGTAGACATTTCTCAAAAGAAGGCATACAAATGGCCAACTGGTATATGAATAAATGATCAACATCCCTAGTCATCAGGGAAATGCAAAACAAAACCACAGTGAGATATCTCACCCTTGTTAAAATAACCATTATCAAAAAGACAGAAAACAAATGCTGGTGAGGATGTGGAGAAAATGTGGTATATATATTAACATATAATGGAATATTATTCCAACATAAAAAAGAATGAAATCCTGTCATTTGCAACAACATGGATGGAACTGGAGGACATTATACTAAGTGAAATAAACCAGGCACAGAAAGTCAAATATTGCACTCATATATGGGTGCTAAAAAAAATTGATCTCATGAAGGTGAATAGAATGGTGGTTACCAGAGACTGGGAAGGTAGTGGGGAGAGGAGATAGATAGAAGTTGGTTAATGGGTACAGAAATATTAATATAATTAGATTGAAGAATAAGATCTAGAGCTCGGTAGCACAATAGGGTGATGATAATTAATAATTTATTGGATATTTCAAAATAGAGAATATATTTATAATGTTTCCAACACAAAGGAATGATAAATGGTTGAGGTGATAGATATTCTAATTATACTGATTTGATCATTACACATTATATGCTTATATCAAAGTATCACAAGTACCCCATAAATATATATAACTATTATATATCCATAAAAATAAAAAATAAAATGAATAAAGTAGAAAAATCACAGGTTCATTTTAATTGATGAGGAAAATAAATTTCATAAAATTCAACATCTATTAATGTTTAAAAATCACATCAAACTAGGAATAGAAGAGAGCTCATTTTAGATACAATTCTTTTTCTTTTTTCTTTTTCCTCTTTTTTTTTTTGAGACAGAGTCTTACTCTGTTGCCCAGGCTAGAGTGCCATGACGTCAGCCTAGCTCACAGCAAACTCAAACCCCTGGGCTCAAGCAATCCTACTGCCTCAGCCTCCCAAGTAGCTGGGACCACATGCCACCATGCCTGGCTAATTTTTTATATATAAGTTTTTAGTTGTTGAGCTAATTTCTTTCTATTTTTTTAGTAGAGACAGGGTCTCACTCTTGCTCAGACTGGTCTCAAACTCCTGAGCTCAAACAATCCTCCCGCCTCGGCCTCCCAGAGTGCTAGGATTACAGGCATGAGCCACCACACCTGGCCTTAGACACAATTCTTTAAGGGGATAACAAAAACCTCAGTAATCAAGATAAATAAGATTTTAATGCAATATTTTTAAAAATTAAATTTAGCACAAAAGATCCATAGTAGACAAAATATCAAAATTTTAAATAAAGACAGAAATCAGTATTTTGATTTCTTTTTTTGCCTCAGGCTCCAATATGACTCAACATAGCACTGTGGGAAATGATATTTGAAACAAGTGCACAACAAAGGGCTCATATCTATGATATTTAAAGAACTCTCATAGGTCAATAAAAATATCAGACAATCCAATAGACAAACAGATTCAAGACCTGAACAGCTATTTCATAAAACAGAATAGCCAATGGCCAATAAGTAGATTAAAAGGTGCCCAGCTTCATTAGTCTTCAAGGAAATGAAAATTAAAATAAAAAGCATTTCACTAGACATCCATCAAAATGGCTAAATGTACAAGACAGACAATACCAACTGCTGGTGAGGATGTAGAAAAAAACTGAAATCTGGTGGGAGTGTAAAATGATATAACCACTTTGGAAACTTGCAATATCCGTAAAAGCAGAATACACACCTGTCCAATGATTCAGCAATTCCACTTCTAGATATATCTAATAGAAATACATTAATGTGTTTATAAAAAATCTGTTCAAGAATATTCCTAGCACCACTGTTCATAATAACCCCCAACTGGAAACACCCTAAACATCTATTAAGAGAATGGATAAATAAATTGTGGCATATTAATTCATTAAATAGTATACAACAATGAGAATAAACAAAATACTACCATATGCAATAATATAAATGAATCTCACAAACCTAATATTAAGGAAAAGAAATGATACATACAAACTCGTACACATATATATAAAGCCCATAAACAGGCAAAACTTAACTTGTGGTGTTAGAAGTCAGGTTAGTGATTATCCTTAGGAGAAAAAGGGACTTGAAGAGGGAAGGAAAGGGCTTCTGAGTGCTGTTAGTTTCTTATTTCTAGATCTAGGTTCTGGTTTTCTGGGTGTGTTCACATGGTGAAAATTTATCACCATGTGTTAAATTTTTCTTTGTGTGTTTTATTTCAATAACAACTTTACTTATCTCGAACTCCTGACCTCGAGCGATCCACCCGCCTCGGCCTCCCAAGTGCTAGGATTACAGGCGTGAGCCACCGCGCCCGGCCAATAACAACTTTACTTAAAAGAAAATAAAAGTGTGTCCAGACCACTTAGGAGTCCAGGAAAAAGATAAATGAAGATTTAAAAAATTAAGCAATCAAGTAAAAAAGTCAGCTATCACAACCTAGGGGATCTGACTCCATTCCCTCTCTCTCAGCTAAGGCAGATACTTTAGGCTGTCATCTTATACACAAGGATCCTGGCCAGTAGAGGAGGCAAGTCTCTGTTCTTCCATTTGATGCATAGGAACATGGAATCCCTGAGCAGGTCAAGTCTCACAGGCAGTTAGAGGTGGATGACAGACCAGAATCTGGTCTCTTAATTCCTGGTCCTGAGCTTTGTTCACTAGAGCCAGCTATTCCTGTGAGTCAGGACACATGACCTTGCTAAGCCTAGGTTCCAAGCAGCAAATGTTTTCACTAGGGTTCAGCAAATTTTTCTGTGTCCCTAGTTTATAGTAATGCCAGGATGGAGCATTTTCCCCTAACTTATAGTAATGCCAAGGACTGGGTATCTGTTTTAAGTCAGTTCAACGATGAAATAAACAGATAGTCAGTAGTCACTGTGTACACTTCCCTGGAGGCAAATGTCAAGGGGCGCAGCTACAGGACATAAGGAGGCAGTTTTAAATAACCCCTTTTCTGCTTTCTAAAAGACCAATTACTGGCTGTTTGTATTGAATGAGTCATAATGGCATTTGAAAGCAGAATAACCTAAGTGAAGAGTGAAAATACATAACACCTGAGATTCTGTCTGCTTCAACTATTTCTAAAGAAGTGAGGAGAATCACAATTCTCATCCTTCCATCTTTTAAACAAGATTCAAATTGTGAAAGTCTTGAATTTAGTACTTTTGTTCTGATTTTTCTAAAAAATACCTGAATATAAAGAGAAAAATCTGTAAGTACAGGTTTAGGGAACAGATGGAGACCAAACCGGTGGCTGTCTAGCAGGCAATTTATGGCTGGATCCTACCTTTGCGGAAGTCATCAGAGGGGCTTATGGAACCCTTCCCCCCACTGGCGACAGCCCCATTCCTCATCTTTTTCCTCAAGAAAGCTGCCCTGTAAGCAAAATACAGACTTCTAAGGGCTTTAGGGAATACTTGGCCCCTAGACCCAGCTACACAGTTATTGAAATTAAAGACAGACTCTAGCTTTATAGTTCTTTTCATTTTCTCCCAAAATCTGAATGAATCTTCCCAACCCAACCGAAGTCAGTTTTCTCTCAAATCACACTCTATTTCTTTGTGTACATTTTCCCTCCGAATTGTATTCTTTCTTATCTCAGTTAACAATGACGCCCTACCTGAAACCCCCTCCCAGACATCTGATCTTTTTGTTTTCTATTTTCTATTTTTCTTCTATAAGAACTTTTCTCCCTTTTTGATGAGTGTCCTGGCTCTGGTTCCTTACCTCTTTTGCCTGACTCTGAACACTTGACTCCTTTACTTCCCTGGGCCAGACTGTAACGGCATCTTTACTAAAATGCTTACCCATATGCAGAAGTGCTTGGAAGAAAGAGTCATGATGTAACTGAGATATGTTAAGTTTTATGTTATTTTAACATTTGAGATTCCTCTAGATTGATTGTCTTGAAGAACCAGAAACAACTCCTTTCCCAGATTGCATTCCAGCTCACAGCCCCTTACACAAAATGAGGATTATTGCAGTGGACAGTAAAATAGCCCATTAAAAGTAATTGTCTCAATTGCAGCTGAACATTTCCCTATGTACTTGAATCTGCAAGAGCTCCAAAGCAATAGAATCTGGTATTGGGTTTCCTGGATCCACAAAATTCTGTTTGCAAAGCCTCAACCTGACAGAGGCTGAAACCAAATACTTCAACCTTCAATTTATTAATATTTCTTTTGAGGTAAGGGTCAGTCTCCTTCTTACATCTGACAGGATGTTGGAGTGACTAAATCAAAAGGCTACAATGGGCCCCCCATTCCTGGTAATTACCTTTGCATGGGACTATTCTGAGCAGGGTTGTGCCCAAAGTGAAGCCATCAGTGTAAGTGCCCAGATCCTTAATGAAATCCCTGTGGCTTAAGAAAAGTAGACATAGACACAGTCCCACCTTCAACATGAATCAGATTCTTCTTTATTTTCACAGAGCAGTTTGACCAAAGGAAACATCTCATTCTCAGGGCTCAGCTCAGAAGATTTCTAACGGTGTGCTTCCAGGACATGGTTCCATTACTCCCTGGGTTTGCTCCTCAGATTGTCTGTGTTGTGGGCTTAATGCAACATGGCTGCTCCCTCTCTGAGGGTTCTTCTCTGTTCCTGCAGGCATCTCAGTAGGGCTCTGCACTCTGGTACAGTGAAGGGTACAGAACTGACCTGCAGCGCTTTTTTTTCTGGTACCATCTCAGTTACCTGCCTACAAGGCATGGGCAGTGGCCAGCCGCTTTTACAATAATTTAGGTGCTTAAACATTTTTGAAAATTCTATACCCAAATAAGAAACTATGAGTTTGAAACTCCAATTAACCAAATGTACCAGGCAAAAATCATCTAGGCACTCACTTCAGCTTAGGGACAGTTTTACCATAGAAGAAGCAAACAAAGAAACAAACACGCAAAAAATAAGAGTACGAGGAAGGAAGAGGGGGAATGGAGGCAGAAGAAGAGAAAGCAGAGAAGAAATTGAGCCCATGGATATATTACTATAGCACAGATATCATACTGTAACCAAAACACCCTTTCAGAAAGAGAAAGAAATTTCTTCTTTCCCCATTGAGGCTCACCTCTCTATACAGCGCCCTGTTCCAGGAGTCGTCAGTAGCTGCTCTGTGTGGGCAATAAGAGAAAATCCCAGATAAAAAGAAGGGTTCTGAAATCATGATGTAGATCAACAGTTTTGCAAATGGAATCCAGGCAGGACCTCTGGTGATCTACGAAGATTCTTCCAGTCCTGTGGGCTGGGTCAAAATGCAAGTCGCATTAAAACGTGTTGGGTGGTTTTGTTTTCTTTCTTCCTTTTTTTTCCCCCCTTTGAAACGAATTTCCACTGCAGATTTGAGTCAAAATTTTAAAGTGCCAAAGCAAATATTTTTAAACTGAGGTACAAATAATCACAAGGGATTCAGCAAACACCCTCAAAAGTGTTTTTTGTTTGCTTGCTTGTTTATTTAATCTAGTAAATAGGCGAAACTCTTGTTCTGCTTAAGTAGTGTAAGGACTAAAAATTTCGAGACTCACCAATCCAGATGAAAAGATGAACCTTGCAAAGCATACCTTTTTCAAAGGAGAAAAGTAAGATTCTTTCTTCTTGGGGTTTCCCATTTCCCAATATCATTTATTCCGGGTCCTCCTCCTCAGCACTGCTTTTCTAGCTCAATGCCTATAGTTTAAAGTCAGGAGCAGCCACTACCAAGAACAATCCCTCTCTGCT
This sequence comes from Varecia variegata, assembly GCA_028533085.1. Lineage (NCBI taxonomy): Eukaryota > Metazoa > Chordata > Mammalia > Primates > Lemuridae > Varecia > Varecia variegata. Next base: position 183,423,477 of record CM052436.1, read on the forward strand.
GCCACTGCTGTCTTTAGGTTTTTCTTTCAGGGAGCAGGAGCTCAGATGTGGCGTGAAGGGGACATCAAATGCAGCTGCAGCTTGGGAAAATCTCTTTTCCCTCATTCTAGCTCTTACTGCAAGAATTAACCTCAGAAAAGCCTGGGCAGCTAGAGAAGAGTTTTGTGAGTTATCTAATGACCCAGTTGCTAGCCATACAGCACAACAAAGCTGCCCATTTAGGCTGAGATAAAATTTTGCACTTATACCTAGGTCTGCTTTTCCTTTCCTAACAGAGCAATGTGTACTTTCAGCTATTTGTTGGACTAATTTCCACAGCCATAGTTTCCTAGAATTTCAAAATAGATGGGCTGCCTACACCACAGGTAAACAGTTTGGAAGCTGTAAATTAGAATGGACTTGAAGGCCTCTAATTGGGTTTTGCTGAGGTGTTTGCAACACCATTTACCTGTTTGGATAATTCTGTTATACGTACCAATTGCTTTCCAATAATTCAGATGCCAGCTGGTATTACCCAGATGCTATTAGTCCTCTTGCTCCTTTGGTGCAGACTCACACAGGAATAAAGGGAAGCAATGTTTTTCCCACCTTATTTGATAAGGTGAATACAACTTATTCAAATTTTTAATGTGATTGGAAAAAAAAAAAGAAAAAGAAGAAAAAAGAAACCTATCCCAACATCTGGATGGAATTTATTACATACCTTTCTGGGACCCCTGGTTCCTGAATGCTTCACTAATGATCCCTCTTCCAAGTGTGCAGAGAGGCCCAATGAATCAGCCTGTCAGGGAAAGATACTTTGCTGACAGATACTGTAAGTTTGATTTAAACAGGTTGTAAAGATGCTGTAGCTGTGACCAAACCTCTAGCAGAGGGAGGTGAGGCAGCACATGCCACTTAGGGATGCTCACACATTTCTGTGCGAATATCCAGTAGGAAAGTTATTCGCCACTTCTGGAGAGACTGGAAGTTCTCTACTGAACTGCACGGTATCTCAGCCCTAGAATCTGCCTCATGCATGTTTATCACTGACCAACCTTTGTCAAGGTATCCCCCCTTCACTATCATATCACCTTATTTTCTTCCTAGAACTCATCATTATTTGAATTACAATTGACCCTTGAACAACACAGGCTTGAACTGCACTTATATGTGGATTTTTTTCAATAAATATATTAGAAAATTTTTTGGAGATTTGCAAAAATTTGAAAAAACTCACAGATGAAGTGTGTAACCTAGAAATATGGAAAAAATTAATAAAAAGTTAAGTATATCATGAATTCATAAAATATATGTAGATACTAGTCTTTTTTATCATTTACTACCATAAAATATACACAAATCTATTATAAAAAGTTAAAACTTATCAAAATTATGCATACACATACAGGCTGTACATGGTGCCATTCACAGTCAAGAGAAATGTGAACAAATATAAAGATTTAGTATTACATCATAACTGCATAAAATTAACTATAGTTCATACGGTATTACTGTAATAATTTCACAGCCACTTGCAGTTTCTATTGCAGTGAGCTTAAGTGTTGCCAGTATCCACTTAAAAAGTCATGTGACACTAATCATCTCTGCAGCAGCAGTTTGTCTCTCCAGGAATTTGCATATTGCAGTAAAAAGTGATCACTCATGGTTTTTGAATATTTTTCATCATGTTTAATGCAATACTGTAAACCTTGAATAATATGATGGGACCCATATGAAATCCCACTATTGATGCTGGAAGTGCTCCCAAGAAGAAGAAAAAAGTCATGACATTATAAGAAAAAGTTAAATTGTTTGGTATGTACTGTAGATTGAGGTTTGCAGCTGTGGTTGCCCACCATTTCAGACCGACAATTCATCTTGTAAACAGATGATGAAAACTTACGATATCAATAAATACAGTACAGTACTGTATTTTCTCTTTCTTGTGATTTTCTTAATAACATTTTCTTTTCTCTAGCTTACTTCATTGTAACAATACAGTATATAATACATATACAAAATATGTGTTAATCAATTATTTATGTTATTGGCAAGGCTTCCAGTAAACAGGCTATTGGGGGGAGTCAAAAGTTATACACAGTCATGCCTGTAATCCTAGCACTCTGGGAAGCTGAGGTGGGTGGATCATTTGAGCTCAGGAGTTCGAGACCAGCCTGAGCAAGAGCGAAACCCTGTCTCTACTAAAAATACAAAGAAATTAGCTGGACAACTAAAAATATATAGAAAAAATTAGCCAGGCATGGTGGCATATGCCTGTAGTCCCACCTACTCAGGAGGCTGAGGCAGGAGGATTGCTTGAGCCCAGGAGTTTGAGGTTGCTGTGAGCTAGGCTGACGCCACACCACTCGAGCCCAGGCAACAGAGTGAGACTCTGTCTCAAAAAAAAAAAAACAAAAAAAAGTTATACACAGTCCAGGCATGGTAGTTCACACCTGTAATCCCAGCACTTTGGGAGGCCAAGGTGGAAGGATCGCTTGAGGCCAGGAGTTCAACATCAGCCTGGTCAACATAGCGAGGCCTTGTCTTTACTAAAAATATGAAAAATTCGCCAGGTGTGGTGGCACACACCTGTGGTTGCAGCAACTCAGGAGGCTAAGGCAGGAGGATTGCTTGAGCCCAGGAGTTTGAGAGGCTGCAATGAGCTATGATCAGGCCACTGCACTCCAGCCTGGGTGACAGAGCAAGACCCCATCTCTAAAAAAAAAATGAGTTATACATGGATTTTCCACTGTAAGGGGGGTCAGCACCCCTAATCACTGTGTTACTCAAGGATTAACCGTATCTTGTTTGTCTGCTTGTTTTGGTCTAGTGTAAGCTCCATTAAAGTATCCCATCGGTATCCTCAATGTCTAAAATAGTGCTTGCAGAACAGCAGGTGTTCGATAATTATGGGCCATGCTAAAGAATGTGGATTTAGTCAAATCAAGTCAACCAAGATTATGTCATGAAATTCTTGGATCCTCATGTGACCCCTAATGAATGGTAGTGTGTGAACAAATTCTCTCTATCTATGACAAAAATCAATCAAAGGACTCTTGGCTTGATACCCGGGCATCAATGTGCCTCACAGGTTTGGCCTCAATACAGTCTGGGAAAAGTGTTGATGCTGGGCCACCAACCCTCACTTAGGGCCAGGCTGAGATGCTTGTGTCCCACCAAAGATCTCACAGAGTCAGGACCAGGCCATTCCTTACATCCTGCAAACCACAGGGGCTCCAGGTAGCCCTGGCAGGGGCAACAGCCCATGGACAGACTAGGATAAGAGGAGTGAGGCATGAATCTGGGGTGCAAAATTTAAGGGGGGGTACCAAAATTCCCAATAATCAAAATAAATGACATGAAATATTAAAAATGAAATATTAAAAAATAAAAATTTATGCAAAATAAATCAGTGATCAAGGGAGCTCTTGTCTATTATTCTACTACCCAGCTCATTATGTAAGGGTTAGATGGGGTCCTGGGCTAACTCCCTCATGGGTTCTTCAAACACTTCCTGAGATCAGGGAAAGGGAAAGCCTAAACTAGGTCAACCCCAGGGAACTGGAAACTGTCAGTACGGCCCTACTCTCCCTAGTTGCTCTGGAACCATACACAGAAGATGGGGGATCCTTCCTCAAAAAACTAAAAATAGAACCACCATATGATCCAGCAATCCCACACCTGGGTATATATCCGAAAGAAAGGAAATCAGTATATCAAGGAGATATTTGCACTCTCATGTTTATTGCAGCACTATTCATAATAGCCAAGATATGGAATCAACCTAAGTGTCCATCAGTGGATGAATGGATAAAGAAAATGTGGTATATATACACAATGGAACATTATTCCACCATAAAAAAAGACTGCAATTCTATCATTTGCAACAACATGAATAGAACTGGAGAACATCATGTTAAGTGAAATAAGCCAGACATAGAAAGACAAATTTTGCATGTTCTCACTTATGTTGGAGGTTAAAAAAATAAATAAATAAACTCATGGAGCTAGAGAGTAGAATGCTGTTTACCAGAGGCTGAGAAGGGTAGTGGGGAGGGAGGAGTAAAGAGAGGTTGGTTAATGGGTACAAAAATGCAGTCAGAAGGAATAAGGTCTAGTGTTTGGTAGCATAATAGGGTGACTATAATTAACAATAACTTATTGCATATTTCAAAAAAACTGAAAGAGTAGAATTGGAATGTTCTCAACACAAAGAAATGATAAATGCTTGAGGTGATGGATACCCCAATTACCCTGATTTTTGCACACTGTATGCTTGTATCAAAATATCACATGTACTTCATAAATGTACAACTATTATTTATCCATAAAATTAAAAAAATAAAAAGACAGGGGATCCTAACTTTGCTGCTTACTTCTAACCCGAAGCACCCCACATCTGAGGCTGCAACAGTATCAGTGTGAATCCTCACCCATAGCCTGAGCTACTGCCTCTTCCTGGAGGAAGTACTTTGGGAAGAAGGCATGAGATAAGCACCACTTCAGTGCTGGACAGGATAACTGGCTTGAGGAATTGACTGTGTTACTTTCTGTGGTGCCAGCCGTTCTGTTCTTCATGGAAGAATGGACCATTCCTATCTTCCTCCACACTCCCCACCCCAGAAGAGAAACCAGGGCTTTTTGTTTTGGACATCAGGCCTTCTCTCATCTCAGAAAAAGAAAAAAAGAAATCAACAGGCTTTTGATTTTGAAATCAGTCCAGAGACTCAAAGGCAATAAAGCTGTTTTGTCTGAGAGAAAGAAGGGCTCTTAGGATTAGAAGAGAGCAAAGGGGAGAGAATTTCCTGAGTCTGGCTTTGAGGGGATGGTGTTCAGGGGCACTCTGGCCTCTTTGTATAGCCAGGTCCTGCTCCAGATCTCCCAGAGACCTCTACGACTGCAGGGCCTTGAATGGGGATGACTATGTTCTCAGGGAGGTGAGCAAAGGCACTGCTGTTCTGGAGCCTCAGCAGAGGTCTCCATGCCACAACAGGGCCTGGAGAAAGGGTCCTAGAATAGACCATTATCATGGGCAAAGAGCACCAAGGGTGGCATGCATCTTTAAAAATTTTTATTTATTTATTTTTTAGAGATCAGATCTCATCACAGATTATCGTAACCTGGAGGGCTCCTTCTACCTCAGACTCCTGAACAGCTAGGACTATAGGCACACACTAGCATGCCTGGCTAATTTTTAAATTTTTAGTAGAGACAGGGTCTTGCTGTGTTGCTCAGGCTGGTCTTGAACCCCTGGCCTCAGGTAATCCTCCACCTTGGCCTCTCAAAGTGCTGGGATTACAAGCATGAGCCACCATGCCTGGCCTGACAGTCACCTTTGACTGAGAGACATCTTCCCCCAAATACCTGGAAGCTCCCGAAAAAGGACCAAGATTAGATTTTGTCATCCATCCCATTGATGGATGACAGCCATGGGTTTTTAATTTAAACAACTAACGAAATATGACATTTCCACCATCTGTATGTCATGGAACAAAGTAATACCTGTTAACAGGTTTAACACCAGCTTCCGTACTTTCCTTTAAATTATTTAGGTTTCCTGGCTTAAAGAAGCCTCTAGCTTGATTTGTTTAACCCTGCCTCTCAGGAGTTGAAGGCTGGAAGTGTTCCAGGATATGTGCATATGGGCGTGCATGCTGCTCTGTGAGCCAGCCTTGCACTTGGACACCATTCTAGGCCCTCCCTTACCAATTCAGTGGGAGTCTGAGTCAAAGGGGGACTGAGACAAAGACATCCTGCAAAAAAGAGAGGAAAGAAAGCTCGGCAGAAGTGGCACACAGAACTGGGATTGCTCAGGACTGGGGCTACCCAAGCCTTGCTGTGCAACCCATCCACAAATCTGCACTGCCCCCAGGTGGCCATACCAGAGCTCTGCTCTGCACTTGGGGAGAAGACTATGTAAGATGTGTGGTCTCTTCAGCTGGAGCTCTTTGGAGACAGAGTAGTGGGGAGACAAGGGGAGAAGCCAAGACCTACAATCACCAGTTTGGGCACTGGAATGCTTAAGGAATATCTTTTTGCAATGTCACTATGTAATTGTTGGCATAAACTTAAGATAGATTCAGTTCACTAACTAAAATGTTTAGGGAATTAGAGCAAGAGAATGTTAGGTTACTGAGGTTTAACTAAAATAATTTTTCAGTTTTTACCATTGAAGACATTTTTTAAAAGGTAAGACTACTTTTCTGACATTCATTCATTCAAACAATTATTGGGGGCTTAGTTTATGTCATACATTATGCTAGAAAAGATATAAAGATATTGTTTCTGCCTGCAAAGAACTGCCAGTCCAGAAGACACATAAATATAATGTAATTATAAGAAATAATAAATAACAATAGTCATGAGGTCTGATCATTGATGGAGATACACATAAAATATGCAAGCGCCTAATGGGCCAGGAGATGGGACTAGTCAGGGAAGGCTTCTTGGCAGAAGTGATATCTGACCTGAATCTTAAATGATGAATAGGATTTAGCTGTTGTGGGCAGGGAGTTAATGACAGGAGACCACATATCAGACAGAATGACCAGTGCTAGCAAAGGTATGGAGGAAAACAAGAGTGAGGGCAGGAAGGCCCCTTTTTTTT
>CM052436.1:183430165-183454340 GCA_028533085.1 Varecia variegata
GGTAGCTGGGACTACAGGCATGTGCCACCATGCCCGGCTAATTTTTTCTATATGTATTTTTAGTTGGCCGGATCATTTCTTTCTATTTTTTAGTAGAGACGGGGTCTCGCTCTTGCTCAGGCTGGTCTCGAACTCCTGAGCTCAAACAATCCGCCCGCCTCGGCCTCCCAAGTGCTAGGATTACAGGCGTGAGCCACCTCGCCCGGCCAGGAAGGCCCTTAAGAGTCAGAAGAAGCAGACAGGGAGGGCCTTAAACATACCAGGTTAAGGAGACTGGATTATATCCTGTGGTATTGCAGAAAGGTTTTAAGCAGGGGAGACAAAAGGGCAGTTTTAATTTTACAAATATACTAGCAGAGGTGGGGAGAATACATTGATGTGACACATCTGGAGACAGAGACTAGAAAAAACAATCTAAGTGAAAGCAGAATAATACAGGAGAAAGACAAATGAGCACCTGGACTAGTGAGTTTGGAGAAGAGGCAACAGATATAAGGGCTTTGGATGCAAGGGGATGAGGGCCAAGGAAGCATCAAGGAAGGTGGGAACAGTTAGATACCCATGTGGCCAGAGGTTCCAGGCTCCAGAGACAGCGGGTGTCATAGAAAACCTTGACTCTCATAGCTTAAGTGACCAAGAACAGGTTTTGTTTAACCTCCCTGAGCCTCAAGTGGTTGTTGTGAGGATTAGGGAATACTCAAAAAGCCCAAATTAATGACAGTGCTCAATGGTATCATTATCATGACAGTTTAATCTACTACAAAGATCTTACCTTACTTATCTGTTTAAAAATTTCCACGATTTTTTTTTTTTTTTTTTGAGACAGAGTCTCACTCTGTTGCCCGGGCTAGAGTGCCGTGGCATCAGCCTAGCTCACAGCAACCTCAGACTCCTGGGCTCAAGCAATCCTACTGCTTCAGCCTCCCGAATAGCTGGGACTACAGGCATGTGCCACCATGCCTGGCTAATTTTTTTGATATATATTTTTTTAGTTGTCCAGCTAATTTCTTTCTATTTTTTTAGTAGAGACGGGGTCTCACTCTTGCTCAGGCTGGTCTCGAACTCCTGAGCTCAAACGATCCACCTGCCTCAGCCTCCCAGAGTGCTAGGATTACAGGCGTGAGCCACTGAGCCTGGCCAAAAATTTCCACCATTAAAATGATCTCTTTAGGTTCAAAATCTAAGAGCCTTGTTATAATGTTTATAGGGAGAAGTATGATTCATCATTATACTTATCAGTCATTATCATGATCCTCAATTGGTTTAGGTCAAGCAGAGGGAAGGAATGGGTCACAAATGGTAACTTTGTTTGGGCTAGAGGAGGGGAGAAAAATGTTTCCCAAACTTCAGTCATTTGGTTAGCAACGTCAGGATTTCAACCCCAAACAATCTATATTATTACTTACTTAATATTTTTCTTTAAATCAACTAACTTTTCCAAAATGTAAATGCATTCATGTGAAAAGAGAACTTTATATCATATCAGTATCATTGTCTTAAACAGTATATAATCCTGGAAAAAATTAATAAAATGGTCTCAGTAGATTCTAAATAACTACTGTTCCCCAAAGAAAACTCTAGGCCTACAGTCTATTTTCTTGGTTAAAAAAGGAGATAATAGCCAAGCACAGTGACTAACACCTGTAATCCTAGCACTCCGGGAGGCCAAGGTGGGAGGATCACTTGAGGCCAGGAGTTCGAGACCAGCCTGAGCACCAGTGAGACCCGTGTCTCTACAAAAAATAGAAAAATAAGCTGGGCATGGTGGTGCACTCCTGTAGTCCCAGCTACTTGTGAGGCTGAGGCAGAAGGATCGCTTGCTTGAGCCCAGAAGTTTGAGGTTGCAGTGAGCTATTATGATGCCTCTGCAGTGTATCCCAAGCAACAGAGTGAGATCTGTCTCCAAAAAAAAAAAAAAAAAAAAAAAGATGACAAGTTTTAGATATGTTAATGACATATTAATATCATATATTATTCTAGATGAATCCAGGCTTGAAAGTAAACTAAAAAGGGAATTACTTTCTCGTGATGTGATTCTTTAATTTATGCTTGTCCATCTACCACCTAAAATCATCTTCTGTATAACTTAAAGTCATCTCATGTACCACCGTGGTACATGTCCTAAACTTATGTAGACAAAAGTTCTGGCACATTAGGGAAAATCAGGCCTGGGGCACAAGGGCTGAAACTTGGGATGAGTACCAGAAGAAAACAGAAGAAACTACACTGGAGGACCATCAAAGGCCAACTTCACTTCCTTTACAAGTTTGTGGAAGTGCGTTAGCAATCTTGTGTAAGATTTCTCTTTTGTATGCCCTTTGGCAACTAGGATAGAGTGGCACACGTAATAGGTGCTCAATAAATACTTGGAGGCTGGCTGACTGAATAAAATGGGATAGGACCCTGAGAGGCCAAGAGGAAGACAGGTTTTCTGAAACATACTCCCTCATCTCCTACCTCCAACAATAACAGGCTCAGCCTGAAGTCTAAGCATGATGTGGAAATGCCATATAGCAGCAAAGAAGAATTGGTTCTAAGGGCTGAAATATACAAATAATAGTTCTTTCTCTTTTTTTGGACTTGGAGATTTGGTTTTTGATAAATAACTATATTTACTTTTGTAACAGTATTGACCTATTTTCAAGTGATAGAACAACTCCAAAGTATCTTTCCCTCTTAAAGGTCATTTACTGTAGGTGGTGTGATCCAGGTGTGTCTTGCATTGAACTGAAAACAAGCCATCAAGGAACACTCCTTGCCTGTCATATCTAAGAGACTGATACTCTAGATTTGTATCCATTACAGTATATTTTCTTGATTTTGTACAGATGACATTAGTGATGATACATAAAGCCTGTAACTACTATTTATAAAATAAAATATCTGAGTCTCTCAAAGGCAGTTTAGGAAATTCAGGGCCCTCCTAGGAGAAAGATTAAAACACCTTCAGTAGATACTCAGCCCTCACAAAGGCCATCTTAAAGTGACCAGGCCTATGGGCAGAGATAAAACTGAAAAACTTTACATACTTGGCTTTAGTCTGGAGGAGGGGATTGACTTTTTATCTGAGAAGAACTTTGGAGGCCAAAGGAAAAGACAGGTTGAAAGAAACTCCTCTATGAAAGGGTATGCAGCCAAGGAAAAGATTTCAGAAATCTTCTGGCCAATGAATCTTTCTCCCCAGCCTAGTTGGTGGTTGTGACCAAATACCAAAAAGAACCAATTTAGGACTAACACTAGAATTCTTTATTTATGACTCACCTCCTCCTTTCTGGATCATTGATGGCAGTTTCTAAATGAGCACTTGGTTCTTTGTGCCTCATCAATCAATCAGTGAATTCCCAAAGACTACTGTTTCATTTTCAACCCAAGTTAAACATAATCAGAAAGTTAAATCCTACTGCTATCAGTGCTACTTTAAATTCCAAAATCAAATATAAATGATTCAGGAATTGTCTATTGTCTTAGAGAATTCCTGCCAAGCTCCCTCCAGAGAAGTGAGGATTGACCTCATTATTAAATCATGTCATCATCAGGGGTCCATTTTCTTCCCAGCTTTGGTGATGGCATCCTTATATTAGCAGAATAAACTGTCAGATTCTTGAAGCAATTCCTTTTTGGACTTACCTGTGGAAATCGCTGAGTAGGAAGGATCAGTGAACTCAGGGTCCAGGCGTTAGTTCAGTGACTTTGGCAGCCTGACGAAAGCTATCCCCTGCCTTCTCACTGCTTTTTATGCAACGCTGGGGTGTTAATGACCTCCAGCTGTGGAGCCATCCCTCTGACTACTCTACCTGGCCTCCCAGATCTTCAGTGCTTTCAGGGCTAAGGGACCTCTGTATTTTACAGCTTCATGGTCTCTTCTGCCGCAAAGATTCCTACCTCTGGATGCTGCCAACTTGGCAGTAGTTTCCATGGTGTGAGTTCTTTTGCTCATGGCAACTGAGCTATCATATTTCTAATGTGGAAGCAGCCTGAAATTAAAGTGCAAAAACTAAATTGTGGAGACCAAAGATATTTGGTGCAATTGAATTTCAGGAGGTATATGGGTCTCCCTGAAGTACCAGCTTATAGTGGGGGCGTAAGTGACAATTTGAAATGTCACTTAACCACGAAAGAATCCTGGTAGAGCCAGGATCCAACAGACATTTGAACTAGAACTCCCTTGGCTGCCATTCTCCAAATCTGAATCATGTCTTTCCCAATTACTAGCTATGTGACCTCACATAAGTTATTTAACTTCTTTGGACCTCATTTTCCTCAGATGTAAAATGGGGGAAGTGATACTTACTCCACAGTGCTAATGTGAGTTTTAAATAAGATATGATACATATGGTATGTAGTAGATGCTCAATGAATTTCAGTTTCCTTAACCTTACCCACTAAATCTTAGAGGGAATCTATTCACCTGTTTTACCTCTTGCTTAGTAGGCAGGATGAGGCTTGGGTTGGAGAATATATTACTCAGGGGCAAGTCTAGAAAGGATGTGGGATGGATAGCCCAAGTAGTCACAGGGATTGGTGTCTCTCTTTCTCAGATCCTAGGTTACAATGGTAAGACTAAGAAGTCCTCTGTCTCAGTTCATCTGCACTTCAAGAATGCTTACAATGTTCATTTCTGGGACAAGCCTCTCAGAAGGCATGACAAGGACTCCACATTAATGTAGCCCAGCCCAGAACCTTGGAGATGGCAATGATTTTAATCTTATAGTATAGGGTGAAATGCGTTATGCCATATATATGTCTTTTATCAATAAATATGGTTCTTAAGAGCATAAATACTTAACACAATAACATGACTTTTCCAGGTGCATATTATGGATAATAATTTAAATGGCTCTCAATTTTTGAAGCAGGGATCCTCTCTTATTCAGGTTTATTCTATTAAGTACCTACCATACTGCTCTGTACATTGAAGTTTCTGATTAAATCAAATTGAATTGATTCAGTATTGCAGAACATGAAACTAAAGAAAAATCTCAAACTTAAAATTGTTGGTGAGCAAGATCCAGATGACCAAAAGAACCAAGAAACCAAAGTTGGCTGGTATCCTTTCTATGTACCAGACTTTGCTCATATGACTTTTATCTGTGGACTTTCATTATCTGTTAGAAAGTTATCATTGTTGAAAAATGCTCAACATCACTAATCATCAGAGAACTGAAACATAAAACCACAATGAGATACCACCTTACCCCTGTCATAATGGCCATTATTAAAATGTCATAAAACAATAGATGTTGGCATGCATGCAGTGAAAATGGAATGCTTATACACTGTTGGTGTGAGTGTAAATTAGTACAACCTCTATGGAAAACAGTACAGAGATTCCCCAAAGAACTAAAAGTAGACCTACCATTCAATCCATAAATCTCACTACCGGGTATTTACCCAAAGGAAAAGAAGTCATTATAGCAAAAAGACACAAGCACAATTTACAATGGCAAAGATATGGAATCAACCTAAGTGCCCATCAACCAATGAATAGACAAAGAAAATACACACACACACCCCCCACAAACCATGGAGTACTACTCAGTCATAAAAAAGAACAAAATAATGTCTTGTGCAGCAACTTGGATGGAACTGGAAGCCATTATCCTAAATATCTCAGAAATGGAAAAACAAATACTACATGTACTCACTTATAAATGGGAGCTAAGTGATGGGTATACATGGTCATGCAGAGTGGTATAATAGACTTTGGAGACTCAGAAAGGGGGAGGGGGAGTCAGGGATCAAAAGAATTTTAGTTTCCAGTCAGTTGTTACCCCCACTGTGTTTTGTCCTCGGTGCTTATGGAGTATTTGCCGCTATAGTTCATTAGTTAAAATTCTCCTTTCCCTTAAGGCTTGGTTTTGCTACTTTCAGGCTTATTGGTATGATTTTTTTCCCTCTGAGAGCTGAAATAGAAGTGTTCCAAACTGGGGGAGAGAGAAGTAGAGAAAGTGATTTAATCTTAGAATGGATTGGGGTGTTTATAAACTACTGATGGGGTTGTTTCCTCCAACATATTTTAACTCCTAAGTGCAAGAGCTGTGTCTTATTCATCTGTGTATCCCTTCTGCCTAGGGGTTCCATGGTGGCTGTTTAATAAATGCTTACTGATTAATAAATAAGCCAAATATAACCAATATTGCAAAGAGAGAGGTAAAATTGGTGGTATAGGTAATAAACACCAGGGAAGCTCAGAAGAAAGAGAAATCATGTGGGCCAAGATGGTCAGGGAAGGTTTATGGAAGGGATGCAACATGGAAGAATTTGACTCTCCGGATAGAGATGGGATGGAATATGGAAAGAGCAGGGGCTTCCAAATCACTTAAGTTCTGTGAGCCTCAATTTCTCATAGATGAAAACATTTTAAAAAAAATGGGGACAGTAAACCTACATCATAGGTAAAGAGTAAATGAGATAGCTATATAAGGTAATTAGCACAGAATGTGACACACACAGAAGAATTTTCTGTACTCTGCAATTTATCTTTCTTTTACTGACCTGTATAGCAATCCCATTGGATTTGAAAGCCTTCCTCACAGTATTCTGGAGTTCATGGTGTCATTTCCTTCATCAACCAAGGAGCTTTTCAGACATGAGAGGAGATATTCCTGAAGTCAGGGAGGCTTTGTTCCCTCTCTAAGGATAAATGAGATAAATAAACATGGTAAATACTTTTTATTTTCTATCCTTGAACACATATGACCAGGTAGGACATGGGAGACCTTTGATAGGCAAAACACCTCCAATTTTACTTACATTTCCAACTTACAGAACTTTGTTATTGGAAGAGTTCTTGGAGATAATTTAGTATATTTTTTCATTTTACATATTATACAAAACAACAAGTCTATCCTAGATCAATTAAGTGATTTAATTGGATAGTTAGTGGCAGGACTGTGAACTATACTTGATATTTTACCCAGTGTTCTTTCCAATATATCAGGCCACTATACACTTATATGTTGGAAAATCCCATTCACTTTCCACATTTCCATCAACATTGGCAGCCCAGTATTTTGGTGGGATTGAGAGGCATGTCCACAGGCAATCACTTATAAGTGGGAGCTATCCATGTCCATTTATATTTTATATAATTATTGATATGGTTATATTTAAGTATATTGTCTTGCTATTTGCTTTTTAAAACATTTTTATTGAGATATAATTCCTATCACACAAAATTCACTGTTTTAAAGTGTACATTTCAGTGGTTTTTAGTATATTCACTGTGTTCTACAACTGTCACCACTATCTTATTTCAGAACATTTCCATTGCCCCCAAAAGAAGTCCCCTACCTATCAGCAGTTTGTCCCCATTCCTCCCTTATCCCATCCCTGGCAACCACTAATGTACTTTCTGTCTCTATGGTTTCACCTATTCTGGAAATTTTATATAAATGGAATCATATAATACCTGGCCTTTTGTGTCTGGATTCTTTCACTTAGCATGTTATAGTACTTCATTGCTTTTAATGGCTAAATAATATTCCATTTTATGAATATACCACATTTTGTTTATCCATTCATCATTAATGGACATTTAGGTTGTTTACATTTTTTAGTTATTATGAATAATACTGCTATGAATGTATACAAGTTTTTGTGTGGACATACATTTTCAGTGCTCCTGGTTACATACCTAGGAGTGGAATTGCTGAGTCATATGGTAATTCTATGTTTAAGTTTTTAAGGAATTGCCAAGATATTTTCCCACAGTAGCTGCACAGTTTTATTGTCCCACCAGCAATATATGAAGATTTCAATTTCTCTACAGCCTTGCCAATACTTTTTACTGTCCTTTATTATTATTGCCATCCTAGTGGGTAAAAAGTTGTATCTCATTGTGGTTTCAATTTTCACTTCCCTAATGCCCAATGATATTGAACATCTTTTCATGTGCTTATTGCCCATTTGTATACCTTCTATTTGAATCCTTCACCCATTTTAAAAATTGAAATGTTTGCCTTTTTTGTTGAATTGTAAGAATTCTTTAGATATCCTGGGTATTAAACCTTTATCAGACATATGATTTACAAATATTTTCACTTTCTTTATGGTGTCCTTTGAAGCACAAAAGGCTTTTTAATTTTGATGAAGTCCAATAGATCTATTTTTTCATTGATTGCTTGTACTTTTGGTGTTGTATCTAAGAAACCATTGGCATTAACATAGCTTACCACAACCCCAAACTCATGGGCTCAGGCAATCCTCCTACCTTAGCCTCCCAAGTAGCTGGGACTATAGGTGTGTGCTGCGACACCTGGCTAATTTTTCTATTTTTAGTAGAGATGGGGTCCTGCTCTTGCTCAGGCTAGTTTCAAACTCCTGAGCTCAAGCAATCCTCCCACCTCCGCCTCCCAGAGTGCTAGGATTATAGATGCTACCATGCCCGGCCCTTTGATCCACTCTGAGTTAAATTTTTGTATATGGTGTGAGGAAGGGGTCTAATGTCATTCTTTTGCATGTGGATATCCAGTTGCCCCAGTACCATTTGTTTAAGAGATTATTCTTTCCCCATTCAATGATCCTAACACCCTTGTTAAATATCAATTGACCATGGATGTGTGGGTTTATTTCTGGACTTTCAATTCTTTTAATTTTTTTTGTTTACCATTTTATTTATAATTTAAGAACCTTATAACAGAATACTTCCATTTCCTTCTTTCCTGACTTTTTATATTTTTGTCACATCTTTTACTTTATATAAGTTATAAATCTCACAGTATATTTCTGTTATTTTTCCTTTAGTCAATTATTTTTAAAGAAATTAGGCCAGGCAGGGTGGCTTACACCTATAATCCCAGCACTTTGGGAAGCTGTAGTGAGAGGATTGCTTGAGCCCAGGAGTTCAAGGTCAGACTGGACAACATAGTGAGACTGTGTATCTACAAAATAATAATAATAATAAAGAAATTAAGCTATGAGGAAAATGTTTATATTTACCCCACACATTTACCATTTTTGATGCTTTTAGTTATTAATATGTCATAGATCTAAGTTCTCATCTAGTGTCATCTGGTATCATTTTCATTCTGCTTGAAGAACTTCCTTTAATATTTCCTATACTGTAAGCATATTAGCAACAAATTCTCTCAACTTTTGTCTGGTAATTTCTTTATTTCACTTTAATTTTGAAGAGTATTTCACTGGATATAGAATTCTGGGTTTACTTTTTTCTTTCTGCATTTTAAAAATGTCATTCAGTTGTTTTGTGGCTTGTATTGTTTATGATGAGAAATCGGTGGTGATTCTTAGCGTTGTTTCCCTGTATATAATGTGTCTCTTGTTATTTTTAGTTTTTAGAAATTTGATTATCACAGTATTGATTACTTTAGCTAGATAAATAAGTCTAGAAATTGGGCAGACTGAGTTCTCTCACTTTATTCTTTCTTTCGATCATTTAAATTGCTTTAGCTATTCTACTTCCTTTGCCTTTCTATATAAATTTTAGAATAATCTTGGCAATATCTACCAAAAAATCTTATGATGCTTTGATAGGAATTGAATTAAACTGCATATTAGATTGTTTTTTAACAGTCCAGAAGTCTTTCATTTTTTACACCTGCTATGCCACGAATTCATAGGGAATAGGTTCCAGCAGCTCAGGCTCCTTTCCATTGGTTCTCACAAAGTGTGCTTCTCAGGGTAGAGCAGGCTGGTGCTTCAGGTGAACCCAGGTATCTTTCTCTTTGGCGCCCTTCTTTTTCTGATCATTTTATTTCACATGTTTCAAGATGCTATCTTAGCTTTTAGAGTGCTTAACCTGTTAAATATCCACATTAATTCTCTTAGTAAAAATATTGCCCTTGTTTGTTTACAACAATGCCAATAGCATGCTGGGTTACATTGTACAGTCTTCCAGTTTTGCTATGGTAACATTTCTGGGGCATTCCTTTTTGAGCAGTACCCATTCCCTTGATGTCTACAATATCACCTTTCTTATAGATTCAGATGTATGTAGCCAAAGGAACAACTCCATGTTTTTTATAAGGCCCATAGAACATATATTTGGTGCCTCCTCTCTTTTCCTTTGTGTTTATCATTTTGGAGAATTACTGGAAGATGGCAGTTCTGGCCAAAAGGAAGGCTACATATTAATTTTGAGGAGAATTGATATCTTTACTATGCTGAGTCTTCTAATCCATGAATACAGTATGTACGTCTCTCCATTGATTTAGATCTTTGATTTCTTTCATCAGTATTTGTAGTTTCCAGCATACAAGTCCTGTACATGGTTTATTGATTTATATTTAAGTAGTTCTTTTTTTTGGTTTTGAGCATTTATAAATGGCATTATAATGCTATTTTTAATTTTGGTGTACATGTGTTTAATGCTTGTACTTAGAAATACAATTGATTTTTGTATGTCTTGTACCCTACAGCCTTGCTGAACTCACTTAATAGTTCTATGAATTTTGTTGTGGATTCCCTGGGATTTTATGTGTAGACAATCATGGTATCTGCAAAAAGAGACAGTTTTATTTCTTCCTTTCCAATCTGTATGCCTTTTATTTTCTCTTCTTGCCTTATTGTACTGGCTATAACTTCTAGCACTGTGTTGAATAAGAATAGTAAGAGAGGACATCCTTGCCTTCTTCCTTATCTTGGGGGAAAGCTTTTAATAGCCACTCCAGGTATTTTATTATGCATACATAACTTATCACAGCCTACTGATGTCATCATTTTACCAGTTCTAGTGAAGTATAAAAACTATACCTCCCTTTACATCCACTTACCCTCCTCTGTATATAGTAATTGTTTGGGCTATATAAGGCAAGAAGAAAACCCAAGGAATTCATCACTGTGTCTTTCCTCAGGGAGTTCCCTAGTCAGTCTGCCTTCTTCTCTCCATCTTTTAGAGCTTTCTTATTATATCATCTTTTTATATATACAATCATTTTATATCATGTATATTACATATACATGTATATGTAATATACATGATATATCATTTTATATATACATCATCTTTTTATATATACAATCCAGTGTTTTTAGTTGTACTTAGTGGGAGACATAGAGAAAAATACATCTACTGCATCTTCCTGGAAGTGGAAGTCCTCAGATACTGTGTTTTTCAGTTCTTGAACTTCAATCTCCTTTATTATATTCATGTTTTCCTTTAAGTCCTTGAACGTATTTATAAAAGTTTGCTTAAAGCCCTTGTCTGCTAATTCCATCATTTTGTTAGTTTTGGATCTATTTCTATTGATTAGTTAGTTTTTCTCCTGGCTTTGTGTTAGATTTTCCTGCTTCTTTACCTATCTAATAACTTTTTATTATATATTGGACATTATGTATTTATTCATTCATTTATTATTTATTTATTCATTTACTTAAACATCTTTTTGTTTTTGAGATAGAGTCTCACTCTGTTGCCCTGAGTAGAGTGCCATGGCATCAGCCTAGCTCACAGCAACCTCAAACTCTGGGCTCAAATGATCCTCCTGCCTCAGCCTCCTGAGTAGCTGGGACTACAGGTGTGCACCATGACGCCTGGCTAATTTTTCTATTTTTAGTAGAGACAGGGTCTCTCTCTTGCTCAGGCTGGTCTTGAACTCCTGACCTCAAGTGATCCTCCCACCTCGGCCTCCCAGAGTACTAGGATTACAGGCATGAGCCACCGTGCCCAGCATACTTAAACATTTTTAATTTCAAAATATTAAGGGGGTACAAATGTTTTTATTACATGGATACCTTGTATAATGCTTGAGTCAGGACTTTTAGTGTGCCCATCACCAGAATAGTGTTCATTGTACGCAATAGGTAAGTTTTCACCCCTCACCCTCAATGCCCTTCCTCCTTCTTGATTTTCAATGACCTTTACATCTCTTTGGTGTGCCCATCGTGTAGCCTTCAATTATTAAAGAATACATGTGGTATTTGTTTTCCCATTCCTGAGATACTTTGCTTAGGATAATGGTCTCCAGTTCCATCCAAGTTGCTGCAGTAGACATTATTTCATTCCTTTTTATGGCTGAGTAGTACTCCATGGTGTATATATATATATATATATATATATATATCACATTTTCTTAATCCACTCATGCATTGATGGTCACTGAGGTTGATTACACACCTTTGCAACTGTGAATTATGCTGCAATAAAAATTTGAGTGCAAGTGTCTTTTTGATAAAATGACTTCTTTTTCTTTGGGTAGATAGCCACAAGCGGGATTGCTGGGTTGAATGGTACATCTACACTTACTTCTTTGAGGAATCTTCATACTGTTTTCCATAGAGGTTGTACTAATTTGCAGTCCCACCAACAGTGTAGAAGCATTCCTTTCTCTTTGCATCCACGTCAGCATCTCTTGTTTTTTGACTTTTTAATAATGGCCATTCTGACAAGGGTAAGGTGGTATCTCATTGTGGTTTTAATTTTAATTTCCCTAATGATTAGTGATGTTGAGCATTTTTTCATGTTTGTTGGCCATTTGTCTATCTTCTTCTGAAAAACTTCTGTTCCTGTCTTTTGCCCACTTTTTAATGGGGTTGTTTGGTTTTTCTCTTGCTGATTTGTTTTAGTTCCTTGTAGATTCTGGATATTATCCCTTTATTGGATGTATAGTTTGCAAATAATTTCTCCTATTCTGTTATTTACTTTTTTAGAGACAGGGTCTCACTCTGTTGCCCAGGCTGGAATGCAGTGTGGTGTGATCACAGCTAACTGCAACCTCGAATTCCTGGGCTCAGGCAATCCTCCCGCATCAGCTTCCCAAGTAGCTGGAACTACAGGTACATGCCACCATGCCTGGCTAATTTTTTTATTTTGTTGTAGAGATGGGGTTTTGCTATGTTGTCTAGGCTGGTCTCAAACTCCTGGCCTCAAGTGATTCCCCTGCCTCAGCCTCCCAAAGTGCTGGGATTACAGGTGTGAGCCACCACACCTGGCCTTATATTGGACATTATAGATGCTGTGTTGTTGAGTGGCTGAATTTTGTTGTCTTCCTTAATAAAGCGTGGAGTTTTTTTTTAAGTAGGTATATTAGTTCTTTTTTTTTTTTTTTTTTTTTTTTTTGAGACAAAGTCTCACTCTGTTGCCTGGGCTAGAGTGCCATTGCATCAGCCTAGCTCACAGCAACCTCAAACTCCTGGGCTCAAGTGATCCTTCTGCCTCAGCCTCCCGAGTAGCTGGGACTACAGGCACATGCCACCATGCCCGGCTAATTTTTTGTATATATTTTAGTTGTTCAGCTAATTTCTTTCTACTTTTAGTAGAGACGAGGTCTCACTCTTGCTCAGGCTGGTCTCGAACTCCTGAGCTCAAATGATCCGCCCGCCTCTGCCTCCCAGAGTGCTAGGATACAGGCGTGAGCTACCACACCTGGCTCAATAGTTCTTTTTTTTAAGCAGGTAGTTAATTTACTTGAGGATCAGTTTAATCCCTTTGAGGCATGTTTTAACATTTTGTTAGAAAGGCTCTAAAATAAACTTTATACTACTGCTAGGCTAGTGCAATTCCCAAGGCAATATCTTTCTGGAGTGTATACTGTATGCCCAGGATGTTCAGCAAAGTCTCTTTATTCTGGCTTGTGGAACTTAAACATCTCCCTGCCCAGTGTGAGCCCCGGTAGTTGTTTTTTCCTTAGTATTTCTTTGCTCTGCCTCTTGGAATCTCACCAATGCATGTGTAGCTTAGTAGTTGTCCAAAGACTCACAAGGGGATTCCTATGTGGATTTCTGGTGCTCCTTCTCTAAACAGATCCCATTTCTATGGTATCCTACCCCACAAACCCCAGCTATCTCATCACTTTGAGTTTCAATCTTTTTTTTTTTGAGACAGAGTCTCACTCTGTCATCCTGGCTAGAGTGCAGTGGCATCATCAAAGCTCACTGCAACCTCAAACTCCTGGGCTCAGGTAATCCTACTGCTTCAGCCTCCTGAGTAGCTGGGACTACAGGCATATGCCACTGTGCCCGGCTAATTTTTCTATTTTCAGTAGAGATGGAGTCTCACTCCTGCTCAGGCTGGTTTGGAACTCCTGAGCTCAAGTGATCCTCCTGCCTCAGCCTCCCAGAGTGCTAGGATTACAGGTTCGAGCCACTGCACCTGGCCTCAATGTATTTTCTTAGCTTGGTAAGATCATCAAATTCTGTTTGGTCTTTTTCCTTGTCCTGTAGCTGGAAATTATTTCCAGGCAGAAGGAAAGAGCAATCATGATGTTCACCTTATTTGTTTCCTTCTCTCAGGGATCACAGTCCTGCATTATCTATGTTCAACATTAGAAGACATTTATTTCATATGTTTTGTCTAGTTTTAGAATACTTTTATTATGCAAGTACTCATCAAATACTAGTTACTCCATTATGGTCATAGTGGAAATCCTGTTTTGTGATTTGAAAAGACAACTTTGGCTAATGGAGAATGGATTGAAGAGGGGGCAAGAATAGAAGCAGGAAGAACTGTTAGGAGTCTATTTCAGTAGTCCAAGAACGAGACAATGGTGGCTTCTGGGTTACTTTGGAAATGGAGAGAGAAGGATGAGTGAGCTAATGCTTATTAGTTAGTAGAATCTTATATGTTTTAAACACGTTTTAAATAATTTATATGAAATAAAAATAATCTATTTTGCCTTCTCCTTTCCCAAGTTCTCTCTCTCTCTCTCTCTCTCTTTTTTTGTTTGCCCTTATATGTTCCCATTGTGGAGGAGAGATAATTATTATCATTTTTCAGATGAATAAACTAATATCTGAATGGTGGAATCACTTGCCCAATTGTTCCAAAGAATAAATACTGAATCCCAGGTTCCCAGACTGTGGAGAGTTCCATTAAGTGCTGCTTTCAAATTGGCTGAAACTATCATGCCAGATGACTTGGAGTCCTTAAAGTCTTTGAAAGCTTCTACTTTTGGAGAAAATAAACTATTCCCTCAGAATGTTTCTGTGTTGGAATTAAGGGCTCCCTTTATATCTAAGATAATTTGGCTCATTATTATCCATTAGAGAATCAAACTTATTTTATTTTGATGAGACCTTTCTTTAAATGACTTATGGTAGATTCTGGCATAATGAATCCTGGCCCCCAAAGCATGATGTTTCAGGTGTACAATACCCACGGCTCCATAGACTAGAGTTTATTTTAATCATTAAAATGATTTAAAAGTCCATTATAATGACCTTACAATCATAAAACCTAACTTTTCCTTCCTATTTGTCACTGTCCTTGTATAACACAATGAATAACATTCTTACGATTATTTTTTTTCTTAATTCCTCCAAGTAATTAAGAGCCAAGACATGCTGTAGGCAAAATTATGGGGCTGATGGATTTTGTTCCCTTCATTTTCTTGATCCTTCTCCATCCTTTGCTCAAGCTGGACTCAAACTCTTGGGCTCAGGTGATCCTCCTGCCTCTGCCTCCTGAGTAGCTGGGACTATAAGTGCGTGCCACCATGCCGGGCTTGAAGCTGTTTTTCTTCCATTTATGGAGAATCAAAATATCATGTGATAAAAAAGACTGCAGCATGGCACAGTCATCAGACATGGGCTTCAAATCTGCCCAGGTGTGGACAGGTCTTGGGACTTTGAGTAAGGTTCTTAGGGAGCTATAATAATAGTACTTATCTCAAAACTGTTATGAGAATTAGAAGAGATAACATATATAGTGTTTCGCACATTGGCTTGCTCACCCATTTCTTCAACAATTCTATGAGAATTGTTCTCAGCAATGTTAGTGGGGTGGATGGGCAGTGGAGAAGTATGGCACATAACTCTTTTTGGGACTCTTTTAGTCACATTAAGCTTTGGGTTAAATTATGCTCCTTGCTTCTCTCTCCTACAACTGAAAGGACATAGCTCTTTATTTCTCTCATTTCTAATACTTCTAACAATATTTTTGGCTAGGTCAGGTGGTTGTGCACTTAAGAGAGAGTTATTAGGCAGCCCTTTTCTGTGTTCCCTCAGGGTGTCTATCAAAAAGAAGATAATTGATTTCGTGGCAGTCTTCCCACTAGACTGTAAGCTCCTCAAGGGCAGGAACTATAACTTGCTTATCTTTGAATCTCAAATTCCCAGCAGAGTGTTTGGCACATATTTCACATTTGACAAATATTTATTGAATAAATGAATAATAATATAATAATTATCACAATGATCTCCTGTCTTTGTCTTGCTTATCACCTTCACAAGTCTATTTATATGGATCTGATCACTCAACAATTCAACTATTATTGAGAGCCTACTATATACAAGGCTACATATGCAATGCACTGAAGGATACAGCGATGAAGAAGACCTGGTCCCACCTTTAAGAAAGTGACATAGATTATATAAGTTCAAGGATCATAGTCTTCCTCCCATCAAAATTTTCAATGGCTCCCTGTTGCTCATAGGATAAAATCCAAACTCTTTAGAAAGACTTTCAAGGCCTTTTTAAGGCTGGCCCTAACTCTTTTTTCCAACACCATCTTCTGTTACTCCTATCTGTACATATTGGAGTGGCTTTTATTTCTATCTACTCAGCATCCTTCCTAACAGATCCTTCCTCTCTGGCTATGGTGAGTAACTGTGGGGTGGGATCCTTCTTTCTTGATATCTGATTCTCTGGGAGAATGAAAACATTCTCCCTTTTGTGTAAAAGAGCTCAACCAGTTACTTATTGAAACATAAATTTTCCTCTTCAGCTGATTGGTTTCCTCATTGCCTCCTGCATACAACTGCTATTTCTGCTGGTACCTTTATTCAATTACTCTTTTGGAAGGCCTTCCTCTAAGATCTTCACAGGAGTCATAGCCCAGCATTATTACACCTTCCTACTTTGAAATCCCTTTCTTTTGTCATTTGGAATATGCTGCCAATTTTGCCTTTTCCTTTTCATATATAGATCCCTTTTCTCATTGTAGAACAGGGGTTCTCTGAGTGAACCTTTCAGTGGGTACATGAAGTCAAAACTATTTTCAAAATGAAACTAAGACATTACTTGCCTTTTTCATTCTGATTCTCTCACAAGAGGAATATTGTAGACACAGGATATCACAACAGGTTAAATGCAGAAGCAGACACGATAATCTAGTTGTCTTACTAAGCCAGACATTAAAGAGAGTCACAGAAATGTAAAACAATGACAATCTTTTCACTACTTTTTTGTTTTAGAAAATATAGTTTTCATAAAAATATGGTATTTATGTTAAGTTGTAATAGGCATATTAGTTCTTTTAAATGAATGAATGAATAATCATTTAAAAATGTTCTCATTCTTAATTTCTAATGTGGTAAATATTGATCAATAAAATTCACATAAACAAGAGCTCTTTGGGATCCTCAGATTTTGCAGAGCATAAAGAGATCCTGAGACCAAAAAGTTTAAGAACTGCTCTAGACTATAAGAGGGCAAGAAGCAGGTATAATCGTGTCTCCTACAGGGGCAAAGGGAAAGCTTCCACTCCACCCTATGAAGGGTCACTGAAAATGAACTGACAAAAGGCAGATTAGTAGGAGAAAAGGCATATAAAATTTATTTTAATGTGCATGAGGAGAAAATCACAGAAGAGTGATTACTTCACAACCCAATGGGGTACAGATACTAATCTATTAATCTTCATAAGGAAAAGGGAGATGCGGAAATGTGGATGATTTTAAGGGTGACAGTAAATGATTTTTAGGGAAATCCAATGGGCTTGGAGAACATACAATAAGGTGGGAAAAAGTTTGTTGGGCCTGCAGAGCAGACAATAATTTATGAGAAAAATCTGTCCAGATGTATTAACAGTCTTCAGTCTCTCTTCCTGGGATATGAGTTAAATTAATGAAAACTCAGGGGAGGGACCAGAGATAGCTACTTTTTTCTCTGGCAGGTCCAGACTTAAGGTAGGTAATGGAATATCAGACTAAAGCTTCTTTTAGTGTCTGCTGGTCTCCAAGGGTCTTTAATTTACAATCATCAGCATACCAGGGTGCTATACTTGGGGGTGAAATTCCCTGGTCTTCTTCGCTCCATTGCCAAGTATACTGTAAGATTTCAATAAATGTTAATTGATTATTTGGGGCACAAATGTCAATAAGTGAAAGCAATTTTTTTACAGGGAACATTTTATCATCATTTTAGATGTTACTTTTTTTTTTCTCGCCTAGGTACAAGTCCCTAGGTATAATAATCTTATCTGTTTCCTCTGCTGTGTGTTCATGAATGAAATAAAAAATGAGTATAGCCCAAGCGTACTGGTTCACACCTGTAAACCCAGCACTTTGGGAGGCGAGGCAGGAAAACTGCTTGAGGCCAGGAGTTCCAGGCCAACTTGGGCAACATGGTGAAATCCCATCTCTACAAAAAATTAAAAAAAAAAAAATAGCCAGGCATAGTCCCAGCTACTCAGTAAGCTGAGGCAGGAGGATCACTTGAGCCCAGAAGTTGGAGGCTACAGTGAGCTATGATCACACCACTGCACTCCAGTCTGGGTGACAGAGCTAGACCCTGTCACTAAGAAAAAAAAAAAGAGTATAAAAATACACTTTATTGAACCTTAGGGTGTTCCTGGACCATTAATATAGGGGAGAAGACACTATTCAGAAAAATTTAGGGCCGGGCGCAGTGGCTCACGCCTGTAATCCTAGCACTCTGGGAGGCCAAGGCGGGAGGATCGCTCAAGGTCAGGAGTTTGAGACCAGCTTGAGCAAGAGCCAGACCCCCGTCTCTACTAAAAAAAATAGAAAGAAATTAGCTGGACAACTAAAATATATACAAAAAATTAGCCGGGCATGGTGGCGCATGCCTGTAGTCCCAGCTACTCGGGAGGCTGAGGCAGAAGGATCACTTGAGCCCAGGAGCTTGAGGTTGCTGTGAGCTAGGCTGACACCATGGCACTCTAGCTCGGGCAACAGAGTGAGACTCTGCCTCAAAAAAAAAAAAAAAGAAAAAGAAAGAAAAATTTAAACCTTGCAAAAAGTTTGCTGGGAATGTTGATTTGCAGGTGCCCCTACCATACAATGAGAGAGCTTTAGTTAGGAGGGAAAATAGCATCATCACTGGGGTCTGCAACCTATGGTGAGTTGTATAGTTATTTCATTATATGTTACAATGTATTATAATGATAATAGAAATAAAATGCACAATAAATGTAATGTGCTCGAATCATCCTGAAACTATCAACCATTCCCCCAGCCCCCAGCTCGTCTGTGGAAAAAGGTCCCTGGTGCCAAAAGGTTGGGGACCACTGTCATACAAAATGTCCAAGGTTAAGGAGAAACAGTTGCATTAAAGAGCTGCTTGGCACAAACTATTTGATTTTAATTGCATGGAAGATAATTGGCCCAATTGGTTTGTAAAAGATTTGGAAACAAAAGTACACCAGGGAAAAATAATGACCAAGAACTGCTAAAGCAAGACAATGAGATTCATTTCAACCTAAATTATTCCTTAAGGCACAGTCTCTGCAAACTAGGAAAATATTTCAATTAAAGTTTTCTAACCTGCCTTGGAGCTTTATTTAAGAAGCTATGAGTATACTGAATTTTAAAAAATGGCCTCCAATAAAACTTTAATTCTCTTCCTTATTAAAGGATTTTATATTTCTCTGTCCTTTGACCTAAGAGTCTCATAATTTAGGTTGTGAAAGCCTCTAAAAAGTTAAGTCTTGGATCAGTCTTAGTTTACAGTCTTAGATTAAGCTGATAGTCTTTCTACAAAATCCCACTTTCATCAAGTCTTTACTCTCTATCTCCGGGATTAGCAAACTTTCTGAAAAGGTTTTGCAGGCAATAAGGCCTCTGTGGCAACAATTCAACTCTGCTTGCTGGAAAGATATGTAAACTACCAGGCATTGCTGTGCTCCGGTAATACTTCATTTACAAAAACAGGAGGTGGGCCAGATTTGCCTGCTTGCTAATGTAGTTTGCCATGCCTGGTCTATCTGATCAAACCTAAATGCCTCACTCTGGCACCTGAGAAGGACATTTCATCATTTGTCTCTGCCTAATCTTCTACTATTCCCCAGCATTAAGTCTAGTTCCAGTCCAAGTGTCCTCCCATTTCCCAAATGCTCTGCTTATTCCTGCTTTTAGGACTTTGCATATATGGATCTCTTACCAGAAATAGCCTCTTCCCTTCATTATGCCTTTCCAAGTCCTCCATTCTTTAGGGTAGGACTTTCTTTATGAAACCTTTATGGATAACTCCAACAAAAATTCCTTTTTCACTTTTCTCAACCCTTCAAGACTATCCATAGCCCTTAGTGGAGCAAAATAGTTTGAATTTATTTCAAACCATTTAGTCAATTACAAGAGACAATACATCAGCTTATCTAGGTCTCTAATTGTCTTTTTCAGGTAAATCTTGCCTGGAGGGCAGGAGCCTACTCAGAGTTAGATTTACTATAAACCTAATTAAACTTTAGTTTTAGGGACCTTCACTTGCTTAGGTCTCTATACTTAATTTTGTCTTTATAATTCTATATTTTCTTACTTAAAGAGGGCTTCCAAATTTGTGTAAGCTTCAAGATCTGCAAAACCTGGATCTGCTCCTTGGCTTACTACAAGGCCTGGCATAATGCTGGTATAGCAGAAATTGCTAATAGTCCCTCAATATCCATTTTTCTTGCTGGAATGCCTCCCAGGCTGTTGCATGAGGAAGGAATCCACATCTGTTTTGTTTAAGTCACAATCTCTATATAGCAGCTTAGACCTTGCATTATAAGTTGGTCACAGTAAGTGCCCCAAAGTATTTATTGAACTAAATGTGGCCATTAACTAAGAAACAGATTGATGCAGATCTGTTATTCAGAATCATTCAGATCCTCATCTGCCCAAAGAATTTTTGCTACATTTGTATTTTATAGAATATCAAAACAGTGATAGGATATATTTGCATAATAAAAGAATGTGTGGTTATAACTACATTTTCTGTTTTAGAGAAGGCAATTTACTTTTGGAGAATCTATATAAAGCAAATTTGAGTAGCAGACTGCATAGGTGGCCTCATTAAAATGGGCCACTTCTTCACTTGGGTACGCTCATCAGTACTTTGTTTATCAACTTCCACCTAACTCTTGGCCTCTAGTTGTGTGATGGGTCTAATGGGATTCATTCTACTATTCTACTTTTGTATAGGATTAAAATTCTCCATAATAAAGAGGTTTTTTTCCCCCCAACCCTCACATGGAACCAGATCCATAATAAAAAGTTTTTAAAAACACCTGGAACATATATAAAATATTTAGATTTTTAATCTTCTTTATTCTCACCCACCCCCCAACCCTAACCCTCACCCCAATCATGGGGTGAAGAACATCAGTTCTTCAGACCATTCTCTGAGAAATACTCAGAATGTCTATTTCATCACAAGTGACATTTTGAAATAAAGATGTTCTTCATTATGATAGTTACTTGTTATTCTGCTTTTTTAGACATTTTGTTTTGATTTTAAAACAACACCCTTGAGAGAGAGATCACCCTGGCCCTCCAAGAATGACTGAATATGTTCGCTATAGATCTCTCCCACCGCTCTAGGAAGTAGTTAAGTTTCCAAGAAATTTGTCAAGTGACACATTAGAATACATCTGATCCACTGTACTTGTCAGAAACCTTTAGGTTCAAACCAGGTTTTTGGGCTATTTTAATGATCTTAGCTGCACTTCTAAAGTTTGTATAATCTGCTCTTGAGCACTTTTCACATTTTGCCCTCCTCCTCTACTCTTCTGTTACCCGAAAGTAACCGCCTGGCAAGTAACAAAACTCTCAGGGAGAACGAGGGTCTTGATCCATAGTTTTAATCACTTGCGGCAAATGAGGAGAGCACTGGGAACGTTCTCCAAAGCAGTGTCTTCCCGAGGGAAAGTGGCAAGGGGTTTTTATGGGGTAGTTGAGAAAGAAAAGATGTGTCATCATACATAGGGGTGTAGTTTCCCTTACGCATGTGTGGTTAGTTGTCATGCTCACACATGTTGCATGTTATGGTAATGAAGCTATAGCCCCTCCTGGGGTGGAGATGTTGTCAAAACCACAAGGGGGTTTCGGCCTAGGTCCATTTGCTTGTGGCACAAAGATCCAATTATTAAAGGACATCTTGTTCGGAGAACACGAGAAGCTGCCTCAAATCCATCTCTCCAACTAAAGGAGATCATGGGCTTTTAAAGGATAGGTCCTGTGCCCTGGGGCAGGTCGTGGTGTAACTAACAAGGAGCTTGTGCACTGGGAGCAGGTTGTAGGGGATGGTGAATCTTTGTCAGGAAGTCTGCCTAGGGGGCCTTCAGAATCTCAGCTCCTTTGTCTTCCAGAAAATGTACCATTTCTGGGAAACTACTCAAAAGGTCAAGCAGTTAGTGAAGGGAGAGGATTATAAAAAAACATATAGGGGTCGTTGAAATTTGTTCACAGAGCCAGTTACAGAGACTTTAGCATGGTCATGAGGTTAGTTCACTGGAGTTCATGTATAGGCTGCCAAGGTCTGTCAAGGGCTAGTTTTAGCAGCTGAATAGCCACTGGCCTAATAAACCAGGCTGTGGAACAGGTTGATTGCTCAAATTGGTTGAATTCCTATTTCTTTGGAGACCCTCCCTTCCTACTTACACTTTACTATCTTTTCAAGTTCTCCTTCACAGAGAAAACCCTACACTCAAAATCTAAGGCAGTGATCTGTCTGGAGAGTCTGGGAGCATGGTTACTTATAATACGGAAAGAGGAGCCCCTATGATACGTTTTGTCCTGCTTTTCAGCTCTGATTTAGTAGATAAAGTCTTCAGAAGATCAGAGTACCTCATTTTGAATATGAGTAGTTATGTCCTGTGTCACAACCTTTCCCATTCTCCTCAACACACCCCCACCTTATTGCAGCAGATGACCTCATCTACTTTAAGAGCAAAACAGGCCGGGTGTGGTGGCTCACGCCTGTAATCCTAGCACTCTGGGAGGCTGAAGCAGGAGGATCGCTCGAGGTCAGGAGTTCCAGACCAGCCTGAGCAAGAGCGAGACCCCGTCTCTACTAAAAATAGAAAGAAATTATCTGGCCAACTAAAAATATATATAGAAAAAATTAGCTGGGCATGGTGGCACATGCCTGTAATCCCAGCTACTCAGGAGGCTGAGGCAGAAGGATCACTTGAGCCCAGGAGTTTGAGGTTGCTGTGAGCTAGGCTGACGCCATGGCACTCTAGCCCGGGCAACAGAGCAAGACTCTGTCTCAAAAAAAAGAAAAAAAGAGCAAAACAGACCCCCAGTAGTAAACTCCCCTAAGCTCTTCCTATCTCCTCTATTTCTCCTTTCTGCTCTCTCTCTCTCTTACTTTTTTTTTTTTTTTTTGGAGACTGGGGTCTTGCTATGTTGCCCAGGCTGGAGTGCAGTGGCTATTAACAGGCACAATCATAGCATAATGCAGCCTCAAATTCCTGGACTCAAGTGATCCTCCTTCCTCAGCCTCCCAAGTAGCTGGGACCGCAGGTAAGCGCCACCATGCCCGGTTGTATTTGTTCTTTTCTCCCTTTCCCTACCACCTCCTCTCAAGTTCCACTCTATTTCCTTTTATAGCCCAACTTTCCCCCATAATTGCCTCTCCTGTGCATATCTCATTTTTTTCCTCAACTCTTTGTATAATAATATGTCTTTCAATCCTTCCTCATCACTCCTTTGAAAGGTCACTTCTGAATTACCAAACCAGTGGCTCCTTTGCACTCATTTCCCTTGGCATCTTTGCAGCATGTGGCACTGCTAACCTCCCCCTTCCCAAAACCACTATCCTGCCATGGTTTTGATGCAGTGGGTGTACCAATGAAGAGAGGAAATCCCCCTTAACTCACCAAGTTGGTTATTGGCTTCTCACTGGACAGAATTCGAGAGTGAGCCAACTAGTGGCAGAAAGTTTATTGAGAGAGAGACAGATGATATATCCTATGACACAGACAGAGTAGGGGGTTCTTTCTTGAGCAGGAGTGGTGTTAGAGCCGGTTCCCCTCAGCCCCAGGAACAGAGGCGGAGTCGCCGAGGCTGCAAATGGCAAAGGAGTTTATTTACTAGCTTGAGCCAGGGACCAAGTCCCCAAGCACCAACGCAGTGGCCCCTCCACGAACTAGGACCCCGCCCTGGGGTAAAATTAAGCTTTTATACTCTTTTGCAGGTTTCACACGACACCTGCTGCAGGTTTCACACGACATGCTGGTTTTACACGACACGCTGGGCACACCACCCCCCTCCCCCCTTAGTTCATTGGCTTCTTTAAAAGTTGCTGATTGGGTGGGCTCCCGATTGGTCCAGT
>CM052436.1:183454440-183508507 GCA_028533085.1 Varecia variegata
TTCCTATCTTAGGTGTACCATGCCCTGGGCAGTTTGGGCTCTGGGCCTTATCTTGTTTACACAAAACATGGGTGTTGTACTCAGGAATTTCTGTGTTGGGGTAGCAAGCAGGAGCAAGCAGGTTTACAGAAGCAAAATGGCAGATTAAAGCAGAATGGCAGGTTAATGATTTTTGGCATGACATTCATACTATAACATTGGGGGTCACCTTATGGGGCAATGATAACATTTTTAATATTCAAAAACCCCATTAGGAAACAGCTATATGTGACTAGCATTGTCTTGGGGTTGGGACATAAAGGTTAATCATAAACTGCTATCACAGAAAGGTAAGCACAAATAGCTTATAATTCATCCATCCTCGGGTGGTCCTGGATGGCAATTTGGCTGGCAACTTCTTTGTTCAGGGTGGTTAGGGTCTGGTATTGGCCAAAGTGACTGTATTCAGGCTCTCTCAACCTTCCTTATTTGCCTTATCCCTACATTAGTTTCTAGGACATCATTCCTTCCTCATTCTTCTGTTTCTCTGATGGTTCCCTTTTCAGATCCACTTGGTAAGATCCTCCTTGCCAGCCTCCTAAATATTAGTGTTACCAATGGTTCCATGGCACCTAATCTTGTAGGGTTTTGTGAAGGTTAAATGAAATAATGCATATAAAGTACTTAGCACTATGTCTGGCACATAGTAAAAATAATTCAGTAAATGGTTGAGATGATAAAGATGATGATGATGATGATGACTTCATTATTTTCTTCCAGCTTCATACATTCTCTTTGGGTGATCTCACCCACTCTCAATGCCTCAATTCCCATATATAAATTAATGACTCTTAAATCAGTATCTCCAGAGTTGGAGACTTCTTTAAAAATACATATCTTCAATTGCCTATTGGACATTTCCTGACTACTGTTAGGTAAACTTGGGTACATTTATAGTAACTTTCATATGTCTATTAAAGTGCCATTATCATGCCATAATTTTGGGTTAACATGTTGGACTCTCCACTACCAGTGGGTTGCCAAATTTTCCACTTTAACTGGTCTACATGTGCAGCAAATTCCTGTAACAGAGGGAATGGCCTGGGAAAAAACTGCAAAAGATGTTTTCTGTCTCTTTAAAACTTCCTCCACTCTTTTTGGGAACTGAGACCTGCATCCCTGCCTTGGGTAGATGGTTGGGAGGGGCAGGGGAATGTCTTTTGTTCTTTGTGCTGCAGGAGATAGCTCAGCTGAACTGTCAGCACGCCTGACCAGAGGAGGTCTGGGTGGGCCTCCCAGGTAGGCAGAGGTCATGACTTTGTCTTCAGCAGAGATGGGACGATTAGAATCATTAACTATAGTTAAAAGACAATAGCCTAGAACTGAGGGCCCTCCCTTTAAAAACTCTATGTTTCTGCTTATGTACAGGAATTTGGACTTTGAGATGATTGTCTGCCATTTTCCTCCTTTGCTGGCAAAGTAATAAACTTCTTTTTCCTTCTCCTCAACCACTTGTCCTTGTTCTTCTGATATGGCCTTGTGGGCAAGTGCCGAGCTTTCAGTAACATTCCTACCAGAATCAGGGTGGCTAGGGCAGTGCTTTGATAACTGGCCCTTGAAAAATGTAGTGTGTCTTCATAAGGGCATATGCCTTCCCTGGCCCCACTTCAGAATCACTGCTTGACAGGATGCTCCATAAGGGCAGGGATTGTTTTATTCATCTCTGTACCTGGCATGGTAACTGGCATATAGTGGGTACTTAGTAAATGTGTCTGAACAAATTAATGAATAAAATTAGGACTAGTTTATACTGCAAACCCTCTCATATGCAGAAAAATAAAGCTGGATGTGGGATTTTTTAAAAGTTAACAAAATAACACTTTTTATGAATTCTAATCCAGTTAAATACAAGTTAATGAAACCAAACTGCTACTTAACTCAATATAATTGTTCTTAAACATTAACTTTATTACTTTGTAAAACCCTGGTATGTGCTTTCTCCCTATACATGGGCACGTTCCACAAGCCCATTGGTAATGAATGGGCTACCAGTTTCTGCATACAGGCCATGCCATACTATGTGGATAGTCCTGAACCATGTAAAAAATATTCCTAATTATTTGCAGGCAGTATATAACACTTTGGAGTGATTTTCTTTTCTTTTCTTTTTTTTTTTTTTTTTTTTTTTGAGACAGAGTCTCGCTTTGCCTGGGCTAGAGTGAGTGCCGTGGCGTCAGCCTAGCTCACTGCAACCTCAAACTCCTGGGCTCAAGCAATCCTACCGCCTCAGCCTCCCGGGTAGCTGGGACTACAGGCATGCGCCACCATGCCCGGCTAATTTTTTGTATATATATTTTAGTTGGCCAGATAATTTCTTTCTATTTTTAGTAGAGACAGGGTCTTGCTCTTGCTCAGGCTGGTCTCGAACTCCTGACCTCGGAGCGATCCACCCGCCTCGGCCTCCCAGAGTGCTAGGATTACAGGCGTGAGCCACCGCGCCCGGCCTGGAGTGATTTTCTTTTCTGGCAATTACCAAAAGAATCCCTGTCTTCTTTGTGGAAATGGGACAGGATGGATGCTCATCCATAAAAGATATTATCACATATTAATATTTAAGATATCCAGAAAACAGCCATTCTCAGGTATATGAGTGGGTATTGTTGGTGCTAAATGATACCAACAATAGGCTTATTTCTAAAAACAATCATCAACTGAAATTTTTCATGAACCTCAACAAGCTAAAAGTGAAATCAAGTCAAAGACAAATGTATCAACAACTGGCAACACCTTGTATTATATTAAGAAGCAAATTTTCTGGCTTCTGAAAATAAAGACAGTGTCTCCTCAGTGTCAATGTACGGGTGCATGACAACAGATTTCCCAGACCATTGGGCTGTTATTAAATAAGAATATTTTAATGATAATTTCATTCACTGGAAAATATGCATTGAGCTATGAATATATAGCAGAAACTGCAGAGAAGAAAGACAGTTCCTGCCTTCCAGGATCTTAGAGATTAGTGGGGGCCACAGATTAATAAACCAAGGAGAGGAAGGGCATTTCTAGACAGAAACAATAGCACATATAGAGAAAGGCATAGAGGACAGGGATAGTACAACTCTTTCCACAGAGTCCCTTGTGTCTAAAGGATAGGGAGCAGATGTGAGGGGAAGGATGTTGAGGATGGAGAGAGAGAAAAGGGTCAGATATACCATGCTAAGAGGGCCTTATCTGCCATGCTCAGAGAGTTGGATTTTATTCAGAGGGCAGTGAAGAATTCTCTAATAGTGGTGAAGAGGAAAAGACTGGTGGGGAATTTAATTAGAGGTAGGGAGATTAGTTGGATATTATAATGATAGTCCAGAAATGAAGAGAGCCTAACTTAAGGCAGGGTAGATGAAGATTTTCTCTTTATCACTAGCTTTAAGCAAATTGATTATGATGTTCCTTGGTGTAGTTTTCTTCATGCTTCCTGTATTTAGAGTTTGTTGAACTTCTTGGATCTATCAGTTTACAGTTTTCATCAAATTTTTAAAATTTTTTCCCATTATTTCTCAAAATATTTTTTCTGTACCCTCTCCTCTCCTTTGGGGACTCTAAGTACACATATATTGGGCCATGTGAAGTTGTCCCACAGTTCACTGATACTCTTTTTTTATTTCTAAGTCTTTTTTTCTCTACGTGTTTCATTTTGGATTGTTTCTACTGCTAGGTCATCAAACTTTTTAGTTTTTTCTTTGACAGTGTCTAATTTGCTGTTAATCTCGTCCAGCATATTTTTCATACCCAATATTGTATTTTTCATCTCTAGAAGTTAGATTTAGGTCTTTTAAAATACCTTCCATGTCTCTCTTAGGTAGATAGCGAGGGATTCCGGGTCTCCTAGGGATGAAAGTGGGTGCTGCTTGTGATTCAACTCCAAAATGGGCTTTCAGACAGGCTCATGGGAGAGCTGCATGCACAGTAAGACTCAGGTCATGTGACTCCCAACTGTCCAATCAAAGTGGTTCCATGGTGATCTCTGAACCTCAAGGGCGGTCCCAATGCGGGCACTGGAAAACAAGATGCAGACCATAACAAAGTGCCTTTTTTGTGCCCTTCCTTCTGCTCTCTCTTTGCTGCACCAGTGGGTCTGGTCATCATCTGTGGCATATGTATCATGCTCTGTAAACCTATACCTTGCTCTTGCCCTATAATCCTATCTTTCTCTCCTCGATAAATCTCATTTTCATGTTTGCCTTACTTTGGTGTGTCTGGTAATTTTCCAGCCATGAGAGCCCTAAGAACCGACATTTTCACACTAAAACCTGACATCTCTACTCATTTTTTTTTTTTTTTTTTTTGAGACAGGGTCTTGCTCTGTTACCTAGGCTAGAGTGCAGTGGCACACGATCATATCTCACTGCAACCTCAAACCCCTGGGCTCAAGCGATACTCCTGCTTCAGCTTCTCAAAGTGCTAGGATTATAGGCGAGAGACACCGTGCCTGGCCTTTACTCATCATTTTCAATCTTTCCTTTAGCTTCTTAAACATATGGAATACAGTTATAACAACTGTTTTAATGTCTTTGTCTACTAATTCTATCTTCTGCGTAATTCTTGATCTGTTTCTGTTAGTTGATTTTTCTCCTCACTATGGGTAGTATTTTCCTGCTTCTTTGCAGGCCTGATAACTTTTTTTGAATGCCAGATATTGTGCATTTTTATCTTTTGGGGGCTGGTGCTCTGAGGATTGTTCTTTCCGCTCTTTTCTAGTGGTACTTCCTCCAGCCTCAGGTAGTTTCCTCAAACTCCTATTCTGATCAATACTCATTTTAGGAGGGGGACTGGAGTGTAGGAAACAGGGGTAAGAGCCCAGGAAGTGAGTATGTTTTACCTTCTGAATTACTCATGTTGTTAGGGTAACAGAACTGGGTCTGGCTAGGATTCTTGGTAGATCTTCAGGAAATAGAACAGTGCTCTAAAAGGATTAAAAAAAAAAGATCAAACCTTTAGGGTGGGTCACAGCCAATAGTGAGAAGGGTCAAAACTCAATTCATAAATAAATGACCTAGGAAGTCCCTGGATTGTTCTCTCTACTCTGGAATCTTTTCCTTATTTGCACTGACCAGGTGTTAACTTTATTCCAGGTCTGAAATATTTACTTCCTAAATCTAAAGGTACTGATCTAGTCAACTCTAATCCTGTCTTTCTTAAGGGACCAATTTGGTTTCCATATCTCACTGTATGAGAGATATGAGTCTAAGAAGCCTAGGAAAAGATTTTTCATGTACATCTGAAGAGTTATCTGCAACTGCTAAGCCCATATTTTTGGTAACTTATCAGGGATAGAGTCCATTGACAACTATGAATATATGATTCCTTAATTTGGAACTTTTAAGGATGAGAGTGTGGGAAATGTAAGCAGTTCCTGAAATATGATGAATATACCTTTCAAATCAACATACACTTTCAGAGACATTTTTCTTTACATAAGAGCAAAGAGCAACTAGTCAACTCCTGCACATTTTCAAAAAGGGTTTAATAGCAGAAGCTCCAAGTTACCCTATACTCCATCTACTACACTTAACCCCAAAGTAGTCAGATTTCAGCAAGTCAGAGAAAACAAGCCAAAATGGCTTTCAAAGCAAGAAAAACCCAAGCTTTCTATTGGGTTTTCTTGTTGGGGACTGTGTTTGTCCTTTAATGCCTGTCTAATTCGGCTGTAGGAAGGAGGAGGAAATTGTCAATAGTGTTACTTTGTAGGAGGCATTTGATAGATGCTTTTCTTATCTTGAAGATGAGCTGTTTTCTCCTCAGATATTTTCCAATCAAAGTGAATTTCTACATCCCTTTATAGAGCTGCAGCTTTTCCACAAGAGAGAAAACTGGTACTGGCTTCTAGAGAGCAAAAAGTTTAAATCCTATAGAATTTACTACATCAGGATAAAGGAATATGGCCTGCACTTTGAAGTGTTCTTTAGTCCTTACCCCACTTGCTTAGAAACTTTACTTCATCTAAATTTCTCCTCCAAAGCAGATGTCTATGAGGAAGGAGGGGAACAGCACAAAGACATTTTTCCAGTGGTAATTCCCAAATGTGAGCTGCTCAGGATGATGACGTGTAGCACTGTTGTCAAGTTCCAGGACAGTTATGCTCTGAGTTCTTTTAACACATGCTTTCATGTAATATTAGCAAAATAAGCCTAAATTTAGGAACAGGTGACAAAATTCCACCTTTTCTACCACTACCTCTCTTCTTACGATAAAATGACCTTATTCTCCCAAATCATACATGATTTGTGTATGGGCTGTGACTAATTCTAGTCTAACAGTAGGATAATTAAAATATAACTGGGTTTTAGGTCTTTGTTCTAA
Source organism: Varecia variegata (assembly GCA_028533085.1). Taxonomy (NCBI): domain Eukaryota; kingdom Metazoa; phylum Chordata; class Mammalia; order Primates; family Lemuridae; genus Varecia; species Varecia variegata. The sequence continues at coordinate 183,460,777 of CM052436.1, forward strand.
TGTATTGATCCTAATATTTCCATGAAGGTGGTTATAAGAATAACAAAATATATGTAACTCTATGCTTCTAAATGATTTGAAGAGGCATTTTTAGAAAAAGTGGTAAAGAAGGCTTGAAAAGAGACTGGGTATGATGTGAGCAGATAGGCTAAGTTGTATGACAGGGAAGGGAATGGCTAGTTTGAACATTTTTGCAGGATGATTTCAAAGTGATACCTTGGTACTTGGAGTTCAAGAGGCTCTGAAGTGGGCATTTTAAACCCAAAAGTTAGAAATGGCCATGGAAGATAGCTTGGGAAATTGCTACTTCTACTAAGATTAGAAAAGCTACATGTGGGAATTCTGATATGGGCTGAAGTGGACAAGGAAGTTGCCTAGAAATAACTGTAAAGGCATGACCTGTGTGTACACCGGTGCCAAGTTGAAGTAATATGACTGTGTTCATAATTAATGGCCTATGGGTTCAGTAACATTGCTATAAGGAAAATGGATTCATTCCAACAGTTTTTTAATTTTAAAAATCTCCTTACTATCTATCTAGGTAATTTAGGTGGCAAAGGGACGTTGTTAGAGGATGTCAGCTAAGACAGGTTATGATATTAACAGTCATTAAATGTTAATTAAAATAACACCAAGTAGAACACCTGGGAAATGTGGCAGAGAGAGGGAAAGGGTACTTAAAGGCAGAGGAGGGAAAGCTTTTCCTGGGCTTTGCCCTCAGAGGAGTGGCTGGCTTGGGTCTAGAGGCAACTGCACATGCTAGAAAAAGAAGAGAAGTCAGCAGATACAGAGAAGACTGGGAAGACAGTCATTCATTCCTCTGACCCCACTGGTCCTAGGGAACAAGTTTATCAGGTTGCAGTTTGGTCTGCCCTGGGAATAAGGTGAATATGTAATCTTATGGTTTTGAAACTGCGCTTTATAAAGTTAATAAAAGGCCATGAGATGGGAACTGTGGTAGGGGCCTGAACTCTGCAAAGGTACAGAAATAGTTAAAGTATATAAATAACCAGCCATTGTTCCCTAGCTTGCTTTCCTATAATTTCTTACCACTCAGGAGTCATATAGCTGATGATCATGAAGATTCTTAGCTTTCTTCATTGCTCCCATAGGTAACATCACCTTTGTGAAATCTAAGGCTAGTCTTTGAGATATCCTCCAGACCCTGCATTCTGGTGGACCAAGTGACCAATCCAGACCAGTGGCCCATATCAAGGAACCACTTCAACTGGTCTTGTGACCTGGGAACTGACTCAGCACAAAGAAGACAATTTCTGTTTCCTGACCCTATGAATTCATCCCCAGCCAATCAGCAGACCTAATTCCCTAACCCTTAGCCCACCAAACTATCTTTAAAAACCCTGGTTCCCAAATTCTCCGGGAGATGGGTTTGAGAAATTCCTCCCATCTTGCATGGTGCCTGCAATATTAAACTCTTTCTCTGCTGTAACCTCTGCTGTCTCAGTGTATTGGCTTCCTCTTGAGCAGTGGGCAATGAGCCCGGTTGGCAGTAACAGTTTGACTTTTTGATTTCTGACATTTTTAAAGCCTCTGATTCCACTATTAGAGAAAAAAAGGTGTAAAGTTACAAAAGCAGCCTACATTTGAGGTCGCTTGCTTTAATATTTGCATTTAAGCAAATATTTGCTTAAATGCAAATATTAAAGGAAGCAAAACGCAAATATTAAAGGAAGCAACCTCAAATGTAGGTCATTAGTAACCATGTGTAAAGATTCATAGGCAATACCTATCTTTTTCAGTTTTGTTGAAGAAGGATAGGTACCAAAAAGGCTGGTAGTTCTTTAGATCTGAATTTTAAGAAGGGTTCAGAAAAAATGGATGCCTCGTCATTGTCTACAACTGTGTTTAAAATACATTAGACTGGTATTCTTGATTCCTCCAACCTTACTTCCCTTTACTACCCAGTCTAGACCTTTGATGAATAACTTGTGGCCCACTAGTTTCCCAGTCGAATTTCAGATGCTGCCTTTCAGCTTGTAAAGGTCGTAAGAACTTATTTAATCTGCTGTGGGGGAAATTTTGGGGGCTTACTCTGGCTTAATATATTTCTTTGGTTGAAACTTTACCATCCTTTTGTGAATTATAGGCTCCACAAGGACAGGGACTATATTCATCAGGCTCACTGTATATCTCCTGTGCCTAACACAGTGTCTGACACATAAAAAACAGTCAATAAGTATTTATTGGATGAATGAATAAAAGAATACCCTAAAGCAGTGGTTCCCAATCTTTTTGGCACCAGGGGCACCAGGGACTGGTTTCATGGAAGACAATTTTTCCGTGTCAGGGGCAAGGAGGTTGGTTTCGGGATGATTTAAGTGCATTACATTTACTGTGCAGTCGGACCTCTCTGCTAATGATAATCTGTATTTGCAGCCGCTCCCCAGTGCTAGCATCACCATCTCAGCTCTTCTGCCGATCATCGGGGCATTAGATTCTCATAAGGAGTGTACAACCTAGATCCCTCGCATGTGCAGTTTAGGGTAGGGTTCGTGATCCCTATGAGAATCTAATGCCACCGCTGATCTGAAAGGAGGTGGAGCTTATGCGGTGATGCCAGCAATGGGGAGTGGCTACAAATACAGATGAAGCTTCCCTGCTCACCTGTAGCTCACCTCCTGCTGTGCAGCCTAGTCCCACAGAAGGGTACTGGTCCTTGGCCTGGGGGTTGGGGACCATAGCCCTAAAGCACTGGAAGACTATAGGATTGGGATGGCCAGAGAGTCAGTGGGGGACAGGAGAAGAAATACACTAGAAAGACAGAACAAGAACAAAGGCTGAGGTAATCTTAAGGATGATACTTTCTGAGGCCTAAGGTTTCTGAACCCGCTTTATGGGAATTCGTTTACAGAGAAATGGTCAGAGCTAAGAAAGTGGCAGAATTAGGACAGTATTCAAAGAAGATGAACACGGCAGGAACCTGAAGGACAGATTAAGTTGGATGAGGCTGGAGCCAGGGAACTAAGCAGGAGAGACTGGCATAGTCAGTGGCCATGAGAATAGACCAGAGGCAACTCATTAGAGGGACACTGCAGAAGTGGAATCTATTGTTCTTACAAATGACAGAAGAAAATAAAACAAAATGGGCAAATAAGATAAATACAAACAAAAAAGAAAAATAAAAACAAACAAACAAAGATGACAAAGAGTCAAAGGTGGCCTTAAGGTGTCTGGCCTGGAAAATTGCCACAGAGGTAGTGATGGCAGCAGGAGTGGCAATCACAGAAATAGAGGACACAGGAACCAGACAGGTCACCAAATCACCAGAAAAATTCACACAATAAAAAACTATAGTGGAAAAAAAAAAGAAAAAAACAACCAACCAACCAAACAAACAAAACTATAGTAGAGTGTCAAGAACATCCAAACAATTAAATTTTAAGCACTCTACCTATGAGTATATACTGAATAAAGATGAGATAGGCTGGATCCTTAAGTTTGATTTTTCCCTTCCTGAATCTCTTCATCCTTACCAGGGGCAGAGTTAGGCCTGGCCTCATGGGTAGCTCTGCTTCAAGTGTTAGTAGTTGCTTCAGCCTTGATTATACCTAAGACACTCAGCAATTAGTGTAAATTATAAGCTATAAGGATATGAGAAACAAGAGAAGGCTCTTTTTTATTGAGCTTTGCCTACATAGACTCTTGAGATCTGCCACATGAGCCTGCTTTGATTAACTCCACAATGAACTCTTTGCTGTCATTTCCTCTGCCTGGGCTATCCTTCCCTCGTTCTTCCCAGAACTAAGTCTTACTCATCCATCAGTTTTCAGTTTAAAAGTTATTTCCACAGCAATCCCACATCTGACGGATTTGAGTGAGGCACACAATTCAAAGAAATACTAATTATTATACATAATAACAAACTCAAGTCAAAATGTCCTGTTAATCATTCCTTGCAAATAATAGTATTACTAATAATGAGTTGACATTGACAAAGTAGACACATAAGTGGTATTAAAAAGAACAGTTCCTCTTCAAGGGACCTCAAGGGCCATGAATGAGAAATAAGACATGAAAGTTTGAAATAGGAGACATTTGGGAAAAGACTTAGTTTTTCCTTTTCTAGTCTTTTCATAAATTTTGCCTTTTGTTTTCAAATTCTCTCTTGTGGCTCTCTCTCTCTCTTTTTTCTTTCCTTTTGTGTATTTGCTCCCTTCCCTTGTCGTAGTGATATTAAACATGTCCCACCAAATTCTACCATTTACCAAATTCAAACCACATTTTTTCCTTTCCTGGCAATCAGATCCAAATAGCCCAGGGAAGAGACATGTTTTTCTCAAATGTTGATACAACTACTACCCAACTAACTCCTGTGACCTGGGAATACCTCCTAGAAGAAAGAGGTACTCTGGGGCTCACATCCAGGGATCACTATAGGCAACTCAATAAATAATAGCCACTGATAGTAACAAACATCTGCCTCCCACTCCCACCTACAGACATAAAAATATCTCTTAGGCTAGCAAGAGCAATAAATAACAAGTGTACAGCTATTTAAAAATACTTTTCATTCATGATCTCATTTAATTCTTTTAACAAACCTGTGAGATAGATATTATTATCATGCTCATTTTACATATAAAGAAACTGAAGTTAAGAGAGATAAAGTGTCTTTCCCAAGGTTATTCATCTAGTATTTGCCAGAACTAAGGCTCCAAGTAAGTTCCAACTCCATATTTTGCGGATTTTTTTTTTTTTGCCTCATCAAAAATAAATCTCCATAACAAGAATAGGAAGAGTGACAAGCAAAGGAACAGGATCTAAACCTAGGGAGCCTTATTGTATAATAAATCCATAATATAGGTGAAGAATCCTTCATGGAACTTCTTACTGCCTCATTCCACCTACCTTTCTCCCTCTTCAAAGCAAATGTGCATAAACATCCTGTATCACAGAATTTGTCCTAGTGGGAAGAGTCATCAACTGCTCATAAGCCACTCTATCCAGAGGTGATTTATATCTAATCAGGTAGCAGTCTGAGAGCAGACTCTAATTCAGGCCCTAAGCATTCCTTGCCTGGATAATTCTAAAAGCCTCTAATGCCTCAAGTAGAAAAACAGTTTTTCTTTCTTCTGGGAAATGACTGTAACTAACCTTCTTGGGTCATAAGCCTGCTCCTTGGACCAATTACTGTTGCCACAGGAATGAGGGTCTATGATTGTCCAGGCCTGAGACAAATTTTTCATGCTGCCATTCCCAGCCACACACACACATACTTTGGCCAGTGGTCGCGGGTGGTAGGATCTTCCCAGACAAGTTTATTAGCTACAACATATGTTAAAGTGAGTGCTGACAAAGACTTGTATACAAATGTTTATAGCAGCTTTATATAGCCGGAAACTGGAAACTACCCAAATGTCCATCAATAGTTGACTAGATAAATAAAATATATTATATAAATCTAATAAAACTTTAGCAATAAAAAAGAATAAAGTGTTATATACAACAACATGGGTGGACCTCAAAAACATAATGCATGGATGAAAGAACTCAGACACAAGAGTATATAATACACGATTCCATTTAATTGAAACTTTAGAAAAGACAAATATAATTTATAGTGACAGAAGTCTATAATGGTTGCCTGGGTGGGTGTGTAGGGGATGAGATAGACTAAGAAGCGGCACAAGCAAAGGTTTTAAGGGAATGGTAAAATTTTACAGATTGATTGCATAAATATGCATAATTACTATGTGCCACCTAAAAATAAAAGAAAAAATTCTATAGATTTGAGAGGTGGTGGTTACACAGGTGTATAAATTTGTCAAAACTCACCAAGATATACACTTGAAATGCATGCATTTTATTGTATATAAATTATGCCTTGATAAAGGTGATTTTAAAACATATCTATATAGTGAGTGCTGAGATGCTGCAATAATAATCATAATATTGATCTTTCAGTATAAAGCCCAAACCCTCTTTACTTGGACTTCTATCTGGCCCATGGCAACTTCTGTGGCCTCATCTCTCACTGTGCCCCTCTCCTATACTATACTATGGTATCTCAAATTAACTGCAATTCCCTAAAAATTCCAAGCTGTTTCCCTGCCTCTGAGTCTTTACACATGCTGCTCCCTCTGCCCATCATGGTCCACCAGGCAAACAACTCTTCAGACTCAGCTCAAGCATCATTTGTGCTATCTTTCTAGAATCCTTTAGGTAGAATGTACTAACTCCTTTTCTTCTCTGCACCAAACCCTTGTGAACAAAAGTTCTCTTAAAAGGAATTTAGAGGGAAGATACTTTATTCCAGTGAACAGTTTGCAAACCAGGGAGACACATCCTTTGGTATAAAATAACTGTGTATTCCAAAGAACAAAGGGAGGGTTTGTCTTTTTTTTTTTTTTTTTTTTTTGAGACAGAGCCTCACCCTGTCGCCAGGGCTAGAGTGCTTGTGGTGTCAGCCTAGCTCACAGAAACCTCAAACTCCTGGGCTCAAGTGATACTCCTGCCTCAGCCTCCCAAGTGGCTGGGACTACAGGTGCACACTACCACGCCTTGCTAATTTTTTCTATTTGTGGTAGAGACGGGGTTCTCGCTCTTGCTTAGGCTTGTTTTGAACTCCTGATCTCAAGCTATTCTCCTGCCTCGATTCTCTTGCTTTGGCCTCCCAAAGTCCTGGAATTACAGGCCAAGACTATTTGTTCTCTGGCTGTGACATCAGTTTCAGAGGAGAGCTATAATCTGAGGCAGTACAACCCAACAACACTTTGCATTTCTCAAGCATTCAAAATATTATGCTAAAGTGCTTTTTAAAATTATGAACAACTTTCCTTTCTGCTTATGCTCAGGAAAAAAAAATAAAAAAAATAAAAAAACAACTTTCCTGCTTTTCATAAACCCACATATATTTCAAGGTAAATTTAATTCCTGTTTGTGTCATTCACACTCAATCCATCACAGTTTTACTTTTAAGAGCTATCTGATGTTCAAAAAGCCATTAGAACTCCCATAATGCCCATTTCTGAAAAAAAGTATATGGGTAAAATTAAGCAAAACCAAATGTTAACAAAATCCTCAAGGATTAAGCAGAATCTTACTGAGGAAAGTTATGCTACACTGTTTTTACTTTTCAGACTTCAAGTAAGTCTGTATTGACTGGAGAGGCCCTCATATCTTTATTACATATTTCATACATATGTAAGAAATATTACATATTTCTTCCAAGGGATTGTGAAAAAATGAAATAAGAAGTACTTCGATGAGTACAGAAAAGTTTGGCATTCTGTTTCCAGCAATATTTCAGTCTAGATTTTCTGAAAACCCTCTGCTACAAAACACCTATAATTGCTGATAAAATATCATAAATATTATTTTAAATGCATATTGAGCTCCTAAGAAAGTAAAAGTCCAGGATATCCTCCCTGCCCCTGCCACAGTCCAGTGACAAAAAATAAAAAGGGAGCTAAAATTAGAGGATAAACACGAACTGACTCAATAGATGAGGGAGTGGAGGAGGTTGCTTATCTCAGTAATCAAGGACCTGGTGTTTTGATAGACACACAGGGAGAGAAAATGAAGCAGAGAATTAGAACTCACATGCCCAGGAAAAACTTGGACCTTCAGTCAAAAAATGAATTAAGAGTTTTTCCACCATTGTAGAGAAATAACAAGGAAGTATACTTTGCTATGCATGAAAAAAGTCTTCCTCAAGAATTCATAACCATAGGTCCACCCTCTGGTGGGTTTGAGGATCATATTTACACTAATCACATGTTTTTGGAAATTTCAAGGCAAAAAAAAAAATAAAGTAAAACATTGGTCCTACATCGAGGCAGTTGACAAGAGCAAATACTAAACCTCTCTGGAGAGACATAACCTCAACCCAGATCACACAAAATTTACAAAGAGAAAGCCCTGCCAAAGATGAGCTCTTAAAAATTACAAAATAGAATTTAAAAATTACATAATGTGCAATGAAAGTTTCACAATAAGAGTCATCCCATGAGCTCATCAATAGACACCATTAAGAAAGTGATGAAAAGGCAAGCCACAGGCTAGCAGAAAACATTCACAACACATATTTATCAAAGGACTTGTATCTAGAATATACAAAGAACTCCTACTAATCCATAAAAAAGAGACAACAACCGAATTAAAAATCTGGGAAAACAGTTTAAGCAAATACATCACAAAAGATATCCAAATGGCAAAAAAATACATTAAAAGGTGTTCAACATCATTACTTACCTAGGAAATGCAAGTTAAAACCAAAATAAGACACCACTACACATTCACCAGGTTGGCTACAATTAAAAGACTGACAACACCAAGTGTTGATGAATATGTGGAGAATTTATATCTAGAATTACATAAAAAACTCTTACAACTCAATAATAAGAAGGCAACTCAATTAAGATATGGGCAAAACAACTGAACATTTCACAACAGAAGATATATGAATGGACAAAAGAACACAAGAAAAGATACTCTACTAGTCATCAGGGAAATGTAAATTAAAACCACAATGAGATATCATTTCACACTCATTAGAACAGTTAAAATAAAAAATACTGGCAATACCATACAGATGGCCAGAGTGACAGTAAGTCAATTTGGCCAATAACACTTTAAGAAAATCCTTGGTGTGAAAGATGAAGGAAAGGTAATGGTTTGCTGAAAGCTAGAGACTATATAACCAGAATTACAGGGTCTTTCCTTACAAATCTCAACTGTTGAACAGTAAATTGATTGATTTGGGACTAAGGAGGGATCAAAAGCAGGGAAAAGTATGGAATCTGATAACCCTGTAACTCTAGGAATTGGAAATAGGTAGGGATTAGGGAGGGGTATCAGATCCTAGACTTAAAATACCCCTTTATTTGCTGATTATGGAACTAGGCTGGACAATGGTAGAGAAAAGGGAGTAAATGTTTGTGCATAGGCTGTTTAATTTGTTCCTTGCTTCAGATACTTGTTTAATGAAAATGAGTAGAGGATGCAATTTTAAATATTCAGCTACTGTGTAGATATTACTGTTCACCAATATACCAGCTTCTCTCCCTGTCATAGCCCTCTCTGCAGGAGGATTATGCATTCTGCTCTGTTGAACTCAAGGGTGGCCATGTGTATTCATCATCTATAGCTGTGTAACACATTACTCTAAACCTTAGCAGTTAAAAACAGTAAATATTTATTATTTCACAGTTTCTGTGGCTCAAGAATTTGGGAGTAGTTTATCTAGGTGGTTCTGGCTCAGGGTCTCTTATGAGGTTGCACTGAAGATATTGGCTGGGATTGCAGTCTTCTGAAAGCTTAAATGAAATAGGAAGATCCTCTTCCAAGAGGGCTTATTGACAGGGCTGTTGGCACGAGATCTCAGTTCCTGACTGGCTTTTGGTAAGGGCCTCAGTTTCTCACTGCATGAGTCTAACCACAGGACTACTCAAGTGTCCTCATGACATGGCAGCTGGTTTCCTCCAGAGTTAGTGATATAAGAGAGACAGTAAGGAGGAAGCTGAAATGCCTTTTATGACCCTGTGTGGAAGTCACACATCATCACTTTGGCCATATTCTATTTGTCAGGAGTGACTAAGTCCAGCCCACGTTAAGGGGAATTAGACTCCACTTTCTGAAGGGAGGAATGTCAGAGAATTTGTGGACTTATTTTGAAATCTACCACATCATTTGATTTGCATTGACCAACAAAATTGGTGACATGTGACTTCTGAGCAGAAGCTTTAAGATCCAGTGCGTGGTGTGCCTTTCTCTTTTCCTTCTTCCACAGACAGGCAATGTTTCAGAGAGAAGGCCTGGAATCCTGGAGTAAAAGTGATATGGAACAGAGCTGCAGCCAGCCTGCAATGGGCAGGTAGTGTGAATGAGAAATAAACCATTGTTGCTACAAGTCATTGAGATTTGAGTAGTTTGTCACCATGGCATAACTTAGCTTACCATGACTAACTAACATAGCCACTTTCTATTGACCACTCCCAAGTGTGCTAGGCATAGTACAAGGTAGTTAACAAGTATCATTCCATTCAATATTTACAATGGTAGTAGGTATTATTATCCTTACTTTAAAGATAAAAAGCAAAAGCACAGAAAAGTTACATAGAAAAGTAATAGAGCTGTCAAGATAGCTTTTTCCCCATATTCCACTTCATTTCTCCAAACTTTCAATCTGTCCAGAAACAGGTTCTTTGGAGTTCAAAACAAATAAAACCAAAAAACATTACAGAATCAGAGTCTCGAGACTGGAAGAGATTTTAAAGATCATTTAATATAAATCCTGAGTTCAACATCCTTGTCAAATGTATAGCCTCTGATTGAAACACCATCTGTGATTAAAAAAAAAACAACAACTTATTACCAACCAGGCACCTGTAGTCCCAGCTACTCAGGAGGCTGAGGTGGGAGGATCACTTGAGCCCAGGAGTTTGACTGTAACCTGGGCAATATAGTAAGATGCTGTCTCTTAAAAAAAAAATAAAGGCAGCCCATTCTATCTCTGAACTGTTCAGCTTATGGGGAAATTCTTCCTTATATTCAGCTGAATCCTCAGTTACTACAAAATTTACCCACTGGTCATGATCTTGGGGCCACACAGAGAAAGTCTAAATACTTTTATAACTGACTGGCTTTCAGATAGTTTGAGACAATTAAAAAATTGCTGCCTACTACTATCATTTGATCTTCTCTTTCTCTAAGCTAATCAGCTTACATCCTTCCATTTCTTCTAATATTTCTAATATGATTCCCTTTGCCCAGTCTATTTTTTCTTTTTATTGATAGCACTTTTCACCTTCTAACAAACTATATTAAGTATTTATTATGTTTATTGTCTGTCTAGTCTTGTAAAAATGTAAGTTCTACAAGGACAGGGATCTTTGTTTTATTCACTGACGTATCTCAGTGTCAAGAATGGTACCTGGCACATAATAAATGTGCAATAATATTTATTGAATGTTGATTTCTACTCCCTATTCTCTCCCTTGAAAGTGTTCCAGTTTATCTACAAATTTTGTAAAGATGATATTCCAAGCAAGGTTTGATAACTACATTTCTAAGCTCTCAATGAAGTTTCCAATAAATCCACTGATTGTGACCAATATCCTCATGCCATCTCCTGGCTGCCATTGGTTCTAAGCTGTGACCAATCACCAGAGATAGGCTTGTCCTACCTATTCTACTGAAAATGTCCACATTCTCTTGAGTCTCTCTTTATCACCTTTATCCCTTCAAAATCACACTATGTCTGTTCTATTGTTATTCCTTTAGGGTTCTAATAATGTTTTTTGTGCATTCCCTCCTAGGTAAAATTTGTGCATTTTAACGAACAACTTGATCCCAGATAGTTAAACTAATGGTGAGAATTTTAGGAAATAGGGCAAGTACAATTACTTCCTCAGTAATGAGGAAGATATTACTGGGCAGCCATGCCACCCTTGAAGAGACAACATTGTCCTTGTCTGGCATTCACAATCACTCTTGAGGAGCATGCAATAAGAGTTTATAAAACTGTTCCTAAGCTTCATATAGTGCATCTTTATGAAACAGATTCTCTATTTATTGAGTAAAACAATGTAACTTTAAAAAAACTAACCAATAAAGAAACAAAGGCAAAACTTTTTTTTCCTTAGCCTTTAACATTCAGGACGGGGATCTGCTCTTTCTCCAAAAACAACTGTGTTAATTTAATCCACCTGCAAAAGGAACAAAAGGCTAGAAAAATCTGTGTTCTGTTCACTAAGACCCCTTAATAATTATTATAATTGGGACAATATTTATGGCCTTATTTGGGGTTATACAAAGGAGCAGAATAAGGACAAAACAACATAAAAATGAAGTTAATGTGGTGGTGTAAAAAGAAGAAATGACTAAAAATCTGAAGTGCTGGAATCTAGTACCTGCTTTGCTACTATCTAGATGCGTGACATGAGCTAACTGCTTTACCTCTCTGAATCTCAATTTCTTTATCTGTAAAATGTTGGAAAATTACTTAGAAAGTCTTTTCAGCTTCCTAATGTTAGGTTTAATTTTAAAACAAAAAGGTATACACAATTTTCTAGTATTGGAGTGATGGACTGGTAAATGTTTGATAATCATATAAATGTTTAATAATAACTGGCTCTCTGGGGGAAAAGTTCTGTTTTGCTGTGTAACAAGATAGTGGTGTAAGTACTTCCACCATGGTCAGTTTTCAAGCTACCAGTGATTTAATAGCCTGTTAGCAAAATTCCTGAAAATTTAACCATCAGCATTCAAAAGCAAGTAAGAGTAGGCTGCAGCACACCACTAGATAGGACTCTGTTTATTCATGTGACCATTCATGCATTCAACAAGCAATCGTTGAGCATTTGCTATGTGCAAGGCACTAAACTAAATGGAATACAGAAGGATGTGTAAGACCTAGTTCTTGTCTCCAAGGGGTTTAGAATCAAGTAAACAGAAAATGAATACAGATAACTCTAATGCTAAAGAAAATATGACAAGTAATATAAAGGAGGCATTACATAAAGTACTACAAAAGTTCAGATGAGAAAGAGACTATTTCTTACTGAGGTCATGTGGATAGAAAGGACCTCAGGGAAGGAAAAGGGAAGATTTCTCAAAAATAATAAGGATATTTAAAGGTATTTTTTGTTTAGAAAAATTATCTAGTAGAAGAAAAGTAACATTGTATGTTGGAAAACCAGGAAGCGGAGAAGAAATACTTAGAGGACATGTGGGAGAACAATAAAGGTCACTGGGAAAAATGCTTCCACCAGGCAGAACAATCTTAAACCAGAATGAGTTTAACACCATTAAAAAGGAATTGAAGTACAATTTAGGAAAGAAGATATTAATAGTAAGAGAGCCTTTGGTCATTTCAAAGGAGACCAATGTTTATAGTTTATAGTTTAGGTTTCTTAAAGATTTTACCAATGAGATTGTGGATTTACTGCTAGTAATCTCCAGAAAATTGAGGAGAATAAGAAGTCTAGAGATATGTGAAGATGGTCCCAATTTTTTTTTAAGAGATAGGGTCTCACTCTGTTGCCCAGACTGGAGTGCAGTGATGCCATCATAGCTCACTGAAGTCTGGAACTCCTGGGCTCAAGGGATCCTCCTGTCTCAGCCTCCTGAGTAGATGGGAATACAGGCATGTGCCACCACGTCCAGCCAATTTTTTTTTTATTTTTATTTTTTCATAGATGGGGTCTCACTATGTTGCCCAGGCTGGTCTTGAACTCCTGGCCTCAAGCAATCCTCCCACTTCAGCCTCCCAAGCCACTGGGATTACAGGCGTGAGTTACTGTGCCTTGCTCAAATTTTTACATGTAGGGAAAAAGTAATTTCCAGAAATGATAGAACAGTTGGTGACTTTAATTCCTTGCAATATTCTAAAATTAAACAGATGGTTTGTGAACACTTGGAGAAAGGCAAAACAGAGAACTGAGCATGAGTTCACTAAAACAAGTCATACCAAATGAATCACATTTTTCATGGATATGGCTGGTGAGCAGTTATATGAAGTACATTGTCCCTTAGGTATGATGTATCCTGATTTGAGATTCATATTTGACAGATTATCTCATGGTAACACCAGGGACACAAAGGAGAAATAGGTGCCGCTTGAGAAGTAAAATTAGTTGAAGTAGTAGTTGCCTGCATGGTTGTTGAGGGAATGACCAGTGCGAAATTAGCAAAGGTCTGTAGTAATAGGCCACACTTGGCCTTGCCACTTCAACATTTTTATCAATAAATTGGAGCTGGGCGTGGTGGCTCACGCCTGTAATCCTAGCACTCTGGGAGGCTGAGGCGGGAGGATTGCTTGAGGCCAGGAGTTCAAGACCAGCCTCAGCAACGAGAACCCATCTCTAAAAAAACCTAAAAACTAAAAATAAATAAAAGAAAAAACAAATTAGAGAATGTGATATAATCTATGCCTACAAAATTAATATTACACTAAAGATAGGAGATATAACTAAAATGGTCAGTAAAAGAACCAGACTGAAAAAAAAAAAAGTTCAAAGGCTGAACCAGCAGTATACTACTATGAAAAAAAAAGTCATATTTAAAAGAGGTATAATATCTAGTAACTGTTCAGATCACTACTGGAATGTAATATTTAATTACTTAATCTCTTTGAGCCCATTTTCTTGTTTGTAAAACAGATAATTTTAGTATGTATTCCACAGGATTGCTTTTTAGGGGTACTCTAGTGTTTTGGATAAAATCTTTCCTTTTGGCTGGGTACAATGCCTCATGCCTATAATCCCAGCACTTTGGGAAGCTGAGGTGGGAAAATTGCTTGAGCCCAGGAGTCTGAGACCACCCTGGACAACACAGTAAGACCCCCCATCTCTACAAAAAATAAGAAAAATTAGCCAAGCATAGTGGTGCACACCTGTAGTCCCAGCTACTTGGGAGGCCGAGGCAAGAGGATCGCTTGAGCTCAGGAGTTTGAGGCTGAAGTTGAAATTGCCCTTTATAAACTTAATAAAGGACTGCAAGGTAGGAACTGTGGTAGGGGCCTGAACTCTGCAAAGGTATAGGCATAGTTATAAAAATAACCAGCTATTGTTCCCTAGCTTGTTTTCCTATAATTGCTTACGGCTCAGGAGTCACGTATACCTGATGGGCACAAAATTTGTGACTTCCCTAATCATTTCTATAGATAACATCACTATTGTAAAACCTAGCCTGGTCTTTGAGATAATATTTTCCAGACTCTGTATTTGGGTGCACTGACTGATGCCAACCAGACCAGTGGCCATGCTTAGGAACTGACTCAATAGATACTTCAACCCTTTTACCTGGTAACTCACTCAGTGCAAGAAGACAGTTATCTGCTTCCCAACCCTACAAATTCATCCTCAGCCAATCAGCAGACCCAATTCCCTAGCTCTTTGTCTGCCAAACTATCTTTAAAAACCCTGGCCCAAAAATTCTCAGGGAGACAGATTTGAGAAATTCCTCCCATCTCCTCACTCAGCACTCTGAGATATTAAACTCTTTCTCCGCTGCAGCACCTGCTGTCTCAGTGTATTAGCTTCCTTCTATGCAATATAACTTGATTGGGCAGTAACACGGTGAGCTATGATGGTACTACTGCACTCCGGCCTGGGCAGCAGAGCAAGACATTGTCTCAAAAAAAAAAAAAATCTTTCCTTTTTATAAAAATATAAATCATTAAGGAACTCTGTCTTTGTGAAGAAAACAGACTTCTGTTTTTACTTTACTCTTTAATTTCAACTTAATCCTAAATTTAACAATGAAAATAAAATTTTCCTAGAGCATATGGAACTTTCTGTCTGTTCTAAAAAGGGAATTACAGGAACATTTAATGACAAAGGTTCTCCTCACAATATCAGTCAATAAAATTCTGGAAACATTTATTTGGTGCTCATTTCTTTTTTTTTCTTTTCTTTTTTTTGAGACAGAGTCTCACTCTGTTGCCTGGGCTAGGGTGCCGTGGCGTCAGCCTAGCTCACAGCAACCTCAAACTCCTGGGCTCAAGCGATCCTTCTGCCTCAGCCTCCAGAGTATCTGGGACTACAGGCATGTGCCACCATGCCTGGATAATTTTTTCTGTATATTTTTAGTTGTCCCGCTAATTTCTTTCTATTTTTAGTAGAGATGGAGTCTCGCTCTTGCTCAGGCTGGTACTGCTGAACTCAACTGATCCTCCTGCCTCGGCCTCCCAGAGTGCTAGGATTACAGGCGTGAACCACTGTGTGCGGCCCCTCATTTCTAATGGACAACACAGTAAAATAGGATATATGGGAAATTTCAGAGGCAAAGATACACAGGCATACCTTGGAGATATTGTAGGTTTTGTTCCAGACTACTGCAATAAAACAAATATCACAGTAAAGCAAGTCATACAATTTTTTTTTTGGTTTCCCAGTGCATATAGAAGTTATGTTTATAATACCATGTATAGCCTATTAAGTGTGCAATAGCATTCTGTCTTAAAAATGTACATATCTTAATTAAAAATACTTTATTGCTAAAAAATGCTAACGATCATCTGGACCTTTAGCAAATCATCATCTTTTTGCTAGTGGAAGGTCTTGCCTCGCTGTTGATGGCTGCTAAGTGATCAGGGTGGTGGTTGCTGAAGGTTGGGGTAGCTGTGGCAATTTCTTAAAATAAGACAACAGTGGAGTTTATCTTATTGATTGACTCTTCTTTTCATGAAAGATTTTTCTGTAGCATGTGATGCTGTTTGAAAGCATTTTACTCACAGTATAATTTCTTTCAAAATCTGAGTCAATCCTCTCAAACCCTGCCACTGCTTTATCAACTAAGTTTATATAATATTCTAAATCCTTTGTTGTCATTTCAACAATATTCACAGCATCTTCACCAGGAGTAGATTTCATCTTAAGGAAGTACTTTCTTTGCTCTTACATAAGAAGCAACTCCTTATCTGTTAAACTTCTGTCATGGGATCACAGTAACTCCGTCACCATCTTCAGGCTCCACTTCTAATTTGAGTTCTCTTGCTATTTCCACCACAACTGCAGTTACTTCCTCCACTGAAGTTTTGAACCCCTCAAAGTCATTCATGAGGGTTGGAATCACTTCTTTCAAACTCTTGTTAATGTTGATATTTTGACTTCCTCCCCTGAATCATGAATAATCTTAATGGCATCTAGAATGGTAAATCTTTTCCAGAGGTTTTCTATTTCCTTTGTCCATATCCGTCAGAGGAATCACTATCTACGGCAGCTATAGCTTTACGAAATGTATTTCTTAAATAATAAGACTCAAAAGTGGAAATGACTCCTTGATCGATGGGCTGCAGAATGGATGCTGTTGTTAGTAGGCATGAAAACAACATTCCTTTCCTTGTACAAGTCCATCAGAGCTTTGGCATAAGTAGGTGCACTGTCAATGAGCAGTAACATTTTTTTTTTTTTCTGCTTCTCACAGGTGCCAGAGAGCAGTAACATTTTGAAATGACTTTTTTTCTGAGCAGTAGGTCTCAACAGTGGGCTTAAGGTATTCAGTAAACCATGTGTAAACAGAGGTGCTATCAATCAGGGTTTGTTGTTCCATTTATAGAGCACAGGCAGAGTAGATTTAGTATAATTCTTAAGAGTCCCCAGGACTTTTGGAATGGTAAATGAGCATTGGCTTCAACTTAAAGTCATCAGATGCATTAGCTCCTCACAAGGCAGTCAGTCAGTCTGTCCTTTAAAGCTTTGAAACCAGGCATTGACTTCTCCTTTACATCTTCTTCCAATTAAAGGTTGTTTCATCTACATTGAAAATATGTTGTTTAGGGTAGCCACCTTCATTAATTATCTTAGCTAAATCTTCTAGATAACTTGCTGCAGCTTCTCCATCAGCACTGGCTGCTTCATCTTGTACTTTTGTGTTATGGAGATGGCTTCTTCCCTTAAACCTCATGAACCAACCTGTGCTAGCTTCCAACTTTTCTTTCTATAGCTTCCTCACCTCTCTCAGCCCTCATAGAATTGAAAAGAGTTAGGGCCTTTCTCTGGATTAGGCTTTGGCTTAAGGGAATGTTGTGGTTGATTTGATCTTCTATTCAGACCACTAAAACTTTCTCCATATCAGCAATAAGGCTATTTTGCTTTCTTATCATTCCTGTGTTCACTGGAGTAGCACTTTCAATTTCCTTTAAGAACTTTTCCTTTGCATTCCCAACTTGGCTGTTTGGCACAAGAGGACTAGCTTTTGGCCTATCTTGGCTTTTGACATGCCTTCCTTACTAGCTTAATCCTTTCTAGCTTTTGATTTAACACATTAATTGCCATATCAGTTGTATTTAACTCATGCTAATTTTGAGTCCGGGGCTTCGTGAAACCTATGTAACTCACATGCCTCTACCTTGGGAGCCAAATGAACTATTTTTCAAGTTGCATATAACTCATGCACAGAAAACAATAAAAAAAACCCAAATTTTTCATTAAATTAGAAAGGATCATTTTGTTTTCAAAGTTTTTATTCTATTTTTGTAATAAAACACTGTGGCCCCAAGGGAAAAAAAAATTTTTTCCTAGTGTGGCAGTCAATGTGTTAAAGAAAGAGAATGTGACTCTTCCTTTCACTTGACCACTTAGAGGCCATTGTAGGGCTATCAACTGGCCTAATTTCACTATTGTTGTGTTTCAGGGAATAGGGAGGCCTGAAGAGAAACAGGGAACAGCTGGTGGGAGAGCAGTCAGAACACACACAACATTTATCAATTAAGTTTGCCACCATATATGGGTGTGGATCATGGCACCCAAAAACAATTACAATAGTAACATCAAAGATCACTGATCACAGATCACCATAGCAGATATAATAACAATGAAACAGTTTGAAATATTGTGAGATAACCAAAATGTGACACAGAGACACGAAGTAAGCACATGCTGTTGGAAAAATGGCACCAACTGACTTGCTAACAGAGGGTTGCCACAAACCTTCGATTTGTAAAAAATGCATTATCTGTGAAGTGCAAGAAAATGAAGCACAATAAAGTAAGATATGCCTATAGTTGGCACTTATAAAATTCATATTGTTTTAAAAAACATATTATTATTATTTAATAATTATGGGTACATAATAGTTGTGTATCTTTATAGGGTACATGTGATGTTTTGATACAGGCATACAATGTGAATTAATCAGATTAGGGTAATTGGGGTATCCATTACCTCAGGCATTTATCATTTCGTTGTGTTAGGAATACTCCAATTCCACTCTTTTAGTTATTTTAAAATATATCCTAACTTATTGTTGATTATAGACACTTTGTTGTGCTATCAAATGTTGCTCATTCTATCTAATTATCTAACTATATTTTTGTACCCATTAACCATCTCCCCTTAGCCCCCCTCCCCACTACCCTTCCCAGCCTCTGGTAACCATGATTCCATCATTCTATTCTCTTTCTCCATAAGATTAATTGTATTTATTATTTAGCTCCCACATATGAGTGAGAACATGAGAGATTTATCCTTCTGTGCTTGGCTTATTTCATTTAACATAATGTTCTCCAGTTCCATCCATGTTGTTGCAAATGGCAGGATTCCATTCTTTTTTGTGGCTATATACTATTCCATTGTGTATTTGTACCACAATTTCTTGATCCATTCATCCCTTGATGGACACTTAGGTTGATTCCGAATCTTGGCTATTGTGAATAGTGCTATAATTAACATGGGAGTGCAAACATCTTTTCCATATTCTGATTTTCCCTCCTTTGGATATATACCTAGTAGTAGGATTGCTGGGTCATATGGTAGTTCTATTTTTAGTTTTTTGAGGAACTCCGTATTGTTCTCCATAGTGGTTGCATTAATTTACGTTCCTACCAACAGTATACAAGGGTTCCCCTTCCTCCACATCCTCACCAGCATTCATTATTGCCTGTCTTTTGATAAAAGCCATTTTAACTGGAGTGAGATATCTCATTGTAGTTTTGATATGCATTCCTCTGACTAATGATGTTGAGCATTTTTCATATGCCTCTTGCCCATTTGTATGTCTTCTTTTGAGAAATGTCTAATCAGGTCCTTTGCCCATTTTTAATCGGATTATTTAATTTCTTCCTATGAGTTGTTGGAGCTTCTTATATATTCTATTAATAGTTATTAATCCCTTGTCAGATAGGTAGCTTACAAATATTTTCTCCCATTCTGCGGGTTATCTCTTCCCTCTGCCCATTGTTTCCTTTGCTGTGCAGAAGCATTTTAGCTTGATGTGGTCCCATTTGTCCAATTTTGCTTTGGTTGCCTGTGCTTTGGGGGTATTACTCAAGAAGTCCTTGCCCAGACCAACGTCCTGAAGTGTTTCCCCAATGTTTTCTTTTAGCAGTTTCATAGTTTCAGGTCTTAGATTTAAGTTTTTAATCCATTTTGATATGATTTTTGTATATGGTGAGAGATAAGGGTCTAGTTTCATTCTTCTGCATATGATATCCACTTCTTCCAGCTCCATTTATTGAAGAGACTGTCCTTTCCCCACTGTATGTTCTTGGCACCTTTGTCAAATGTAAGGTTACTATAACTGTGTGGATTTATTTCTGAGTTCTCTTTTCTGTTCTGTTGGTCTATGTGTCTGTTTTTATGCCAGCACCATGCTGTTTTAGTTATTACAGCTCTGTAGTATAATTTCAAGTCAGTTAATGTGATTTTTCCAGTTTTGCTTAGGATGGCTTTGGCTATTCTGGGTCTTTTATGGTTCCATATAAACTTTAGGATTACTTTTTCTATTTCTGTGAAGAATGTCATTGGTATTTTGATGGGGATTGCATTGAATCTGTCGATTGCTTTGGGGAGCATGGATCTTTTAACAATATTGATTCTTCCAATCCATGAGCATGGAATTTCTTTCCAGTTCTTTGTGTCCTCTTCAATTTCTTTCATGAATGTTTTATAGTTTTCTTTATAGAGATCTTTCACTTCTCTGATTGTTTATTCCTAGGTATTTTATTTTATTTGTAGGTATGGTAAGTGGAATTACTTTCTTGATTTCTTTTTCAGATTGTTTACTGTTGGCATGTAGTAATGCTACTGATTTTTGTATGTTAATTTTGTATCCTGAAACTCTACTGAATTTGTTTATCAGTTCTATTAATAATAGTTCTTTTGTGGAGTCTTTAGGTTTCTCTAGATATAGGATCATATCATCTGCAAACAAGGATAGTTTGACGTTTTCCTTTCCAATTTGGATGCCCTTTCTTTCTTTCTTGTCTGATTACCCTAGCTGGAACTTTCAGTACTATGTTGAATAACAGTGGTGAAAGTGGCATCTTTGTCTTATTCCAGATCTTAAAGGAAAAGCTTTCAGTTTTACCCCATTCAATATGATACTAGCTGTGGATCTGTCATACATGGCTTTTATTGTATTAAGGTAAGTTCCTTCTATACCTAGTTTTGAGAATTTTTATCATGAAGGGATGTTGAATTTTATCGAATGTTTTTCAGGATCAATTGAAATGATCTTATCATTTTTGTCCTTCATTTTGATGATATGATGTATCACATTGATCGATTTACATATGTTGAACCATCTTTGCATCCCTGGGATGAATCCCATTTGATCATGATGAATAACCTTTTTAATGTGTTGTTGAATTCGGTTTGCTAGTATTTTGTTGAGGATTTTTGCATCTATGTTGATCAGTGATATTAGCCTATCATATTTTGCTGTTGTTGTGTTTTGTCTGGCTTTGGTATCAGGGTGATACAGACCTTGTAGAATGAGTTTAGGAGTGTTCTCTCCTCCTCAATTTTTCGGAGTAGTTTAAGTAGGATTGGTAGTTGTTCTTCTTTGAATGCTTGGTAGAATTCAGCAGTAAAGCTATCGGTTCCTGGGCTTTTCTTTGATGGGAGAAGCCCCCCCCCCCTTTTTTTTTTAAGACAGTGTCTCCCTCTGTTGCCTGGGCTTGATTGGCATCATCATAGCTCACTGCAACCTCAAACTCCTGGGCTCAAGCAATCCTCCAGCCTCAATCTACCAAGTAGCTGGGACTACAAGGCATGTACCACCATGCCCAGATAATTTTTCTATTTTTTGTAGAGACAGGGTCTTGCTCTTGCCCAGGCTGGTCTTGAAATCCTGGCCTCAAACAATTCTCCTTCCTCAGCCTCCCAAACTGCTAGGATTATAGGCATGAGCCAGCCACCGTGCTCAGCCATGATGGAAGACTTTTTATTACTGCTTCTACCTCATTACTTGTTATTGGTTTATTCAGATTTCAGATTTATTCCTATTTCAATCTTGGTAGGTTGTTTGTGTCTAGGAATTTATCCATTTTTTCTAGGTTTTCTAATTCGTTGGCATATAGTTGCTCATATAGTTGCTTTGGATTTCTGCAGCATCAGTTGTAATGTCTCTTTTTTCATCTCTCATTTTATTTATTTGGGTCTTCTCTCTTTTTTTCTTAATTAATCTGGCTGAAGGTCGGTCAATTTTGTTTATCTTCAAAAAAAAAAAAAACCCAACTTTTCATTTTGTTGATCTTTTGTATTTTTTTGTTTGTTTAAACTTCATTTACTTCTACTCTGATCTTTATTATTTCTTTTCTTCTACTAATCTGGGGTTTGATTTGTTCTTGTTTTTCTAGTTCTTTGAGATGCATCATTAGCTTGTTTACTTGAAGGTTTTCTACTTTTATGACGTAGGCACTTACTGCTATAAACTTTCCTCTTATTACAGTTTTTACTGTATCCCACAGTTTTTGATATGTATAATTCCTTTTTTTTTTTTTTTTTTTCAGACAGGGTCTCACTCTGTTGCCTGGGCTAAAGTGCCATGGTATCAGCCTAGTCACAGCAACCTCAAATTCCTGGGCTCAAGCAATCCTTCTGCCTCAGTCTCCCGAGCAGCTGGGACTACAGGCATGCACCACCATGCCCAGCTAATTTTTTCTATATATTTTTAGTTGTCCAGTTAATTTCTTTCCATTATTTTAGTAGAGACGGGGTCTCACTCTTGCTCAGGCTAGTCTCGAACTCCTGAGCTCAAATGATCGGCCCACCTCCTCCTCCCAGAGTGCTAGGATTACAGGCATGAGTCACTGTGCCCAGCCCT
Organism: Varecia variegata; assembly: GCA_028533085.1. NCBI lineage: Eukaryota > Metazoa > Chordata > Mammalia > Primates > Lemuridae > Varecia > Varecia variegata. Next base: position 183,483,289 of record CM052436.1, read on the forward strand.
GATATGTATAATTCTTATTGTTTAATAGAGGTTGCTGAATAATCCCTAATAAGTACACTGGAGCATATTTACTATTGAGAGAGATTTAGTATGAAGCAGTTCTTTTTTGACATTATACACTGTATCTGAGCTTCTGGAGTAATCAGCAGAAGTGGGAGGGCCAACACAATATTATAGCTAAGGTCACAGAGCCAAAGTAATAGAAAGAGGACTAAACTCTACATCTCCTAATTGCATATATAAGACAGTCTCATGACATTCACTTTGAAGATAACATCTTATTGAAGTTCCAGAATATCTATGGCATTCATTTAATTCACAATAAAAAAAATCAGCCAGTAAAACTGATTAGAACTCAGAGAAAAGAACACTCTAGCATTCTGCCTTATTTCTCTCACTTTGGGGATAGCAACACATGCAATGCCCTGAACTAAATGTGATACCTCAAAGAAAAGGCCTAGATAGTTAGGGCCTTATTCTTCTCAAATATCTGTGGTTGTTACTTTGTAATATGCCTCCAGGATGAATTTTCTGTAAAGAAAATTTATATCATAGGTCTGGGTGGACACTAAAGACTTCCTTTTCTTTCCTTCTTTCTTCTTTTCTTCCTTTCTTGTGCATGCATTCTCTCTCCCCCTCTCTTTCTTTCTTTTTTTGATATTTTATATGTTTATCAAGGTAATACTTGTAAATACTTTAAAAAGTCATATGGTTAAAAATAGTCATGTGGAACTAAAAGGCTCATAACAAAAAATATCTGGAGTATATTTTGCCACACATACATACACACACAGAGACAAAATCTAAAACAAAAAAGAAAAAAGCAAAAAGCAGTGGCCTCCCCAAAGCCTGGGACACACTTCAAGACTCTTTTACTCACTTCTTTTCATGTTTATCAACATTTTCCCAAATAAAACATTTATACTGCTATTTATAGATTTATGGATTTTAAACAGTACCTAATATGAAAGATGAGAATTCAATGCCATATACTTTCCCTCCCTCCAGCCTCCCAATATTATTATTAATATATCATAACTTTTTTATTAAATCAATGTTTCATGTTAACCATATTATCACTTTATAAATGTGGTTTACTTCTGGATTAATTAGTCATATTATGATTACATTTCCTTCATATACAAGTTTTGCTCTTCTTGGAAGTAATAATTGCCTTTGGTTTTTGTTTGCCAAATTTTCTATATCATCACTAATTCTTGCCAACATTATCACTAATACTTTCCAACAGAAATGTAAAAATGCCTAAACTATTTCAACAGAGTCAAACATGTTACAATCTCTAGCAGGTTCACTGGAAACAAACCCCTGGAGCACTTCTTTCTCAGTCTCTCTAAGTCTGCACATAGCTGTCATCTTGGGACTTCCTTTTGCTTCTTTCCTAGGTTTATTCCACTTCCTAAAACCCATTTTTTAAAATTCTTTATACAAATGGGGTCTTGCTATGTTGCCCAGGCTGGTCTCAAACTCCTGGCCTCAAGTGATCCCCTGCCTTGGCTTCCCAAAGTGCTGGGTTTACAGGTGTGAGCCACCACACTTGGCATATATTTTTTTTTTTTTTTAGAGACAAGGTCTTGCTCTGTCACCCAGGCTCACTGCAGCCTCAAACTCCTGGGCTCAAGCAGTCTGCCCACCTTGGCCTCCCAAAGTGCTGGGATTATAGGCTTTGAGCTATTGTACCCTGCCATTGATTTTTATATCCATACATATTTGTACATATTTATGAGGTACATGTGATATTTTGTTACATGCATAGAACGTGTAATGAAAAAGTCAGGGTATTCAGTATATCCATCCTCTCAAGCATTTATTATTTCTATGTGTTGGGAGCATTTCAAGTCCTCTCTTCTAGCCATTTTAGAATATATAATATTAATACATTGTTGTTAACTATAGTCACCCTATTCTCTGCTAGTGAACATTAGAACTTATTCCTTCTATCTAACTGTATGTTTGTACCCATAAACCAATCTCTCTTCATTCCTGCTCCCCCCCATACACATACACACACACCCCGTTCCCAGTCTCTGGTAACTATCATTCGACAGTCTACTTCCATGAGATCAACTTTTTTTTTTTTTTAGCTCCCACATATGAGTGACAACATGTGATATTTGTCCTTCTGTGTCTGGCTTATTTCACTTAACATAATGACATCCAGTTCCATCCAGGTTGCTGCAAATGCCATGATTTCACTTTTTTATGGCTGCATAGTAATCCATTGTGTAAATATACCACATTTTCTTTATCCATTCATCTGTTGATGGACATTTAGGTTGATTTCATATCTTGGCTATTGTGAGTAGTGCTGTGATAAAGTTGGGGGGTGCAGGTATCCCTTTGATATACTCACTTCCTTTCCTTTGGATAAACACTCAGTAGTGGGATTGCTGGATTGTAGCATAGTTCTATGTTTAATCTTTTGAGAAATCTCCATACTGTTTTCCATAATGGCTGTACTAATTTACATTCCCACATGCCCACCAACAATCAGTGTATGACTTCCCTTTTCTCCACATTCTCATCAGCATGTTATTTTTTTGTCTTTTTGATAATAGCCATTCTAACTGGGGTAAGATGATATCTCATTGTGGTTTTGATATGTATTTCCCTGATGACTAGTGTCATTGAACATTTTTTCATATACCTGTCAGCCATTTGTATGCCTTCTTTTGAGAAATGTCTATTCAGATTCTTTGTCCACTTTTTAAGGGACTGTTTTGTTTTTTGCTGTTGTTTGAGTTCCTTTTATATTCTGGATGTTAGTCCCTTGTCAGATGCATAGTTTGCAAATATTTTCTCCCATTCAACAGGGTGTCTCTTCACTGTTGATTGTTTCCCTTGCCATGCAGAAGCCTTTTAGTTTAATATAGTCCCATTTGTCTATTTCTGATTTTGTTGCCTGTGCTTTTGGGGTCTTAGCCATAAAGTTTTTGCCCAGACAGACCACTGTCCTGGAGTGTTTCTTTTTTTTTTTCTAGCAATTTTATATTTTCAGATCTTACATTTAAGTCTTTACTACATTTTGAGTTGATTTTTATATATGGTGAGATAGGGGTCTAATTTCTTTCTTCTCCATATGGATATCCAGTTTTCCCAGCACCATTTATTGAAGAGGGTGCCCTTTCCCCAACATATATTCTTGGCACCTTTGTTGAAAATTGTTTGGTAATAAACACGTAGATTTAATTTTGGATTCTCTATTCTGTTCCACTGATCTATGTATCTGTTTTTATATCAATACCATGCATTTTAGTTAGTATAGCCTTGTAATATATTTTGAAGTCAGATAATGTGATCCCTCCAGCTTTGTTCTTTTTGTTCACACAATTGATTTGGCTACTTGGGCTCTTTTTTGGTTCCATATGAATTTTAACATTGTTTTTTCTGTCTTTCTTATTTTAGTAGAGCACATCCTCCTGTATTTTCCTGGGAAAAGTTATGTGGGGAGGGGGGTAAATTTTTGATCCTTGCATACCTAAAAATATCTTTTCATCCCTCATACTTGATTGATAATATGACTTACTATAGAATTCTAGGTTGAAAATAATTTTCTCTCAGAATTTTGAAAGCATTGCTTCATAGCCTTCTAGCCACCAATGTTACTATTGAGAAATGTGCTATTGCTATTACCTACTCTTTTACAAGTAATCCATTCCCCTTTTTCTGCTTTTTTTTTTTTTTTTTTTTTGAGACAGTGTCTTGTTCTTTCACCCTGACTACAGTGCAGTGGCATCATCATAGCTCACTGCAACTTCAAACTCCTGGGCTCAAGAGATCCTCCTGCCTTAGTCTCCCAAGTAGCTGGAACTACAAGTGCACATCATCATGCCCTGCTAATTTTTCTATTTTTAGTAGAGATGGGGGTCTTGCTCTTGTTCACGCTGGTTTCAAACTTCTGACCTCAAGCAATCCTCCTGCCTCAGCCTCCCAGAGTGCTAGGATAACAGGCATTAGCCACCTCACCCAGCCTCCCTGCTCCCTCTTTATCTCCTACCACCGTGATTTTTAAATCTTCTCTTTATTCTTTGTGTTCAGAAATTTCATGATGATGTGCCTTAGTGTTTTGGGGTTTTTTTCCCTTCATTATGCTGGGTACTCCGCAGGCTCTGCTAATCTGGAAACTCATGTCCTTCAGTTATCAGATATTTTCTTGTAGTTTCATTGATAATTTCCTTCTCTCCATTTTTTCTCTACTTCTAGAACTCCTATTAATCTAATGTTAGACCTTATAGATTCATCCACTAATTATCTTTTCTCTCTTATTTTCCATTTGTCTTCTTGTTTTATTTTCTGTAAGATTTCCTCAACTTCATATAGTAAGACTTCTGTAAATTATTTATTTTTCTATTATATTTTTAATTTCCCAGAGCTGTTACTTATTCTCAGATTGTTCCATTTTGGGAGCACCTTATCGTTGCTTTATGGATGCAGTATTTTCTACTACCTCTTATAGCAGCAGTCTCCAACCTTATTGGCACCAGGGACAGGCTTCATGGAAGACAATTTTTCCCGACTGGGGTTGAGAGATGGGGAGCAGCTGTAGAGACAGATGAAGCTTCGCTTGCTTGCCCGCCGCTCACCTCCTGCTGTGCAGCTGGTTCCTAACAGGCTACGGACAGATTGGTACCAGTCTGCAGCCCAGGGGTTGGGGACCACAGTCTCAGAGGATGCTTATTGTTTTTTAAAAAATATTCTTCTGTTCTCTTTAGTATGTTTCCTTTGAGTTTTTCTTTTCCATTTATCTATGATGCTGCTTTTCTTGGTGAAGGTTTATCTTAAATATGTGGTGATCCTTTGCTGTCCTTTTATATTTAAGGGTAAGTCACTAAATAGGTGTTTGGAAGCTCTGTGTTAACAGGAAGCTTGTCAGTTGGTGGGTCTCACTGTACCCACGATAAAATGGGTACCTAGCTGTTTTCTTGGGGAACCTTCAAGTATCAGTATCTATAGATCTTTCCTCTGGGTTTAACTTCCTCCCAAAATTAATTCTCCAATATCCTACCTGGAGAATATAAGCCTTGCTGTCAGCATTCTTAGAGTAAAATTCAGCAGGAGGGCTGGGTGAGTTTCATCATTTAGCATGTAGATGATTCATCTAATCTCTGTTTTCAGTCTAGTATCCTCCTAACCTTGTCTTCCCAGCTATTATCTTTAGCTGTGCCTGGTATCTCAGAGTCTGGAGCTTCTCTTGTTCAATTGTGTCACAGAATAAACCTGCAGGGTCTGTCAGAGAAATGAAAGGGTAGTTGTCTAAGTGAGCAGGATGTGGGAAGAAATGGTAGTTTAACTTCCTATGAAGACTTTCAGCCAATCTCCTCTTTTTAGCCCCTCACATCACCTCTGCTTCTGTACCATCTGTTCCTTCCAATTCCTGACATTCTAGTGTTCTGCGATATGAACCTGATTGTCTCTTGTTAGTATATGCCTCTGCAAGCATTCAGAATTAATTATTTTCTCAGCTCAACTATGGCTTTCCATCTTCCAAAAATGTGTTGATATCATCTGCTACTGTCTTCTTTCTTATTCTCTTCATCCTAGTAGGCCGGTAAACCTAAAAATTTTAACTCACTGTCATTTTAGTGATTTGGGGGAGTGAACAGGGATACACATTTGTGTTTAATCTGTCCACACATAACCAGAAGTGCAAGAATGTCAAGATGTTCACTCTTTGCTCCTATAAAAAAAAAGTTAGAACCAAAAAATTCAGAGATAAAATTCTGCTTTCATTGGCCAAAGTGGCAAAAGCAGGAGTCTGAGAATTTCATACTGTGTCCAAGTTCTATTCTTATAATTTACTGGTTATTTGATGTTAGGTAAGTTAAATTTTCTGACAACATGTTTTCTCATCTGTAAAGTGGTGATAATCATCCCTACACAGTCTATCTTACTTGTAATGACCAAGATAATTGATATAAATGCATATACATCATATATCAAGAACTCTATTACTAATAGGCATAGTTAAATACATTTTGAGAGGCACTGTAACATAGTAGAAAGAATATAAGTTTCAGAGTCACACAGACTTGGGCTTAAAGTCTGTCATTTATTGTGTTTTCTTGGATAAGTGACTTAAACTCTCTGACCCTTATTTTCCCCTTTATTTATAAAATGGGTATAATATTATTAACTTGACAAGACTGTTGTATTAAAAGAGATAATGCATGTAACAAATCTGCTACAGGGCCTGACACTTACTAGGTACTCAACAGATGTTAATTCTTCCTCTTATCCTCCTAATTTGGGCCCAGCTTTCTTATACTAACAAGAAAATCCTGAACTTGTATTTCCTCAGTAAATGCTAAACCACATTGATAATTAGCATCTTAGATCATCAACAATCCTCATAAAAACTATTTATTTGCTGTTTTGTCAGGACCAAATTATAAGGTGAACAGCCCAAATTGAAAGGGTTCAGCATACAAATCCTTTGAAGTGGTAACAGATTACTACTGAGGGATCTTTAGGAACATGTTGGTATGACATAAGGCATGAAACTTGTAATGAATATTAAGAGATGAGGGATGCCAGAATACCAGGAAAAACTACTACTCAAAAAATTATCTTAACAGTTTTTTTTTTTTTTGGTTTTTATTTGATCCTCATACAAATCCAGAGCTTGCAGGCTTTACGACCACATTTGAAGATGAAGGAACAAAGGAGCAAATTGTTTGAGATTCATCAGTCATTGGGAACCACCAAGAACTCCAACCCTGGTTTTTGACTCTCAATTGAGTGCTCTTTTTTAAAAATTTGTGATAAAATACATTTACCATCTTAACCATTTTTTAAGTGTACAGTTAAGTACATTCACATTGTTGTACAACCAGCTCCCAGAATTCTTTTCATCTTGCATAACTGAAACCCTACCCATTAAACAACTCCCCCTTTCCCCTCTCCCCATAGCCCCTGGCAACCACCATTCTACTTTCTGTTTCTATGAATTTGACTACTCTAGGTACCTCATACAAATGGGATAATACAGTATTTGTCTTTTTGTGGCTAGTTTATTTTACTTAGCATTATGTCTCAAGGTTCATCCGTATTGTGGCATGTAAGAATTTCCTTCCTTTTTAAGGCTGACTGATATTCCATTATATGTATATACCATATTTTGCTTATCTATTCATGCATTGTTGGACACCTGTGATGCTTCCACCTCTCAGCTCTTGTGAATAATGCTGCTATGAACCTGGGTGTACAAGTAACTCTTTGAGACTCTGCTTTCAGGTTTTTGTTTTTGTTTTTTTGATATTTACCTGGTAGTTGAATTGCTGGATCATGTGGTCATTCTATTTAAAAATTTTTGAGGAACCACCATACTGTTTTCCATAGCAGCTACACCATTCTACAGTTTTACCACCAGTACACAAAGGTTCCAATTTCTCCTTGCTAACATGAGTCATTTTCTAGAGTTTTAAAAAAAAAATTTTTAAATAGCTATTCTAATGTATGTGAGGTGGTATTTCATTGTGGTTTTCTTAAGAGTTTTGAAGTCTTCTGTACAGATGTCAAGTTACTAAGCAACTCTGGGAAACATCACCAACAATTTATCGTATTAAGAGCCTATTAGATTTAAGATGCTGTGGGAGGCATAGTTTTAACATATGGTTCTTGCTCTCAAGGATTTTATAATCTAGCTGGAAAAAGGACATATGTATTTAAAAATAAATAACAATGCAAGACAAAAAAGTCTAAATGCTCATCAATGACATTATTAAATATTACATGATGACAGAAAAGGGTAAAATTATCACAGGCTGGGTTGATTAGCAAAGGCTGTAACTGATACTTGAGTATTGACTCACAATAACCAAATTCATAAGAGACTGTGGTATAAAGTATAACTCTAATTTACTAATACACATTCATTCACTCATTCATCAAATACTTACAAAGAATCTACTTTGTGCTAGGCATTGTTCTAAGGAACTAGGGACAGAGCTGTGATTAACAATTTCCTGTCCTCACAGAGTTACATTCTCTGTGGAATATAATGTAGAATGTATTTTTCCAGTGACTAAAATATCTGTGTTTGCTGTCCAGAGCATTTCCTTCTCAGTGTAAAGGTACCAAGGAATCTAAGTTGGTAATCAAAATATTGTTTGGTGAATGATCAGAAAAAGATGGTATTAAGATCCATTTCATTCAGGCCACAGGGAAAGCTTATATATGTCCTAGAGTAAGTTTACCTAATGACTAGTTTAACAATGTTCTTTGGATTCATGATTTCTCTATCCTGAACACTGCTGGATGAAAAAACAGATCCTGGCCTATTCCTCTTTCTTGATTCCAGGTGAACCATTTCAATTCTAACATATTTTTTCAGACATATTATAATACAATTGATTTTAATTATGTTAGCTTTAGTCATTTTTACTATATATGATTAAATAAAGGCTCCAACTTCAACTATTTCACTGTAAGCAATAATGTTGTAATGTTGGACACTACTGGATTTTCCTCCATTAATTCAACAAATATTTACCAAATATTTATTAAGTTCCTATGATGAGACAGGCACTCTGCTAGGTACTGGGAATATCGGAGTTAACAAAAGAGATTTTTGTACTTATCCTTAGGAAATGTACATACATTATAATAGTGAAGATTAGGAAAATCACACTAGGTGCAGTGGCTGTTAAAAACAAACAAAACAACAACAAAAACAACAAAGAAAATCACCAGTAAACAACAGACCAATAAATAAATTATGGTAAGTGTTACGAAGGGACAAGAGGAAAATGTTGGAGTATTCAAGAAAGAGATGACAATCACATGGACTATGCTAGTGGCAGTGGAGATGAGATAAGTGGTTAAATTTGAGATCTATTTTGGACAACCAATCAACAAGAGTTAATAATGAATTGGATGAAGAACGTGAGGGAAAGGAAGGAATCAGGTAACTCCTGAGTTTCTGACTTAAGCAACTGGGCAGAGAGCAGGGCCTTTAACTGAGATGAGGAAGACTTGCTGTAGGAAATAGTCAGAGTTCTGTTTTAGACACAATAACTTTGAGATCTCTGTGAGACAAGCAAATGTGGAGAAGTAGGTACTTGGATAATTGCAGCTGAAACTCAGAGGAGAGGTCTGGATTGGAAATATGGATTTAGAAATCATTGACATAACAATGCTCTTAGAGATAGAGTATTTCTTGGTCAACTTGCTTAGAATTAGTGATTCCTAAATTCCCCAGTGCCACATTTAAAGATAACCTCTTAAGTCATTTCTACATATGACTAAATTAATAATTAAGAATTAATTCTTGTGATGGTGTTTGGAAGTTAAAAAAAAGGGGAAAAAAAGAATTAATTCTTACTAGTGTAGTTCTCAAAGGATAATCCCATGCCATATTTCTTTGGGGGAGCCTCAGTGTACCTTCTGTCTACTATATCAACCCAAAGATAAACTCAGGGTTACTAGATGCTTTTCATTAAAAAGAAGCTCAGTTACGTTTCTCTTTTCTTCACCAAAGCAACTCTTAAAGCCTTAAAGGGCCCATCTAATGAGGTACTCATAGACAAAGAGTTGAACAGGTCTGAATTTCTACATGGATTAGAACTCTATCTTAATTGTTTTTTCTGTAAAACATGGGTGTTAAATATCACCCATGAGGATGTGTGGCCTTGCTTACCAAGTAAGAAAAGAACTGGACTAAGAATCATGACATCTGGGCTCTATTTCAAGTACTGTCATTATTTAACTTTAAGTCCTACTCTCTATAGACCTGCTATTTCATGGGTCAAGTGAAGGATATGGAATATTTTAAAGCCAATGAAAACATAAAATTGAGCATACAACTGAACAGTATCATCATTAACTTACTGTTGGGCAGCTGGAGATCTGGGATGGTGCTGTGCATAAAGAATGGCCCAGAGTGAAGATTCCAGTAGTCTGTTTCTAGATTTCTCACCATTTTTTGTGGACTCCATAATTTGGCTTCTGTATTTATAAAACAGTAAAATCACAGTGATTTCTCTTACACATATGAGAAAGAAATTAATAAATGTCTATATGCTTTGCAGATTCCTAGATGAGAGAAGTTATGAAAATATAAGTGATTATTTGTATTGATGCTAAGTAGGCTCTATCTCTTGGAAAACCAGCAAAAGCTTAGCTATCATTGCTTTGTGACTTTTGCCAGTTCCCCAGGGAATCTTGGCTTTCCCTGGAAAACAAACTACTACCTTGGAGGAAGCCTGAAATCTCTGAAGGAAGTCTTCCTGTAAGTAGCCAGTTCAGGGAGGTTATACCTGGTACTATGCTGTAAAGGAAAAGAAATTTTTTCATCAAAGTGGTCAAGACTATTTGCTAAGCATACCAACATTTCCCAAACAGGGAATGGAGGTACAAAAAGGCTTCATTAAGACTTTCTTAGCGTGAATTTGTTAGTGTGAACTGAGTAATTTAAGGTTGATTTCCTATGAACTCTTTTCTTTTTTTTTTTTACCTTTATCACTTCCCTTCTCCCTTTGTTTTTTTCTACTTCATTTGTTTTCCCTTTCTCTATCTTCATTTTCCTAGTTGAACAGGCTTTTTAAAAAGTTAGCCCACACTATTTCCTTCTATCCTCTTCAAGGCCTCCCCACTTAATGCAATTTGAGCATGCCCCAAACGTTTGTTATCTGTCAGTGGTCCAAGAGGAGATAAATGGTGTATACCAGTGGTTCTCAACCAGGGGTGATTTGCACACCCCCCTCCCCCCGACCTGGGACATTTGGCAATGTCTGGAGACATTTTTGGTTGTCACAACTAGGGGGAGGGTGCAATTGGCATCTAGTGGATAGAGGCCAGGGATGCTGCTAAATATCTTACAATGAACAGAACAAAGCATGGCCCAATTTGTCAATAGTGCTGCTGTTGAGTAACCCTAGTATGCGCAGATATTGGTAGCTGAAGATGACTGAAGTCTGGAGTTAGCAGTCCAGACTCCTTAGGGATACAGATTTTTAAGATGGCAAAGTGGCAGCTGCTGGGATCAGATTGTCTGGATTTGGTTTACCAGGTTCCCTGTTTTGCTATCTCTTGGAAAACCAGCAAAAGCTTAGCTATCATTGCTTTGTGACTTTTGCCAGTTCCCCAGGGAATCTTGGCTTTCCCTGGAAAACAAACTACTACCTTGGAGGAAGCCTGAAATCTCTGAAGGAAGTCTTCCTGTAAGTAGCCAGTTATGTATATGACTTTGGACTAATTATTCAATACCACAAAAGCAGTTTCCTCATCTGGAAAAAGGGGCTAATAAAGTATTTATCTCACTAAAAATGTAAGCTCCTTGGAGGCAAGGACCTGCCATGCTTACTTAGGGACTAGAGAGTACTAAATATGTATGGATTATCTTATGCAGTTGTTTTCAGGTCTAAAGCAGAGAACATATATTAAGTAATATGGAGTACAGTGAGAAGAAATGCAGCCCCCGATAGCAGGGAGCTAGGCTGGCACTATCAACTAGAATGTGCTCCCTTGTTGAACATAATCAGTTTCACAGGACATCAGCATGAGACAAGGCCACTCTGTGAACATGATGGGTCAAAACAAAAACAAAACCACTCCATAATGATGTCTGAATACAAACAAAAAAAGAGGAACACTGTCCCAACCACAAAAAATGACCAGATATCCCCTATCCCTAAACTTTTTTTTTTTTTTTTTTTACCAATCACAGCTTCAGCCTCACTTGGTTCTTCCTTTTTATGTAACAATTATTAAAACACCCTGTCATAGAATTACTCCCACCTCCTGATAGCATCCAATCCAGAAACTCTACTTCCTTGAACCTTCCCCCAAATTACATAACAGAAGCCCAAATCCTATGAAACTCTTTCCAACACTCTCTTCTGAAATGTCCCGGTGTTCCTAGGATGTACTAGCCCCCTGCAAGGAGACCATAAGCCCAACTTTGTCCAACCATAGGAGTGTTCTCCCGGTCTTTGGTTGGAAGTCATTGACAATAATGAGAGCTCCCTAAAGAGTAGCTGCTATTAGGATTCAAGGGAAATTGCACGAGGCACCCAGAGCATTCAATCAGACTTCATAATCAGGTATTTTGAGGCTTCTCTACAGACTGCCTCTTGCCTGGCCGTTTCTCCTCAGGGTACACCTTCTCTCCTTCTTCCCCTGAGGGAAGACAGGGAGGATACTTTTGATTTCCGACTTCCTAAGTAGAAAGCCAGCACGTTAAATTTCACAAGAAGTAAAACCCCTTAGTGAGGTACGCGCCTTCAGCTCCAACTTAAAATTTCCTCAAACACTAGAACACCCCAGAGGCATGCGGGAAAACTAAAGCTCTGACGAGTTCACATTACGAAGTGTCTTACCCACTACCCTAACCCAGGAAGAATGGCCTCGAATTCACTTTACAAGCAACCCAGTACTCTCCGAAAGACTGAAGGAACGGCCATCACCCGCAGCCGAACCTTCCGGATGCCTTTGGTTCAGACGTCGAGCACAAGTCGCTGGGCGGCTACAACCCAAGTGCCCGCCTCTTCTAGACCGACTCCAAGTCCCGGCATGCCTGGCGCTGCGGCGTCGCCAGGAAACTCGCGCCTCACGAAGCGCGCTAGTTTGGCTCGTCTACGCGCCTGCGCCCTGGCGGACTCTGCGCAGGCGCATTTCCAACGCTTCGAGGAGAGGGCGGGGTGTCGTTCCCTTTCGCTGATGCAAGAGCCTAGTGCGGTGGTGGGAGAGCTATCGGCAGGAGCCGCGCTGCTGCCGGGGCCTGGGGCTGACCCGTCCGACTTCCCGTCCGTGCCGAGCCCACTCGAGCCGCAGCCATGTCCGGGGACGAGGTGAGAGTCTGAGCCCGGCGCTAGGGCTAAGGACTGAGGCGAGAAGATGAACCCACCCCAGTGTGGGAGACCGGGCCTGCGGCCTAGCAGCCGGCCGCCGCCATGTGGGGCAGCCGGGCCTAGGCGACTCGGAGCGGTAGAGCCGGCGAGCACTCCGGAGCCACAGGCTTGGCCGCACCCCACTCACCTCAGGGTGGCGGCTCTGAGGCGGACCTCGTACGGTGGCCGGCGTTTCCGGAATGGAGAGCACACGTTGGGTTTCCCTCCCTGAAGGGGTTTGAGTGCCCAATTAATGGCCAGAACGAGATTGGGGCTGGCGACCCCTGCATTCCTTTCCGCAGCCTCCATGGATGCACGGCGTGCCGCGAGGGCCCTCCCTCGGCTCCGGTAGAGCACACCTTCCTTAAAAACTTTGTAGGTTGGCTTGTCCAGGCCGGTATTCTGCCCTTGTTTTCCTCTCGAGCATTATTATTTTTTTTTTTAAAGGACGAAAGGGTGAGAGAGAACAAGAGAAAAAGATCCTTCAGCCTCAAAAAGTGACTAACCTTCCCGGAAAGTTTCCCGGCAAGAGTTTCTGACCTTCCCTTAATAGAGGGCTCATAGTGATGTGAGCTGGAAGCCCGGGCTGCGAAGCTGGCTGGATCTTTTACTACCGTGGTGATTGGATCTGAGCGAATTTCCTCAAATTCTTTTTTCCCAGATTTGTTCTAGTTGATGTAATATCAAACGACTTAAAATGAAGTTGATGTTAAGTGCTCTCAGCTATTGCTTAATATTGGGGAGGGGGGAGAGCTGCAGCTTACTGGTGGGTTTTTCCCACCCCCCCAAAACGCTTATGAAGAACTTATAATTCACTTGTCCTATAGGGCCTTGGCGAGGAATAAGAGTAAGAATTCGAGGGTCTCTAGAGAGTTGTCTAAGTTATGAGAATGGCAGTTTCACGCTTTTTTAAAAAAAAAAAAAAACGGGGTCTGGCTCTGTGTCCTGTGCTCAAGTGCAGTGGCGCAATCATAAGTCACTGTGATCCTGGGCTCAAGGGATCCTCCTGCCTCAGTCTCCCAAGTAGGTAGGACTACAGGCATGCACCACCATGCCCCTCTGATTTTTTAAAAAATTTTTTATAGAGACAGGTCTTGCTATGTTGCCCAGGCTGGTCTCGAACTCCTGGCCTCAAGTGATCTTCCCACCTTGGCCTCTCAGTTTCACACTTGTTTTGTTTCTACTTATTTTCCAAACTTTTCATAACCTTTAGCAAATACAGTACTTAATGTAGTGCAAGATAACTGAGAGGTGTTATTCTGGGTATGGTTTCTATGGTAAAGTGTTCATAGTGTATTAAGGGAGGTAAGAGATAAGCTGTAATGCAAGGTAAAAACTAGTTGCCACAAGAGGTAGAAATAGGGCTATCAACAGCGATTTTGGGGGCTGGAGGGATCATTTTTAGAAGTGGGATCAGGCTTTGAAGTGGAACATGAATACACTACTGAAGGATGATCAGGATTTTGTTAGGCAGAGGTGGCAGAACCAGCATTCCAGCAGAGGACTTTGGAAGCTAATAAAGTATTAAGTGGGTTGGCACTTAGGTATACCAGTCCTACTTCATTTTATATATTGGAAAGTAGGGCCCAAGGAGGTTTTACTTGCCCAAGGTTGTGCAGCAAGTTAGTACACCTCAAATCCTGGCCTTTGGCTTCCACTATGTCAGGTGGAAGTTAGGGTTAGAGGGAGGTATGAAGAATAGGGTGTAGGTTCTGATTCCTCTCATGCTCTTGACTAGATAAATGTCATTAGGCCAATCCCTTGCCTTCTGGCAACTTTACAGACTTGTGAGGATCAGATGAGAATCTGTACTTGGAAATGATTCATAAACTCCCAGGGACTTCCCAGAGGGAGAGTCGTACTGCCTAGTCCCAGGGTAGAGGATCAGAGACCCTACTATTAAAAAGTAATTTTTCTGTTTTTTTTCATATTTCTTTTTCCTTTAAACAGCTTGCTGATGTACAATTGACAAAATAAACTGCACATATTTTTTTTAAAACCTGGTAATTAAGCCAAAAAATAACCCTTTTTAACTCAGTGGAACCATAATCTTTAAAAAGCAATATTTTAGAAATATGGGTGCTATGTGGTAAGGAAAAAGTCTCCTAATCTTTAGACATTCAATATTTTTCAGACAATTCTAAAACTTTTATTATTTTGAATTTTTTTTCTTTTTTATCCTGAAATTCCTGAGCTTCAACAGACCTTTTGTTTAAAAGCGCTATCAATATTTAAGACTTGATTACTACTAGGACTCCTTCACAAGGTGTCAGGATATTGGGTTTTCACACAGTATGGTATGATGTTTTTGCAAAAGCTTTGAAAGTTTCTGATTAAGAATGGAATGTGTTTTGTGTGAAGTTTATGAAACACAAAAGAATACAAAGGAATAAATATCTCCCAGAATCCAAGTTGGGCACGGTGGCATTTGCCTGTAGTCCCAGCTACTCAAGAGAATGAGGTGGGAGGATCACTTGAGCCCGGGAGTTTGAGGCCAACCTGGGCAGCACAGTGAGACCCCGTCTCTTAAACAGAAGCCCCAGAATCTAATCACCCAGAGATGACAACACTGTTAACATTTGTTCTGCTCATTCTTGAAAGGAACTTTAGATCAATGACTTGCTTCTCTGTGGGTTCTTTTGTGGACTCACACCTGCTTTCTGGGTGTAGACCATAAAGTTGATTTCTTGGGTAAGGTATGAATGGGAGGAGGTTTCCAATTTGAGAAAGCACGTCAGGGTAATTTTAGCTGATATCCCTTTTTCTTGCCTTCTCCAGCCCAGCATGAGAAATTGAAAATAGAAACTTCATGCTTTTGAAGGCTTTGTTGTGAACTTAAAAAAAAAAAAATTCAAGTCATTCTGTAGTTTTCCATAAGTGTACTGTCAGCAACTATTTGCTTCTCAAATCCAAACTATTCTCATAAAAAAAAAATAGGGATGTCACCTGATAATTTAGAAGTCAGATATGAAAATCTTAAAAAGCCATGATTTTAGTTAAGACTGACATGGCCTTGTTCTTTGAGGAGGTCTGCTTTGGGATCCCTGATTTCATTATTTGTAAACTACTTTGCACGGTGGTATAAATAAAATGAGGCCTGAGTGTAGGTTAAGTATCCGGAGACAGTAATTGAGAGAGTTATTAATTATTTCAGTGTTATAATTCCTGCATATTTATTATCCTTTACAAGGCTACAACCAAACTGTTTACCTAAATAAGACCTATAGACATAAATAAGAGGGCCGGGCGCGGTGGCTCAGGCCTGTAATCCTAGCACTCTGGGAGGCAAAGGCAGGTGGATTGTTTGAGCTCAGGAGTTCGAGACCAGCCTGAGCAAGAGCGAGACACCGTCTCTACTAAAAATAGAAAAATTATCTGGACAACTAAAAATATATATAGAAAAAATTAGCCGGGCATGGTGGCATGTGCCTGTAGTCCCAGCTACTCGGGAGGCTGAGGCAGAAGGATTGCTTGAGCCCAGGAATTTGAGGTTGCTGTGAGCTAGGCTGACGCCATGGCACTCTAGCCTGGGCAACAGAGTGAGACTCTGTCTCAAAAAAAAAAAGTTAATTAGAATCAATTTTGGGAATTTTTTGAGTTTCATGATATGTCTGGGAAATTAGATCACTTAAGTTGAAATTTCAGTGATAGGAATCAAGAGATACCATTCTTTGTGAACTATAAAGCATTATATAAATTAGAATTGGTAATATTTACTGAGTACTTATGTGCCCAGCAGTATGCCAAGGGTTTTATATTTATTTACTCATTTAATCCTCCCAATAACCTTGTGTGGTTTTGTTTTAGTTCTGCTACTTCTTACCTCTCTCTCTCTCTTTTTTTTTTTTTTTTTAATATCTTCCCCTATACTTATCTCTGTTGTATAAATGAGGCATGGAATAACACAGGGACGAAACAGAGGATTTGAATCCAGAACCAGTCAGTTGGGCTCCAGACCTGTGCTTTTCTTTTGTTTTCTTTCTTTGCTTTCTTTCTTTCTTTCTTTTTTTTTTTTTTTTTTTAAATTAAAGAGGTAGGGTCTTGCTCTGTTAACTCAGGGTGAAGTACAGCTATGGAGAGCATAGCTCACTGTGACCATGAATTCCTGGGCTCAAGCAGTCCTCCTGCCTCAGCTTCCCAAATAGCTGGGACTACACGGTACAGGTGTGTGCCACCACATCCAGCTAATTTTTTATTTTTTTGTAGAGATGTGGTTTCAGTATGTTGCTCAGGCTGGTCTCAAACTCCTTGTGTTCTTCCACCTTTGCCCCCCAAAGTGCTGGGATTACAGGCATGAGCCACCACAGTCAGCCATAAGACCTGTGTTTTAAAATATTTCATTATACTGTCCACAGCAGGGGCATGGTAGAATGTAGACAAGGATTGGTATGGGGTTCAGGAAGAAAATACTTGAAATTTGAATCCAGTTCTGTTTGACTTCAGAGACCTTCCTTTTTCTACTCTATCAGGTGTCTGCCCTGTATGTTGTCTAAAGTAACTACTTTTTTTTCAACTGATCAGTGCGCGCAGATAGTCTACAAGTTATAAATTAATTTTTTACTTACTGTGTAGTGGACATTTAGATAAAAATAACCTAAGAGAACTTTTAACATTCCACAGACAAAAAGCAGAATAAAAGGTTGTATGGAAGTCTCTCTCAGATCTTTGCTGTATGAAGGGTTGCTGATGGAGTTCCTTAAAGGTTTGTCTGAACTTCAGGATAAAATTTAAAAAAATTTTTTTTATCAGATCAAGTCTCAAGTATCCTGGTGTATCAACCCCAGGTTACTAACCTTGAATAAAACATTCATTCATAACTGGTTTAGGCATTGCTTTTCTCATCTGTAAAGTTAGAGGCATAGCATAGGTTATTGCTAAGGTCCCTTCCTTAAATTCTGTAATTCATTCATAATGTCCAAATTTGTTCATGAAACTAAAAGTGAAGTTGCTGTGTCCTGTGATACTTTACAAATTTAAAGATGTATACATGTGTCAGGACCGCCCCCCCTTCCTATGTTTAATAGTATAAAGAGGTTTGGATGGACACTTTATTTTATTTTTTGGTAAAATCCTTTTTGGTATTTTGCATCACATAGTCTTTTAAGAGTATGCCTTTTGATGATAAAGCATAAGGAATGTGAGCATCATTAAAAACAATCACTTGGTCTCTTCTTTATTGTCTTTTAAACAGATGATTTTTGATCCTACTATGAGCAAGAAGAAAAAGAAGAAGAAGAAGCCCTTTATGTTAGATGAGGAAGGGGATGCCCAGACAGAAGAAACTCAGCCTTCAGAAACAAAAGAAGTGGAGCCAGAGCCAACTGAGGACAAAGATGTGGAAGCCGATGAAGAGGACAGCAGGAAAAAAGGTGAGTGATTGATGTGAGAGTCACTGTTGTCCTAGGAGCCCTAGCTCCATCAGTGTTTTGTATTTTGTATATGCAGTGACTTCTCAGCCTGATAAGGCTGTTCCAGTGAATTAAAGGCCATCAGTAGTCTGTGTGCACTGGACTTTTCCAGATTTCTGATAGGCTTGTTGCAGGGAAGTTTCCACTGAATTCACAAGTTGCAAAGATGATGAAACCTTGTTGTTCCAGAAATGGTTTTCCAGTCTAACCTGTCAGATCTCTCCTACAGCTTTAATGGTAATCGTGTTTCAGTGTAGACAGAAAGAAATAGGACCAAGATTGGCAGTTTGGTGATTTAGCAAGTCTGAGAATGTACATGAGAGGTTAAAATTATAGCCTAAAATGTTTGGGGTTAGATACCAGCTTTAGTTATTCACTCCTATGCTGTAACATGGACATAATTTGACTATTAGAAATAAATAATTCTGTAAATATTATTTGTGTCTGTTGACTGTAAGACTTTGTTGGGTAGGGAAAACGGACATTCATTGAACATCTACCCCATGCCAAGTGTCTTGTACATGTTTAAAACAAATATGGAAAGTAAATCATTCCTGTGGTAATAAGACAAAATGAATTCATAAATAGCTCTTTTAAAAACTTTGTAGCAGAGGGATCCTAAAATATTCCTGGTTTATAACACAGCAGAACAAATGGAAAGCTTACTGAAGAGGACCCATTATTACTCATTAATGGTCAATAAAATTTCATTGATATTTTTATTTACTGTGCAGCCTTGTTTTAACGAATGTGAAATAATTTATGAGGCTTTCTGAAGATTGGTTTTATAAGATGTTGAGCTAGGCACTAGAGTTTGGGTGAACAAGGGATAGCCCCTTAGGGAGATCGATAAGCAAGCTGGTTATAAGTACCTCAGTTGGAGTAAGTGGAAGGTACTATCTAAGCACCCTGGGGACACCTAACCCAGTAGAGGGGAAAGGATAGGCTTAGAAAAGATTTCTTGGTGGAAGTAACTTCTAACCAAGATCCTATGAGATGGAGATAAGAGCTGTGTGGGAGGACCCATGGGAAGGCTTGGAGGTGAGAGATCACAAACACACTGTACTAGGAACTGAAAGTAGTTCAATAGGGCTGGAGCCAGGGATTGAGGTATGGGAAATGAAGGGGTCAAGGCAAGTAGCAGAAGTGGGGAGATAAGGCTGGAGAGTCTTAGAAATTGTGTTAGGAGTCTGACTTTGTCTTAGGAACAGTGAGGAATGATATGGTCAGGTCACTGTTAATAAATGAGTATCTTAACATAGTCCCCTAATCAGATTTTTCCTACTAAGCTTTTGAGTTGACCTGCCATTGTTTTTTAGACATTGTTTTAATTTTTGTGGTTGTGGAGGGAGTAATGTATTACTAATTAATACCTGATCTTTCTTTTCTGGTGACTTGATTAATTTATAACTGAAATGTGTTGGCATAATTCAAAATTTGATGTTTTGCCTTCTAGTTGTTTTTAATAATTGTACCTCAATCTTTTTAGATGCTTCTGACGATCTAGATGACTTGAACTTCTTTAATCAAAAGAAAAAGAAGAAAAAAACAAAAAAGATATTTGATATTGATGAAGCTGAAGAAGGTGTCAAGGTAGTATTGCTTTCTTGTTAAAGGTAAAATTTGACTTCTTGAAAGGTTGCTAATAGCTGATGTTTCTACCCCTTTGTCTACTTACTAGCTTTGCTTTTGTTATTAGCACTTAATTGCCACCGTTAACATCATTTTTGGGAGGAGTGTATCTGACTAGGTATCTTAAAGGGATTATGGTTCAAGGAATATAAATTTAGGTCTTACATATTATATTGTATTATGTGCCATAAGATGATTACAAGATGCCCCTTGTCCTTAAGCATACTGGGATTGTTTGGCTGAGGAGAGAGATTCCTGTGAGAAATCCTGTGGAGGAAATAGTCCTGTGGTTTCTTCTCTTAAACTTCTGGTAGCACGTTGAATATGCACACGTTTTTTGTGCGTATCTCTGAGCAGCAAATAATGAATCCAGCCTGTGGTGGTTTGTAGCTGATAACAAAGTGGCCTGTAGGCAAACCAGAGATCTCAGGCTAGTTTTATGGAGTTGTCCGATCTTGTAGGGACTTGACCCTCTGGTAGTCTTATTACTTGATTTCTAATACAAATATCTCAATTTTTTTTTTTTGAGACAGACTCTTGCTCTGCTACCTTGGGGAGAGTGCAGTGGTGCCTTCGTAGCTCACTGCAACCTCAAACTCCTGTGCTCAAACGATCCTCCTGCCTCAGCTTCCCCAGTAACTGGGACTACAGGCACGTTCCACAACTCCTGGCTGATTTTTCTATTTTTAGTAGTGACAGGGTCTCGCTCTTGCTCAGGCTGGTCTCGAACTCCTAAGCTCTAGCAGTCCTCCCTCCTCAGCCTCCCAGGGTGCTAGGATTACAGGTGACGCCTGCCCTCAAAATTCTTTTCAATAAAGAGAAGGTAGATAGGTGAGCAGGTAGATGAATAGGATGGTAGATGGATGAAAGGGAAGGAAAGTCTGTTCTTCCCCTACTTAGAGCTATAACTTTTAAGACTCTGTCCAGGAGTCACTTTAGCGGAGCCCACACATCTACTTATAAAACCCAGGATATCAGCAACTTTACATATATGCGAGTGGGCGTGCGCGCGCGCGCGCGCGCACACACACACACACACACACACACACACACGCTGAATGCAACAGTGAGAACACACACACCAAGTATCCCATTTTGTGCCCTCTACCAAAATTTTTCTTTAATAAGTAGTTTATTTGCTCAAATTCAAGTAAATAAGGTATATCCCACATACAGCAGAACATGTATACAGCAATTCATTGAGTTTTAGAAACAATGTCATTAATTTTCATGACTTGATTAATTATGTAAATATGTATTGGTGATTACAGTAAGTCAAGCATTGTGTGCAGTTCTAGGATACTGAAATGAATAAGATATTTTTCCTGTTTTCAAAGATATTTTAGCTCAGGGATAATTTTTTTTTTTTTTTTTTTTTAATTTTTCTTTGGCATTGTTGTCGCTGCCACCATTCCCTCCCTCCTGCCTTCCCCAAACACAGCCCAGCATCGACTGTCTAGTTGAGGGATAATTTGGAATTCTTTACCTGGATTCATCTTATTCTCTCTCTGCTTGGGGATTCTCTTCTTTTCCTGCTACCATAGGGAAATTGCAAAAGAGAAATGCTCTTATACTAAACAAATGGGATTTAACTATCTTGGGTAACAAGGTGACACATAGAGATGTGCCACAGAAAGTCTTGGTTAATAAGGCTTTGTTGGTTGATTCCTCCAGTAGCTTTTGTCCTGAAGAGTCACTGATAAGCTCTACTCTTTTTTTTTTTTTTTTTTTTTTGAGACAGAGTCTCGCTCTGTTGCCCGGGCTAGAGTGAGTGCCGTGGTGTCAGCCTAGCTCACAGCAACCTCAAACTCCTGGGTTTAAGCGATCCTACTGCCTCAGCCTCCCGAGTAGCTGGGACTACAGGCATGCGCCACCATGCCCGGCTAATTTTTTGTATATATATTTTTTAGTTGACCAGATAATTTCTTTCTATTTTTAGTAGAGACGGGGTCTCACTCTTGCTCAGGCTGGTCTCGAACTCCTGACCTTGAGCGATCCACCCACCTCGGCCTCCCAGAGTGCTAGGATTACAGGCGTGAGCCACCGCGCCCAACCTCTACTCTTAATAAGTTAAATGCTTGGGTACTTTTTTCTCTGCTGTTGAAATCATGACATAAGTGGGTGTTACAAGTATCCTGGTCATCAGGCAAGGCATAGATGTTAAGCTTGAAGCTGAAGTATTTTTGAGGTCTTGGGTTACTCTTCTACCTGAATTTTTAGACCATTATAGCACTTTTAAAAAGCCTTGACAAACACTTTTTGCTATTCTCTGCCCTTTACTGTCGTGGCCTCAGTTTGGAAGTAAATCTTTTTTTTTTTTTTTTTTTTTTTTTTGAGACAGAGTCTCACTCTGTTGCCCAGGCTAGAGTGAGTGCCGTGGCGTCAGCCTAGATCACAGCAACCTCAAACTCCTGGGCTTAAGCAATCCTACTGCCTCAGCCTCCCGAGTAGCTGGGACTACAGGCATGCACCACCATGCCCGGCTAATTTTTTGTATATATATTTTTTAGTTGGCCAGATAATTTCTTTCTATTTTTAGTAGAGACGGGGTCTCACTCTTGTCAGGCTGGTCTCGAACTCCTGAACTCAAACGATCCGCCCGCCTCGGCCTCCCAAGTGCTAGGATTACAGGCGTGAGCCACTGCGCCCAGCCTGGAAGTAAATCTTATGGAATAAAATAAATAATAGTATAGGACTAGCAGTTGGCTAGTGTGTGCTAATTTATATTCAGCATTTCTAAGTTTTTATTTATTGACATAGAGAATAGGTCAATATCTGGTTTCCCGTTTGTATGGTATTTAGCCAATACCATGGACTAATTGGTCTTTGATGGCCAAATGTGGCACCGAGACTGTCAGAGTGGAAAGGCTAGCAGGTGTTCACAGCACGGGTGGAGAAAGATTTCTCACACAGAAATTAAGATATAAAAGTAAAAGAGTTTATCTTCTCAGAAGGATAGGGAGAATGAGAGAGTGAAAAAGAAAAGGGAAAGGGGGGTGGGAAGAGAGCAGGGTGATGGTATGGCATCCCAAAGAAAGAGAAGGGAGATGCCAGCAGCAAGGCCACGTGGCTCACTGATTTTAAGGGAGATGAAGAGGAAAAAAATAGTGATGGCTGTCAGTTGGTCACAAAAGCCGCAGCAGGTAGATAACAAAAACCGCAAGGATGTCAGAGTCCAAGACTTGGTTTCCTGCCTTTCCTTGAAGAAGGGATTATCACTGGGGATGTGACTCTGTCCTTGAGATATGGTTGAGGCTGTAGCTCTTTCTCCTGCTGTTTACTCAGAACTCTGTAAAAGCAGATTCTCAACAAACCTTTTTGAAAGAGAGAGAGAGATTTACATCTCTTTTCCATCCATTCAGCTCTTTTCACAAGGTGTGCAAAACAGAACTGCAGGGTGTCTGTTAGTGACAGAACTCATAGGATTGATCTTTAACTGTTACTGGGGAAGTTGTAGAATTAGTTATTTTCCTGTTATTTTTTCAAGGCTGCCCCTTCCAAAAACTACACAGCTGAATTTGGGATTCCAAATCTAAGCTTCATTTACTCCCAGCTATTCCAACTTTTCTGCTGATAAGATTTCTGAAATTATTATAGCCATTGTCACAGTTCATTTTGTAGGCACACAAATAATAGCTATTAATTGATAAGTAATGTTGACAGCACACTGGAAACTAAGACTGGCCCTTTTTGCTCTTCTGGGGTGTATATGGCTCATTTCTAGGCTTTAATATACCCTGTTTACATCCTGTAGCAACTAATCTTGGGGTCAAGCTTTACCTTGTCTCCATTCATCACTTGACCCTAATTCTGCGTGGGTTCTGCCTTTCTGTCTTTTGTAATATTATCTCTTAGAGTGATGCCCAAAACCCTGTCCACAGTCTGGTGCCAGGCTGTGGTATAATACAAAATAAATATTTGGTCTTTGTCCCTAGTTGCTGGCACACAACTCCTAAAACGCTTGGAGTCTTCAAAGTGGAAGGTGTTTCCTGTATGCTAATGAGATGATTGGTGGCTAGGTATCCCTAGATAGCTTTAGGATGGGGGCTGGTCACCAGAAAGAGAAAGCCCTGATTAGAGGATTGAAACTTTCGATGCCCACTGCCACCTCCAGAGTGGGAAGGAGGTCTGGAGATTGAGTCGAGTCATCAGAGCCTAATTTAATCAATCATGCCTGTATAATGGAATCCCTAAACAAGGGTTTGTAGAGCTTCCAGGTTATTGAACACATCAAGCTGCTAGGAGAGTTGCATGCCTGGAGATGACATGGCAGCTCCACACTTCTCCACCCCGTCTGTCCCCCACCTTCATACTTTGTCCTGTGCATCGCTTCCATTTGGCTGTTTCTGAGTTGTATCCTTTATAATAAACTGGCAATAGTAAGGAAAGTGCTTCCCTAAGTTTTGTGAGTCGTTTTAGCAAATTATCGACTCTTGGAGTACGAGTGTGGGAACTTGCCAAATTTTAGCCAAGTTGGACTAAAACATGGGGAACCTATACTTGCGAATGGCTATTGGAGTAATGTCGGTCTTCTGGGACTGAGCCCTGACGCAGGTAGTATGTGTCAGGATTGAATTGAATTGGAGGATACCTGGTTGGTATTGGAGAATTAGTGTGGAAAAACACTACGTATTTGGTGTGTCAGCAGGAAAAAGCTCTCCTAATAACTACGTCAGAATCACTAGAAACTTCTTTAAAATACTCCTGAACCCTGTTCCTGCTGAAGATTATCAATCAAAAGATTCAAACTTTTAAAATTTCCCAGGTAATTCTGACAGTAGCCTGGTTTGGAAACATGGATAATAATTAAAATCCCAAGGCTAAAGAATGAAAACAAGGGATAAAAGGGGGGAAGATCTCACAGACGTGTCTTCAAGAATTCAAAGTTTAAATGGCAGAGTCTCTCTGAGCCAGTTTGACCCATCTGTGAGAGGCATTTCTTACCTGTGACTTCAGTTTTGAATATTTACTTTCCCCCCGCCAAAATGATTTCAGCCTGTATCATTTTTAAAAAAGAATAGTCCCAGTATCAAAATGTTGAGACTCGTCTCAATTTCTTAGGATCTAAAGATTGAAAGTGATGTTCAAGAACCAGCTGAACCAGAGGATGACCTTGACATTATGCTTGGCAATAAAAAGAAGAAAAAGAAGAATGTCAAGTTCCCAGAGGAGGACGAAATACTAGAGAAAGATGAAGGTAATACTGGGGACTCAGCAGCCCGTTTCAAGGTTACACAAGCCTTTGGCCTTAGTTTTGATTGGGGATGGGAGGGGACTTCTCTTAAAAATTTTTTCATGCCCCTTACTTCTCTCATTGCCTGATAATGGAAGCTG
>CM052436.1:183515844-183560613 GCA_028533085.1 Varecia variegata
GCCTCGGCCTCCCAGAGTGCTAGGATTACAGGCGTGAGCCACCGCGCCCGGCCCCGCTTTAGCTCAGCGGTTCCTTCGTCAGAGCTTTGCAAATCTCTCTGCTTCTGTTTTTATGGTGATGGTACGAATGACTTGTTGAAGATTGCTCTTGGGGATTGTTGCCTGTCTCAGTGATCCTAACGAACCCTGCCAACCTTGGCCGTAGGGACACCAGACTCTTGCAAGGATTTGCAACAGAGGTGATCTTTGTCTCCCTAATCATGGTGCTCTTGAGAAGAGAGGCCCAAACACCCCTGTTGGGTCCTCTGTAGTTGCCATGGCTCCTATCCTTTCAAATCTTCCCTGAATAATATGATACTCTAGAACCCTTATAAAATCATGTCCCTATCATTTAAACTTGGCTTCTGTTTTGTTAACACATTTGAAACCACTCGAGGACCAGCTTATAAATATTAATGGATATTATTCATATTAAAAAACACCATTTTGGGCCGGGTGTGGTGGCTCACACCTGTAATCCTAGCACTCTGGGAGGCCGAGACGGGTGGATCATTTGAGCTTAGGAGTTCCAGACCAGCCTGAGCAAGAGTGAGACCCCGTCTCTACTAAAAATAGAAAAAAATTATATGGACAATAAATAAATAAATAAATAAATAAATAAAAAGCACCATTTTGGCTGGGCATGGTGGCTCATACCTGTAATCCCAGCACTTTGGGAGGCCAAGGTGGGAGGATCGCTTGAGGCCAGGAGTTTGAGACTAGCCTGGGCAACATGTGAGACCCTGTCTCTACAAAAAATAGACAGATTGGCCAGGCGTGGTGGTGTGTTCCTGTAGTCCCAGCTACTCAGAAGGCTGAGGTGGGAGGATCCCTTGAGCCCAGGAGTTTGAGGTTGTGGTGAGCTAGAATCCAACAGCACTCTGGCTGGCCTGGGCAACAGAGTGAGACCCTGCCTCCAAAAAACAAAACAAACTAAGCTATAGATCTTCATGAGCTTTTAAATGAGCCAGAAGCCAAATCAAACGCAAAATATCACACGGGAAGTTAGCCACATTTAATCATTTAAGTGGCAGTAGCTTTAGTATCATAACTATTTTGGCTTCTGTGAGGTAGGACTCATTTTCAGTCCCATATGTACCAGTGTACTATGACAGATGCCTCTCATGTGGCCCAGAATCTGGGATATTCTTAATTTACATAAATAAGCAGCTAACACTGCCAAAGTCCTTACTATGTGCCAGGCCCTGTTCTGGGTGTATATACACATGCACATAGACAGTCACACACCACATAATGACATTTTGGTCAATGATAGGCTGCATATACGATGGTCCCGTAAGATTGTAGTGGAGCTGGAAAATTCCTATTGTGTGAAGTAGCTTAACACGATGCATTACCCATGTGTTTGTGGTGATTCTGGTGTAAACAAACCTATTGCACTGCCAAAAGTATAGCACATACACTTGCAGTACATAATACTTGATAAAAGACTATGTTACTGGCATATGTATATACTATACTTTTTATCATTACTTTAGAGTGGACTTCTACTTATTACAAAGGTTAACTGTAAAACAGCCTTAGGCAGGTCCTTCAGGAGGTCCTCCAAGAAGGTATTGTTATAAGAGATCACAGCTCCATACATGCTATTTTCCCTGAAGACTTTCCACCAGGACAAGGTGTGGAGGTAGAAGACAGTGATATTGATAATCCTGACCCTATAGGCCTAGGCTAACGTGTGTTTGTGTCTTAGTTTTTAACAAAAAAAGTTAAGTTAAAAAAAACCAGGCATGGTAGTGGACACCTGTAAGTCCTGGCTGGATCACTTGAGCCCAGGAGTTCAAGTCCAGCCTGGACAACATAGCAAGTCTCCATCTGAAAACAAAAAAGTAAAAAAAAAAAAGACAAAAATAGAAAAAAGCTTACACAGTAAGGATATAAAGAAAAAATATTTTTGTACAGCTATTACAAGAGTCAGAAAGTCAAAAAATTAAAAAGTTTATTAAGTAAAAAGCTACAGTAAGCTGTTTGTTACTGAAGAAAAAACTTTTAATTTTAGTGTAGCCTAAGTGTACAGGGTTTATAAGGTTTACAGCGGTGTCCTAGGCCTTCCCATTCACTCACCAATCACTGACTCACCCAAAGCAACTTCCAGTCCTACAAGCTTCATTCATGCTAATTGCCCTATACAGGTGTACCATATTCTGTCTTTTGTACCACATTTTTACTGTACCTTTTCTGTGTTTAGATACACGTTACAGTTGCCTACAGTATTCAGTACAGTAACATGCTGTACAGGTTTGTAGTCTAGGAACAATAGGCTATACCATAGAGCCGAGGTGTGTAGTAGGCTACACCATCTACGATTGTTTAAGTACACTATGGCGTTTGCACAAGGACAAAAGCCAAACGACGATCATGAAATCAGTAAGCAATGCATGGCTGTGTTAACTCATTTCCTCTTCACAGCAACCTTTTGAAGTAGGTGTATTATCCCCATTTTACAGATGAAGAAATGGAGACTGTTTAACTCACTAAAGTCACATGGCTGGTAAGTGGTGTAGCCAAGATGCAGTTCCAGGCACTCAGGCTTCAGAGTCTGTTCTTAAGCATTCTGCTATGCTGCTTTTTAGAGACAGTGTCACATGTCCAAAAGTAGTATCTGAGTACCTATAGCAAAAGGCAGTCCCTGCCTTCCAGGAGCTTACAGTTTAGTGGAAACAACAGGTAAGCAAACTATATAATCTGGTAAGATCTGTGGTGCAAGTAGCACACAGGGGAGGCAGCTCTAATTTGGGTCAGGAAGGTGTCTTTGAGTAGATGACTTCCGACCTGAGCTAGAAAGGATAACAAGGGTTAGCCAGTGGGAGAAAGCAAAGCATTCGTGGTAGAGGCAGCAGCACAGTTCTTTCTACAATTGGTTCTACGTGGTTTGAGACTAGGGGGCAGATTGCAGAAGTTGAGCTAGAGAGGAAGGGGTGAGATCCTGGAGGGCCTGCCTGTATGTCATGCCAAGGGGTCTGGATTTTATTCAGTGAGCAGTGAATAACTGATGGTGGTACAGGGGAAAGACTGGGACGAAGTAAGCAGCAGGGAGATTAATTAGGTTAGTCCAAAAATCCAAGTAAAACATGAAAAGGGCCTAACGTAAGGCAATGGGATGAACAGGGCTTAGAGCCAAAACATACCATGGAAAGGTTAACATGGCGAACAATGACAGAGGAGTGGAGGATGTTGACATGGACAATACAGTGGGCAGTGGTGCCATTCCCCAAGATAAATGATTCCTGAAGAAAAAGACTGGGGGCTGGACGGACACGGCAAGGGTCAGCTGAAGTTCTTGTGGACATCCAAGTGCACCTGTCAGATGGGCATCTGTATCTATTCCCCTGGTGTTCTTGGGGAGGTGAGTTAGAGGTGGAGATCGTGGAACCATGAGCGGAGTCTGGAGCCATGGATTAGGTCATCCAGGAACAAGTACAGAGAAAGGGTGGAGAGATGCAGGCATATGGGGAAGAGTCAGCAAAGGAAAGTGAGGCCCGCACAGAGGAGAGTCAGGAGAGACTCGTCACAAAAACAGGGTTTTCGAAGAGAGTTGTTTATGACAGGGTGCGGGGAAGGTTTGCATCCTGCCTCTACCTCCAACTGACATGATCTTGGGCAAATTATTCAGCCTTAAGTCTCAGTTTCTCAGTCTGTAACAAAGGATGAGTATCTCTACTCCTAGGGGATTACTGTGAGGGGTGAGTAAGATAATGCAACCTGTGTAAAAAACTTAGTCAAGCACCCAGGAAATGCTGAACATATATATGTCTATGTATCCCTCTTTCTATACAGCCAAATGCTGTAGAAGTGGAGTATAATTAAGAACACAAAGGTAGATGCTGGATTGTTGCTATTTGCTATCTGTTTATTATTTCCCACACTGCAACTCCAAGCTCCGTAATTATTTAGTTGGCCAAGTCACACATTCATTTTTAAAAGACTTATGGACAAGGATGAAAGATAGTCTCTGGCCTTAGGTAGCTTCATTGGGTGGTCAGGGAGATGGACATTGGGGTGGATAGGAGGTGGAGTATATGCTGAAGGTGGAGTTTGAGGGATGAGGGGGCTTATTATTAGAAGGGAGTGGAGGGTGAGAAAGAAAAGGGGTCCAGGTCAGGGAGAATGGGTGACACTGCCAGTTTTTATTCTGTACACCCAAAAGAGCCAAACCCATGCACTTGCCCAAACAAGACCTGGCTACGTGCCTTTGTGTAGGATAGATCATCTGGGCTCCCCCAGGAGTTGAAGGGAGGTGAGGTGGGTGTGTGGTGTGCCAGGAGCCCACACATCAGTCAGAAGAGGGAGGTATCCACTCACTCAAGCACAGAGGGACAGCTGGGCTCCCCTCACAGCCTTAGTGACCAACTGACATGCCACTCTTGACTACAAGAACTCACCAGATGTTGGAACAGCAAAAAAAAGGTCTTCTTACCATTGTCTTCCTTTACCTAATTTTTATATAATAATGTTTTATTCATTTTCTCTTTGCAAGATGCCTGAAATGCTTTTTGGAACTTGGTGGGTATGAATAAGTAGGGGGAAAAAAGAGGAGAGGAAATTATGGTCTGTTACCTTTTAAGAGAAAAATTACCTGAATGGGGATTGGATGAGGTAATAGCAAATGCTCTCATTTATTGTTGTAATAAGGATGTGCTCTTTTCTCTGTTTTTCAGATGAGGAAGGTGCGGCTCACAGAGGTTAAGTGACTTGCCTAAGGTCACACAATAAATAATTTGGATAGGAACTCAGTTCAACACAAATTCCATACTCTTAACCCAGCCCCCTAAAGTGGAGCAAGCTACTTAGCCTCTTTGGGTTTCAGTCTGTTCTGTCTATCTACTGATCGTAACGAATCACTCCAAAACTTAGGGGCTTAAAACAACGATCAGTTTATTATCCTTTGTGGTGCTGGGCTTTGACTGGGGTTAGTATGGTGGTTCTTACTCAGTTCTGACGGTGGCTGGGTGGCTGGAGTCGTCTCCAAGGCTTCCTCACTCATATGTCTGAGAGTTGATACTGCTGTCAGCTGAACATGTACACGTGGCCTCTCCATGCGGCCTGGGCTGCTTCACAGCATGGTGGCTGGGTCCCAAGAAACAAGAAGTAGAAGCTGCTAGTTCTTAAGTCCTAGACTGTAAGACTGGCATAGCATCACTACCACCATATTCTATTGATCAGTCACAGAGTTCAGATAAAGGGGAGAGGACAGAGATACCACTTCTCCATGGGGCCATGCTTTAAAAACCTCCCCATCTATAAAATCTACACAATGGGCATAACCATACAATGAACACCTATTGTTTTGTCAGACAAGCCTTGTCTTCCTTTTGGGGATTCTCTCCTCTCCCCCTCCACCCTCACAGGCCCCATGGCCATGCTCTACCACCACTTAGAACCTTCCTGAGAACCAGCAGATTCCTGATGGCAGCTGTTGAACCCAAATCCTCGTGTCTGAAGAGCGGCCCCTGGACTTAACAATTCACGAGCCAGTAAACTTCTTCCTGCTAAAGCAGGTCTTGCTTCAGTTTCTATAACTTGAAATGAAAATCCTCACTATATCCACTAAGGGTTGGTTGTGGAGATTCAAGTGTCAAATGTGCCTTTTAACAGCAGGTGTACAGGAAGTGGTTTATTATTACGGGATCATTTTATTATGAAGAATCTGGCCACAGGTAGAGGGATTCTGATTGATCCAACTGGGATTCAGACCCAGGATGTCCAGCTCAGAATCTTTTGCCTTGCTCTGCCTTCTGTATTTCTGTGGTCTTGTCAGACAGGCGCCCTGCATATAATGTCCTTATGGAACAGGATATGAGCTCATGGGTCATCTGGCTGGGATTGGCAAATACCTGACACGTACCCATATTTAAATTCCTTGCCCATAAGAGACATTATCAAATTATCATGTTAGTATTTCCAAATACTCTAAAAATTGCTCCAAATCCTTAACAAGGACTACGCCAGGCAACCACTAAGTGTTCTGTGTTGACAAGTGAAATGAGGCCTGTGGTAGATTAAAAACAAATTATGGCCATATTTTGAATATGCTCCTATTAAGAGGAATTTGGGCTTAGCCTTGTGACTTGTGTTGGCCAATGGAACTTTACAAACATGACACAAGCAGGATCTTGAAAAGCACTTGTGTATTGGGGATGGCCCTTTCTTGTTGCTCTTGGAACCCCGTTGTGATGTGAACAATATGGGTCAGCCTGCTAGATGCTGAGAACATGCGGCCCAGATGCTCCTGTTGCCCAGCCAACCACTTGACATGTGGACGAGGCCCTTTGAGACCAACCAGCCCCCAGCTCACTCCAGCCACCTGAGAGCCCAGATGAGATAAGAACCACCAAGCTGAGCACAGCCCAAATTGCCAAGTCACAGAATCTGGCGTTCATAAATGTCGTTTATTAAAGCTACTAAATTTGGGGGTGGTTTGTCATACAACAGTCAGTAACTGATACAAGGCCCATTTGTTATCCCTGATCTAGACTAACCTCTCATTTTACAGCTGAGGAAACTTGAGATCTAGCAAGGAAACAGACTTGC
Organism: Varecia variegata; assembly: GCA_028533085.1. NCBI lineage: Eukaryota > Metazoa > Chordata > Mammalia > Primates > Lemuridae > Varecia > Varecia variegata. Next base: position 183,522,436 of record CM052436.1, read on the forward strand.
CTCGGGTCACCAGCCTGGTTGGCAGCAATACACGGGAAAGCCCCAGGCCGCTTAGCTCACAATCCAATAAACCCACTGGCTGCTATATTCCTTCAAGATGGCTGTAAGGATCACAAATGAGGATTTAAATTTTGAAAACATTTAGAGACAATTGGTCGTTTGGGTAGAATCTAGTTATCACATTTCTTCACCATCTCCTTTCAGAATTTTCAGAGGTTAGACAGAAAAATGACAACTGTTAACCAGCAGAATGGGAGATGTCTTTGTTGAACCCAGGCTCAGAGAAGGAGGGCATGTGTACGCAGGGCTTTGCATGCCAATATTCCACTCAGGGGCCCAATTGTGAGTGTTCCCAGGGACTGAAGTAGTCCAGGGTCTTCTCTGGGGTGCCAGGATGGGATTCCCATTCTCCCTCTGTCCAGCACGTCCTGGTGCCAGGGTGATTAAGCAGGGCCTTATGGGCAAAAGTGGGTAAAGACAGATGCCTCCTGTCCTTAAAGGTGTCTTTCCTGCTCTTCTCATGACCCTCCCAAGCTTGGCATACTAAGGAAGCCCATGGTCACTGCTGGTCTACCTGCCCCCTAAACTCTGAAAAGTGAGTGTCTCAGTTGACACCAGGCTCTGGAGATACAGGGACACAATGCCTGGTGCTATATGCCTTCAGCATGAAGTTCACTAGACTCCAAATCTTTGGATTTTGCCCACATTCCAGTCCAGGGCAACTGTTCTCCACGTTGTACAGATGGGGATATCAAGACCCAAGAACAGCTGTGACCCGCCCGGTTTACAAGTGGGTCTGCTAGAGCTGGCTCTGGTCTTCTGGGAGTGGAGGAGTGTGTTCCAATGGACCTAGCCCCTTCCACTGTACACCTTCTTCATCTCTCCAGATTGAAGCCTTTTGATTTGGCTAAGCCAGCTGGGCCAGGACCCGGCCCAGTTTCAAAGGGCCTATTTCTAACCCCAGATCTGGATATCTCAACCTGAAGGCCTCAGCTTCTGCCATGAGGTTCCTCACAAACCCCTACCTGCTCCATTGCTGCTGCCCAGGGTCCCTTGGCAGACATATGGGGACTATGATCCCACTAGGCAGCTAACACTAAGAAGGGGCAGAAATATTCCTCCAAATCACACCAAGAAGCAGTGCCAAGCAGGGATTGGGGCCTTTGGCTCAGGTGTGAAGCCTGAACTCTGGCTGCCTTGGGGCTGGCCTAGTCAGGCCCCTGCAGAACTCAGGACTGCCTGAGCCCAGAGCCACACTGGTGCTTCAGACTGCTGGCCTGCCAATGACAGCGGACAGGAGGGCTGCCCAGTGAGGGAGACATGAGATGACAAAAACTTCCATGGGGAGCCTGAGCACTGTCCCAAGCCCAGCCTGCAACGTCCACTTAAACCTGGGGCCAAAGCCCAGGAGGAAGCTTTGGTGCAGGCTATGATACAGAACCGGTGGCCTGAAACGGGATTTTCAATAAGGATTCCAGCAGGGTTGCAAACTGTGAGGGACATATAAAGATGGAGGGAAAGAACCCAGACCCTTTCTGATGATGGGGTTGAATTCCGTGTGCTGGGGAGGGGCTGCCCGGGAGGGGTGGGGCAGTTACTCAAGAGCAGTCAGCTGCTCTGGGAGACTTCTCAGAGGTGCTGACACTAGAGCAGCAGCTTCATGCTAAGAAAGTATTTTCCAGGTAGAGAGAGTAGCAAGGGGAGCAGAGGAGTATGTGCCAGGCTTAGAACAAAGTATGTTTCTGGGCGCTGCTGTCCCACAGCCCCACGCCAATGAGACCAGCCTACGTGGCCACATTTCATCTCCCAGTTCACTGGACCAGGATGGGAACTTGTAACCTATGAGTGACTAAAAAAAATCTGCTATGGCAGTTGATTCTCCCTTGGGAACCTGAACGTGGGGAAAATTTATCAATTCATTGTGGGCAATAAAGGGGAAGGGGGTGAGTTAGAAAGACATCATGGGCCACGTTGAGCTGTGAAGAAGTGGACGTTAGAAGGAACCTGGCCAGTTATTTGAGTGCCAGCAAATGTTTAGACAAGTGGCCCAAGAGAGGGACAGACAGTCCACGTGTATCCTGACACAAACTTCCACTGCTGGAAGCCACTGGGGTGGGCTCTTTCCTTGCTCCCCAGACTGCCTAGAGTGAAGAACTTGTATGTTTTATGAGGCTGAGGTGCAGGGTCTGCGTGTGGGCAGGAAAGAAGGGTGGAGGCAGGAGATAGGAGAGGTCAGAGCAAGCAGGATCTCAGACCTCACACTCAGGAAGTGGGATTTGTTCTGATGATGAAAACTCATTTAGTAAGGAGTTTTTACACAGGGAAGGGATGCTTCAGAAAGGACACTGTAGTGGGTGGTGGCTGCTGGGAAATAATATAGGGGAGAAGCTGGAGACTGAGAGGCTGGTAAGAGGACAAAGTGAAAAAACCAGAGTCCTAAACCAGTATAGAGAAGGTGGAGGAAGTGGTGGATTCTAGAATCATTTTAAGAGCTGACTTAGTGAGAAGCTAAGGAAAGAGATGAGGCCTCAACTTAACTACTGGGTGACCAAGTGAGTCACACCTGCTTGGTGTTTCAGCCAGCAAGGTGCCCGTGAGCACCAGCATATCCGACCCTCCCCCAACACCTCTATTGGCCATTTTTATCACCATTTTAGCTGAGGAAACTAAGGCCCAAGTGGATCAGTATTAGGCACCCTAGACAATGTTCCCTGGTAGAGAGGAGTGAAGGAGGTGAGAACAGAAGGGGTACGGCAGACCAGCTTTCTGGAGAGCAGAAGGGCCAGGATACCTTGGTGAGAAAACACAAACCATCCCATCTCAGAGCAGGTTGGGATCCAATCTCTTTATTGTCGGGAACCCTCCCTGTGGGCCCCCCTCCAAACCTATAGAAAAACCCCAAGCCTAGGAGTGTCCTGGGGGGAAGGGAGGCAGAGTGTGGGGAGACACTTGTGCTCTGCCCTCTGGCCTGGAGAGAGCACACAGGGAGGGTGCATAGGGAAGGGGTAAGCTGGAAACTCCACCTGCAGAGGATGTGACATTTGCTGGGATGCATGGGGGAGGAGGTGCCTGCTGCCCGCTCTCCTCTGGTACCCGCTGGGGGTTGGCATCCAGGGCGGGTGCCCAGCTTGAGGCCTGGGGCGGTGATGCCTTTCTCCTGCTGGTGGCCATTGCTCCTGTCAGGCTGAGAAAGAGAGAGGCAAAGGACACTAAGGCTGAGAGGAAGAGCCCCTGATGCTCCTGATATCAGGGGTAGGGAAGAGAAAAGGGTGGGGTGATGCCTATAGACAGAGCTTTACCTACACTCTAGCTCTGGCCTCATAATCTTCTGGCCATGTAAACTTGGGCAAGTCTCACCTCCTTCCTGAACCTCCACTTCCTCACAAGAGTCTCTGTAACTCACCTGTGAACTAGCTTAACAAGGTAACACTTAGGCTGCCAAGTAAAGCCATGAAGTTCCAAAAGAGACTACATATGCAGAATTTTCTAGACTTAACTGTTCTAGAAGCTCCTGTTGGTGGGGCATTTTATAGCACGAATGTGTCCCATATGAAGACACCTCCCTGGGAGCACACCAGTGTTTGAGACCTTCCTCCACTGAAGCCTGTCTTATTCTGAACATGGCCCCAAGGGAACAGGTCAGAGAGTAGGCAGGGCTAGGTGTGGCCTGTCTTCCCTCCAGGGTAGGGCAGAGTAGGGTGGCAAACCATGGACAAAGAAAGGGCTTTCAGGCCACGCACCACTGGATTCAAATCTAGGCTCTACCAATTACTACCTTGGGATCTTGTGAGACATGTGGTACCTCCCCACACCCTTCAGTTCCTCAGTTTCCGTATCTGTTATACTGGCACAATCATAACTTTGTGGGGTTGAAGGTGAAATCAAATAAAGCAGTTGCAGCTCCTGCCACACAGGGCATTTTCTCTCCACAAAAATGATGAAATCTAAGCCCCTAAGCCTGGCATGTAATGCCCTTCACAATCATCACCCTCTGATGACGAGTAGCGTCCTCTCCCTACCAAGCAGAGCTGGGGCTGCAGCCGCAGGAGGCTTATGGCCTCACCACATACCAGGGACTGTCACAGCTCTGTGCCTCTGCTAAGGCTTCTCCCTCAACCAAGAGCAGGCTCAGCTACACATAATCTCTTCTACCACCTGGGCTCCTCTCTGCTGTCACCCTGCTCACGTTGGGTAGTTAACAGTTTGTGTCTTCCTCCACCAGACTAGGAGCTCCTCAAGGGTGGAGACAGGTGACGTGGCTCAGAGTATGCTGAGGGAGCCATTGCTGGGCAAGCTTGGCCAGCCCATCCATTGCACCTGTTGTCTTAGCCTGCCAAGTCCCCCCCACAAAGAGTTGGCAGGATGGCTAGACACGGAAGGGGCTTCATTTCTGGGCACAGTGCTACCTTGCTATGGTCTGCTCCAGGATCCTTCCTACCCAACCCAGGGAAGAGGCATGGCCATGCCTCCACTTCACTGCTTCTCTACCCCTGCCCACCAGGACCCCATACCTGCTTACTGCAAGGCCCCATCCTCCGCATCTGTGTCCTGGCTGTGCTCCTGATAGGGAGAAGGCAAGAAGAGACCACACATCACTCACTGCAATCTCCAAATTCTGTCCTGGGCCATTTGTCTAGAAAGACCCCAGGGCCCAGAGCACACCTAGAGGACACAGTCGGGAATGCCTATGGGACCAGACAACAAGGATGGCATAGGATCATGAGAGAGTGGTCTGAGGACCCCACAGGAGAGAGAAGGGGCCAATCAAGGAGTTCTGGGAGTGGCAGGGGGCACATTTCTGTGCATAGAAAGATTTTGGCTTGGGGCAGCCTAAAAGCCTTATAGATTGGTGAAAGAGTTAAGGCTTTTATGGAGACTACTATGCCCGTGAGAGTAAGATGAAGTATCAGGCTAGGTTCAAAACAAGAGGTGTGAGCTGGGCATGAGGAAGACCCCTTGACTGTCATGGCCATGAGCCTATCTGTCCTCGTGCTGGAACCCAGCAGTGATGAAAAGGAGAACACTCCAGACCCAGTAAAGAAGTCTGCGCTACAATCCTGGCTCAGTACTTATTAACTACGAGGCCCTGAGCAAGGTACTCGACCACTGTGAGCCTCAGTTTCCTTGTGGGCTGAAATGTGGGAACCATAATACTGTGCATGGTACGGGGCTGTTGTTAAGGTTAAATGAAGTTAGAATGTATGGACTACGGGGCCTGGTGCTCAATGAACTCAGTTCCTCAAGTAACTGAGTAGCAAGTAAACAATAGATATTTTACAGACTCAGAGTCTGGTCTACCTTCCTTCTCAACAGAAGCTCCTTGTCAAATGGCCTCCCAGCCTCAGCCTGAATAATTCCAGTTATAGGCAGGGAGCTGACTCCCTCATGACAGCCTGCTTCATGCTCAAGCAAGAACGGCTTTTAGCAAATCCTCTGTCGAGGTAACACCCACCTCCCCGTGGCTTCCCCAGGCAACCCCAGTCCTACTCTCTGGAACTCTGCAGGCTGTGTGCTCCCCTTTCTCCAATCCACGTGGAGAATGGAGGCCAGAATGGGCCCTGGACTTGGGTCTGCCCCAGTTCTTAGTGGGGCTTCTGACTGGCACCTGAAATAGGCAACTGCCCCCTGCTCTTTCTTCCCTCTTCTCTACAAGGCTAGAACCCCTGGGAGGAGGGAGCTCACAGGGGGGCCAACCAGCTCAGAGGTTCTCTCTGTCCTATTGCCCTCCTGAGACAAGGAGTGCAAAGTCCAGCCCCAGCCCACCCTGCCATGCTCTTGGCCAGACCCTCACCAGCTCTTCCTCGCTAGGTGCCAGCAATCCCTCCTCGTCACCGTCGTCTCGAGCCTGTGTTTCTCCTTGGGGCGTGCCTACCCCGGAAGGCATGTCCTCTTTGGGGGCTGGTGGCCGGCTGCTGCTGCCACTATTGCCACCGCCACCGCCACCGCCACTGCTACTGCCAGCGCTGTTGTCGCCCTTCTTCTTGCCATCTTGAGGAGGAAGGGGTGGAGGAGGAGGAAATAAAACTCAGCCTGGGTCACTTTAGGAAAAGCTGGCCTCAGCACGATGGGTCCAGGTGAGCTGGGATCTGCAGGGCCACCCCAGCCTGTGTACTATCCCCCCACCCTCTGCCCTCTGCCCTGGCCACGGAGCTGGGTGAGGACCCTCAGAGGCTGACCTGGATTGGCTTTTTGCTCCTCAGCGATCTGCTCCAAGCGGCCCAGCAAGGCATCAATGTTGGATTTGATCTGTGTCAGCTCTGTCTTGATAGCCTGTAGCTCACTGCTCTTTACTGGGAGTGGAAGGGGGGGACAGGGCTGTCACCTAGGGGCTGAAAGCTTGACACACAAAACCTCAGCCCTATTCTGTCAACTAGGAATGCAGTTCTTTTTTGGTTCTTTCCCTGGTCAAGGAAAAGGCCTCCTCCTGAGATTTCCTAGAGGCCATCCCTACAGGGACCAGCCCACACTTCTGAACCTGGCTCTCTTTCCCCCAGAGCTCTTGATCCTGAAAGGGACGGAGGATGAACAGGAATGCAGGTGTACGGTGTGCTCTTCTGTGTGCACCTGAGCAAGAACCTGTATCTTTGCCTGTGTTATGGGATGGGGCTTGTCTTTCAAGGTATACAAATGTAGGTCTTTTGCAATCAGATTTCCTGGGTGCTTGACTGTAGTGTGTCTATACTGGAGTGAATGTGGAATAGTGGGCCTGTGTAGACCTGTCCTTGTCCTTACTAGAGAGGAGAGATACGATGCCATCTCCTATCTGGGCACCATGTCACAGCACTAATCTCTCTGTGCCCAACCCGCATCCCTCCTCCTCAAATGTCAGCGTTTTCCTCTTAGAAATGGATGAAAATACTCACTTGGTTGTGTTAGAGCTGCAGAGCTGTGGGAGATTTGTTCCTTTATCTATTTTCCAATGTAAAAAAATGTGATTCTATTATTTTGCTAATGATAAAAATACAAATTATCTAGGAAGAAGATATAGTCACTCACACTTGATCTTGGCTGAGCTGGTGGTGATGGCTGTGGAGCGGGCAAAGAGCTTGACAGGTATGGTAGTTTTGACACGCCGGACCAAAGGGACTGTGACCCGGGGTCGCTTCACAGGGACCACCCTGGGCACCGGCACAGGCGACAGGCGGCCCCGGTAGTCGAAGAGCCTGTAGGGCAAACGGGCCAGAGGCTGCAGCATGGCCTGTGGCCACGAGGGGGCACTGTGGCTGGTTGGCCAGCACTACACAGCTTGGCCAGCCAACAAGCCCTGGGGTGAGAAGTGTGGCTTTGTGGACCCTTATGGCTCTTGGGATCCTCACTACATCCACCTCTCCCACCAGCTAGGTGAGGTAAGCGCAGGATGACACAGTAGGTGGTAGTGATTACAACCCATTCAACAGAGACGCAAAGTGAGACCAGCCCCACAGAGGTGCCTTCCCTAGTCACTCTGACACCCAGGCCAGCTCTATTGCATGACCTGGCTTCTGCCCAGCCAACTGCCACCCCAACCTCTTGTCAGAGTTCAGAAGTCTCAAAGCAGCACAAATCCCCAGCTGGAAATAGGCAGGTACGAGAGTAAGGGTCAACCCCTGCACCTCAGTTTCCCCACATGCTTAATAAGGATGGCTACCCAAATTCAGTGTCTATCCAAGTCTTCTGTGAGGGTAGAGCATGAAAGAATTTAGCTAAAAATATACTTCAGAAGATGTGATAGGTGAAAGGTTAGGGTACTGAGTCCCTCAATGCATGAACCCATGAACTCAGAGACATGAGGCTAGATTCTGAGCCCTTTCCTTGCTCTGGGCCTCCTTAATCACCCCACCCTTCCTGCTCCACTTCAGAGACAAAGGCCAGGAGCCCAGTGGGGAATGATCAAGGCTAGGCAGTTCAGTCAGACCCCAGGGCTCCCAGACTGTGTGCTCCTTCCCACAGCCGTCACTCAGTCCTCTCCAGAGATTTGGGGGGTCTTTTCCTGCAGACCAGGCAGAAACTCAGTAGGCTGAGAAGGGGTCTCCCTGCCATCTGTTGCTACCATCTTTCTGCAGGGACCCACAGCCTTATTGGGTACACATTGGGACCACCTTCCTGATGACAGCCAGGAAACCTGCCATCACTGGGCAGTTCAATGCCCCATTCCTTGCTACTCCCTTGTTCAGGGAGCCCTGCCCTGGGGTTGGTGATGGCTGGAGATGGAGAGTCTCTGGGAAAACATCCAATCCCAGACCCTGCATTTCTGCCCCCAAGGGGAGGGGGCGGCTCTGGCCTTGGTCAGAATCACTGAACCACAGAATCCCAGAGCTGGAAGAGCCCTGAGAGACCACTTGGTGCAAGCCCATTTCACAAACTGGGAAGGAGATTTGCCTAAAGTCACATAATCCATCCAGTGACAGAGCTGAGATTAGCACCTAAATCTTCTGATTCCCAGGTTAGGGCACTTCTCATTATACCACACTGTCTCCTGAAACCATTCACAGGTGAGAAAAACAAGGCTCAGAGAGGTTCTTCTACCTGGGCCCCTGGGGGTGTGCTGAGCTGGAGGTAGGGAGGCAAGCAGGGAGGAGAGGTCTGGGCTAGTCCCCACTATGATTTCCACTTACGAGTGTGGCAGAGTAGGAGCCCACAGCCCACCAGAGACTAATTCAGGCCTCCAAATAGCTCCTGGCCTCATGGCTATAAGGCCAAGGGGCTCGTCTGAGCTCTGGAGTTCCTTCCAGCTGGTTGGGCACTTCACATAAGGAAGGAAATTGAAAGTAGAAGTATGAGGCTCACACTCCCTATAACCAGTCCATACCCTGTTTCGTATTCCAACTGGCTATGTTTATACAGCCCTTGGCTCTACCATCTCCTTGAGTCTTACCCTAGAACTAGGAGGAAAAGGGCAGCCAGAGTGTCAGCGTGGTATGGTGATGGGAGCTCTAGACTGGGCTCCTGCAGAACTGAACCCTACACCCTGCTCTGCCATTGACTTGTGAAGCAACCTTGGGCAAATGCCTGTCCACACTTCTGGACTTTGATTCCCATTTGGAGAACTGAGTGGGCTGCACCAACAATCTCTCAGAACCCTTTCAGCTTGGCTGTTTCATGCCTGGGCACGCCCCTCCCCTGCTCACCTGTCGTAGAAGTCGTCCCGGTAGTAATCATAGTCAAAGCTGTAGCCACTGGGGAAACAAAGGGGAGAGGGCCAGAGCTTAGGGACGGCCACTCAGCCCACTCTCCACAGGCCCTCATCTCCAAACGCCTCCCCAAGTTCTAGGCTCAGCACACCATCACACTAGCGTTTACTCCCTCTGTGGGAAGAGGGACCATCCCACCTAGACAGACAGAGTGCCCCACCTGTATATGGCAGATGCTGCTCTCTTTAGCCCCTTGGGTCTGTTGGGCTTGGGCTCTCCAGCCATGTTGATGTCTGTGTGAAGGGAAGAGGCAGAGTCAGAATGATGGCGTGACAGCAGTATGCCCACAAACACATCCCCGTCATGTACACATGCCATTCATGTGCTTACATGATGGAAACATAGACTTTATTCACTGATGTAGCCAACAAGTCTTCATACATCTAGTCTTCAAACATTAGACTCATACCCAGACATCACACAGATATCCCTGTTTGTGTGTCCACATACAGACACATCCATGAATGCTCACAAACATATCACTCACATACACAACCATGTACAACATACATATATGCATTCTCAAGAACATTCATGTAAACACATATATCAAGTACACAAGAACATATACACAGATGCACCCTCACACACAAATTCACATGTCCACATAAGAAAGTCACACACACAGACAACATGTACTCTCAAGTACACTCCAGACTTGGCTCCAACATCACATATGTAACTGGCCATATGCAAATGAGCCAATGCATATTCACATGGACGTTCTACTAAACATCTTGATGCCTAGAACGGTGCTTAGTACACGATAGGATCTCATTAAATATTTAGTAAATAAGTATGTGCATATCTGCTTACACACGCCAGTATATTCTGACACATCCACACATACAGGTATGTGTTCACATATTCAGTCACATTTTTATTCAGGAATACATATATAGATATCCCTTTTCAAACATACACATACACATACACATAATTACGTGCACACACATGAACACTGCACACACTTCAAGGCATACCAGGGTAGGCCCCTCCTCCTAGCTCTCAGAAAGTGTTCTAAGTCATCTGTAGCCCAATGTAACAGGCTATGCTAGTCCACTCTGTTCCCTTTCTCAGGGGAATCTGCATTTTAACTGGAGCCCTAAAGCCTACCATTAAGAAGTACCCAGAAGGGAGGGACAGGACAGAACTGTTTTCCAGGGGCTTCTAAAATTCTCCCCTCTAGGCATCAATTTTATGACTTAATTTATAACACATATAGCTTATTTAATTTACAAAATCTCAGAGCGGTGGTAGTGGTGGGAGAAAGAGAGGAGGGGGCTAAGAGGGGAACTGGAGTGTGAAGGAAGGATAGCAGCTACTCTGGAGAACGCTAGGAGAATACTGTGGTGAGAGGCTTACCCAGGGTCTGCCTGGCCAGCACCCGCCCATTCTCTCCCAGCACAGCTGCCCGGGCATGGCGCTCGTTGGCGTACTGGACAAAGGCATAGCCCTTGTGCACAGAACAGCCAGCCACACGGCCATACTTGGAGAATATGGTCTCCACATCTGACTTCTTCACCACAGCTGTGTTGAGATTTCCGATGAAGACCCGAGAGTTGATGGATTTGGGGTCATTCTTATTGGTTACATTGCTTGTCTGGATCTTCAAGGACATGGTGGCCACCTGAAGAGAGAGAGCCTATGTAAAACTGGGACCACGAGCTGGACTCAAGGGCTGCCCAAGGCCCACATTCTGGCTAAATAGTTGCTTCTTGCCTTCCTACAAGCTTACATCCCCCTACAGCATCCAGCCTCCCTGTTTCTGCATCTTGTTTTCTTGTTATATTACTAAGAGTTACTACTTAGTTGGTATTCACGTGGTAAGCAGAGCACAACACTTCATAAGGGAGGAATCTAACATTCAGAGAGGTCACAATGCTAGCGAATGGCAGTGCTAGCATTTGAACCCTGGACTGCTTGACTCCAATTCTTTTGAGTCCACTCCTTCCTCAATGCTCATCTCAAATATTACCCCATTCAGGATCTCAATGTAAAGATCTTCTACAGCTTTTCTACTGTTCCTTCAATACAGAACCATGGCAAATGCAAGTAATGCTCACTTTAGAACAATATCATATTATGAAAATTGCTCAGTCAGATCCAGACATGGACTTAGCTATGTCTTTATTGGTACCAGCCATTTTGAAAAAGGTATGCTAACTAAGTCTCACTGAGGGCTAAGAGTGGCATACAATATTGGATAATCTCAAGACCCCACAAGTGAGTGTTATTATTGCTCATATTTTACCAGAAACTAAGGGTGTTAACTTGCCAACAATGGGCATTCAAACACAGGTCAGTCTGTCCCTGAAGCCCATTTCTTCCAGCTTTATCACTCTGTTTCCTGGACCTAAAGCCAACTCAAATACTATAGTAAGTCAGCATATTTATCTGATAATTGTTTTCAATAAATTAATTTTTTTTAAGAGTTACCCATTTCTTTCACTTGGCAAAGTGGCTCTAAAAAAAAAAAAAAGAGTTACCCATTTCTATACCTACTCACTCATTCAAATTTTGTTCTGTTTGGCTTAGAGATGATACTACACCTACTCTTTGCTCTCTATGCTCTAGTAATGTCTTTTACCCCAAAGAGCAGTACAAATTTTTCCTACTCCATTCCTGGACAAGTTATACTTGGGCACATGCTTCAAGGTGAATGAGAGGAGGCTCAATTTCAGTAGAAAAGGCCTAAAGTTAAGCCTTGGCATTTATACTTCCTGGACCAGTCTTCTGCTCATTGGCCTGGGTTGGTGTAACCCCCTTTTAGGATCCTCCTACCTCAAAACCCTACCTTGAGGCCTTTTCAGAAGGTGCTAAAGGCCCCAAACAGCATGTATAAAAGCTCTCATCAGCCTGCCAGCCTATTTACTAACATTTTTGGGCAGAAGGGGCTTCTTTTTAGTGAAATGGAGAAGAGAAATTTGTACCTTTTGCTCCACTACGAGGTAAGAGACCCTTTTCTCCTAGATCCTCCCAGCCTGGAAGCTGGTAAGCTCTGACCAGCAGATGGCACTGTTTACCAGGAACTCATAGGCTGGCCCTGAGAATGCGATTCTGGGGAAGATACTGCTCCTGGGCCTGGGCTTGCAGTAAGCCCACGGGACAAACTGGGGTCAGGAGGTCACGATCCTAAACAAAGGAAGGGGGCTGAGAGGGTGCCATCACTCCTAATGATGAAGGAGCTGGTGCCAGCTTTGGAACTGACTTGGAAGGGACAAATGCTAGTTACTCAGTTTATCTTTGCATCCAATCATCTACATTTATTAGGTTGATGAAAAAGTAATTGCAGTTTCAGACCATGAATTTTAAATCTTTATAAACAGGCTAAAACAAATCTTTATTAACCAAAATAGGAACCACTACAACCAACACATTTTTGCCAATGAGAAATAAGTTTGTTTATTCCTGTAGTGTAAAAATCTGTGCTTCGGGATTTGTGGAATTCTTGGAAAGCATTTTCTGCATCCTGCTGGTTGTGGAAGCATTTGCCCTGCAACAAGCTGTCAGGATGCTTGAAGAAGTGGTAGTCGGTTGGCAAGAGGTCAGGTGAATATGGCGGATGAGGCAAAACTTCTTGCCCAATTCGTTCAACTTTTGAAGGTTGGTTGTGCGACACGCAGTCAGGCGTTGTTGTGAAGAATTGGGCCCCTTCTGTCGACCAATGCTGGCTGCAGGCATTGTAGTTTTCGGCGCATTTCATCGATTTGCTGAGCATACTTATCAGATGTAATGGTTTCACTGGGATTCAGAAAGCTGTAGTGGATCAGACCGGCAGCAGACCACCAGTGACCAGGACCTATTTTTGGTGCAAGTTTGGCTTTGGGAGGTGCACTGGAGCTTCTTCTAGGTCCAACCACTGAGCTAGTTAGTCATCGCCGGTTATTGTATAAAATCCACTTTTCCTCACACGTCACAATCTGATCAAGAAATGATTTCGTTGTTGTATACAAGAAGAGAAGATGACATTTCCAAATGACCGTTTTTTAAATTTTCAATCAGCTCATGAGGCACCCACTTATCGAGATTTTTCACCTTTCCAATTTGCTTCAAATGTCAAATGACCTTAGAATGGTCAACGCTGAGTTCTTCAGCAACTTCTCACGTAGTTGTAAGAGGATCAGCTTCAATGATTGCTCTCAATTTGTTGTCAGCTTCCGATGGCTGGCCACTGTGCTCCTCATCATCAAGGCTCTCGTCTCCTTTGCAAAACTTCTTGAACCACCACTGCATTGTAAGGGCAGTGTTCATTAGCAATTCTGGGGCCAAATGCATTTTTTTTTTTTTTTGAGACAGAGTCTCGCTCTGTTGCCCGGGCTAGAGTGAGTGCCATGGCATCAGCCTAGCTCACAGCAACCTCAAACTCCTGGGCTTAAGCAATCCTACTGCCTCAGCCTCCCGAGTAGCTGGGAGTACAGGCATGCGCCACCATGCCCAGCTAATTTTTTCTATATATATATATGTTTTTAGTTGGCCAGCTAATTTCTTTCTATTTTTAGTAGAGACGGGGTCTTGCTCTTGCTCAGGCTGGTCTCGAACTCCTGACCTCGAGCGATCCATCTGCCTCAGCCTCCCAGAGTGCTAGTATTACAGGCGTGAGCCACCAGGCCTGGCCCAAATGGCAAATTTTAACAATGCTAAAAACTGTGATTACTTTTGCACCAACCTAATACTAACCAGTGAGGGACATAAAGGAGGTTACCTGTGAAAACACCTAACACACTGTCCATGTGCAGCAGAAATGCTCAATGCACATTGGTCTCCTTGGGTGCCCCATTCCTCACAGTTCTGACAGTCCCTCTCCTACCTGGGTGACAAGCCATTCAGGGGTTAATTCCTTGTCTATTCATAGGTATCCAAGAAGTTTATGGGGCTCCTGTGTGGGCAGATGATTCTCCTCTGGGTTGTTCAGCTCAAAGTTAACAAGTTTTGGCTCAGAAAGAAGCCACCTGCTTTGGCTGGAGGGAGCCAGTCACGCTTGGTTGGTGGACAGAAAGAGCAAGAAAGTGAGGAGGAATAATGGTTCAGAGATCTGCTGATGACTGCTAGCTCTGCCACTAACCTGGCAGAGACACGACAGTTGTGGGTTCCCTCAGACCTCTGCCAGAAGCCTCTAACACCACTGAGCAGGAAGCATTTGCTGACTACCTATGGTTGGTACTGTGGTGAGATCAGCACTCTAGTAACAAGCAAAGTCTTTCAGGTTTGGCCCTACCAGTCTCTTCTCTCATCACCTGGGAATAGGGACAATGTACATAGAAGGACTCTGCAAACTGTAAAGCCCTTTACAAGATCTAGTAACCTCTCTGGCTACAAGTACTCAAACACTGCCATTCGTGAGCCCATTCTAGACGAGGATTCAAGGTCAAACTGGAGCATATTCTGTATGATGCCAGGGAGGGGCAGCCAGAAACCATGGCGCATGAAGATCAGTTTTCTGATCTGTAAAGAAGAGACTTAACAAGTGTATGTGGCTGCTCCAGGTGAGAAACCTGCAGTGCCGAGGAGAAATGCCCACCTACAGCTTTGTCTAAACAAACCCCGATCCACTTTTCAAGGCCTGCACACTCCTCTGGAGGGCAGGCTGTGCTACTCTTGTATGGACTCACAAAGCCCAAGGGGATAGCTTTCTGTGGGGATATGGAAATGCTTGAGTGATGACATACATGTTCATGAGGCTCCTCAAAGTGAGGGATGGAGCTGAAGGTGGGAAATGAAAAGGAGGCAGGCCCTGACTAGGTCTCCCTGAATTGCCAGGCTCAGGTACGAATCCCAAAGCGTTCAAGAATTCTAAATTCAGGCTGGGCGAGGTGGCTCACATCTGTAATCCTGGCACTCTGGGAGGCCGAGACAGGAGGATTTGGTTGAGGCTCAGGAGTTTGAGACCAGCCTGAGCAAGAGTGAGACCCCGTTTCTACAAGAAAATAGAAAAATTAGCCAGGCGTCATGACACGTGCCTGTAATCCCAGCTACTCGGGAGGCTGAGGTAGGAGGATCAGTTGAGCCCCAGAGTTTAAGCCTGCAGTGAGCTATGATGATGCCACTGCACTCTACCCGGGGCAACTGAGCAAGACTCTGCCTCAAAAAAAAAAAAAAAAAAAAAAGAATTCTAAATTCAGACATGGTATTAACAACATCACAATATGTTAGCTTTACTTGTAACTTTCAAATATTTAGACATATGGTACATGGGTCTCCATGTGTACTCTCAACTCTGCCCTGCAAATGTTAGAGGGCAGGCCTGACAAAGCCTGGGGCACAGTAAATGCTCAAAGTTGGGGAGAAAGTGGTAAGGATATGTCCCAGGAGGTGGGGCAAGGTCTAGCTGTGCACTGGCTTAAGTGGTGGGGACCACAGAGGGCAGAGATTCCAGGCACCTTTTTCTAATCCCTGACCCAAACACCCACCTCCACAGACCAACCATCAGTCCTTCCTACCCAATTCTTTCTAGCTTTTCAAGGTTTCCCCTAGCTTAGAGTGGGAACTCTAGAAAATATTGACATCCTATTCAGTAGAGGCTCCTTGACTTGATAAACTATTCCCACCCACTGGCCAAACTCTGCCTCACAGATTAGCTGTGTAATTGAGAGCAAGGTATCTGCAGCCCCGGGAGGCTCTGAGTTTAGCAATGAGCTGAGGAGAGGTGTGTAGAGGGATTGTTCTCAGTGGCGGGGGTGAGGGGAGGGAGAGAGAAACAGATTTGTCCCTGAGGCTCCTGCAATGTGAGATTAGCAGAGACCTTAAGTGAGCACAGACCCTCACTCGGAGAAACAGAGGGTAAGGGACTTGTCCAGGATGCCACAGGTAGTGAGTAAGAGAGCCAAGATTACCCATGTTTCCTCTGACTCTAAGTCTAGGGTTCCTTTTTATTACTATTATTGTTGTTTTATTTATTTTGTTTTTGAGACAGAATCTCGCTTTATCACCCGGGGCTAGAGTGCCGTGGCATCAGCCTAGCTCACAGCAACCTCAAACTCTTGGGCTCAAGCGATCCTCCAGCCTCAGCCTCACCAACAGCTGGGACTACAGACATGTGCCACCGCACCCAGTCAATTTTTTCTATTTTTAGTTGTATGGCTAATATTTTCTATTTTTAGTACACACAGGGTCTCACTCTTGCTCAGGCTGGTCTCAAACTCCTGACCTCAAGCAATCCTCCCACCTCGGCCTCCCAGAGTGCTAGGATTAACAGGAGTGAGTCATCATGCCCAGCCAAGTCTAGGGTTCTTATATTCCATTTTCCTTTTGCTCTGTGAAAGACAGGTCCCCAGAACAGTGAGGATATGGGAGCACAGCATCTCAAAAGAATGCTATGTTTGAGAAAACTGGAGACTAGGTCCCAAATAAATGTCTTCACCTTACCTATAAGACAAACAATTGCTGCATAAAAGCTGAGCTCTTAAGCTAATGAAAACCCACCAAAGACACAGGCTTTGAAATGCAATTTAAAGCTCAATGGTATGGGCATTCTTCTCCAGGCTAAGAACAGAAGAAATTTGGCAAAAACAAAAAATTTGTTTTTCCCAGCTGAAATATTTCAGATGGAAACTGTTTTGGACCACAGGAGCCAAGCCTGAACATGTAGAAAAGTGACAGGGCTTGGCAAAGGTAAAAAAGCCCTAAAATGTACCTCCACCCCTCAACCTGGGGTAAATGAGACCCCAAGAGAGACATCACAGTAAGAACAGCCCCTAATTACAGAATGCCAACTATGTGTCAGAGACTATACATACCCCACATATCCTCACAATAGCCCTGTGAGGAGGCATTTTATATAGGGAAACTGTGATAGGCTCAGAGAGGCAAAGTAATCGGTTAACAGAGCAGAGCCAGAAGTGGAACCCAGGTCTGTTTGACTTCCAAAACAAGAAAACAGGAAGGGGCAAGATTCCATATGCACACAGATGACTTGGGTACTGATTTCCACGGTGAGAGTAAGTTACCCAGAGTCAGCCACACTCTCTCCTTGGTCCTTGCTCTTTCCCTTTTCTACTACAGTTCCTTATAGGTGCACAGAATTTTAGTGAACAAAGTCAGTTTATATCTATTATGGTCTGAAGGTACCCCCTCTCTCCCAAATCCTTATGTTGAAAACTAATTCCCAATGTATTAAGAGGTGGGGCCTTTGGAAGTGATTAGGTCATGAAGGCTCTGCCCTCATGAATGGTTTTAATGTCCTTATATTAATAAAAGAGGCCCCAGAGGCTGCCTTGCCCCTTCTACCATGTGAGGACACTGTGAAAAGATCATGAGCCAAGAGGGCCCTCACCAGACACCAAAGTTTCTAGTTCCTTGATATTGAACTTCCCAGCCTCCAAAACTGTGAGAAATAAATTTCTATTGTTTATAAACCACCCAGTTTATGCTGTTTTGTTACAGCAGTGCAAACGGACTAAGATCCTTTATCCTGACATTGTTAGTCCCATTTCATAAATGAAAACAGCTGAAAATCAGTAGTAACTTATAGGCAAATAGCTAGCGAAGGGAATAGCTAGGGGACCTGAATCCAAGTTTCTCGTTTAACACTGTACATGCCACTCTCCCAACAAGTGTCTTAAGTCTCTGACTCTGCCATGTCACCCCTCAAGGCACTCTCAATCCTGCCTATCATCGAGTCTAATCTTCAGCCTAAACTCTCAGGCACTCAACCATCAGAAAAAGCCCACTCTCCCAACTCTGTAAATCCTCCCCAGCACTGGACCCTTCCTCTTGAAATGCTCCTTTCAAAAGAGGGGGTGTTGTTTTTGGTCTTCACGGACCCGTGCCGTTTAGAGCCTCTGTCTTGGCCCATACAGCTGCATACCTCTGGCCTTGTTCTCCTGCACTGGATGAGGGTCACAGCAGCCTGTGTCTGGCTCTCTGCCCTTAGATAACACTGGAGATAGCTGGGTGGTTTCATAGGAAAATAGCTACCAGTGATGGGAAGATTATTTCTGGGGAAAGCCAAGCAATTAGACTGATCAGAGCCTCCTTGGTCCAGAGACTCCTGGTTACTAGGTGGCCAGAGATGACAGAACATCCATTACTCGCATTAAACTCACCATGTCCTGGCTCATTAGCATTGCCCAAATGATCATTACTGGCCAGACAGGACTAATTTCCCAAAGGGTGCTCTTGAGTTCCTGACCATTCTCCCTCCCATGAGAAATCCCAGCTCCCAGCCTGTTGAACACGGAAGGCTCCAGGGTGAGTGAAAGTGTAATGGGTGCATGCTATAGGTCCAGAAGGCTTGGCCTTGGCTCTGCTGTTCTTAGTCATGTGACCTGCAACAAATCATGGAATTTCCCTAACCCTTATCATCCTTACTCTGAAAACAGAAATAATCACTTCCCTGATTTCAGATCTGATACAAGAATCCAACAGGCTAACTGATGTGAAAGTGTCCTGTCACATTTGTAACATACCACAAAAGGATATGAGATTATATCTATTTCTGTTATTACCCAATCCCTGCCCCCTTCACTCATTCAACACTTTTTTTTTTTTTTTTTTTTTTTTTTTTGAGACAGAGTCTCACTCCGTTGCCCTGGCTAGATTGCAGTGGTGTGATCATAGCTCACCGAAACCTCGAATTCCTGGCCTCAAGTGATTCTCCTGCCTCAGCCTCCCGAGTAGCTAAGGACTACAGGTGTGCGCCAAGGCCAAGACGCCCAGCTAATTTTTTTCTATTTTTAGTAGAGATGGGGTCTCACTCTTACTCAGGCTGGTCTCAAACTCCTGACCTCAAGTGATCCTCCCACCTTGGCCTCCCAGAGCACTAGGATGACAGGCTTGAGCCACCATACCCGACAAACACACATTTCTTGAGTAATCTCCTCTGTGCTGGCACTGTGGAGAGGCTGGGAAACAAAGCACTGAACAGTTTTGTGCTCTACTTACTTCTCAAGAAGCACTCACTCCAGGAACCTCTTTTTTGATTGTTTCCTAATAACAAAGGAAAAAGGCACATGAAATAGCAAACACAGCACAGGCTCTGGAGTCAGACAGGTCTAGATCTAATTCCAGCCCTATCACTTATGACTGTAATCATGCCACGTTCCTTAACCTCGCCTCGAACTCCTCAACTGCAAAATAGCAATTATACCAATCCTGGGATTAGGGTAAGGACTGGAGATAGTATGTGTAAAGTGTTCAGTATGATGGCTGGCACCAGTAGGTATTTAGAAATTAAGAAATTAAGAAACTGGATAACCCAAATGCCCTACGAAAGCAGATGAATCTAGCCTGGCACTCTAGGTCCTCCACATTCTAGCTCTAGTGTTCTTTATCCATGTCATCTCCCTGTGCTCCACACTTTGCCTGAAAATAAGGGAATCAGGGGTAGGGAGACTATGCATGCTCTCCCTTGTTCCAAGTATCTGGAACCAAACCTAGAAACTTCATAAAGGTGTCCCCTCCCCATGCCTGTCAGACCACTACTGTATGGGGCTGGGGGAAGAAAGAACACTGGCCAGAAGGGGTTCCAGGCCTTGCTGAACCACTGTCACCCCTCAACTATACCATGAGGTCTCTAGTCCTATACTGTAGCACTGGTAGGCCCTGAAGGGACACCCCAAAGCAGAAACAGGTGGAAGGATTGGGCCTCAGACATCTCTCCTCACTGTGTGATCTGGTTATATATCCTACTTTCCCCTGCATCTTGTATACTAACTCCACTCTTGTCTGTAGCCTTAGGCTGAGACTCAGCATCTATGTGACAAGCTCCCCTTTGTAGCTATGGGGAGAAAGGTAACAAAGGGTGGGTAGGTGACAACCTTAGGCCTACAATCCCTAACACTGAGTTAGAGTTAGGGACCTACAAATGACTGTCGACCTCTTTATTTTTGCCAAGTAAGTCATCCAAACACCCCCCTATCCAAACAATCACAGTTATAAATATTCAAATATTTAGCTAACTATGGGCCAGGTATTAACAAATGAATCATTCATTCATTTATTCATCTAGCAATTGGTCTGGGACCTGATCTCAACTAACTCCCAATCCAGCAGGGGACATCCACCACTGCCACAAAGCACGTGTGCCTTGGGAGGGAGTCCACTGCCCCAGAAGCCTCAAGCAAAGCAGTCTGGGAGACCTGAGAAGGGGTAGGAGCATCACAGAAGGCTCCACCAAAGGGGAGAGAGTTTAAGATGAATTCCCACTGGGTGGTGACACAGGGAGAGGCCTGGCAGGAGGAACTACAGGAACAATGTATAAAATGTGTCCCTTTCTCCTCCTTGATCACCCTATTCTCCCCTTCCTCCTGTAAGCAGGGCTGGAAATAGACATTTGAAACAGGAGAACATCTTCATTGCTGTCTCTTGTTCCCCTGATAGATGCATATTTATTCTTGCCTTCAGAGAGAATAAAAAGGGAACATATGATTTAATATGCAGTAACTTTATACCAGGCACTGTTGGAAGTGTTACAGGCATAATCTCTCATAATCCTAGTCACAACCTAATGAGATAAGTAGTATCATCTGCACTCTACAGATGAACAAACTGAGACTCAGAAAAAGCTTAAATAATTTGTCCATAGTCATAGTGAGTAGCATGATTAGAAGTGAAAGACCCCAAACTTTTCTAATTCTAAAGCCTGTGTTCTTTCCACTCTACTAGATTGTTCCCATTGACCCCTCCACCCACAGGAAGAATGGTCCTGGCTTTGCTGATGTGCCACATGACTTTAGGTTTTGAACCATGTGACCACAAAAGGCCCTTCCAGGGCTAAATGTGTGATTATGATGACAATCACCACCAACATTTGCTGAGTACTCACTATGTACCAGAAACTGCACTAAGCCTTCTGCCACGAGACAGGCGATGCAATAAGATACACTGTGACCATCGCACATACAAGGAAACTAAGGCTTCGTGCTTAGTCCTACTCAAGCCAGGAAATGGCAGAGCTGGGACAATTACGTGTGAGACCAGAGCTGGTCCTCTTAACCTTAGCTCAGAATGGCTTTGATGCTGAGTGTGCCCTGTATTTGCCTGGAGGTCAGTTTCTTCCTCTACCTTCTAACACTGATCCTCTCACACAAACTCATGGGGCCTTGCTGAAGGCATGTGCTCAAGTCCAAGAGCCAATCAGCACTTGCTGTGAGCTTGGGGGATGCCCCCTTACCCTCAACGCCTTACGGGGCTGGCTCCTCGCAGTGATAATGTGGCAAGATTAGTCACTGCTTGCTGTTGGTTGATTATAGCTATTCTTTTCTATAAATGAAGTTTAAAAGTCATCAAAGGGTTTGTCAGCTGTGACTTATGAGCCTCTTTCCCGCAGGGAAGTTGTGCAGTGACAAATGCCCCTCTTGTTCTGCTATCCATTACAAGTTGGAAGGTGCCATGTTCCAATTACTGGAGACCCTGATGGAGCTCATGGAAAACCCTGCTCCAGGCTGCAGCCATTACTCAGGCCTGGCAGAGCTGCCAGAAGAGCTGCCCTAGGCCCAGGCCCAGTTGGGTAGGAATGGAATAAGAATGTTTTTCTGACTTAGTGAGCAGGCCCCTTTCACCCTTTAACTTGTGTTATCCCTAGTGGTTTATCCTAGACACATTTCACAGACAAGTAAAAACACAGACACCATGTAGGCTATCTCAAAGTACCCAGAATCAAGACTCCTAAGACAAACAAATATGAGGAAATAAGGTCATGTTGCCAGGCAGACTAGGTAGGAAATATGATGCTCAGGAAGGGGGAACAGTCAATAAAGTACCTAGGATGTTTAGAGAAAGAAGGGATTGAAAGGACCCACAGAGACCCACTAGTGTAATCAATGGCCTCAGTATTGAATACCCATTGCAACCAGGCCTGTTTAGCTAGATGCTGTGGAACAAAAGATGAATAAAATATAGTCCCTGCCATTGACGGTAGATGAGAAAATTAAGAGAAAGTAACTTACCCAAGGTCAAAAAATATGTTAGGGAATTAGAATGCAGATCTCTACCTCTAGTGACAAGGGAGCCTTCATGTGTGCCAGGCTCCTTACGTAGAGCATGCTACATACATAACAACTCCCATCCAATACCACCTACTTACTTATTGCATGCTTAACTTCTGGCAAGTCTTATAACCTATCCAAGGTCTCAGAAAAATGATGATAAAACTTACTACAGCATTGTGGTGAGTATTAAACAATACACATACAATGCACAGTGGTAGACACATATTAAATACTAAAAATATTATTTACTGTCAAATAATCCCCAAAATAACTCCTTGAAGCAGGTATCATTAATCTCATTTTATAGACAAAAACACCGAGGCTCTTTTTCACGTTGTCACATGAACTAAATAATGAATAAGCCAGTGCTTCTCAAAACTATTGTGGTGAAGGACCAGGTTTTTGTTTTGTTTTGCTTTTTAAACTTCACTTTTGAGTAGCACGGCTCTAAGCCACTTTGGCCCAATCCTGTCAACCTCTATGAAACCAAGTAAAGAAAGCATGAAGTTTATTTCACTTCTTTCAAGTTCTTTAGGCTGATTTTCTTTTAGATTTTGGTATTAGACTAATTTACAAAAACTATCCTAATTTTTTTCCTTTCCTTTTCTCTCAAGAGAGAAGAGGGTAGGCAGACCAAGGATGTGCCACTGACCACTTCTGGTGGTGATTTATCTTGGTCATCTGCTCTAGGTCATACTATATCTTGCAAGGGAAGATGATCTAGGCTTAATGGGAACTGGAACAACTTTCCTTGGGCCTGGGGGTGTGAAAAGAAGGTATATTCCTAAAGAAGCTGGTACCCTCAGATGTTCTCTCTCTATACTAAAGAACAAGAGGAAACCAGCCAGGAAGGGGAAAGGCATGTTGTAACTTTTCTTCTGGTCTAATTTTCAATCTTGTATTATGGCTGTTTACAAATCAGTCTTCTCTCTCCATTTAAGGAGTTGAGAGCAAAATGGATACCAGATTCACTCCCAGATGCTACTGTACATCTATGAACATGACTGGCTGGGCAAATGAGTAGCTCTTAACCAGTTTCAAAGACACAGTAGTGTACTTTGAATCTTCCAAGTGCATGGCCAAATCTTTAGCAGTGTACAAAACTTCTGTTTTACTCTGAGCCTATATAGTGTTATCTTTCAGCACAACCCGGAGCTGAGTGGATCATATGACACAGTGCAGAAAGGGGTACAACTTACTGTAAGCAGAAGTTAAACACATGGCCCGCCACCAAGTGGGAGGCAAAACCAGAATCTTTTACTCTCATGTGAGAGGCCATGGAAGGTGGTCAAGAGAGTAATTTCTGAAATCAAAATCCCTTCATTCTCCTACTGAACTAGCTGTGTGACATGACCTTCGCTAAGTGTCTTACGTTCTTTGTGCTTTTTGTCTCACCTATAAAGTGAGGATAGCATTATATGTCTCTACAGTTGCTAGAGAATAATGTAATTCAATGTAAGCATTGAGAATCTAGTCTGGTACACTAGAAAGCATGCAAATATATTAGTTCCTGCTGCTACTACATGTTGAGTATCCCTTATCCAAATGCTTGGGACCAGAAGTGTTTTGGATTTCAGATTTTGGAATATTTGCAGATACTTAACTGATTGAGCATCGCTAATCCAAAAATCCCAAATCTGAAATGCTCCAGTGGGCATTTCCTTTGAGCATCATGTTGGCACTCAGAAAGTTTCAGATTTTGTAGCATTTTGTATTTCAGATTTTTGAATTAGGGATGCTCAATCTGTATTATTATTATAACTATTATTTGAGTCTCATTCTGTCGCCCTGCGTAGAGTACAGTGGTGTCATCACAGCTCACTGCAACTTCAAACTCATGGGCTCAAGCAATCCTCTTGCCTCAGCTTCTCAAGTAACTAGGACTACAGGCGCACACCACCACGCCCAGATAATTTTTCTATTTTTAGTAGAGATGGGGGTTTTGCTCTTGCTCAGGCTGGTCTCGAACTCCTAAGATCAAGCAATCCTCCTGCCGTGGCCTCCCAGAGTGCTAGGATTACAGGCATGAGCCACTGCACCTGGCCTAAATCTGTATTATTACTGTTGTAGTAAAACCTGTAAGAATTTTTCCTTGTAAGTACAAAGGGAAAGGTGATCAGTTCTACTGGAACATTAACCTAGAGCTGAACTGTAATCAAGGAAAAGACTACTATCACTGGAGATATAATAAAGTCTCTTCAAGTGTGTCACTAAAATTCTAGTATTTGGAAATGTGCCTTGAACATAAAAGGAATCACAGGAATAGGCACTCATGAAGTGGTGAATGAATAAATAGATGAGTATCTGGAGTAAAACAGCCACCAGAGCCCAAAAAGATACAACTTGAGAAGTGAGGCAGGAAGAGGCCCCTAAGCAAAGGTTCCCAGAAAGGCCTCTTTGTACCTTGAGGACAGGCAGACTAAGCTTCCTTTCTGGGCAACAGGAACCCAGGGGTTGCTTAACCCCACTTGCTTAAAATTCTGCATCTCTGATGGAACCTCCACATTCTGTGGCTGTTCTATTCTGAGTAAGGCTGCAGAAGGCTACATCATGGTAGAGCACGTGTTCCCATTTCCCAGTCTACATTAAAGGAAGTAAGGGACTCTGAGGAATAGAGAGAGGGAGGCCCTAACCCCTCCCCACAACAGGATTAGCCCTAAGTTAAAACAGTAATAGTGGCTTATTACCTTTGGATTCCTCCTTGCTTGTGGAGCCCTAGGACCTGAATCCATCTACTGCTGTGTGACCCTGGAAAGGCACTTCACTGCTCAGAGGTTCAAGGTTCCTGATCTGTGAAATGGGGATAAAAATCCCTGCCCTGTCCACCTGCAGCACAGGTTGTTGTGAGGGACAAAGGAGATAACATACTACATTACCTGAGTTGTGCTACATAAATTTGGATAGAATATTCCCTGGATACAGCTGCTGCAGGTCTTCCTAGACAGAAGCACACAGGCAGAAAGCCAGTCGGCTGGAAGGCACACAACTTGGCACTGCAGCTAAGTGCTGTGCCCCTCAGGTGCAAGGGCAGTTGATTAAAATCCGTTCATGTGGAATCAGTATTTTCCTCATTATAGAAATCCTACTTGAAAACACTGAATGCCACCCTCACAGCCCCCTACAGATAGCATATACATTGGCATATTTTTTATTTCTCACATGCAGACAGGAGAAGGGGAGGAGAGCTGACCTCTCTCCAGGGTGCTGATTCAAACTTAAGGCTCTAAGCATTGTCCCACAGTGGCGTTTTGGTCCAAAGAGGACCACTAAGAATGATGCCATAGTCATAGCTACTCTACCTTTGTCTCTCTGGCAACAACATTAACTCCACAAATATTACTAAGCATCTGCCTGTTGTGTGATCAAGGAAGTGTGCCCCTGCTGCCTCTCTCTCTCTCTTTTTTTTTTTTTTTTTTTTTGAGACAGAGTCTTGCTGTGTTGCCCAGGCTAGAGTGCAGTGGTGTCTTTGTAGCTCACTGCAACCTCAAACTCCTAGGCTCAAGTGATTCTCCTGCCTCAGCCTCCTGAGTAGCTGGGACTACAGATACGTGCCACTATGATGGGCTATTTTTTGTTTTTGATCTTCGCAGAGACGAGGGTCTCACTATGTTGCCCAGGCTAGTCTTCAACTCCTGGCCTCAAGTGATCCTCCCACCTCAGTCTCTCAAAGTGCTGGGATTATAGGTGTGAGCCACTGTGCTTAGCCCTATTAAGATCCTTCAGGGGGGCTTGCCACCACCAAGAATCAAGTCCAAAACCTTTAATATGGCTTACAAGCCCCTTCATTAGTTAAGGCCACCAAATCTATACATAGTAATCCTCTAAGTGGATATAAGTCACTCACTTTATAAATGAGTAAACCCTAGTGTAAAGAGGCAAAGTCAGTTGCCCAAGGTCGTACAACGAACAAGTCAGTATGAATTAGGTTCATACTGAAGGGATGGGTCTCATACTCCAAAGTGTAGACTTATGTAAAAAAAACACTTTTTCTTACATTAGTCTATGTGAGGCAGGTATGGGAATAGGGCATTGTATGGTTCAGGTGAATCCTTCCTTTCAGGGAGCAGCTTAGACACCATCCCTTGTTTGAGGTTACTTAACGCCTCTCACTCCCACAGCTGCCGCATCATTAATAAACGTGGCTTAATTACCAAAATGTTCATTTGCATGTGCTATGGTATACCTATGCATATACCCAAGTTCAAGAGGCCCTGCAACCATGAGCATCAAATAAATGCCAACCAATGAACCACTACAACTTCTCTCTCTCACTCTCTTACACACACACACACCAGCCCCTAAGACAACAGGCATAATACACCCAATGGCTGTGGATTTCTAAACTAATCAATTCAACTGATTATGAAGGAAGCAGCTGTGGCACCCACAGTCTTCCCCCATCATTGTCTTGGGAAGAATTAATTAACCCTTTTTGGTCCTCTCTCCTCACACAAAGAAGAAACTACACTAAATAAGTTTCTACACTGCAACAACTGGTTTTTTAAAAAGTTCCCCCCAAACTATAACAGGTGTCTCAGCTGTAAGAGAAAGAGCACAACTTTGGACAGAGACAGGCCAGGGTTTAACCCCAGGATCAGCCACTTACTCACTAGCTTTGTGACCTTGGACATGTCATTATACTCATTAAGACAATGTTCTCTAGTAGGCATATACTTTCCCCTTGCTTACTGAGTCAATCACCAAGCCCTGCTGATTTGGGCTCCTAAATATTTTTAGAATGTAGCCCTCTCTCTCCATTCCTATTACCACTCGTTAAATCCATCCTCTACTATCACTAGAGTAATATCATCACCTCACTTCTTTGCTTGAAACTAGAATTAAGATCAGGTTTGCTTTATTATTTTAAAATTCTTAATAATTTGAGTAAGAATTTGTACTATTTAGTGTGTTTATTATTTGAAATTACCATACAAAATCACCTAAACTTCTACCCTTCTACAGGACATAACTGCTAGCATCTTAGTTTATTTCCCTCCAATGTTTTTTCTTGTGCATTATGTTCAGATTACATAGTTGGATCCTTCATTCAATTCTGTAACCTAGTTTCTCAATTAGTATTATAACACATATAACATATTTGTCCTTACAGCTGCAGAGTTTTCAAAAAGCATCATTTTTATAACTACTGTTTTAATAGCTCATAGTTTTCCCTGAGTATATTTATCATAATTTAGACTGGTGGTAATTTAGGCTTTCCTCAATTTCTCACTATTATAAATAATAGCATCTGAGGGAAAGCTTATTGTGTATATATATATACACTGGATTATTTCCTTAGGACAGACTCTTAAGAAGTGGAATTACTGGTCAAAATATATGAACATTTTTATGGCTCCTGAGATACACTGTCTAATTATTCTCCAAAGAGTTGTACCAATATACATTGCTCTTCCTGGCAACCTCAACAGGATCATGTCTCATCATATGGGGGAGAGGGGTTAAAATTAGCAGGGAAAAAACAAACCCTCATTGCCGTTTTTACATATATGTGAAGATGGATAGTCTCCTGTGTTTGTTTACTCGTTTTTGAGTTTGCAGAGTTTTGAATGCCACAAAGAAGCTACTATAGGTTCCCAGGCAGAGGAGTAACATGCTAAAAAGATTTAGTTATTTACTCATTTATCAAGAAATCACTTATTGAGCACCTATTGTTGCCAGACAGAAACTGTACAAAGTACAGAGATTAAAAAAGAACAACCCCTGCCCTGGAGAAATTGACAGTCCAGTCAGTGGCAGAGACCTCATGACAACCAGAACCTATGTTTCATCTTGGTAAGAGCTAAGACAGGAGCAACTGCGCACTCAGAGGCATGTCACTTACCCAACGGTCAGAAAGGAAAGGAGAACAGAAAGTCAGAGAAGAGTCATCAAGAAGTTCTGATCTTGTCCTGAAGAATAAGTTCACGTTAGCCCACACACAGGTGAGGGAGAACATTCAGGAAAGAAGAAACAGCATAAGGAAAGTTATGGAAGCTTAACAGAGCTTCCGTATTTAGTGAATAATAGTATGTACTGTGGTTTGGCCAGAGTCTAAGATATAAGAATAAATGTTGCAGATGACACCAGAGAGCCTGGTAGAGATCAGATCAGAAAAGTCTTTGTGGCCATTGAAGAGCCTGAACTTTATGCATGCCAACAACCACTCCTATGTCATATGCAGCACAGTGCTTAGTTAAGGAGGCACTTGTTAAGTCCCTACAGCTTTTTTTTTTTTTTTTTGAGACAGAGTCTCACTCTGTCGCCCTGAATAGAGTATAATGGTGTCATCCTAGCTCACTGCAACCTCAAACTCCTGGGCTCAAGCAATCCTCTTGCCTCAGCCTCCCAGGTAGCTGGGATTACAGGTGTGCAACACGACTTTTCTATTTTTAGTAGAGACAGGGTCTCACTCTTGCTCAGGCTGGTCTCGAACTCCTGAGCTCAAGTGATCTTCCAGCCTTGGGCTCCCAAAGTGCTATGATTACAGGCGTGAGCCATGGTGCCTGGCCCCTACAGCTCTTGAGAGTCTGAACCACCAATCCAACCCCTAAGCAGGGCATCTCATCTTATGCCAGCTCCTTTTTGTCTCATGTGTTAGTCTTCTCTCGTTAAGCTGCACAGAGCTTTTTTTGGTATTTTCCACATTACCTAGCACATTGCTAGGCACATGACAGGAGTTTCAATAATGCTCATGGATCAATTAATTGGAGGTTATCTCATGCAATAATACATATACTCATGAAACCCTAGCTGCCCTGGCCCCTGCCTATCTCAGCAGCTGCGCAGTCACTGCCTCTCTTGCAGATGTCTCGCCTCAGAAAGCTACCTCCCCCTTCTTGCTTATTCTGCAAAATAAAAAAAATATGCCTCCGTACAAGAAGCTATAAAGTATGTGATAACTAAGGAGCACATCAGGTGGCCAGGAGGGAAGCCTGGGTGGACATAAATCCTTCCTCACAGTACATTCCTGAAGCCAGGGACTCCCTCAGCCCTACTAGCAGTTTTGGAACACCACCACCTTCCCCCAACCCCTAAAAATAAAAGAAGTTTTTCCAACTGAGCATGTCAAAAGTCTTTTGAGTAGCTGTTGGCCTTCTCTAAGGTATTACTACTTTCTACATTAATAAGAGCTGCTTTAATTATGTCAAGGATATTAACAAGATGATTGTTTTAACAATATAATAGCAAGGCGTTCTGACCCTACTAGTTGTAGTATGAGCCATGGGCAGTGGGGGCTGATGGGCTGGCTAAAATCCACCTGAAGAGACTGTATTAAAATAATCTGTTTCAGTGTTATCTCTGCTCCTAGACAGCAGGAACCACAATCTACTTCACCTTGGCATCCCCACTGCCTTTCAGGATATGCCCTAGCCCAGAAGAGGTTCTTAGGGAGTATCTGCTGGATTGAACTCCAGCTGAGCCACATAATACTGCCCCCCACCCCTACCCTGCCCCATGACTTACCCATGCTGTTTAAGAAACAAAGAAGCAGGCTGCACAGATGCTAAAGCCAGGAGAGGTTGGGGAGAGACAGGAAGAAGACATCTTTGCAGAGGCCCAATCCACCCCAACCTTAGGAAAGGCTACTTTGTAATATAAATGATTGCTATAATTTATTAATTGCTTATTATGTGGTGGATGCATTACTAAGTGTTTCACTTCTAATCCTTAACAACTCTTTGAGGTAAGAAACCCTTTTCAGAGAATGACTCTGGATTCAGACTACCTGGGTTCAAAATCCCAGCTCTGCCATGCACCAGCTGTATGATTTTAGGTAAATAATTTAACCTCTCTGTGCCTAGTTTTCTCATTTTTAAAATGGGAATAATATTACAGTACCTTTCCTGTGAGGTTGTTATGAGAATTCAATGAGATAATGTATCAGCAAGCACTCAGGAATTTTCTAAATGACAATGGTATTAACTACTACTGCCCCCATTTAATATATGGCTCCAAATATACTCTGAACGTTGTGTAAGGCAGACAGAGAGACCACTTCATCAATGAAGCAGGACTGGAACCAATTTCTGATTTGGTGATGGAGGCTGGGGCTAGGAGTTTTCTGTGTACAAGTGTGCTGATATGATGCCCCTGATGGAAACTTTTCAGGAAAGCCTTTGTTTCCCACCCCCCAGGCAGATCCAACCATTCCCTCCCTTCTGGACCTAGATAATCCTCTACAGATCTCTTCTGCAACAACATCTGCGGCACTTTTGTATTCACACATCTGCCTCCTTCCATGAGATTCTGAACTCCTTGAAGGCAGAGACTATTTTAGTAGCCTTTGCAGTCCCAGTCTCCTGCACTACCCTAGCAACCAGTAGATGCTCAGGGAATTTCTGCTAATAAACAGGTGAAAGAATCCTAGGTGTATGCTGTTTCAGTGAAGGGTTTCCCAGGGTTCCTGACCTGGCAACTCCTAAAGAGTGTATACTCCTGGTGTTCATGAGATGAGCCCAAGTTCCATCAGTAGGGCGGGCAGAAGGAGAAGCAAGACAATGAGAGAAAATAAAGGAGGGGCAGAGTGAGAAGCTGGGGGTCACTGGTGTCTTTGTTCAGTATATTACAGGAAGCAGAAGCAATAAGAGCTTGAATGTACAGCCCAGAGACTAATAATCTAGGATTTCTGTGATGGGGAGGATGTACGAGGTCCTCACCAAGCAGAGAGCAGCAAAGGCCAGAAAATGCCATCCTTGTCAGCAATCAACACAGTGAGGGAGATCCAGCCCCCTTTCTCTTTATTATCTGGTGACCCAGAGATGAGCCCAACCACTGGGTCCCAACATGCTGGCTTAATGGAAAGAATACTGGACTAAGAGTTAGGAGACCTGAAGTTCATTCCTGAGAATGTACTAAATTTTTCAATTAATAGGCCGGGCGTGGTGGCTCACGCCTGTAATCCTAGCACTCTGGGAGGCCGAGGCGGGTGGATCGCTCAAGGTCAAGAGTTCGTGACCAGCCTGAGCAAAAGCGAGACCCCATCTCTACTAAAAATAGAAAGAAATTATCTGGCTAACTAAAATATATATAGAAAAAATTAGCCGGGCATGGTGGCGCATGCCTGTAGTCCCAGCTACCTGGGAGGCTGAGGCGGTAGGATCGCTTAAGCCCAGGAGTTTGAGGTTGCTGTGAGTTAGGCTGACGCCACGGCACTCACCCTAGCCCGGGCAAAGGAAGACTCTGTCTCAAAAAAAAAAAAAAAATTCAATTAATAAATATTTCTTGAACATCTACTACATGTCAAGCTTGCACTAGATACCTGTGACACCATGAAGAATCATCACTAATTTGCTGTCAGACTTTGGACAAGTCATTATCCTTTCTCTGAGCCTTAATGTCCTCATATGACGTGTTGAAGATAACCTCTATGTAACAGGATTGTTTTGAGATCAGATACGCTTTGAAGAGTCTACTGTATAACCTTGCAAATTTAAAGGTGACATTTTTACTAGATTTGAATTAGAGGGCTTAGTATAATAAAACGCAAGGATAACCCCACCAAATGCCAAGGACAACTCTCTCTGCCAGACCTGGAGAGAAATCCAGCACATTCCTACTCACTAAATTTTGTGGTAGAAATGGTGATGGAGGAGCAGAAACTTGACACATTCTCTTCAAACGCCCCTCAGAATCCTTTCCATAATTACTGGTGTCAGAGTAGTTCTCATTAGGAGCTGCACCGTGGGCCTCCAAGATGAGTCCCCAAGATGCAATTCAAACTTCTTACAGCAAGAACAGAGTTCAACTTTATAAGGGAGGGGGGCACCTTTCCAGTCACTGAGCTAATTATCTGACCCCTGGTCCTTCAACTGTTTGGAAACATTTGGTGGTCATTAAGCCTGTTATTTCCTCATTTTCCTGCTTACTGGAATAAATACACATCAAAACAGAAAGCTTAATGCTGTAACAATATTCTCTGATTAGTGGTTTGCAGAATCCTCTGTAATTTTAGGATTTGCTGGCTAAAAAAGGAATAATGGTGGAGTGTAAATAATGGCATGGCCCAAGGAGTCAGGCACCCTGAGATTTAGACTTGGTTCTGCCATGGGCTAGCTCTGTAAACTTGTTTTCAGACCTTATGCGTCTCATCTAGAAAGTGGAAGAACTGAGGCTGGGAGCC
Source organism: Varecia variegata (assembly GCA_028533085.1). Classification (NCBI taxonomy): domain Eukaryota; kingdom Metazoa; phylum Chordata; class Mammalia; order Primates; family Lemuridae; genus Varecia; species Varecia variegata. The sequence continues at coordinate 183,554,655 of CM052436.1, forward strand.
ATGGCTTGCATCTGTAATCCCAGCAATTTGGGAGGTCAAGGTAGGAGGATCGTCCGTGCCCAGGAGTTTGAGATCAGCCTGGGCAACACAGCAAGACCCTGTCTCTACAAAAAATTTAAAAATTAGTTGGTGTGGTAGCATGTGCCTGTAGTCCCAGCTACTCAGGAGGCTGAGCCAGGAGGATCACTTGAACCCAGGAATTCAAAGTTACAGTGAACTATGATGGGGCCACTGCACTCTAGCCTGGACAACACAGTGAGACCCTGTCTCTAAAAAAACAAACAAACAAGAAAATGGAAAAACTGGACCAGATTAGGGTTATAGGAACTCTTTTGTGGAAGACCAATATTCCTCAAGATGTTAATGAGAGGTCCTCATAAAAGGGGCTCCAAGGTCAAATAAGAATTTGGCATATTCCACAACCAGCCCCTCTGAAGAGTCACATGCACAGTAAGGCTCTGAGAAGTCAGCAATAAAGACATGTACTTAGCATTATTCAATCTGACATTTCCCAAATTATTAAATCTCTTCTGAGAAAGACAGAGTTTGAGGGAGACACACTGGGACAGATCTCTAGGGTCCCTATCAGCTCTAATCTACTGTGATTTGCATCAGAAGTACTTAGCCAGAGCCTGGAGCACCCTGCTTCCTTCCCTCTTATCTACTTCTCTTAACCCAGTGAGGCACTTAAATCATACTCTGGTTAATGGAATTTATTATATGTAGTTCATTTTACCATAGTGAGAGTACCAATTTTCAAAGACTCGGAATACAACACGCTTAAAACACTGAAATGGGAAACCTGCAGTTACTGAGCTCCTAATACTTGTTCTACACTGTGCCAGCATTTTCCATATATTATTATCATTTAATCCTTATACAACCATAAAAGGTAGATATTGTTATCCTCATATTACCGAGAAGGAAACTGAGGCTCAGAGAGGGCAAGTAATTTGCCCAAGGTCACACAGCTAGAAAGTGGTGAGCATCAGATTTCAAACCCAGGACCACTTGTCTCCTAACTCTTGGTTCTGTTTTGGGTTCTGCCACCATGATTATCAGATAGTCCCTAACCCTCCTTGGGCCTTAGTCTCCTACACTGTCAAGTGGGAATAGTAGTCCTTATACTGCTTCCTTCACAGAGTTGCTCAAAGGCAGCAATAGGTATGAAAGGGCTCTGTAATGTATAAATGCATGATTATTAGGAACATTTGAAACATCATGAATAAATGTTGTTATTTCTGTTTATAATTTCTAAGGTGCTCGAGGTTCTTGCAGAGTTCCCAGTCATCACCGCCCCCTCCCCCCAATAGTGCTCCTTAAAATTTTCCAGTTAGGATTTTGGATAAACAGGAAACGTGTCAATTTCTCAGTATTAATTATTCTTTAGAAGTCACATTAAGTTGCCGATCTGCTTCTTAAGGAGTCAGGAGTAAAAACAGCAGAGTGAGTAGGAACCCAGTAGCCAGGAGTTATCTAGATAGAGGAGATGCCAGATTGGCTGTGGGGCTAGACTCCTTAACCTCATCTTAGAACATACCTATGAAGTAGGTCCAAAGGGTCATCTGGACAGCAGATCCTAGCAGCCTTTGAATGAGATCTGTCTAGGAGACTAAGGCCAGTATATGGGGTGGTGAGAGTGGGTAGATGCAAAGGGAGGTGACTAGAGATGAGAGATGGGAAATGGGACTGGATTAGCTAGCTTCACTTTGCTTTAAGACGGAGACTACGTTGGCAGGGGCCTAGGCACAGAAATAGCAGTAGTTGGATGCAGGGCTCTCAAATCACCCTCTAGCCCTGCCTGGGATCACATCCTCGTGACCCATATTGCTGTGGCCATCTGCTCCCTCCAGCTTCTGGCAGACTAAGACCAAAAACAACAGCAAGGCATTTTTGGATCTAGGCTCTGGCTGGAGACAGAGAAGTAAATAACACAAGCCCCTGCTCTTAAGGAAGGCACTGCACCAAGATGGTCTGAGCCTAACTAGAGGCTCTCTTGCAAAGCAAATTCTCTGGCACATAGAGTATACTCAAGAATTGTTTTGGCCGGGTGCAGTGGCTCACGCCTGTAATCCTAGCACTCTGGGAGGCCGAGGCGGGCGGATTGTTTGAGCTCAGGAGTTCGAGACCAGCCTGAGCAAAAGCGAGACCCCGTCTCTACTAAAAATAGAAAGAAATTATTTGGACAGCTAAAAATATATAGAAAAAATTAGCCGGGCATGGTGGCACATGCCTGTAGTCCCAGCTACTCGGGAGGCTGAGGCAGAAGGACTGCTTGGGCCCAGGAGTTTGAGGTTGCTGTGAGCTAGGCTGACGCCACAGCACTCTACTCAGGGCAACAGAGTGAAACTATGTCTCAAAAAAAAAAAAAAAAAAAAAAAGAATTGTTTTAACTGAATTGAATCTAGGAGCCTACATTCTATGACTTGAGAGTACCTGTTTGGTGTCAGGAGTCCTAGATTTCAATCTTGGTTCTGTCATGAATAAGTCAGTGACTGGACCTCAGTTTATCCATCTATAAAGTTGCTATGAGTAGCCAGTGAAATAATGGCTGAGACAATGCTCTGTAAATAGCAGGAGCTGATAGGAGCTCTGGGGCACATGGTCTTAAAAGTTCGGAGTCCAGCCTGGGGAAGACCTGAAATAAGCTCCCCTTCTTTCCCTCCAGCCAGTTTAGGTCTGCTTTTCATACACAGTAGACATTCTTTGCATTTCTAGTGACTCTGAAAGAGGGAGGAAGGAAACAATGTGCCACTCAAGTAGGGGACAGAAAGAAAGGTTGCCATCTTTCTACTTTTCAAACTTTGTTCAATCCACTGCACTGCAAAATAGAACACAGGATTTGGATTTATAATCCTAACTTTTGTTAATCAAAAGCTGTAAAACCATGAACAAGCCTAAACCTCCCTGACTCTTAGTTTCCTCATCTGTTCACTAGGGAGAAACTTGCTAAGTCATAAGACTGTAGTTAAGATTCAGTGAATTAATGTGAAAAGTGTTTTGTAACCCACAAATGCCAAATACCAGTCATTACAAAGTTGTCTTCCCATCAGCTTATGAGCTACACTGGACAGTGGCTATTTACCACCTGACAGGTGAGATCATCAAAGCCCAGAGAAAATGCTGAAAATAACACACAGCTCAACTCTGACTTCCTCCAGCAGAGGTAACTGTTCCTTTCATTTATTACAGGAGTTGTTATTAGTCTGCTTGCCTCATTAAACTGACCAATCTCTTAGAGAAGTGACTACATACCTCTTATATACTTTTGTACCCCAATGCCCAGCATGGCATACCTAAAAAATGTGAAATAAATGCTACCGGAATGATGATTAACATACTGGTAGCAGAAACACATCTAGAACCCAGGACTCCTAATCCCAGGTCCAGGATTTATAACTTACATAAAGTAGCCCAAACTCCATAGATTTTACCTGCCTCCATTTCTCATCTCTTCCTCAATTCCTCCACTCTAGCAAGACTCAACTTTCCCTTCTGAGTCTCTGGCCTTTGTAGGCACCAGTTCCCCAGCCTTAACATTCTTTATCTACCTTTTTGCTGAGCTAATACCTGTTCAACCCTCAGACTTGGAAAACTTTCTAATCTACCCTAATATTGGATCAGGTATTTACTCCTCTCACATGTTGTTTTGTTTATCACAGAATCCTGGCACACAGTATCAGAAATATCTGTTGAAGGCTGAATGAATGAAATACTGGGTCTGGAAATCCAAAAGTGATGCAGGGGAAATAATCCTGTCCTAGAAGTCAGGCTGCCTGCCTTATTCTAATTCTAGCTCTACCACTAATGGGCTTGGTGATCTTGGGCATGCCCCAGTTCTTTGGACCATTCATAAATGAGCTTCATCTATGAATAAACTCAGAAGGTCCTTCTAGTGCTAACAGTACATGAGACTTAGACTCACGCAAAATCCCAGGGGTGAAGAGATTTTGAAGCCAGCTGTATGCTCCATAGTATAGAAGGCTCAAACACCCCCATCCCCCCACAGTACCAGGCACATAGGACTCTGCTGTCAGCAGCCTCCCAGCCCGTTGGTTTACTTAATTCCTCCTGATGAAGTGCCAAGAATAAATCGTAGGTGAGCAGCAGAGCATTTTAATGAGTCCAGAGCCTAATGAATCTTTTTCTTCCTTTGTCAATTAGAATTTCAAAGCTAGGATCCCCAAGGACCAATTTATTGGGAACAGAGAGAAGCTTTCTGTTCATCAGCTGCTGCCTGAGATACCTGCCCTGTCCCTGTATATCTGCCATGTAACAATCCTGCTTACTCCGATATAACACCTAGTAGGATAGAGCCTGGCCAGGGAGACTCCTTCTTGCCCAACATTTTTGGAGTGTGAATTTGAGGAAGGAAAGGAGGGGTCCAGGGCATTTCTGAGGGTGGAGGTAGGGTTGGTCAGGCAATCAGAGCAGCCCTGACTTTACTGCCGTCACCTAGGGATACTAGTCTTCAAAGAGTTAATAGTAACAGATCAACTTGCCATTTACCCAACTGAGTATCAAATATTGTATGACACCAATTTACCTTATTCTGAATCCTCACAACCTCAAAAATAGGTATCAACAGCACTATTTTACAGAAAGGGAAACGGACTCTGAGAGATAAAGTAAGAATTAGCCTAAGGAACACAATTAGTAATTGGCAGGCAGGGATTTGAACTCAGGTCTATGCAATTCTAAACACTAGGCTCTTTCTATCAAACCAAAACAGCCTTGTCCAGGGACCAGCAGATGGTCCTGAATGGCAGACATGGCCTGTGGGCCAACACAGTCATGTTAGACACTTGCCACCAACACACTGTTTTGTCTAGGCACAAGCAAGGGTAGCTGTACATCTCCGGTCCTGGCACTCAACAGAGCTGGCAATCATCCATCCCTAGAAGATAATCCAAGTAGTGTCACCATCAACACTACCCCCAGCTTCTACCCTAGAAATCTTTTGATGTATTTGGTTTGTGAAGAATTTCCAATCCTTGATCTAATGGCTCGCACACACTCAGTTCTCTATCTCCTATACTGTCCTAAGTCACGCAGGGTCAACTGGGTTACTACTGCTTTGTCATCAACAGAGACACACTTTCCAAGGTGAGCATATAAGCAAGTCAGGTTTCCAAATGGTTATAGGGTTGAGTTTTAGTGCTCTGATGGGAAAAATGCCTAAGAGTGAGGTCAAGAGGCTTGTCTAAGTTTACACAGCTAGAAAATCAAACAGTAACAACTAGAACATAGGTATATACTGAATTCTAACCTGGCCTCTATCTACATAAAACAAGAATAACACAAATATATAAAAAATAAGATCAATGCTTTTAAAATTTTTTTAACTTTATATTTTGAGACAATTATAGATTCACTCGCAGTGCTAACTGCTTTTTTGTTTGTTTGTTTTGGAGACAGAGTCTTACTTTGTTGTCCAGGCTGGAGTACAGTGGCACAATCATAGCTCACTGCATCCTTGCACTCCTGGCCTCCAGCAATCCTCCTGCCTCAGCCTCCCAAAGTGGTAGAATTACAGGCATAAACCACCACGCCCAGCCCTAAGTGCATTTTAAAAGCATTGGACACTTAGCATAGTGCCTGGCACATAGAAACCCTCCTAAGAAATGACAGTTATTAGGCCGGGCGTGGTGGCTCACGCCTGTAATCCTAGCACTCTGGGAGGCCGAGGCGGGCGGATTGTTGAGCTCAGGAGTTCGAGACCAGCCTGAGCAAGAGTGAGACCCCCGTCTCTACTAAAAAAAAAATAGAAAGAAATTATATGGACAGCTAAAAATATATAGAGAAAAATTAGCCGGGCATGGTGGCGCATGCCTGTAGTCCCAGCTACTCGGGAGGCTGAGGCAGAAGGATCGCTTGAGCCCAGGAGTTTGAGGTTGCTGTGAGCTAGGCTGACGCCACGGCACTCTAGCCCGGGCAACAGAGTGAGACTCTGTCTCAA
>CM052436.1:183561113-183577618 GCA_028533085.1 Varecia variegata
AAAAATAGAAAGAAATTATATGGACAGCTAAAAATATATAGAGAAAAATTAGCCGGGCATGGTGGCGCATGCCTGTAGTCCCAGCTACTCGGGAGGCTGAGGCAGAAGGATCGCTTGAGCCCAGGAGTTTGAGGTTGCTGTGAGCTAGGCTGACGCCACGGCACTCTAGCCCGGGCAACAGAGTGAGACTCTGTCTCAAAAAAAAAAAAAAGAAATGACAGTTATTAGATAATTAGGGAAAAGGGAGAAGGCTTTCAGGAGGGGCCTTTAAGGAGGAGTAAATACAAGTTTCTCTTTACAGAATGCTTAAAGTGTGTACACATACAATACCTTAAAAAATCCTTCCAGTGACCCCATGAAGCAGTTACTAACAGCCCCATTTATAGATGAGAAAACTGCTCACAGAAGTCAAGTAACTTGTCCAAGATTACTCTGGCCCCAGTATGTGCCAAAGTTGGGATTCAAATCCAAATATATCCAACTCCAAACTTTACCCTCTTCCACATTGCTTCTCTGGGGATAAGACTGGGGCTGGGCTCCAAAGGCAAGCCTGGATACAGATTGGTAGTTAAGAGGGAGCTGCCAGTTCAGGTATGGGGGTAGCATGAAAAAGGGCACAGAAGTAGCAACCTGCTATCTTTGCAGAGGGTGGTAGTTCAAAGACACTGGCCCAAATAAAACAGTAAATTCAGATGACAAAAACCAAATAAAAAGCTAAAGTAAGGGCAGGAAGCAGAGGGCCCTGGAATGCTAGCTGCTCTTACCAAATATGTGGGTCACAACTTGACTCCCTTCTGCTGGAAACTAAAGAAAGGGAGGCAGCATGCAGAAAACAAAGAGCCAGACACAAGGAGGCAGGAGAACTGGGAAAAGGAACTCAAATTCTGCCAGTAACTATTAATAGATAAGTGGCCTTAGGCAAGTCAGTTGCTCTCTCTGGGTTTCTAAAACCAGGGCTTGAACTCAAACATGTCCAAGGATCTCTCTAGCCTTAACCGTCTAGGAATCACTCTATTGCCAGGTCATGTGAGCAAATGTGGGTCTAAGAAATGCTGGAAAAGAGGGCGGGCTGCGTTAGGTAGGTGAGAAGGTATTCAATGGGATTCAAGTTAATCTTGGGCAAAAGACAGAAAATGGCAGGGAGCAAAGTAAAGGAGGCTGAACCAGAATGGTACCAATCCTGGCCTTGCTCTTAACTTGTTGTGTGGCCCTGGCTACATGCCAGCCTCATTTCCTCATCGGCCAAATGGACCTCAGGGCTCTGTATGGTCTAGCCTCAGCTGTCCACTCTCCAACCTTATCTCCTGCCTCTTTCCCCCTCACTGGTGCTGCACCAGCCACAATGGCTGCCTTCTAGGTATTCTACAAAACATGCTTTGCTTCAGGGCCTTTTCACGTGCTCTTTTCTCAGCTAGAAATGATCTTCCTACTTGTAGAGGTCTTCTCTGGCCATTTCACCTTTGCTTGTCTTACTGCATAACACATCAAATTATGTAATAATTATTGATTTACTCATTTTCTGTCTCCTCCATTAAAACAAGTTCCATGAAGGTAGTCCTTGTTTTATTCGTTACTGTATCCCAGCTATAAGAGCAACATCAGGAATTTGTTGAATGGATAACTGAATAGCTATATGTATAAACTACTGGTCCCTAAGGTCCCTTCCAATACTGGTACTCTGTACTAACTTATGTGCTTGTGAAACTGGTGAATATCTCAGAAGTTCCAAGACTGGGTGAGCTTAGGTCTAACCTGTCCATCTGGCTCCAATTTTTGATATTTGCCTCGTCTCAATGGTTCTTCAAATGTAACACACATCCTACCATAGCTACATACATGTACAAATAGACAAATACGTATCACTTAATTCATGAATCATTATTGTATGCTATATGTGAAACATAGTATATATATGAGAGCCTGGAACATCGGGTACTTCAAAGTTTGGTACCAATTTACTTCAGTAACTTTAACCCTTACCATACTCCTAACTCCTGAAATCCTTATACTCTGGCTACACTGGACTGTTTTTCCTTCTCTGAAACACCTATGTAAGGCTTTGTGCCTTTATCCTCACTGGTGTCTTTGCTGGGAAGCTACAGTCTCCCCTCTGCAATTGCCAAATACCTCATCTTTGAAGTCCAACTCAAGTATCACCTCTTCTGTGAAGCCTTCTTGATCTCTCAGTTAGTGTTCCCTTCCTCCAAGCTCCTAAAGCATTTCACATGCTTCCATTTATAGTGATCACCACTTTAGTCTACTTACTTTACCTGCCTGTCCTTCTTCATCAACTGTGGGCTCCAAAGGCCTTCACCATGTGATTGGCTTCTTCTTATCCCTAAGGACCTATTCTTGTGCCTGGCACAAATGTTTATCAAATTGTGTCTTAACATGGCTCCACAACAAAGAATGTTTCCTGACCTTCATTGGCAGACTTGATCAGGAAGTTCTTCCTTCACACTGTCCAAAAGTTGGTTTCCCTAATATTCCTACCTACTATGAACCCCCATGGAACAGAGAGCATGAGGAAAAGGAGGCTGGAAAGAAAGTGGAGTGTAGTTTTTGCAGAGCCCTGAATGTCATGCTAAGGAGATTAGATTTATTTTAGAGGTTTCAGGAACAGGGACGTGATAGGAATAAGATCTGTGCCTTAAAACTAGGGAAAGAGAAAGGAGGTTGTTTCAGGGACCAAGGCTAGACATAGAGAGGCAAGTGAATTGATAATTAAAATAGTCCCAGCGACAGATAATTAAGATCTGGCCTTGGGTAGCAGCAATGGGGATGGGAAGATGGGCAAAATCTGTTCAGAGAGAACACTGCATAATGAAAATCAGATGCCTACTTTACTATGAGTAGAACTGGCTCTGTGTGCAAAATAAACTTCCTCCAGGTGGAACTCTGTAACCTCTTTGCATCCATAATGGCCCCAAGGGCAACGTCGAGCAAGTAAAGAGCCCCCTTGACCAGAGGAAGGAGAAGAAACAAGTCTAGGATGAGCAAAGGCCAAGAGCCCCTGCGAGAGAACTCAAGATCTTGCTGATAGCTGCTACCCACAGAAACTTTAGTAAAGAGGTCAGGTCTGCGCCCTGAGCAGAAAGCTGCCTTCTTGGGTTGGGATGGCTCTAGCTGGCTTTAATACAAAAAGTTCTGATTATTTTCAGTGGCTGTGTGTTAAGGAAAATTATCCAAACTTGCAAAATAAGGCAAAAAGATGATTGTGTGACTCTTAAAGTCATATTAGAACATTATTTATTATGCATCTGAGAGTCATCTGACACTCTGGGAGAATGGAATTTTGTATGACTTATTCTTTATAAATAATTAGGGCCCAAACGTTTGAAACTCTACAAAGTTAGAAGTTAATGTGTAAGAAACTAAAAAGCATTTTTTAAGCAGAGAAAATAATTCCCAAGGTTAATTTTCATTAGGATATTAACCAATTTTGGATCTAATTTAGTAATCTTATTTCAGCAATCCTTCTTCTAATAACCTAAATCCAGTTTCTCAGCTACTTTCTTTCTGCTGGTTTCCGCACCAATCAGTTAAACAAAACTTGACACATGCTTGCTAAATGTATGAGAATTATGCCATGATATACATCCACATCCACAGGCCTGCTTACCTCACAGGAACCAGACGTAAAGAGGCAAGAGAAGCCTGACACCTAAGCACAAGATGCTAGTAAAGTATTATAGGTAGTCACTTATGAAATGAAAGTTCAGTGTCGTAGAAAGGACACTAGGCTGAGAGTCAAGGCACCTGCTGCTAATTCACTGTGTGACCTTGGGCACATTACTTACTCTCCTTTGTTGGACTTCAATTTCACAATTATAGAATGAGAACGTTGGTCCAGGTCAGTGCTGTTTGACAAACAGTGATCCTGGGAACCCTCCAGGTTTAAGGCAGATGCCTCAGGGGCTGTCTTTGGTAAGGGAAGTGGGGAGGCTGAGCCACTAGGCCTCCTGCTGCTGCTTCAACCAAAGCAGCTGTTTTAGATATTGTTTTTGTTTTTTGAGACAGAGTCTCGCTTTGTTGCTCGGGCTAGAGTGAGTGCCGTGGCGTCAGCCTAGCTCACAGCAACCTCAAACTCCTGGGCTTGAGCGATCCTACTGCCTTAGCCTCCCGAGTAGCTGGGACTACAGGCATGCGCCACCATGCCCGGCTAATTTTTTTCTATATATATTTTTAGTTGGCCAGATAATTTCTTTCTATTTTTAGTAGAGACGGGGTCTCACTCTTGCTCGGGCTGGTCTCGAACTCCTGAGCTCAAACAATCCGCCCGCCTCGGCCTCCCAAGTGTTAGGATTACAGGCGTGAGCCACCGCGCCCGGCTTAGATATTGTTTAAATAAAAGGTTCCTCGGTAAACTTGATTGTTAAGGTCCCTTCCTACTCTGATACCCTAAAATTTCATGATCTTATGGCAAATGGTCCTAGGGAAAATGCGGAGACAAAAACAACTCCTCTCACCCTATGCCTACAAATACCTCTCATTAGAAGGGGTCTCATTAGAAGTCTCTAGCAGTTGAGGATGAATCAGTGAGGAGGGGGACAACTGGAAAAGAGAGGGCTCAGAACAGACAGAGACTAAGGGCCTGCACCTTTTGCAACTGAAGGTTGGGTAAGCCCAAGGCCAGGGAAAGAACCCTCTCAGGAAGGACTTAGACTCACCAGCATTATTAAGACTAAGGATTTGGGATTCTAGCCTCTGATTCTGCTACATAAAGGCAGATTCCTTCAGTTTTCTCACAGTACTATTTCTGAAGGTAAAGTGCTTTCAAACTGAAAAGTGAGTACAGATTTGAAAACCTATCAGAACAATCTTATACCTAAAATCTTTTATGTATGTATATCTCCTCTCCTGTTAGGTCCCTGGAGGAGGCTCATCAAGGTTGAAGTGTACATACAGACCCTTTCTCTTTCCTTCCCCGCAGTTCAGAATTAGGCGTACAAGTAGGGGCTTATTGCTTGGGATACTCTCCCCACTCAACGTTGAAAATGACAAGTATGCTTTTTACTAGGGAAACTGTTCCATGTTGAAGATGGAAACCTGGCCTCTCTGTTAGTGCTTGGATCTCTGGGCTCCATGCCTGAGTTCTGGAGAAGTTGGTTTGAGGCCAACAGAGCAGAAACTCTTGGAAAAATGCACTGAAGGCAAGGAAGATATTCCCATCATACCTAGGCCACCAAATGCCTCTTCTTGGGCACTCCAGAATACGCTACCCTCGTGGATGGGCTGTAGCCAGAGGCCAGGGAGGCAGTATGGTACTTACACAGTACTCATGAAAGAGCTTAGTCTGTGGGGTCAGAACCTGAGTTCAAACTCCAGGTCTTTCACAGACTAAATATCTGACTTCAGTAAATTCATTGACTGCACTGAGCCTCAGCTTTCCCCTCTGGAGCTATTAATAGCTTAATGAGTTATAAAGATTAAGAGAGATAATCTATTTAAAGTACCTATCACAATACCTGGCACATAGTATGCACACAATAAATGTTAAATAAATGTTACTTCTATTCAAGAGGGAAAGGGTAAAAGCAAAAGACGACTAAATGTGATTTATATGACAGGTAGGGAAGACTTGGGGACAAACCCCAGCCAGCAGCAGATAAGAGCTGCAAGTGGCTCAGAATGGGAATGGGCTGATTTGGAAAGTCTGTTGTGCTATTCTAAGAGCATCTGTATCCTGTACCAGCCAAAGCAAATCAAACAGGAGTGCTTATGGAGCACTTGTTTCTAAAACAAGTAAGGGCTGTGTTATTGACACACGCCACAGGGGAATTGAGAAGGCAGTTGGTGGAGATGTTAAGAAAGCTGACAGGCTTTCAGTTCCAATCTTTGCTACTACATAATATGGGCACAATGGACCTTGGCTCTAGAGGAGAACACCACCCTGGTATGAGACACAAGAGACCTGGATTCTGGTCTGAGCCTGAACCTGAGCAAGTGACTTCACCTCTCGGGCCTATTTTTTCTTTCCTCTTCTGCATAATAATTTTGTATGTGTCTACTCTATTATCACTATTGCCACTTTCAGATGATGATGCTATGGTCCAGAAAGATTATGTTAGTACTGGCAGGAACTGAATTCAGGGTCTGCTGTCAAGTACTGTAGTCTTTCTACTCTGCTGCATTCTCTTTCAGGATCAGGTGGACCAAGGCATTTCTAGATTTGAAAACTGAATGGTTCTTAGTGGCCTAAAAATGTAGTTTCAAGAGCATTCTAAATACTTTAGGGTTAGACAAAGCCTGGCTGGTTGAAAAGCCTTCTCATATAAATGAAATCCTCAATACCAAGAGCAAAAGCTGGGGTACAAACACAACTTAAGAACCAGAAGGAAGTGGATAGTAAAATTTCAGAAAATCATCCCTGGAGAGGACCTAGGAGAATACACTGCCTAACTCATTTTCATATATGGGGATACAGAGGATGCAAAAAGAGAAACAGCTTGACTGGGAACACCCAGTAATATGGAGCACAAACTAGGTCCTATGCCTCATGGTCCTTCTCACACTTGCTAGCTACTCAGTTTCCAACCTTCCAAGCCATTATGATCTTCTCTTGGATATTTCTTTTCCAAATGCTGGGTGGCAGGCAGGTCACTGCCCCTGCAGCAGACTTCTAGCTACTTCTAACACCTTCTCACTGTAGATGATGGCTCCTTCTTTTTAACTGCCCCTGCTGCACCCTTAAGCAGCACCGAAGTTGAGGCTCCTCCTCAGGTCCCTCTTGACTCCTTAATCCCTTTGGACCACAGAGCAATGTGCCTTTGGAGGCACAGAATAAGAAGAGACATTAGCAACTGCAGATCAACTTTCTACATCATTCCCTCTTTGTAGAACTGAGGCCCAAGGATAAAATGCTTTCCCAAGGTTGAGAGTTAATGGGTTACCATACTCTCCTACTTCAGTGTGACACTGAACACATTAGTATCAGAATTTATTCCAATCACTAGTGGTTGAACACCAATACAGCACAGGCAGTTTCTTCATCATATCCTATTAGCAACACAATAACCATATAAAGTAGGTACTATTATTCCCATTCTGCAGATGAGGAAACTACAACTCAGAGAGGTTAGTCACACAGAAAATAAATGTCAGAGCAAAGACCCAAATCTTAGTAAATGTGGCTTTAAAACCTCCTCTCTTTCCCCAACATCATATGGCCTAAGGTTTTAAAGAATATATAAAAATGGTGGGAAAGATATAGCTAATTAGTCTTCCCAAAGACCAGTTACACCACAGGTATCTTTAGTCTCTTGCCTTATACACTTAGTATAGTAATTCTTGACACATCGGGGGTATAGAGGGTGGCAATGAGGGGAGGGGTAGACAGTGGAGACTCAGATAATACAAAATGACAGATAATTCCAAAGAAGCAATTTCTGCTTTGTGTTAATGAAGTCTTTCATAAAATGGGTGTTTTCCCCCCCTGCATCCACCTCATTTGATGGTAAGTCCCTTTTATTCATCTCTTCCTCATCTCAGGGTTCTGGCACCATAGCTGCTAACAGACTTTGGTTTCCTCATCTATTGTTTTCCTACCTTAAATTTCGATCTCTCGGTTGTATTCTTAAGCTCAGGACCCTGTCTCACTGCAAAAACCAACATCCCTAGAAGTGCCCTCTAGCTGATCTGACCTGTTAGAACCTGTCAGTCCCTCTTCTGTTTGGCTGATCTCTTGCTCTGGCCTGCTGCTCCAGTGGGACAGAAGGATCCTCTCTAGTTTTAATGGAACCTGGGGAAGGAAGCAGGGGGACCCAGAACTCAATAGTGCCCAGAGCCCTTTGCACACTATTCTTTTCCCCTAAGCAAGCTGGACCTTATTGGTTTGCTGTGTGACAGCAGCCCTCAAGAAAGCCAGCTGTTTCTGGAACCAAAGTAATAAAGTATGGCCAAAATCCCTGGGTAGGGAGTGAATAGGGACAGGTGCTTCTGGTGGCCTCCCTCAAATTCCACCCCCACACACAGAATCCTCTAGGAGCCATACGATGATTACACTGGCAGATAATGAGCCTTCCACCTTTCTAAGCTACCAGGTCCACCTTGGTCAGACATTCATCCTTATACCCTGAAGAATGATGATGCACTGCCACTGCTCCTGGACCTTCTCAGACTCTGTCCCAGGTCCCTATCACTATAATTACTAACATTAATAGTCCCTTAAATTTGTACAGTACCTAATGGTTTTATATAGAACTTATCTGAAATGTGCCTTATATAGTAGACTGGGTAGAAACTATTATTCTTTGTTTATAGATGAGGAAACTAAAGGGTGCAAGTGTGTGCCCAGCAAGCCCAGGCATTGCTCCCACCTCAATGTTACCTATGGGACCTGTATTTTAAGCCTTATTTAATGGAATCAAATCTCTGCTTAAAATCTCATGGGCAACAAAGGTGTTCAGTAAGGCCCCCAAAGCCATCTTGAAGCCTCTGAAGTCCATGAGGTAGGCAGCAGTCTCCTCCAGAGCTATATCATGCAACCTTCCTCAGAAGCCTGGGGAATTCTGGCTTGCTATGTGTTACCTGACTTCCTGCCACACCACCCGCTATCTCATATTCAAAGCTTAGGCCTGCCTCGTTGCCTGTCCAGTGCTGACTTAAGGGCAGGTAGGATCCCAGCTGCCAAGAGCTACAGGTCTAGCCCTAGCCCCCTTTTCTGTTGGTAATACACATATACTGTAGACCACTTGTCTCCCCTATTGTTTCAGAATTAGGCCCTCTCTGAAGCTTCAGATACTTCACCAGAGACTACTACATCACGAGGAACAAACTGATAGCCCCTAGGTGTAGTCAAGCCTGAAAAGAGTTTGGTTTAGGCTGCACAGTGCTTCAAAAGTCGATAACCTAATTCTTAAGAATCTAGAAAAAAGGCAAACTAAATTTATAACAAGCAGAAATTAGGAAATAATACAGATTAAGGTAAGAAATCAATGGAACAGAAAAACAATGAAACCAAAAGCTGGTTCTTTGAAAACATCAACAAAATTGACAAACCTTTAGTTAAACTAAAGAAAAAGAAAGAAGACAAATTACCAACAAATTAGACAATTTGGATGAAATGGACAAATTCCTGGAAAGACAGAAATTATCCAAAGTGACTCAAAAAGAAACAGAAAATCTAAGTAAACCTATAACAAGAAAAAACATTGAATTAGTAATTTTTAAATCTTCCCAAAAGCCCAGGCCCACATAGCTTCACTAGCAAATTCTATCAAACATTTGAAGAAGAAATATTACCAATCCCTCAAACTCTTCCAGAAAACAGGAGGAATGAATACTCAAATTCATTCATGAGGCCACAATTATGCTCATTCCAAAAGCAGACAAAGATAACAAAAGAAACCTATAGACCAATATCCTTCAGCAAATCAAGGCCAACACCATATAAAATAATTATACACTACAATCAAGTAGAATTTGTTCTAGGAATGCAAGGTTGGTTTAATATCTGAAAATCAATTAATGTAATACCATCTTAAAAGAATAAAGGACAAAAACCACAAAATCAACAAAATCCAACACCCATTCATAATAAAACCTCTCAATAAACTAGAAATAAAAGGCAACTTCCTTGGCCTGATAAAAGTCATTCTCCCCCCCTCACACACAAACCTATAGCTAACACCACACTTAATGGTGAAAGACAGAATATTTTCCTCCTAAAACTGGGAACAAGGTAAAGTCATCTGCTTTCACCAATGCTATTCAATGTTGTATTAGAAATCCTAGCTGTGCAATCAGGCAGAGATTTCTTTTTAATTGATGTTGTATTATGTCATTCCTCTACTCAAAACTCTACAGTGGCTTCCTAGTTCACTCAGAATAGAACCCCCATATGATCTGGTCCCTATCTACCCTTATGATTTCTCCACATTCCACTCTCCCCCTTGCTTTACTTCATCTGTAGCCACACTGGCCGCCTGCTTTTGTTCCTCAAACACAATGAACACACACGTGTTTCAGGGCCTCTAACCTGCTGAACTCTGCATGCCTGGAATGTTATTCCCCAAGATATACTCATAGCTTACTATTTCAGTTCCTACATATTTCTGCACAGATTTTATTTTCTCATAGAGGCCTTCTATGATAATCCAGTCTCTCCCTATTCCCTTATCCTGCTTTATTTTTCTTCATATTTATTCATTTGTTTACCAGCTTTCCTTCACTAGAATTTAAACTACAAGAGAGAAAATCTATTTTATGCACTGCTATATCTCAAACACTTGAAACTGTGCCTGGTACATGATAGACGCTCAAATACTCAATGAACAAATGTCTCCAAAAAGAAAAATTTATATAGGAGAATGAGTTTAAAAGGGGGTGGGGAAGATAATACTGGCCCAAGAGGCTGAGAAGGACCAGGGCTTTAGGTCATAGGGAAAGAAGCAATGTAGGATAATAGAAAAAACTTGGTTCTCTGGAGCCAGATTCTTCTGGGTTCTAAGCTTAGCTCTTCCAATCACTGCCTACACGTCCCTCTCTAAGTCTCAAATAATTTATAAAACAAGAATATCACCACCTACCTCCCAAGTAGCTATGAAAATGAAATAAATTTAAGTAGAGCATTCAGCATAGTGCTTGATAATATTAATATATTAATAGCAGAGACTATAATCAATTTAACATTTTCTGATAACTCTGGCCTTCAAAAGGAACCTAGAATCACTGAAATTACCTAGCCCCACCCCCACCTTACTAAAGCACATAGATGTTTGTAGGGCTGTTGCTCCTAAATTAAATGGCCTCCAGATTGCTGTCTTAACTTCTCATCATTCTTCTTTCACCCCTCCCCTTATTGTCAGCTTTTAGCTCTCACATCTAGCTGCTATTAATGTAGCAGCTCCTCTTCCTTTTTTTACATGCTGCTTTTAATTTTATGGAGGGTTAGAAACCAGAATGCTAACTTGTTACAACAACATGTAAAAATAAGAATAAATTAGCGGTGTACAAGGGCTTAAGGATGACAATACTTTGCTACCCTCGTTTTTTAGTTCGGCTCTGGAAAAATGAGGCTGTTAGATATAAAAGCTATTATATAGATACCTGTATATTATACACTTATCTGCATTTACATGGAACCATTCATATTTTAAAACAGTCAATACTGGAACTTTTCCATAGGGCAGTTGTTACAGGAAAAATAAGATCCAAGCTTGGCACCAAGGCCAGGGAAAGGCCAGAAGCTACAGAACTTTAGATTAATTAAGACAAAAAGAGGTGGCAGCAAAACCCTGGAGTAGGAGGGGAGGTTGGAGCTGGCTAATGTGGAGCCCAAGATTACCAGATGGGTGCCAAACCCCTCTGTGCACCCTCTGGCAGACAGAGGGAAGAACAAACTGTTGTTAAACAGAGTATGAAGATAATGGCCTACATATCATTGACCAAGGGAGAAAGTGAGATGGTAGGAAAACTAGAATGACCACAGCCTCCACAAGATATAAGGCTATAGCGTAAGCGCCTTTTCCACTAGCAGTCAGAGGGACAGGCAGGGAATCTAGGGCCAAAATAGGAATAGCCTTCCTCTTCTGAGATGACAGCAGGGAACAAGGTAACAACTCAGTGGAACTAGTCACTGAGTGGTGACTCATGTTGGGAATGGCTCTTGAAAACTCCTTTAATATCTATGTCAGCAGTAGTCTTGCAGCCAGGGTTTATGAATGCACTTAAACCTGCACCCTGCAAATTATGGATGCCAATGCTGCCTGGCTTTGTCATCTATAGCCCAGAATCCTTTTCCTTGTGGAAAGATTGAGCTATGCGTTGGGCCTGCAGAAGGAGAGGAGAAGGGCATGGGAGAAGATTTACGCACAAATTTTAAAAGAAAAATTCTCCCTTTTACCTTTGGGGACTGAGGTGCCCCAAAACTATTATAGTTTGGATGTTTGACCCCTCCAAACCTTTTGTAAAAATTGTATCTCCAATGTTTGAAGTGGGGCCTAATGGGAGGTGTTTAGATCACTGGGGGCAGATCTCTCATTAATAGATGAATGCCCTCCCTGGGAGGGAAGTGGAGGGGAGTAAGTTCTCACTATTAGTTCTTGGGAGAGCTGACTGTTAAAAAGAGCCTGGAACCTCCCCTCTCTTCCTTATTTTCTTGCCATGTGATCTCTGCTCATGCTGAGATCACATGCTGGCTTCCCTTTACCTTCCACCAGAAGTGGGAGCAGCCTGAGGTCCTCATCAGATGCAGATGCCCAATCTTGAACTTTTCCAGACATCAGAAAATAAACTTTGTCTTCTTTATAAATTATCCAGACTCAGGGATTCCTTTACAGCCACACAAAATGAACTCAGACATATTTATAATGCTTTCTTCCCACTTTCCTGTTTCATTTATGCTGCTTTACAATTTATGAAGACTCTCAGCATGCATTTCTTGTTTGATTATCTATAACAGCCCTGCATGGTTGATACACACACAATAGACATGTAGGGGGACAGGGAGGCACTCCAGTTGTACAAGTAGGGAAATGAAGATTGTCCAAGGGCACACATGGAGAGAGAAGATTAAAACCAGTTTTCCTAACTTCAACCCAGCTCTCCAGGTCCCTATCTTGTGCTAGACCAAGTGTTTATGGGACTCCATGTGTTACAGATGTTTTCTTCTCCTTCCAGTCACAGTAGCCTCTGCCTTCTTGAAGGTTCTTCCTATCTTTCAGACTATTAGCCCCCTCAGAAATACCATTGCTCAGAGGGACCCCCAACTCCTACCTGCTCTGCTGGGTCCCTCAACTGAATCTCCTTCCTCAATCTCTAAGAAGGTCTGTCTTCTTTAACTCTGTAAGAAAAATCAGAATTACAGGGAGATTAGCAGCCCAAGGAAAGTCTGCCAAGTCAGGAAGAACAATGGCATTTATAGTTAGAACAAGGTCCTAACATCAGCTTTGTGAATTCCCAGGTGTGAACCTTGGGCAAATTATTTCAGATTCCTAAGTCTCAATTTCCTCATCTATAAAATGGGGTTTTAGAGCCAGGTGCAGTAGCACGTAGTTGTAATACCAGCTACTGAGGACCATCACTTGCCCAGGAGTTCAAGACCAGCCTGGGCAACAAAGGAAGATCCCATCTCAAAAAAAAAAGAGGGAGAGGGGTTGTCTAGATTAAATGGGATCCATAACACAGTAAGTTCTTAATGTATTAATTTTCCTTCCCTTCTCACCATCTGTGGTCTTCCCTTTGAGCTTCCCCTGACTTTCCCCTTCATTCAAGCCCTACTCTATCACTCCATCCTCATCACTTTTCATGATCACATTTTGCAGGACTGAGAAAACTACAGGATTTCCTGAAACTGATGTATAGGCTTAACAGGTCACAGTAGAAACCAAAGTTAGGAAAGTCTCTAAGGGCTGGGAGACCACATTAAAGAGCTTAAGGGAGGACAGGTATAGCTGTCAGGTCCCCAGATAACCTCCAGCAAAAGCAAGGAGGAAACAAACCAGCTCTGCCTTATTCATGGCAAATGATGCCAGACATTCTCATGGCAGTTCTAGGAAAGGAATCTCAACCCTTCTCCCAGTTCAGGACGTTGCCTAAGCCAACATCCAATCTCTTAGACATGGAATAGGAAAAGTAATTACCTGTGAGTTATCTGTACTAAAACTAATCCCCAAACTAGTTACCCTCTATCTTGGCCCAAGCTTGTCCAGAGTTTTCCCAGGCACCCTCACTCACCAGTACCAAGGCTGTGCTTAGCCAGCTATTTCCTCCTTTGAGTTACACGGTCAGCACCAGCTGCCTCTGGGAACAAGGCTCACCTACAACAGAGAGAGAAGACCATTAGGTGTCCTGCTCAGAACAGGCATGAACTCAGGGCAGTGTGGGCATTCAAAGTTCCTGCCCTCACACATTTTACATCCTAGTAAAGACAGGTTAATTATTTTAAGTATACAATTTCAAGTAGTGCTAAGTGCTATAAATTAAGCAAGGTAAGGGGAGAAAGAATAACAAGGGCTAAAGCAGAGTCTACTTTTAGATGAAATGGTCAGGGAACTCCCTTCTCCAAAGGGTGACATCTGGACAGAAACCTGAATAAAGTGAGGGTGTAATATATGCAAAGATCCGAGGAAAGAGTGTTCTAGAGAAGGAGAATAGCAAGTGCAAAGGCTCTGTAGCATAATACTTAGGCAAGAATAAGCTTGGTATGTTTAAGGAACAAGATGACCAATACAGCTAGAATGGAGTGATAGGGAGAATGAAGCATACACTAGACACATGGAGGAACTATTTATGTTCTCTATTTTACATATGAGATAATGAAGGCTCAAACGTCAGGTGACTTGCCCAGGATCAAAGTTAAATCAGTGGTAAAACTAGGAGTGGAACTCAGGTCTTCTAGACAACTCTACTGTCTCACTCCTGGGTCAGGTTCCTCCAGGCTTATATAACCTGGACCCTAGCTGAGACAAATTTTCTTTTTTTTTTTTTGAGACAGAGTCTCGCTCTTTTTGCCCTGGCTAGAGTGCCGTGGCGTCAGCCTAGCTCACAGCAACCTCAAACTCCTGGGCTCAAGCCATCCTCCTGCCTCAGCCTCCCAAGTAGCTGGGACTACAGGCATGCGCCACCATGCCCAGCTAATTTTTTATATATATATATATATATTTTTTTAGCTGTCCAAATCATTTCTTTCTATTTTTAGTAGAGACGGGGTCTCGCTCTTGCTCAGGCTGGTCTCGAACTCCTGAGCTCAAACAATCCGCCCGCCTCGGCCTCCCAGAGTGCTAGGATTACAGGCGTGAGCCACCACGCCCGGCCCTGAGACAAATTTTCAAGCACTCTGAGATTGCTTCAGGTTTCTGTGCTCACCCTCCTCCTCTGCTGGGTGAAGACAGTGAAAAACAGAGAACCTCTATATATTCTCAGAAATGTGGGGTAGAGGTGACTCTGGAATGAGGAGAACAGTAGCACATATTGGGCACTCTTCTAAACCTTTCACTGGTATTAACTCATTTAATCTTCACAACTATCTTGGAAGGTTGGTGTATTATTATTTTACTAATGGGAAAACTGAGGCACAGAAGTGAATTTGCCCAATTCATACAGCTAACAGATGGTGGAGCTGGGACTTGAACCCAGAAGTCCAAATCCAGGGCTCACCCTCTAAACCACACACTGTACCACTTCTCAAAAACAGAGGGCAAAAACGTGTTCTCTAGTTCTATTTGACATAGGTGAGAGCCCCCACCCATTTATACCCAAGCCTGATGTCCTTTTCCATTTACTTGCAGTCCAGGCTTTACACTGAATACAAGCTGAATGACTCCAGAGTCCTTCAGCCAATTGGTTCCAAAGGCTCTTCTAATCTCTAGCTACTGTGATCTCAAAGTTACAGTGATAACAACAGCAGCCATTTAATAGCCTTTTACTGCACACTTGGAAACAGACTGAGTACTGGGCTAAGCACTGTCTTATTTCAGAGAGGGAGTGGGAGGTGCTCCAAGACATCAGTGGAGGGATTGTGGGGGGTTCCATGCCTGGAACAATGCAGCAAACACATGGAAATGAAGGATCCTTGCTGCTCCAGGTCAAAGGACAAGGCAGAGGCACCAGTGGGTGGGTTGTAAGGGGACTGGACTATCAACACCTCCAACCCAGCCAGTCAAACCGAACTCATGTCCTACTTCCCAGCCTCATGGCTCAGCAAATGATATAGCCACTCTCCAGGTACTTAGATTCCAAATGTTCATGCTCTAAACCCCTCCTTCCCACAATTGCCAAATCCTTGTGGGATATTTCTTTCCTTTTTTTTTTTTTTTTGCTCTAAGAACCCTATATCTAAACCATTCTTCTTTATTCCCTACAGGATCAACTTCCTCTTGGTTCAGGATCACATTATCTCTTGCCTGCACTTCTGGGATATTTCTTAAAATTTATCGACATTACAAGGACAAAAGGTTATAGTTGTCTCTCCTCACCCTCCTGCTCCAATCCATTGAACCCACACTGCCAGACTAATGGTCCTAATGCCACTCTCCTGCTCAAAAATGGCTCCCAATCATCTCAGCCTTGCTCTCTGGGTATGCCATGATCTAGTCATCACCTGCCCTTACACCTCTACCGTGGGCTTTCCAGCTCCCATACTTTCATCCATGATGTTCTCTCACGGGAATGCCCTTCTTCATTTGTACATATACAAACCCTTCTTAATCTTCAAGGCCTAATTAATCTATGAATTTATCCTGAACCCATTCTCACCACTCTTTCTCTGCCTTGTTCTTGAAACATCTCTGGCTTGTGGCTACATTCAGCTTTGGCCTCACCATCAGCTAAGGCCTCAGGAATACAGTTCCTCTGTTCCCCTTCTTCCCTGTAGAGATTCCTACTGCTTCCAAAGTATGGAGACCTGGTCAGTTCTAAGATTTCTGTTCCCATTCCTCCTACTCTTATCTCAGTCTGGATCTAAGAGACAAGAGACCTGGGTTCTAACCTGAGCTCCAGATTCCTCATCTGCAAAACAGGGATACAATTTCCACACTACCGACATAGGGATTCTGTAAGAATCG
>CM052436.1:183577718-183590943 GCA_028533085.1 Varecia variegata
AAAAAAAAAAAAAAAAAAAAAAAAAATTTCCTGATAGTGGCCTTACTGTGTAAAGAGCTCTGAGTTAGGTGTTATGGAGGATGCAGGGATGATTGAGAACAGTCCTTATCCTTAGGCACTCTGCAGTCATGGTGGAACTGTAGCGACTTCCTGAAAAGGACTACTAAGAATATTAGACAGGCTCTAACAGTTCAGAGTGTTATGAACTGTAAAAGTAGAGAAAGAAATGAGTCTGACCTGGGGTGAACCTCAGAAGCTCACAGGAGGAGTAAGGATTTACACCAGTTCCTGATTTAGGTGAGAGAAAGACAAGGGCTACTACCATACCCTATCCAGGCACTGGGCTAGGTGTTAAACTGTTAATCCTCATTAACACCCTGTGAAGTAGGTGCTGGCATACCCATTTTACAACCAAGGTAACTGAAGACGGACAGGGTAAGTGTACCATTCGAGGTCAAACAGCTAGTAAGTAGCAGAGCTAGAATTTGAACCTAGGTCTGCTTTACTTTACTCCAAAGTCTTTGTGCCTTCCCTTACTTTATGGTCTGCCTTACTTCATTACATGGCAACATGAAAGGAAGAACAGAAAACCTAAAGTTCTTTCTACCTCAAAATTCAATGATTTGATTTGGGGGGTGGTTACTACTATATCTTCCCCATAAGACTGTGATTAGGGTCTCATCACTGTGACAGCACAAGTGTCTAACATAGAAGAGCCTGGCAGGTAGGAGGTACTCAGTATTTGGGGAACATGTGAGTGAATAAATAAATAAACAAACACCTGCTCCATCAACTCTTATTCTGAGGAATAAAAAGTAAGGTCCAAAATCTCAAGCTCCATGTTCTGAGTCTCAGCCCCTATCGCTACATAAATCACATACTACTAATCTGTTGGCTGAGGTGTCCTCTCCTACTGTTGTTTTCACGAGTTAGGGGAGAAGTGAAGACAGAAAGGCTAAGAAGAGATGTTGGATAGGGAACAGAGGAAATGGAAGGAGAGAAAGGTGGTTGAAGGAGAGCAGGTAAGGAAGGAGAAGCTTGAGCAGGAGTGAAATGTCTGAGGCCTAGACTTTGGAAAAGGTTTCTTTTTACTTCTGGTTCCAAAACCAAGGACTTTTTTTTTTTTTTTTTTTTTAAGAGCAGTAATAGGAATTCCTCTTCATGAATTTTAAATGAAGGAAATTTATTTGTCCAAATCCTGGACTGTCAGCAGGATGTGAAGTGAGGCACTTAAGGACAAGCTCCTCAAGGCTTACATCCTCAGTCCTCACTAAGGTCCTGTCCCAGCCCAACACCTGCCTGGTTGAGGCTCAAGCCTGCAGAGATCAGAAGACAAGCAGGTTCTTCCTCTTGCCACTGCTTCCTCCCTACTAGCATTACTCCAGGCTAGTAAGCCCTGGGAATCTATCCTTCTTCATGGATAAGGGGATACTGACATCCTCTAGATCCTTCCCCACAGCTCCCTGTCATGAAAGCCTCATTGAGTTCTAAAGGAAAGTGTTTCCTCCCTTTCTGCTAAATTCCTCAAATGTGGAATTCCCCTGGGGTGAAGATGTGGATGGAGGAGGCCAGGTCCCTTCAGAATCCTCTAGATCTACAGTTCAACTCTCTTTAGGTCTGATCTGCACATTATATGCATGTATCTCTCCTTCTTACTAAATTAGAGAGAATACTAGGCTGAGAGTCAGAAAACCTAAGGATTAGCTTCAGCTCTGCCTCTAATTCACTGTATGACCTTGAACAATTCATTTCACCTTCCTGGACCTTAGTTTTCAGATCTATAAAATGAGGGTGCTCCTATCTGCTCTTATGAAGGATTTTCTGAAGGTGGATCAAACAAGACTGACAAGAACAGGTTAACTGTTTAAATCTATGACTGGTTTGATATGAAGCAGTAAAGAAGGAATAAGGAGATGTCTCTTTAAAAAACAGTGAGTTGTACTACCTTTTCAGTTAAAGTGATCTGCCCTGAGTGAAAGAATTAGCAAGAGCTATGGCAGACACAATGTCACACTGTCTGTACCTCCATCAAAAGACAATCAGGCATCAACCAAGACTAGATAAAGTTCAAAAACTACATGCACACAAATCCCAACAGGTGCAAGTAGACACCAAGAACCACTAGAAGTCAAATGTTGCTTAGAGAAAGTAACAATAAGGTAATTTAGTGGTAAAGAGCGCTAGAATCAGAGACACCTGGGTTTGAATTCTAGCTCCGCCTCACTAGATTTGTTACCTTAGGCAATGTACTTATCTTCTATGCCTCAGTTTCCTACATTTGTTTTAAAAGGTTCCTGCTTCATAAATAGGTTATTGAGAGAAATAAATGGGACAGCATGCTATAGGAGTACTTATACAGAAACCAGGAATCTACAGCTGGAAGCTAGGGAAAGGAGCCAGGAAGTGAATTAAGAGAGAAAATTATGGGAAGCCTGGGGCCTGAACATCAAAGGCATGGGACAGGAGAAAGGGAGCATTTCAGGGGGCAGAAGGAGGAAGATTTTGACAGAAGAAATCCTCCCCTACATTTGTAAAACAAATTTTTTAAAAATAGTATGTCCCTATAGAACCCCTGCTGTTTAGAATAAGCAAGTCCCATGGCCGGCAGGAAGACTGGCTGAAAGAGGTGTTGCTGAAGTGGTATCTTCCTCAGGGGAGGAAGGAAAGGGAAAGCTGGGTGGGTTCTCTAGGCCTCTGGGGTGGCAACCAAGGCAGGAGTGAGCAGCCAGGAGATAATCAGAGCTAATAGCTCCAGGCTCCCTCAGGCAGGGCTCACCTGAAGGTGGCCTCCAACTCACTTCTGCTACAGTTAGTCAGCACTTGAGGGCTCACAACTGCCCACACACAGAGAGGAAAAGACTGGCACAGGACAAACGGCCCTTGTCCCATGAGCCAAGCTTGCCAATCTACTTGCTAGCTCTGTTCTGGCTGCTCCTAACCTCTCAGCCTCAAAACTGCCTCAACCCTTCTGTAAGGCTTGCTTATCCCAGCCTTGACCAAACCCCATGGTCTTGCAGTTCTACCAGACTCCTCCCACTCACAAGGATATCTGACCTTGACTCCTGTGACTAGCTCTACTATACGGATGCCTATGCCCTGGCACAATAAACCAACTGGCTATGTTGCTGTGGGGGTTAAAAAGATGACTTCACAACATAATAGAATGTACCCAGGACACAAAATGGTTCAGTAAAACCCCCCCCTAACTCCCCACAAAAGACAGGTGTCAGGATGCCCAGCATATCAAAAAGGAGGCCCTAGGGGACAGCTGGTTTCTCAATGACAGGTGATATTAGGGCTCGTGAGCCCAACCCATGTCCATGTATGAGAACATAATACATGCCATACATAGATGAAACTCAATCTAGGCAGTTTCCAGGCTGCTTGGAGGAAGGTCCACAGAACATAACAGCCATGCGAGACAATCATTCTTCCCTCTGCATTTTCTGAGCAGCTAACCGCATTTCTCCTTCCTCAGCTGAAGCTGTCTCCGGTTTTTTCCCCTCCTCCTTCCCTAGAAGAACGAACCCTGCAGGAATTACCAAGGGAGGCACAAGTAATTACTGTTTTCTTTTCTCCATGCTAATGAGACAGTTGGATGGTTCCCCTTCCCCCTCTTGAGCTGCAAGCAAGAATCTAAGGCTTTATAATCAGTAACCAACACACCAAAGCTTGGGCCAGACAGTGCTCTGTGCACCTGAGACTGTACAGAAGATGGCTTTCATGCCCCTGATGAGACCAGAACTGGAAGAGCTCCACCTTTATAGAACGGGAGGTAGGATAGAGCAGGGAGATCTATCTGTCCAAAGTCACAGAGGGAAGTCAGTGGCAGGGCCAGGACCAGTCTTCTTACTCCTAACCAGGGTACACCCCACATCCCCCAGACTTCACACAGGAGAGAATGACTTTGGAGGTGTCCTTGATGTGGAGGCTGGAACTGCAAATTTCAAACTCCCATATCAGTTTTTGAATAGGTATTCAAAAAGCAATGACAATGCTTTGCAAATGCAAACTTGGCCCCAAACCCCAGTTCCACGGTGAGAGACCAAGACCTGAGAGATGATGCCAATTTTACCCAAAAATTAAAATCACAAAGCAGATAGCCAGGTTAAAAAAAAAAAAAAAAAAGAATCTGTGAATTTTAGTTGGGATTCAGCTCAGTTAAGTGAAAACTGTAGGTAAAAGGGCGGGGTTTGGAGTTTTTCCTAAGAATGAACTTCAGGTCTGGTAGATAAAGGAGCTCTTGAGTATAGAGCATTAGGGCCTCAGTCTGCTAGTTCAATCCCCTTAGTTCAAAGATAAAGTAAACCTAGCACTATCAGGGGCTTTACAGAAAAGGGCCCAATGGGATGCACGAGGACTGAAGGATGCTATAGCCCAGAGCTAGCCATGGCATGCCTGGCTAGCCATGATCAGAGGAAAAGGAAGACAGGGTCTCTGGAAAAAGGAGCCAGCATTTGCAAATGGTTCAAGTTTTTAAGCTGAAGTAACTTGTAGCTCTAATAAGGCTTATTTTTTTTAACCTAAAGATTAGCTTCTGTCAGCCTCTAAAGTCCCTTGCCTTGCCTTGCCTCTTACTGCCTATCCTAGCTCTATCATTTCAGATGGGATTCAGCAATTCAAATCCAGTTCTCAGACTAATTCTGACTCTCTCAACCACAGGCCTGGATATCAACCCTTCCTCCCTATTATTCTTATACCATAGCTAACTGTGGGGCTCTGATGGTATTCCAGGATATGGTCAGTGCTGACCACCAAGGCTTCACCCTCTGGAGGGAACAAAATCAGGTGCTTTATTCTATAAATAGGCCCAGGTCCATGTGAGAGCCCCTGCCTTGGTCACCTGCCTAAGCTCTCAGGACCCTCCTAAGACTATAAAGCCCAGCTCTGAATTCAAGGCCAGCCCTCCCCACCAATGACCATTCTCCAGAGGCTGCCTGCCAGCCTACACTTCCACTTGTGCTTGCTGCTCTCCCCACCCTTCTGTAAGGCAGACACCATGGTTTAGTAGAAACAACATGCAGACAGACCTGGGCTTGAGCCCTGGCTCTGCCACCAAAACTGGATAGCCTTAGTGCTTTGATCACTGTGTTTACTTGTCTGCCTCTTCTACCACTAACCCTTCTTGGGAGCAAGGAATATTTAGTTGTATCCTCAATGAGTCAGTCACTGTCAATTGAATGGTACTCTCTAAAACTTAAGATCTCACAGCTGTAAAACGTTAAAATCACCTACCTCAGAGTTGTGAGGATAAATGGGGGAAAGAAAGTATGTCAACTGCCTAGCTCAGTGCCTGCCCTTCTTCCTCTACTATATCTTGTATGCCCAGGGCCAAATGTTTGCTTGTACTAAACTAGACTGACCATCTTGGAGACATCATATCTTGCTGAATCTCTGGGGTGAGGTGGACCTGACCCCCACAGGGTCTGTTCATTCTAATAATCACATCAATTGCCAGTTCTTAGAACCAATACAAACAGCTAGAGAAATGACTACTCTCCTCACAGTTGAAGCCAGTGAATTTGAAGCTAATGATGTGTGAGCATATACTAACATTCTAGATTGAAAGAAGTGGGGAGCTTTGGGGGAACAGATACAAAGAAAAAGGCTGTACTATGAAGTTTGGGCCTTAGAGAAGAAATCCCAAATCAAAAAAAGTGGCTGAAGATATCTGCACTGGAGCTTACAAAAGGGCCAGAGACATGAAATGAATTGGCTGAGGTCACATAGTAAACTGAAGGCAGAAATGAGCTTGGATCCCATCACTGCAGCCTCCGTATATAGTGTTTTTTCCAACGTACAGGGCAGATGCACAGAGCTGTAGAAAAAAGGGAGTGAGACATACGGGGCTCAGTATAGTGGCACTGAGAGGCACACAGGGATGTCAAGTGGCACTTACGCAGTTTCTGGCTGGAAAAGGAGACTGAGCGATAAATCCATGCTTTAGTTCTGTAGGGGGGTCTTATGTGCTCTGTCAGTTTAAGGGCAGAAATAAACTCAATCTGGCCAGAACAAGTGTCAGCAGTTATGGTGGGGAAGGGTATGGGTTATCATCAAAATATCATGAGCTTCTCCCCCACAACATCAGCTACTTTGGGTGATCTCCTTTGGGTAGATTCTGCCCATCCATCCCTGACTTCTCAACTCAAACTATGTTCCAGGTTTTCTAGGATATCTGCCTTTTCCACCAGAGGGCCTTCAGACTTACAAACTAGAGGTGAGGTATAAGGTATAGAGAAGAGGCAGAATAAAATCTCTGTCTCATGAGGAAGATATGATTGATGAATCTTTTCTTTACTCACTAGATTCACCTGAACTTCTGAGAAGTGAAGTGACTGGCCCAAGGTCAAACAGCTAATAAAAGCAAATCAGGATTTGCCTTCGTATTAAGTGACCCTTTATGGCCATGGTGACCATGGTTTGTATGTGTCCCCTAAAGTGCCTGTGTTGGAAACTTAACAGCCAACATAATATTAATAGTTTAAGAGGGCCGGGCGTGGTGGCTCACGCCTGTAATCCTAGCACTCTGGGAGGCCGAGGCCGGTGGATTGCTCAAGGTCAGGAGTTTGAGACCAGCCTGAGCAAGAGCGAGACCCCATCTCTACTAAAAATAGAAAGAAATTATCTGGCCAACTAAAATATATATAGAAAAAATTAGCCGGGCATGGTGGTGCATGCCTGTAGTCCCAGCTACCCAGGAGGCTGAGGCAGGAGGATTGCTTGAGCCCAGGAGTTTGAGGTTGCTGTGAGCTAGGCTGACACCACGGCACTCATCTAGCCTGGGCAACAAAGCGAGACTCTGTCTCAAAAAAAAAAAAAAAAAAATACTTTAAGAGGTTATTAGGTCACAAGGGCTCTGCTTTCATGAATGGATTCATGTTATTGCAGGAGTGGATTCGTTATCTCAAGAGTGGGTTTATTATAAAAGCAAATTTGGCCCTCTTGCACACATTCTCTCTTACCATGTGATGCCTTTCACTACATTATGACGCAGCAAGAATGCCCTTACCAGATACAACCCCTCGATCTTGGCCTTCTCAGGCTCCAGAACCATGGCCAAAAAACTTTTATTGTTTGTAAACTACCCAGTCTGGGGTATTCTGTTACAGCAGCACAAAACAGACTAAGACAGTGACTTTCAACAAATCTGGCCTTCACAAGTTTTGAAAGGTAGGTAGGCAGAACAGGTGTTCTCTGCTAAATCATGTTGTCCCTTCTTCTGGAGATTCATTTAACACCTCCAATCCATTTTAGGCCTAGTTCTGACATTTACCTTCTCTTACAGACCTGTATAACTACCTTCTAGCTCAGAGGTCAGCAAACTGTTTCTGTATAGGGCTGCAGAGTATTTTAGGCTTGGTGGGCTACAGTATTCTTGTAGTAGTCAACTCTACCACTGTAGTGCAAAAGCAATCATAGACGAACAAATGAGTGACGCTGTGTTCCAGTAAAACTTCACAAAAAGCAGCAGTGAGCTAGATTTGGCCCATAGTTTGCTGACACCTGTTCTAATGATTTAATCTGTCTCCCATAACCTCTGTATCCCAATCCATCATACATACTCCTATTATAGCCTTGCAACCTCCTCCTTGGCCTACAAGATAGTTTAAATTCTACCCACATTCTCCACCATATCCTTTTCCTGCACACTGCACTCCAATCACACCAGGCTGTCACCTGGCAGTTCCTAGCATTCCCTATGCTGTTCCCTAACACTTGCAATGACCTTCTTCATTCCTCTGCCAGTATTACCTGTTTAGGGACAAGCCAGACTACCTCAGGGGGAGGGAATGGCCTTATTCAACTCTGTGTCCCTTGCAGCACCTAACATAGCACCCAATGTTTGCTGACTGATGAACAGGCTTCTAGGCTGAGAGTAGACTACTAGCACATGGGATCTTTGGTTCTAGAAGAACCCTGAGATGACACACAACATCAATGGATTCTTCACTTTGCTTCAAGGGCTTGTTCCCACCTTCCACCACATCATGTTTTTTGGGTCTAGCCAGGTAACTAAAGTAGGAGCTAAGACCAGGCATCTCACTAAGTGGCTCCAAACTGTACTGAATTAAAGGAACTGGAGATAGGTGAAGAGAAGAAGGATCCTATTTTCAGACCTCCTTGTCCCTGACCTCAAACTATATCCTTGATACTAGTCATAAAGTGACCACTGATCCATATTTAGCACTAGGCCAGCAGACAGCCTTCTAACAAGTACAGATCCTTGGTCCCCTAAGGCAGGGGATTTCACTGAGGGAAAAGCTGCAGTCTGACCTCAATTGAAGAAAAAACTTGAGAGTGTATATAAGAATCAACAGTGGCATCACTTCTGGGTGCAAAAGGATAGCTATTGAGATCAAGGGTCCTAGGCAAGCCTGTAGCCCACAGGTACGGCTATCTCAGTTTGGGGAATTTGTGGGGCCAAAGACTAAGCTGTTGGGGGAGGGGGGCGGGGAAACACACAAAAGGATTTTTCTCCTAAGCCCAGAACAGAACCACATTCCATCTGGGTAAGTGAGCTTGTCACAGGCATGGGGTACTTAGCATATCTGCCATTCCAGGATTACGGCTGTCAAGTTTTAATTAGGGTAATTAGAGTTAAAAATGTAATTTCATTTCAGGGGTATTTTGAACAGATTCCATTAATTTTTTTTTTTTTAAAGAATACAGAAAGGAGGGGCAGGCTCTGTGGAGCAAACAGAGGATTTTGCCATGAGAGAAGCAAAGCCATTTTCCTGGGCCAGGCAAACCTTCAAACCACTGCCAAGAACCCACAGCACCTCTGCAAGCTTGGCCCAGAGGACAGAGGGCTGCTGGTCTGCAGCTCTCCTCCCTTCTCCCCCACAGAATTCTAGAAATAACTTTCAGTCAGCACCTGCTAATAGATCTACCTTCTCCTTCCCACCTGCTGCTCCTGCATTACTGCCATCCAATGGCTACTACTACAGCCCTACATCTGGCAAAGGACAAAGGCTCAGGGCAGTCAATGTGTTTGCCACATGTTAGGAACTGCTCTAATAACCACTCCCTTATCAAGAGTCACTAGACACATCCTTATGCTTTTGTTTGTGCCAGTTCCCTGGTTGAGTGCCCTCCCTGCCTTAACTCTTACTCTTCCTTCAAAACACACATCAGTTATGTCCCCCAGCAAAGCCCTCCATCACGCCTCTGTAATCCCAGAGTCCCTCGTATACTCTTCTGTTAAGGCACACACATAATACTGTGGTTTGTATCCTTGTCTGACTCTAATGCTAGACTGTTAGGTCATCTAGGGATCCTAAACACTAGCACAAGGAGAAAGTCAACAAATATTTGTTGAATGACCACCTATAGGTGGATTTTGGTCTGACCACACTGGTTGCTGAGCATGTTAAGCCTTCAGGTTTTCCAATGCCCTGGAATATCCAGTTATGAGTCCCTTCCCCCTCCTTGCACAGGGCCAGTTCAGAAACCTGACTCTGCACTCCACACAGGAGAAAGCCCTCCCATTGATCCCAAATGATGAGTGATCTCTCCAATTAGAGCCTGCTCATTCCTCAGGGACCTAGAAAGGTGATGAGAAAGCAAAAGCAAGCAGAGCATCTCTCCCCACCCCATGCACCTGCCTTACCACTGGTTTGAAAGAATTTCCTCCAGTTCAGTCCGCAGAAGGGTAAGAGAGGGCCCTGGCAGAAAACAGTTTTTCAGCTTGGAATCAGTATTACAAATGCTCAGAAACATGGTACAGTACAGTAGAGACTTTTAGTAGCTATTCAGTAAGTGCTATTTCCATCTGAGGAGGGTGCCTGAACAATGTACCTAGCACCACATTATGGAAGAGTTTATAAAGCTGAGGAAAACATATTAAAGGGGGATACAAGTCAACCACTTCCCCATTTGCGCAGGGCAGCCCGGCCTGCTGGGCCCAGGGGAGGAGGGCTATACCAACAGAACTGTTGTGTTGACAAGTGTAACCAGATCCATTTCACGGTAATCAGATTCTCCCTAGCTAGGAGCACTCACTCCTCCAGCCTCCTCCCAGGCTCCCCAGGCCTGGCTACAGGCCCATATTGATCCATTTCTAATTAGGAGCAGTGTCAGAGCTTCTGACAGAAGGTCAGGGTCTAAGGCTTCCTCTGCTGGCCTCTGGCCAAATGCCCTGAAATGCGCAGCCCAGGGCAGACCCAGAGAATAGACACTTTTGAGGTAGAAAAAGATCCCAGACTAAACTCACCATAAAGCAGCATGAAATTTTAGAACTGAAAGGGTCCTTTATAAGCACAGGCTTTGTTGTATTTCAGTTGAGAAAGCCAAGGTCCAGAAAAGATACTTGTCCAGGGTAGTATAAGAAGATAATGCAGATCTTCTTACTTCTAGTTCTTACCTCTAGATAAGTATTTCCCAACCTGGCTACACAACAGAAGGACTCGGGGAACTTTCAGTTTCTAGGCCCCACCCCAGAGATTCTGATTTGGAACACATGCAGTGGCTCTGGCTCTCTTTTGCTAAGCATGTGATCATCTTCCAAAAGAAATCTAAAAGCACAAGATCTAGTTTGGACCTAGGTTCAAACTCACCTTGGATCATAACAATAACATTTAGTAGAAGTCCACTATTATCTGATCCAGTCCGCCCCCACCCCCATCATAAAAGCGTTATTCTAGGGGCCTGAGTCCAAAGGATCTATCATAAATGGTTCAGACTTCCTAACACAGTCTGCTAGCTTGGCTGCCAGCAAAGACATTTCCTTTCAAAACTAGTCTGAAACAAATGTCTGTTATGAAGATAGAGAAACTGAAGGAGGGAGACAGTAGTAGCACCTGGGTATAAGGAATATGGGGGAGATGCTGTGGTATTGAGTGTGTGGCATGTGGGGCATAAGCAGAGATGTCAGTGTATGCACAGGCACATGTGGAGGGAAGGACTTGTGTATGTTTATGTAAGGAAGTGGACAGTGTGGTGTCTGTGAGATAGGCTTGCAGATACTTTTGTAGCACACACAATTCTGGGTATCTGGGTAGAAGACAGCAGGATGAGGAGTGTAAACAGGTAAATGTGTGCATATATGGGAAGGGGGAAACAGATGACTTGAAAGTGTAAGGGAGATAGTACAGATGTATATAGAAGAGAAAAAAATGTATCACATTCATGACTCAATTGTGTGTGTGTGTGCATGTGTTGCAAGGCATATGAGCTTGCAGGGATAGGAAGTAGTGTGTGTGTCTGTGTGGCCTACACATCTCTATGTGTGAGAAAACAGATCCATGAACATTTCTGATTCATCCAGCCATGGCTTTGCCTGAAGTCTCATACCACTCAAGGGCAGGCCCATCTACAGAAATTTCTCATTAAAATTGACATTTTGACAACTACTAAAAAATAGAATGATAATGACACCCCCAGCATTGTGGGAGGTTAAAAAAAAAGTCGGTGCCAATAAAACACAGAGACAGATGAGAAGTAATTATGCCACGATTCCTTCTCACCTTCACAAGGGGAGGTGTTATTTGGAGTTAAATATTGTATGGCTGATTCACATCTCCACCCAAAACCCTGGGTTTCTTGGATTACCTGGGAAAAGGGCAAGAAAAGATAAAGTAGATAGAGAAAGGTAAATAATAAAGTTAAACAAAAAAAGGACTGGAGAAAAGGGAATATGAAAGAAAGGGAAAGAATTGAGAAGAAATCAAAAATAAAAGGCAACAGTATCAAAAGAAGTAGGAAGAAGAGAAGAACAGAACAAGAAGAGGAATTTCCCAGAGAGTTAGCACACATTTTAGCAGGAATTCTGGATGAGAGGATGGGTGGATTAGTAGGTGGGGCCTGACCTCTGTACTTCCTCATTACTGCAACTATTCTCTCCATCTGGAAAGTTCTTCCCACCATGTTTGCCAACAGAACTTCTTCTGAATGTTTAAGGACATACCCAAATGCTACCAGCTTCTAGAAGCTTCCAAGATTTCTCACAGTTAGAAGTTATTTCTCAAGAATTCCAGTAAACTTCCAGAGCACTCTGTTGTATTTCATCTGTAGCACTTAATGTCCAGCTTTATACTATAGGTATCAGTACATTCACATTTCTGTCATTCAGTTTGCAAGTAATATTTGTGCAAGGCCTATTACAGAGATGCAAGGGAAAGAGAGACAAGTAGCACACTGTCCTCTGGCCTATAAAGTCTCAATCTTATGAATGAGATAGGATTTGGGTGTGACAAAGCACTAGAGTGCCATTATAGAAGCAAAGTACACAAAGGATCAAAATTAATTCTGCTTGGGTAGTGATCAGGGAAAGTGTCACTGAGGAGGTAGCATGGGAATTGGCAGGAAAAGATGAATAGGAGTTTAACAGGTAAAGAGGGCTGGGAGATGAGGGGCTTTGTACTTACAGGAACTACAGATGCTCCTTGACTTAGGATGGGGTTACATGCCAATAAACCCATCTTAAATTGAAAATATCTTAAGTTGAAAATGTATTTAATACATCTAACCTACCGAACATCCCAGCTTAGCCTAGCAATACTGTAAATGTGCTCAGAATACTTAAACTAGCCCACAGTTGGGCAAAATCATCTAACACAAAGCCTTTATAATGAAGTATTGAATATCTCATGTAATTTATTGAATACTATACTGAAAGTAAAAAAATAGAATGGTTGTATGGGTACACCAAATACAGTTTCTACAGAATGCATTATCACTTTCACACCATCATAAAGTCAAAAAAATTGTTAAGTCGGCCGGTCGAGGTGGCTCACACCTGTAATCCTAGCACTCTGGGAGGTCAAGGCAGGTGGATCGTTTGAGCTCAGGAGTTCGAGACCAGCCTGAGCAAGAGGGAGACCCTGTCTCTTCTAAAAAAAATAGAAAGAAATTATCTGGACAACTAAAGATATATGGAAAAAATTAGCCGGGCATGGTGGTGCATGCCTGTAGTCCCCGCTACTTGGGAGGCTGAGGCAGAAGGATTGCTTGAGCCCAAGAGTTTGAGGTTGCTGTGAGCTAGGCTGACACCACAGCACTCTAGCAACAGATTGGGACCCTGTCTCAAAAAAAAAAAAAAAAAAAGGGCCGGGCACGGTGGCTCACGCCTGTAATCCTAGCACTCTGGGAGGCCAAGGCGCGAGGAATTGTGCGAGGTCAGGAGTTCGAGACCAGCCTGAGCAAGAGCGAGACCCCTGTCTCTACTAAAAATAGAAAGAAATGATCTGGACAGCTAAAAAAAAAATATATATATATATATGTGTAT